>CM061244.1:44314189-44939189 GCA_030848705.1 Heracleum sosnowskyi
GTTCTAGAAGTGATCATTTAGGGACAACAAACTCAGGGGGAGTTTCTCAAGGACAGATGTCCAATCAAGGCAATCATGATCATGAAGCTACCTCGTCTAGAGCAAATCTACCTCCCTCAAGAAAATGGACTAAAGATCATCCCTTTGAACTCATTATAGGTGATGTTTCTTCAAAAGTCCAAACTAGAAGAGCAACTCAAGAAGAATGTCTATATAGCAGCTTTCTGTCTCAAGATGAGCCAAAGAAAGTTGAGGATGCACTTCTAGATCCAGATTGGGTTTTGGCTATGCAAGAAGAGCTAAACCAATTTGAAAGGAACAATGTATGGAAGCTGGTGCCCAAGCCTAAGGACAGGAGTGTCATAGGCACAAAATGGGTGTTCAGAAACAAGATGGATGAAAATGGCATAGTCACAAGGAATAAAGCTAGATTGGTTGCAAAAGGCTATTCACAGGAAGAAGGAATCGATTATGATGAAACCTTTGCTCCTGTTGCAAGACTAGAAGCAATAAGGATTTTCCTAGCCTATGCAGCCCATGCCAATTTCAAGGTCTATCAAATGGATGTTAAGAGTGCTTTTCTAAATGGGGAACTGGAAGAGGAGGTGTATGTGAGTCAACCTCCTGGTTTTGAAGATGATGATTTTCCAGAGTATGTGTACTTTCTCCTCAAAGCACTCTATGGTTTGAAACAAGCACCTAGAGCCTGGTATGACACACTTTCACAGTTTCTTCTTGAGAATCACTTCACTAGAGGTACTGTAGATAATACCCTTTTTCATAGGATTGTGAATGGCTCTACAATACTTGTTCAAATTTATGTAGATGACATAATTTTTGGGTCTACAGATGAAAAACTTTGTCAAAAGTTTGCCAAGCTTATGCAAAGTAAGTATGAAATGAGCATGATGGGAGAATTAACTTACTTTCTTGGTCTTCAAGTAAAGCAAGTTAATGAAGGCATTTTCATTAGTCAAACAAAATATATTTTTGATTTATTGAAGAAGTTTAACTTAATGGAATGCTCTCCTGCCAAAACACCCATGCCTACTGCCACCAAACTTGAATTGAATACTAAGGAAAAATCTGTGGACATTTCAAGTTACAGAGGCATGGTTGGCTCACTTTTATATTTAACAGCTAGTAGACCTGATATTATGTTTGCTACATGTTTATGTGCTAGATTTCAGGCTGATCCTAGGGAATCCCATTTAGTTGCTATTAAAAGGATTTTCAGATATCTCAAAGGAACATCAAACCTTGGCATTTGGTATCCTAGAGAATCTGGTTTTGAACTAATTGGTTATTCAGATGCAGATTATGCAGGATGTAAAATTGACAGGAAAAGCACAACAGGCACCTGTCAATTCTTAGGAAACAAGCTTGTGTCATGGTTCAGCAAGAAACAAAACTCAGTTTCCACCTCCACAGCTGAGGCTGAGTATATTGCAGCTGGAAGTTGTTGTGCACAGATTTTATGGATGAAAAATCAACTACTTGATTATGGATTAAGAGTTGAGAAAATTCCTATTTTCTGTGACAACACTAGTGCCATTGCCATTACTGAGAATCCAGTGCAGCATTCAAGAACCAAGCACATTGACATCAAGTACCATTTCATTAGAGAACATGTTATGAATGGTACTGTGGAGTTACATTTTGTTCCAAGTGAACAACAACTTGCAGACATCTTTACCAAGCCACTTGATGAATCAACATTCTCAAGATTAGTAAGTGAGCTAGGTATGCTAAATTTCTCTTAACTATTTTTGAGATATTTGCAAGTCATAATGCAGCCAGAAATTTGCTATGTTTTTTTTTTGTGAATAAATTTTCTCAGGAAAAGGTAAAATTTTGTCTAAGTCAAAATTACTATGCCAACGGAATGCACCATTTCGTTGACAGTCTTAGCAGTTTTCTGGGTGTTTCGTTGATAGCTCTTTTATATCAACGAAACGCAGCTTTATCAACGAAATAAGACGGGACTTTAACCGCCCAATCCTGATTCGTTGATTTAGCGCTTTTTATCTGAACCGTTGAAATGTGACACGTCTTTTACCACGATCTATGCATACACCCCTGTAAGTATAAATCATGGTAATACTTTAAGAGTAACGGTTATATTTTTAAGCCAATCCAGTAATTTACATTTATTATTGGATTCATTTTCTGAGAATTTTTGGGGGAGTATTTAAGAAATTTTAGTTTTATTATTTCTTTTTACCTGTTCTCAAAAATTTCAAAGGCTTTTTCTCTCTTCTTCTCTCTATCAATCAATTCAGTTCGAAGCTTTCCTTTAATCAACAATGGCACCCATAGTCAAGCTAATGTCTGCTGGAGGGTTCATCTATGAGAAGAACAACTCCATCCCTTTTGTTGTCAAGGAAAACCCGAACAGTCTGTTCTTCAAAATGATGGATTTCATGAAGAATTGCAAGTTGAGCTATTCAATGTTTCACTCTACACCACTCTACAATGAGATAATCGAGGAGATTTGGACCTCATGTGAGTATAGTGGAACAAACTGCACACTACAATTCACTCTTCAAGGTAATGAGTACATAGTTAATTCTGATGTTTTGCAAGCATGTTTACATATTCCTGATAATAACTGTGATGCTTTGCCTACTAACACTGAAATAACTACCATGTTAAATTCTATAAACTACTCTTTGCCTACTGATAATCTGGGTAGAATAATTAGGAGAGGTTTGGTTAGAGAATACAGTTATTTAGCTGATGCATTCATTAAGGTCTTTTCTGGAAAGATTAGTAATTTTGATGCATTAACTAACTCTATGTTAATTCTCCTAACCATGCTTCTAAATGATAGATATCACAACTTTAGCACCCAACTTATGTATGAAATTGGTGCTAAGTTGGGTGACAAAGCGAATAGGAAGAAAAATATCTATTATGCTAGGTTTCTGATGATGTTGGCTAACCATGTTAGTCCAGCACCATTAGTTATCTCTAACCCTAATGCCAGGTTCGAGTGCTTTGTGCAAGAAAAGAGAGTATTGACAGACATACTGAGGCTGAACCACAATGGTGATGTTCCAGTGGTGTATCTGCCAATCATTGAGGTAACTACTACTATCCCTGTTAGTGTAGCTAACTCCTCTACTGTTTTACCTTCCAATGTTGCTATGGAGTCTGTAGCTGTGACCCAACAGGCTCCTACCCTAGCAACAAAACCTAAATCAAAGAAATCCTCCAAGCCAACCTCAGGTGCTTCTCAAAAGGCACCTGTTGTAAAAACTACCACACAACCTAAGGGGAGTGAGTCTGGAGTTGTAAGAGGTGAGGGAAGGGGTGAACATCAAAGAAACCCCAAGGATAAGGAAGGACAGGTTAGTGTGTACCAGCCAAGCCCCATTGTGTCTTCCCAACAAGGCACAATGAGTAAAATGGATTTAAACACAAGTCTAATTGCATCCTCCCAAAAGGATGTGATTATTGAAACAAGCTCTCCACCAAGAGCACAGTCCAAGAGGGTAAGGGACACTTCAAGCCCAAAGTCTACATTTTCCCAATACCAAAGGAGAGTGAAGCAAAAGTCCAAGGGTACACAGGGTGCACACACACTGGAAGCAACACTTCCAGTTTCTCAAATTCAGTTTGATGTAACCCCTATCATTTCTCTGGGGTTACAGTCCCATTCTCTAAACATCAATCTTGAATTATCTCCATCCAATTCACCAACTCAATCTTTAGATGTGGACATGATCCATACATCTATTCCTGATTCTCCAACTCTAATCTTGGAGAAGCCCCACTCTGAAGCTGGTGGCCATCACTTGTTAAGTGATTTGTTGGGCCATCAACCAATTTTTCCTGAAGTTGCAAGGGGATCTGTGGACCATTCTTTAAAATCAATCACCACAGACTCTACTGTAATTTCTCATTCTCAAAGTGCTTTCTTGACTTCATCAACGAAACAGTCTATTTCGTTGACAAGTGTTTCTCCATCAACGGTATCCATACCGTTGACAGTTCAAACTACCATTCCGTTGATAGTTCACTCTGCACCTTTAATTGAAAATCAAGTTGTTCCCACAACTAGTGCAGATGATCTAGTGGTAGTTGAGACACTTCTAGGACTGAGAGGGAGTGAAACTGAGAGGCTGGCTTGCAGCCAGGCAAAAGGAGAGAATGTGAGTGAGAGGCTGGCTATTTCTTCCAGCCAGGCAAAAGGAGAGATTGAGAGTTCCACCTTAGAAGGTGAAGGTGAGGGTGTGAGAGGTGTGAGCCATGGGGAGCCCATGATGCAAGAACAGAGTGGAGAGAGAGAAGGGACTACAGGAGAAATAAGGATGGAAGCAGCCATTGCTAATGAGTTAATGGAGGTCAGTGAGGGAGAAAGGGAACCTACTTTCCAAGAGGTTTATCAACAAACTCTGGATAGTATTTCCCTGGATCCTGAGACCTTTACTCATCCTGTGCCAGCCTATCAAATTATGGCTCAGCAGGGCAATGTGGAGGCAGAAAGGTCACTAAATCTAATTCATACAACTGCATCAATGCAAAGAGCAAAGGATGCCCTGACCAATCTACCTTCAGGAGCTGCAGCAAGTGGAGAATTTGAGTTTTCTGATGCTGAGGACAGCTATGGTGATAATCTACAGGTGGCCACCACTTCACAGACTGGGACTTCTGTGGTGCCTCCTACACCAGGCTGGCTTTCTCAAGGTATGCATGGTAGAGCCACTCTAGATGCTGCTATCTCCAGGCAGTACAATGAAGCCTACTTAGCTCATGAGTCTGCAAATGCAAGAGACAAGAAATTCTACAAGGCCATCATGGATTCTCTGGAAATTCAAAGGCTACAAATGATGCAGACAAGGATTGAGGCTACAGAAATCAAGGACTCTATTAGCAATTTCAGGGATGCTAACTACAGGATGATGGATGAAAAGCTCCCTCTTCTCACTATGTCCAAAATGAACAGGTTTCTCTCTAAGGAACCTGAAGTGGCTACCTCCTTGAAGACTCTCTCTTCTAGAGTGGACAAGGTGGAAGCTACTTTATCTCAAATGCAAAAGGAACAGGAGAAGCAGACTCAACTTTTGGCC
Source organism: Heracleum sosnowskyi (assembly GCA_030848705.1). Classification (NCBI taxonomy): domain Eukaryota; kingdom Viridiplantae; phylum Streptophyta; class Magnoliopsida; order Apiales; family Apiaceae; genus Heracleum; species Heracleum sosnowskyi. The sequence continues at coordinate 44,319,265 of CM061244.1, forward strand.
CAGCTAGTGGCAGCTCAAGGACTCCCAGTTGTCTCTCTTGATGATAACAAAAAGGGGGAGAAATCTCAGGAGCTAACCATTCAAATCACAAAGGTGCTGGTCCCAACCATCACATTGCCACAGGAGCCACTAGCAATGGGGGAGTTTGGAAAGAAGAATAAGGATGGCATTGACTTGATTCAGGAAGCTTCTATGAGGATACAACTTGCAGCACAGATCAAAGATCATTGGTCCAACATAGAAGCAAGGTTCAAGAAAATTACTGAATCTTCAAAGACAGATCAGCCATCAACAAATGCAATGGTGACTGCACAAGTGGAGCCACAGTTCAAGAGCTCTTATGCTATAGAGCCCCTTCTACATGGAATCATTCAAGGACCAAGAAAGGAGAAAGGACAAACTTCATGCATTAGGGATGTGGAAGAAGCTACATTACAAAGAAGCTTATCTCCCAAGTCTCCTGCTAAACCAAAAGGCAAAAACATAGCAAGGACTTTCTATCCTGCACCTTATCCAGATGAGCACAAACTACTTGGACTTCTCATCACAAAAAGCAAGGAAAGTAATAATCATGAGATAAGGAAGCAAAGGGCAATTGTCTACAGGAATGGACAACAAATCTGTGTTTGGGCTGGTCATCCAAACTTTGCTGAAGCCAAGGCTGAGGAATCAGAAAGAGCAGCTATGCAAGCTCTTGCAGTAGCTCAAGCTCTAGATGAAGAAGAAAGACAGCAAGAAGAAAAAGCCCAAAAGGAAAGGAGTGAAAAGAAGAGTACAAGGCAACCAAAGGCAAGGGCTAGAAGAAACATAACCTTTGAAAATGATGACTCTCAGAGTATTGCATCAGACTCTTCTGTACCTCCAACAATTCCTGATCCATCTTTAAAGTTAGCCTGTGATCCCAAACATCTTGTTAATTATCATGATCAGCCAATTGAGCCAAAGGAAGAGCCAATTGAGTTTGATGAGGCTAACTTTCCTAAATTCCTTTTTGAGATGGATCCAAAGAAGAAATTGAAGCAAAGGGCTGTCAAGACAAAGCCAGTATTTGTGAGAAAGCCACAACCTCAAAAACCCCCTTCAAATCCAGAGGACTGCATGTACATTGCTGACATCAGGGAAGAATCCAGCTTGCATCTTGAGTTAGACAACCTGGTGGAAGTAAGGGGCATTGCAGCTTCTCAGAAGCTACCTGAAAGATTGGTTTTCACATACAAGGGTGGTAGAGAACAAATTTGGCCTCTCTACAGAATTCTAGGAGAAGACTACCAAACACTACTCACAGTGTTTAGATGCTTGAAGAAAGACTTTGGCTTCACCAAAACAGCCAAGTCTGAGGTGGTCTCCAGAATATGTCAAATAAAGGCTAGCTGGAACAAGCCTGAGGCTCTTCCCAGGATGCTAAGAGTGCCCTCAACAGGAAAGAAGATCCATCTTCAACCTTTCTGGATGATGGAATTCAAGGACAAGGACAACTGCAGAAGGTTCTTCAGGATGGAAGACCAGCTGGACAAGGCATCTAATCAAACTCTAAGGTTTATGCAATCCAAGCTTGGTGATCAAGATGAAGAAGAGAAGATCTTTTACAGAAGGCTACAGGTCCAGATTGAGGAGAACAACTCTAGGAGAGGGAAGAAGACTATGCCCCAAAGAAGTCAAAGATGAATTATTTGCTCAGTCTGGAGGAGCACATTTGGGCATTAGTTTTGTAAGTCTTGCATTATTTCTAAAAACTTTATGAAGCTCAATACAACTTTTACTTTTATCATGTGTAATATGCCTGAGTGTTTTTGTTATCATCAAGGCTCTTGATTTATGGCTGTTATTCTATCAGTCATAAATTGGGGGAGATTGTTAGGAATATGTTGTTCTTGATGATAATTAATAAAAACACTTAGTAGATTTTGTATTAAGTTATTTTGTAACTGTCAACGAAATAGCATGCTTTGCAGTGTTTCGTTGACAGGAAGCTCATCAACGAAATGAGTGATGTAGCAATTGCACTGTACATTACTTCATAGTTTGATATGCAGTTTGTTGAGTACTAGATAGGTTTTCTAAGTCATGTTGACTAAATGGTTAGATAGGCAAAATAGGTTGGTTAATTGTAAATATTTAGTGCCTTGTAATTTTGCCTAAGTGAAGACATGTCAACGGAATGAAGATTACTCTATCAACGAAACAAGGAAGCTCATCAACGAAACAAAGAATAAAGCTATCAACGAAACACATCTCTATGCCATCAACGAATCATTATTGCTTTTCTATACAATTGACAAAGTGATAGTGACAGGTTCCTGACAGATCAAAAAGGAGATGTGGAAGTGTACTTTGCATTGGAAACCATTAAAATGGACATGGGGAATAAGGAAACATCCCAGTTTCCAATTGGGCTCTTGGGAGTGATCATAATAAGCATGAAGACAAAAGCAAGGATCTCCAAGGACCACTGGACAAAGGGATGAAAAGCAAACTATTGGCGGTTACTCATTGTACTATTAGTGTAGCCAAAAATAGGGTTGTAAACTTGGGTTTATATAACCAAGTGTAGCAGTTACTTTATTTGTGTGAAGAAAAACAAAGAGTTTGTATTAGCTATCTTTGAGAGCATTTTTCTTCTCTACAACCTTGTAACTGAGCAGCTGTGTACATTTGTATCACAGATTATTTCCGCAATAAAAACACTTCAGTTGGATCATCAAACAATCCAACTGAATTATTTATATCTTGTGTTTTTATTTATTCAGTTCAGTTTAATTTTATAAAGTATTTTCAAGTTAAAGAAATATCAAAATTGTATTCAACCCCCCCCTTCTACAATTCTGTTAGGTCATTTGGGATTAACAATCATTCTACTACAAAGCACATTGAGATCAGGTACCATTTCATTAGGGAACATGCTGCAAATGGTACCATAGAAGTCTCTTATGTTCCAACTGAGAAACAACTAGCTGACATATTTACTAAACCTCTGAATGAAGCAGTCTTCAACAGACTTGTGAGTGAAATTGGAATGCTCAATCCTTCATTCAGTTGTTCTAAGTAAATATGCTGGTTAATAGTTGCAGCAGTAAATTTTCATTGTATTTAAATGATCTATTTGTTTGGAGTGAAAATTAGCTGAGATATGATTTATAAATATTTCAGTATTTTACTGCATATTTTTCAAAATCATATTTGTTAGTGGAGTTGTGAGCTTTTGAGACATCTCGATATAGATGATTTTCAGAGTTCACGACATAGTTCAAATTAAACAGACTTATATCGCAAACTGTTGAGATTGTGAGACTTCGCGACATAGTTCATTTCATGAGTTTGCGACATAGTTAATTTTATGACTTCGCGACTTCGAATAACTATATCGACAAGTCTCCATAGTTGACAGAATTTTGATTTAAATTAATTTTATTTCAAAATTTGATAAAAGTCTGACAAATTGCTTAAAATTCCTAAAAGAGAGCTTTAGACAGGGTATTTCTACTATATCGCAAAGTCTCCCCGATCCTTTCATTTTGAAGACTTTGCGACATAGTTCATTGTTGAGACTATGCGATATATTTTGCAAGACTTTGCGGTACAGGCTATTATTGACTTCGCGACATACATATAGACTGTACATATTCATAACTCCATATCGCAGTGTCTCCATCATATAAATACCTTTTCTGACCGTTCACAACTTTTCATCTTGTCTATTGCTCTCAAACTCTCAAACCTAAGCACAAATTCTCTACTCTAATTTTCACTCTCTCTCTCTCGAAATGGCACCCAAATCTCAAACTGTATCTTCCCCTATCCCTTTAACAATTCCCAAAGAAACCAATCTTCTCACCATTCCCTCTGAGGCTGAGGCTAACCCAAGGTACAAGTGTTTTGTACGGTTCTTGAACACTTCCTACCTAAGACAAGCCCTAACCCTGAACCCTACCTTGTATGTTGATGTATTGGAAGGATTCTGGAGAACGGCGTTGGTATCAACAATGGCTAGGGAAGATGGAACCTCATTCCAGGAGGTTAGCTGTTCAATTGGAGGCAAACACTTTCAATTTGGTGAAAGGGAAATCAATGAAGCTTTGGGGTTCAAGGTGGAAGGTCATGACCAAGAAGCTACAGATGCTCAAATCATAGAATTCATGACCTTCATTCAGTATGCTGATGAGATAGATACTGGAAAGCTGAATAAGAAGTTTGTAAGAAGGGAGTGGTCATTTCTGTTTGACGCACTCCAGAAGGTGTTTCTCTGCAGGAAGACAGGATGGGACCATATCAGTCACATTGCTGTGAAGCTAGCCTACTCCTTGGCCAACAACCAGGAGATCAATGTGGGAGCCATAATCCTCAAAGAATTGACTCAGAGGCTAGGCAGGACCGTTCGTGGTAGAGGTAATGACATCTTTTACCCTCGTTTCCTTCAAGTTATTTTAAATTTTCTTGATGCAAATGTCCATCTATTGGAGGGTATAGATCACACTAAAATGGATTATTCCAAGTCCATGTCCAAAGTACTATTTGGTTCATTGGACACAAGGAATCAAGTGGATGTGATTCTAAGTGTGACCAAGCATATGCAGGACACATTTGAGTCTTATCCACTTGATAAGCCAATATATCATGAACTTTCCTGGACAGGGAAGGCTAAGACTGAAGGAGCTGCACAGTCTATCCCCAGCCTTCCTATCCCATCCAGCAATCCTACTGAAAACACCACTGTAGAGGATAGGCAACCAAGTGCATCAATCTCTCAAAAGGTTGATGTTACTAAAAAGAAGTCAAAGAAGAGAGCCCTAGCAGTGATAAATGACTCTGTAGAGATAGGAAGTGAGGATCCTGAGTCAACCCTTACCAGACAAAGGAAGAAGTCAAAATCTAAACCTACCACTGAATCCTCCCAACAGGATTCAGATGTGGAAAAAGGGGTACACCTACTACTGTCAATGGCCTCCCAACAGGTTATTGGCATTGAAAAGAGTAGTCTCCCCACTACAACCTGTACTGAGTCTGCATAGGATCAAGAACTCACTCTTGACCCTAGGAGTAATAAGGCTGATGACACACAGAGTGGAGAGCACATAACTGTTGAACCTCCTCCTATTTCTCAGGGGGAGTTGCCAAAATCTAGTCTAAACCCCACTTCTCTCTCAGATTCTTCCATAAAAATTTCTTCTGAACAAGAAAGTCATTCCAATGACAATCTTGCCTTTGATCAATCACCATTCTCCCCTGTGATTGAGCCAATTTCAAGTGACATGGTGCATGACACTGTGCTCACCACCCAGGAACCACATCTAGTTGGTCAGGGAATGCATGCTGGGGCATATCCTAATGACACCAACACAAACATAGAGGATTCACCAGTTTTCACTGGAGACTCTGTGCCAAATTCTCCCATCCCTAGGGATGTGGAAATGTCTTCACAGACAAATAGGGCTACTGTTGTAGCACATCCCATTTCAATGGAGACAACATTAGACCCTACAGCCATTCCAAGGCTGGAGGAGACTCAAACTCTTACATCTCATGAAGTGCCTAGCACTAGCTCTCACTTGGCTCAGGCCACTATGTCAGAATGGCTGAAGCCTGTGCACCATGACAGGCCTTCAGGATCATCATCTGTGCCTTCCAAAATGACAGAAGAAGCCATACAAGATCTCCATGTAACACAGATTGATGAGTTCTCCAAAATAGCTCAACATCTCCTCACCTCAAATCTTCCCAATGCTGATTATGAAGCTATCTTACTTTGCCACAAGGAGGATGTTGAAGCTCAGCAGGAGAAGATTGTGGATGCAGCTGAACCAGAGGGAAATGTGGATGCCTGGTTGGATGCTAAGAGGACTCTCAAGCTCAAGGATGCCCTAGCTTTTCTAAGAGAAGAATTCCTAACTTCTCTGGGCTCCAATGCAAAGGATCTCTCTCCTGCTGCCATCTATGATGCTGTGAATGATGTGTACAAGAACCAGCTGAAGGCTCTGCACTATCTTGGGAAAGGGCTTCAATCAGAGATTTCTTCAATCCAGGAGGAGACAGACAGATCCCTCACTAAGCTCAGGAACTCTTATCTCTCTGATTTTCCCAAGGTGGATGGTATCCTCAAAGAAGTCCAGAAAACCTCCACAAATGTATCCATGATGGATGTGACTCTTGCCATGGTCACAGACAACATCAAGAAACTGGCTTCTTCACTGGAAACTCAAGCAAATGCCACCGTCACCTCCAATGCTATGTTAAATGTCATGTGGAAAAATCAGTATGGTGATAAGTTGGTGGATGAAGTCCCTCTGTCAGACATCTCCAAATATGACTTTGCCAGGGTCAAAGATCAATCCCTAAACTCATTTAGGTCTCAACAATTATTCTCTAAGGTGGATGGCTTAGAAAAAGAAGTGGCCTCTCTCAAGGATGAAAACAGAATGCTATCTACATCCTTAAGCCAACTCAATGACAAGCTGGATGACCAAGGCAACAACACCTCAAACATCTTACTGGTGCAGCAACAAATGATGACTTCAATGATGAGATCCATGCACCTGCCTATCCCTGGTGAAGCTCAAGACCTTTTGTCTGATCCCAAGCCTAAGGGGGAGAAAGTTAAGGAGGTCATTGTGAAAAAGAAAGGGGGAGTACCTGCCAAGCAGTCAAAACTTAAGGGCAAGCTCATTGAAGAGACAATAAAGCCAATCAATCTTCCCCCTGTAGAGGTCATCAATGCACAAGGCCAGAAAAGCACAGTCACCACTACCTACTATCCCTCCACAATGCCAAAAGATATCTCCACTTCTCAACCTGCTCAACCTACTTCCAATGCTCAACCTGCCAAAGCAACAACAATCACAGAGGCCAAGCTACAGGAAGTTGCCAATTCTCACATCTATCATGATGAGGCCTTCCTGGAGTTTCTGAAAGCCACCTACAGAGATGCACAAGAAGATGCAAGGACTTACAGAATGAAGCTCAAGGAAAACATTAAGTACTTCACAGTTGCAGTAAGGAAAATCAAGGATGTCCATCTAAGAGAGATAATCATGGTGTGCAAGGACAACTGCTTGTGGCACTTAGCTTTTCAAACTCTAGAGAAACTGAGATTCACTGAGCTGTCAACAATAATGGACTTAATAGAAAAAGGTGGGGCTAACAACAAGAGACTGTTTGATGACTTGAAGATGGATCAAGATCAAAGACTGCCTGAGGTTATCTCAAAGCCAAAGACAATAATCTTCCAAAGTCTATCTCAAGACAGCAGCATTGACCAGTTGGTGATCCCTTCAGATTTGACAAGAAAGAATAATGCAAAGATCAACCAGGTGCTGCAAATGCTAAGAACCAAGAGGGGAGTCAGGACAGCTGAGGAACTAGAGATGATTCACACTCTACAATCTTTTCTGATTCATGGAGTCATTCCTGAATCTGTCAAAGAAAAGAACAAAAAGAAGGATGGAGATGATGATGATGATAAGGAGAAAACCTATGAAAGGAGATCTCAGTCAAGGAGAGATAAGGAAAGGAGCAAATATTCAAAGAAATCAAAGGATGCTGATGATAGCAAGAGGGATGACAAGGGGGCAAAGGAATCAGTTAAGAAAACAAGAAGTGGAATTCAGCAAGTCAAGGACATTGCTAGTAGTACTTTAACCACAACACAAGACTCTAAGTCTAGGGTGGGTACTGTTAGCAATGATCCTCCAAAATCATTATCCATGACTTCTGAACCTGAATTGCCACAGAAGAAAGATGAAGCCACTAAAGTAATTTCAAGAAAACACTTCCACAAAGTCACAGCTAGTGGAGTGTTACAGTGGATGAAGGGGAAAGGAATGAAGCTACTTCCAAGTGATGTGGCACTGAAGACTAATTCTCCTTGTTCCAGAAAGGTATCTCTTGTGAAGCATTTGAAGATCAAGAGTGTACCCAAAAGGATGAGGATAACAAAGAAGACTGGAAAACTCACAAATGTTATTGGCATCAATGTGCTTCCACTAGATGAGGACTATGATGAAGATGCCCTAGCATTTTTGAGGGCTCAAAGGATCTTTGAAGTCAAAGTGAAGTTGGATCATCTAGAGATCAAGTACACTGATGGAAGAGAAAGGATAATGAAGCAAGGAAGCTGGCAATATTTCTATAAGTATGAGCTTGAAAGGATAAATGCCTTACTGAATTTTGAAGAAAAAGATGAAAGGACATGGAAGATAGATATTGCCAGGTACTTGAAGATGCATGCTGATTATGAAGAAAACATGAGGAAAGAGAATGAAGAGAAAAACATACAGAGAGAGAAAGAACTGGCTGAGATGGAGGAGAGGGCTAAGGAGCTAAGGCAGAAAGGGATGTGCAGGGTCAAACAAAATCCTTACATTGTGGAGTACAAAAACTCACATGGAGGTCAAAGCAAAATAAGGATGGAGTTTCTTGATTCCTATGTAGAAAGTGCACTCAAGGCTGCAATTGATGACTTGAAAGGCTCACCTCTCATTGAAGAACTGATTGCAAGAGAAGAACTTCAAGAAGCCATCATAGACATGAAGAGAAAAGAAGAGATAAGGAAAAAGAAGATATATGATGATTTGCTAGAGAAGCAATTGGAAGCTGAAGCTGCTGAGCAACAAAAGTAAACTGTAAGCTTCCAATTTTTCGATGTAATCAAATTTCTGATCTCAATTGTCCTCTCTGTTACTAAATTTCCTTTTATGTAAGTTAGGCTTGTTATCAGACATGAAATTGTGCCTAAGGATCTTACTCACAATTTGGGGGAGATTGTTAGGCTCAAGACATGTCTGAATACCACTATTAACAAGCCTACACTATGTGACTATGTCACACTACATGACCTAGTGATTTCTATCACTGGGATAGAGTATAGGTCTCTAAATGTACTTGTCTTGTTCTCATGAACAATAGCTTTATCATGTATGCTCAGATTTATAATGAGCTTAGTAAAGTTTCTTGCATCTAGATTGTATATATAGGCCATTGAATAATTATCCTGGTAGAAGTTCAGAAGTGTTCATGCAGCAGGATAGAGTTGAATAAGGCTATGAAGAAATAAGTTGCAGGAATTTGTCTAAGGCATTATATAGCAAAGTCAAAAGAAAGCTATGTCGTGAAGTCACCAATATCCATGTCGTGAAGTACTATATCGCATAGTCCATTTTGTACTATGTCGAGAAGTCCTCAAGACACATGTCGTGAAGTGTTGAAATCAGCAAAGTCAAAAGAGCCTAGATCGTGAAGTCCTCAGAAGCCCTATGTCGCATAGTCATCAAATGACCTATGTCGCATAGTCATCAAATGACCTATGTCGCATAGTCATCAAATGACCTATGTCGCAAAGTCTTCAAAGGCTATATCGCGTAGTCCTCACAAGGGAGATCGCGAAGTCAGGGATAAAGTGGAGTTCACGATATCAACACTTAGCCGTTTATAACAAGACAAATCAAGGTACAGAACCAAGAATCAAAGGAGACAAATACTGAAGCATTTGTTCTGGCAAGGTGGTCCTTCCTGACACAGTGAACTTCTTATGGCAGGACAAGTTGGACTTTCAGAAGGGGTAGCTGTGTAATATTGTGTGTGCCTAGTTTGTATAGGTGAATATATATATATCGTGCACACACAACTGTAAGCAGTAAGAGAGATACACATAGTTATTTGCTAAGCTCTTTTCTCTGTAAGCAAGCAAGTTCAAACTGTTCTTGTTTAGAAGCCAGAAATTCGATTGTGAATTTCCTGGAAAGCTGTAGTATTTAATTTGCTTATACAAAGTAGATTAAAGTGATTGTGTGTGTTATTTACTTTCTGCATATTACATATCATAATCACATACAGTTGTTTACTTAGGTTTCAAGAATCGAAAAATATATCAAACTATCCATTCACCCCCCCTCTGTCTAGTTTCTAGTAGTATTCATTTCTAACAGGTATTCATCCCCACGCTCATTAATCATATCATGCAAAGACATGTATTTTGAACGAATAGGAATGGGGGTACCTCTTTTTGATGCGGAGTTCATCTTTTGAAGACGTTGGGAAGCTCGGTCAGCCATTTCTAAACCCAGAAATTTACAAATCTTCAACGAATACCCAGAAATCTTCAAATCTTCAAAGAAAACCCAGAAATCTTCAAAGAAATCTTCAAATATTCAAAGAAAACCCAGAAATCTTCAAATATTCAAGTGAAAAACCCAGAAAACGGTGAGATTCAACGGAAAATCTCGCCGGGAATCGCCTTGTGACAGAACCCTAGCAGAGCAATCTAGAGAAAACTTTGGAGAAAATTTAGCAGAGTATCTTTGAGAAAATAGAATGAGAGAAATGAATGGAAACAAATGAGAATTCACCCTTATATAGGGGTGACAGCCGGTCAATGGGCCGGTTGAAGGAAGGACAACCGGCATTAGCCGGTACGACCCATAAAAGGCTAAAGGCCCAATTAACGAACTTGTACAGTGAAAGTTCTGGGTCCAACTAAGTCCATAACAAAAATGAACCATATTTTCGATCAAAATCGAATGAGTTCGAATAAAAGCCCCCATATTCGACCACAATCTGGTCGAAAGGCTAAAAAGCCCAATAAAGGCTAAAGGCCCAAATAAAGGCTAAAGGCCCAAATAAAGGCTAAAGGCCCAATTGCTAAAAAAGCTAAAGGCCCAATTGATAAATAAAGGCCTTAGGCCCAAATTAAGCCCCGTATACGTAGGCATTAAAAGCCCGAAACGAATCAAGTATTCAACCAGAATCCTGGTCGAAGGAGTTCGAACAGGGCCCAAAATGGAGCAAATCTTCGATTAGAATCCTGGTCGAAATTGTTCGACCAGGGCCTGAAATAACGCCTAAAGTTCGACTACAATCCTGGTCGAAATCATTCGACCAGGAGGGAAAATGAGGCCCTGATTCGACTAGAAACCTGGTCGAAATCATTCGACCAGGATGTGAAATGACAATAGGCTTCGACCAGAAACCTGGTCGAAACCATTCGACCAGGGGTAAAACTGAGCCAAGATTCGACCAGAAACCTGGTCGAAACCATTCGACCAGGGGGTAAAGCTGAGCCAAGATTCGACCAGAAATCTGGTCGAAATCATTCGACCAGGAGGCAAAAGCAAGGCAAAATTCGACCAGAATCCTGGTCGAAGGAGTTCGACCAGGAGCTAAAGTCAAGGTCGAATTCGACCAGGATCCTGGTCGAAAATGAACTGAAAAATTCAAAAATTAATTAATCTCCTAGGGAATTGATGAAAAATCCCGATTCCTGTTTTGGGAAATTATAAAATTAGTTTAGAACTATATGTTCGTCAAACCAAGTCACAATACGGAAGAAAATTTCGTAACTCCCGAATAAAATAACTTCTACGATAATCCAAGAGAGATTTTCTTAGAAGTTGGGGGGCAAATGATATGGACAGAAAAGTAATTATAGAAATATAATTGACAAATCAATGGAAATGCCGATATTTAAGGCCCGACACCCTAATTATTCATTAATTTCGTAATTAATGAATAGGGAAAATATACAACTCATGAAAAGAGTCCAAAATATGGTAAATTAGTCAAAGAAGGATCCAGAATCCCAATTAATGAGTCATAGCCTTTATCAACAAGGAAAAGACTTATTTAGCAAGCAATACAATGTTTATCCAATATCAAAAAGGAGACTTATTCGCTAAGACTCCTAAACATACCATAAATACTATGCTCCGGACGCCTATATAAGGTCCCTGATCCTACAATCAGAACTACGTCTTTGGATTGATTCTCAGCAATAATTGAGATACGTAGGCATCTTGTGAGGACCGATTTAGTCTCGAAACACAAGTGCAGCCATTAAAGCTCGAAGCTCATTAAACCTTAGCATTAAATTCACAAGCACGTTTTTTAATCCACAACATCAGTACTACTAGTTTTTTATTTTCGTTTTTTTTGTTTTTTTGTTTTTATTCTTATTTTAGTACTACCGAGTTTTTCAATAGTACTACCATTTTTTTTACTTTTACCTTAGTACTATCAGTTCTTTATATATACTAGCTTAAAACCCATGCGATGCACGAATTATTAATTGTTATTTGATTATTATTATATTTAATATTTTATTAATTATAATTGTGCAAAAAATAAGTAGACACTAAACACTTTTAATTAATTAAAAACATTAAAACAGATTTTAAAATAAATAAGTATGGGTTTGCCCGTTATATTTTTGGAAATGAGGCGTTTTAGTAAGAAAAAATAAAAAATGTAACATATATTTAGTTTAAAAAGGTAAATGCCCGTGATATTTTTGGAAAATGAGGTTTTAAAATTTAATAGTTAAAAGTATTTTTTTTTGAAATTAATAATTAAAAGTATTTAAATACTTTTTAAAATAAATAAGTAAAGAGTTTCTGTGATATTTTTGGAAAAAGAATGGATTTTAGTGAGAAAAATAGAAAAAGTAAATTGTAAAAGGCAATTTCCCGTGATATATTTAGAAAAGGAGGGACTTTATTAGAAAAAATATATAATGTGTTTTAGCTGAAAAGGTAATTGGTTATAAATAGGTATTTGATTATTTATATTTTAATATTTTTAGTAATTGCATTTGTTAAGAAAAATAAGTAGACATGTTAAAATAGGTAAAATTTTAAAAAATAATTATAATATTAAAATAGGTTTAAAAATAAATAACTAAATGTTTGTTCGTGATATTTTTGGAAAAGGAGAGGTTTTAGTAAGGAAAATAGAAAAACTAACATGTTTTAGTTAAAAAAGGTAATTGCCTGTGATATATTTGAAAAATTAGGGGAATTTGTAAGAAAAAAATAATGTATTTTAGGTGAAAAAGGTTATTGGTTATAAATAGGTAATATTATTATTTAATAATATATTTCTATAAATAAGTAAGGTTAATTAAGTAAAAACACGAAGTACATTTAATTAAGGGCAATTAAGTAAAATCACAACGTACCATACCGACCAACCAAACTTTTAATGTTTCGTCTATTATATAATAGTATTGATATATATATATATATATATATATATATATATATATATACTGCTTATTTTTTTCTTTTTACCATAGTACTACCCAGTTCATGTTTTAACATAACTGTTCATTTTTTTCTCTCTCTCGTTTCATTCTCATAACGAACTGCTGTCCATTTTGATTTCAATTTCTGAATTCGATTCTTGTTCATTTTAAAAACTGAAACCATCACTAGATTAGTCGTCTCAAGCCCATTAATTCGAGCTCTTAAAACTCAAGTTTCATTTAGTTTTAAGTTTTTGAGTTTTTGAATTCCAAAGGTTTCTTTAGTCATTTTTGGTGATTGATATTGAGTTTTTGGATTCTAAAAATAGCAGTGTGCGTGGTTTGTCATAAGGAATAACATATTAAAATTTGGTGATTTTTGGAGAACTTTGAAAATTTGGATTTTTAATTAATTTTAAAATCCTTAAATTCGAATTATTCAAAATTATTTGAATTTTTGTTAATTTGTGTTAATATTTGTTTAGTAAATTATGGCTCAGAATTTTGAGGTCGTTAAAAACAATTATAATGGGTATTTTGATCCTTTGAAATGCCCTGTTGATCGTTTTCGACCTTGGATTCAGTTTTTAAATACGCAGTGTTGTGTCAGTCGTGCTATTTGTCTATCTGCTGATTTAAAAATTGAACCATTGAGGTTACTGTGTTCTAGTGCTGTGATTACTGATAATTTTAGGTCTATAACTTTCACAATTGAGCACACACAGTACACTATTACTGAGGATCTGTTTTGTGAAGTTTTTCAAATTCCTAGAGACAACTTTGATAGGACTCCCTCTGATATTGAATTAATTCAGTTTTTCAACATAATTCATTATTAAGGTCCTTTGGAGTTGCCCAAACTCAGTAAAGCTAATTTGGTCTGTGAATGGGATGTTTTCTTTGATATATTGGCTAAGGTTTTTAGCAACTGTACTAAAGCAATTTTCAAAATATTCCATCTTTGTTACAGTATATTGCTTATGCTGTTGTGTTTAATGTTAGACTTAACATTGGTCATTGTTAGGTCCAAAGTATCGTAGAATGGGGGGGGGGGGTTGAATACGATACTCACAAATAATTTAATTTCGTTCGCGGATAATTCATTCAGTTCTATAACGAAATCAAACACACCAAACCAAACCAAGATTTGGGGAATATATCTTTTTATAAATATAAACCTCGAGGGGTGCTACAATTTCTAATCCGTAGATTAGCTTCAATGAGTTTAAGGTTACACAAATTCAATACAACGATCAAGTTCTGAGCACTATTAATTCTCTGATAATTTCTCCGGCTCAATTCTCTCTCTCAGTAATGTCTCTGTGTGTTTAGCCTTAAATTAAGAAGACACTTCTTCATCTCTGTATTAACTGCTGACTTTGGTTTGAAAAACCATCGAACCAAATTAGTTGAATTAATCCTGGTCGTTGGATCTTCATCAACCTGTCCAACAAAGAAACTTTCCACCTGCTCCCATATTTAAAAACCATCGATTGGAATAAAGAATTTTACCATTCGATAGTTTTTAAATAAAAACTATCGAAAACAAAATTACTTTCCATTTGGTTTTCTTTTAACTTCTTGTATCATGTTCGATGGTTTTCTTAAAAGAAAAACCATCGAACTCTTTTCTTGCCTTTGACTTTTAAGAAAAGATTCTGAGCTCCTGGGTGTTTAAGTTTTGGACTGTATCAATTTCTTCTGAGACGATAAAACAACTTGATCTTTTAAGTGCCGTCAACTAGTGCAACTGGTCTGGTTCACAGATGAATAACACTTGATCAATTCTTCTTTTATGTCTTCAATTCAATGCTGCTGATAAGTCCTTTGTCATTCTGGTTGCTTCGATTAAATCACTGGAATCCCGTGGTACTTAACCCTAAATCATTCACATACTTCTGTCGTCTTGAAAGTCTTGTTTCTTTTGCTGTCACTGAGGCTTGAACATTTTCATGAACTTCTTTCCGTGACCAGTTTACGGACTTGAAGAATACATAACATATTTTGATTTTTTGAGTTTACCTTTTCTTCTTTGATTCTGGATTCCTGTGCTTCTGTTAATATTATTGTCTGTCTTGTCCTTTGTTGAGTTGTAGTTATCTCTTTTACATCTTATGTTACATTATGCTTTACAATCTCCCCCTATTTGATTGGATAGAGTTCGACAAGCAAATACTTCGAGGATAACTCAACTAACTAAGGAAACATGAAACTAATTAAAGTAAGACAGCGTAATAATATTAAATGCATTCTGGATCAGATATATATATACATTTCCAGATTTCGTAAATCAAAAAACAATAAAACTTTATACAATGAAGTTGCTCCTCTAGTCTGAGCTGATAGTTCTTTTTGTCTTTTGCTTCTTTCTTCAGTCCATTCCGATCTCACCTTCTTCAATCATTGGATCAGAGTTAGCAGCTTGATAATCAATCACTGATAGATAGTGCAGTGGTTCTCCAGGTTTAAGGATTGCTCCTTGGATGTGTCTTCCAATATATTCAACCTCTTGACCCACTCCAGCCCATAACCATGCAATGTTAACATCTTTCTTGTTTAGCTTTGGCATGTCTGGTAATCTGGTATGCACTTCCAATCCTCTTTCCACTCTTTTCCTATAGTAAGGAACATTCTCCATTAGAAATCTTCTAAGAGTGTCTGCTGCTTTGTCCTTCTCCGTTGATGAGAATCCAGTGGATCTAAGATACTTCTCAACTAATATTAGATAGTTGCTTGGATAGTCTCTCAGTTTGTCCTCAGCCAAATAGCAGATTCTGAACAAGTCATTCGTCATGAATCTAACCATTGGAGGATCTTCAGTAATCTCTGGACCGACTTTCATCAAGATCTCCTTGACATGCTCACGGAGCAGTTCATTTAGTCTTGTAGTTCTTTGAATCTTGATGAGTATCACCTGCAGTTCTGTGTATGTTCTCTGTTCTAAAAACTTAGTGGAAATCACAAATGTACCTTTCTCAAGAAAACTGATCAATAAGTTCCAGGCTCCATTTGCTTTAACCCCAGCTTTCAGAAAGATCACAGTATTCCTCAGTGCAGTGAAGTAAACATGATCATCAGGATTTGCACTTCTTATGTTCTGAATTATGACTTCCACCTCTGCATTGTCGTTGACTTCTAATCCGTCTTCAACTCCACAAAAGGTTTTATAAGCCATCTCCCATTCACTTCCATGCTTGTTTGCCAAATCCATCATCTTTTTCTTCCTTACTTCAGCTTGCACCTTGGATCTTTTTAGCTTTTCCATCCTTAGAACTGCTTGGTGTCTTTCTCTTTCAGCATGCCTGGCATCTATTGCAGCTCTTTGAGCTCTTACCGCTTCTAAGGTAGCTTCTTCTTCTTGTGACAGAGGATTTGCTTCTTCTTCCATATTATCCTCCCAGATTGGATATTCAACGGGCTCTGGATAATATGGCTCATGCTCCTCCTGAATTGGTTGCTCTTGCATGACCTCAAATACCTCTTCACTCTTCTCTTCTTCTTGTACAAGTTCTTCTATCCAGTACTATCTTATCGGAATAGCTTTAACCGTTTCCCAAACTCCCCATCCATCTTTCTTCCCAGCTCCAACTTTCTCCCCCTTAGTTGAGGAATCCTCGATAAAAGCATCCTCAGCATAAAAGGCATCAGAAGGATCAGGTTGCTGATTTGAAGGTCCAGGTTGTCCACTTTGTTGGTTCTTTAGCATAGTCCAAATAGACTGTACCCCGTCACTCTGATTTTCCATGAAATCCAATAGCTCCTTATTCATCTCTTGCATAGAAGCCAGCTTCAGTTCAATGTCATCCAATCTGGAGTTGGTAGTCTTCTCAATCTTGTCCAGTCTCTGGTTCAGCTTAGACTCCACTCGAGAAAGGGTGTTCATTGCATCTTTTACCCTAGCTTGACCATCCCGGATAACCAAAACGTCTTCTTTCAAAGCTTCTTGTCCTTGTTACAGAGCATCAACTTCATTCATGAATCCATCTTTAAGTTCCTTGACGTCCGTCCTCAACTCGATCAGTTCTTCCATAGCTTCCTTCTTTAAGGTGTCCACCGCCTGCTTCGTACCTGTTATAGTGCCAGATGCACTGCCAATGACCCTGAATGTTCTTCTGGAATCAGATGCAGCCAAGTCAACCTTCTCTTGAATAGTCTTTAAAGAAGCATTGCCTTGACTAGAGGAGATCCCTTGGTCAAAGGAAGGTCGCAGTGGAACCTTAAATAGTGGATTTCCTTGTTTGTCGTGAACTGTCATCTCCTTGAGGATAGATTGAACTTGTAACTCTCGTTCTGTCGGTAATAGCAAATCATCAATATTTGGAAGGGTTAGGGTGTCACTCCTCACGTTTGGCTCTGGGTGTACACTCAACGTTTCTGTCGGTGTTTCACTCATTTTTCCTTTCCCACTCAGGCCAGGTGTAAGTGTTTTTGTTTCACTCAATCCTTTTTTTCTCAATGTACCTGCAGAAGAAAACACCGTAGCCATCCTTAAGGAGGTCACCGGTGGAGCAATGGGGCTTCGCAAGTCCCCGTCCTTGGTTAAACCAAGTTGCTGATCATCCGTAGATGATATATCCTTTGAAGGATCTAGAGTTTGAATCTCTAGGGGGTTAGAAACATGCTATATTAACAGCAGAGATCCTGAGTCTTCCCCAATAGTCTGTGAAGACTTTACCTCAGTTAACTCCTCAATAGTAATTGATTCATTGTCACCGAGTTGTCGATCTGCACCTACGTCAGACCCTTTACCCGCAGGATGCAGATATGTTCCATCTGGGGAGGTAGACAATGACCCTTTAGATTGTGCATTTAGGTCAAAGCCTTCTCTTGACGTCTGTGAAGACACTTGGTTCTTAGAACCTTCAACCAGTGAACCTGACCGTAATATGGTCAGAACACCAGTTGCTTCCGTCAATTCTTCCTTACTTGATTGAGCTATTGGTTCAGATATAGCTTTCGTTAGCATTGCCCAATCAAAATCAGAAAAATCTGTGAAGGGTTCTTTGGATGAGAGAAATGAAGTATCAACAGTTGCCTCGGTTTCTGTTCTTCTCCTTTTAGAGGAAGGCAGAGCTGTTGTTGAAGGGTGTATCTCCTTATGTGGTGCTGCTTTGGCACTATCTCCCTCTACACTCAAGGATGTTTGTGTACTGGGTATAGGAGGGGAAGGAGGTGCGTTTATTGTTTCATTTAGCTCTTCCAAAGGCTCTTCGACCGTGGTTAGAGGTTGTGGGTTTGCAACCTCCTGGTCAGTGATGGCCACTGAGGGCTCTGGATCGACATCCATTAGATATTCAGTGAGAACAGTGGGTACCCCCGGAAGATAGTTGTTCTTCCTTATGAGAGCGGTTATGGCATTGCTCTTCATCTTCATGCACTCTTGCGTCTCCTCGCCTTCGAATGTCTCGCGTTCATTATCTGTTAAGATATCATTGAGAATTAGTTGTAGGAACCTAGGATAGAAACAAAGCACATCATCTATGCATGTTCTTTCATCCAGTGGTCCCATGCATAGAATGACTTGATCGATCAGTAGCCTTCCTATGTTAATATGCCTATTGTTCGTAATGGCAAACCCTATCTTTTGAAGGAATAAGGGAATACCATGCAGATTTGTTAACTTGGCAGTAAAAACATGGATTAGGGTATGAAAGAAAAAGTTTCGTGGCTTTGGCAAGTAATGCTTTAGAAACTCTCCCACAAAGAAGTTAGGTTGTTGACTTCTTATGAGAGTGAAGAAAACATGTATCTCCTTAGTCGTGGGATCCGGAACAAGGTTTTCTGTAGGAAAATGTAAGATTCTATTAAAATCATGTTCTGTCACCCTTATTGTTCTGCCCCCTGGCACAACAAAACTGAAGGACCTCACGTTATTCTCAGTTGTATTCGTGGCGGTTGTGTACAATGCAGTCAATTGATCAATACAAAGGACTACGGGAGTACTTAATGAATATGCCACTAACGAACGTGTGTTCAGAAACTCTGCCCATGCACGAAACTATAAGTTCGTTATGGATTGCAAGTTCTGAAACGAGACATGATTAGTCTTGGTAATGATAAATTCTCCAGCCATTTTTAATAAAAATTTCAGAAAAATTATCTCTTAAACCAAAACTAATTTTCACTCCAATTTAATTAATTATCACTAATTAATCAAACTTAACAAAAATACCCCTTTTAATTACTTAAGAACACAAACTCGAACCACACACAACTCAAATTATAACCCTAATTTGTTAACCCTGAAAAATAACCTTAATCCAAAGAAATCAATTGATAAACAATCAATTTCTACAGAATAAACTTGTTAACACTATTATAAGGTCAAAAGTTCAAGTTCGATATCTTTCTTCCTTTTTCTGTAACAAAACTTCAAAAAACAACAAGATTCACTGTTAAAAACACTTAACAGTGAAGAAATAGTAACTTTCTCAGATTGTACTCGGTTAATTGTTGAAGAAAAGTATCGATGGTGATGCTTTGTGTGTGTATGTATCCGTGTATATATATAAAAACCTGTCCTTAGATCTAAGAATAGAATAGAAAAAAAACATCTAAGTGATTCTTATATACACGTTTAAACTGACAAAGGTAGATTTGTCATTTCATTGTTCGATAGATTTTAAAAGAACGGTCGATGGTTTTATCAGAGGGTCAAAAAGTTCCATTTCCATTCGATAGTTTTTGAAAAACTATCGAAGAGTTAGAAGAATAGAATGCAAACAGACTTTTTGTAAAACCATCGAGGGTTTTTGCTGTTTAGAACAAAAAAACTATCGAGCCATTTTATGAAAAATTATCGAAGATTTGAAATTATAAAAAGAATTAAATCCTTTTCGATATATTTTTCACATAATCTTTAAAATCTATCGAGAATTTAAATATTGAATGAGATAAATCCCTTCGATATTTTTTAAAGATATTCTCAAAAACTATCGAGAATTGTTTTCGATAGTTTTTCCTTTCCTTTTCAAAAACTATCGAAAATTAATTTTGATAGAATTTTCTTTGTACTTGAAAAACCATCGAATTTCCTAAAATTCGATATTTTTTGCTTCTTTTCAAATTCTAAAACCTGTTCATGTTCTAAAATTCAAAACTTTTATTTTCTGTCAAGTTTTATTTTGAATAAATCTTTTAAAATTTACCAAAATCAATTGTTAACAGAAAATTCATAATTTTCTTAGAATAAAATCAACTAAATATCATCAAATGATATTAATCAATTAAAATCCAATAAATTATGCTGCATTAATCCACAATGTCAAAAACAAAGTAAATTAATTCAAATTAAATAGATGCTTTAATATTTAGAACAAATATTAGCACCTAAATAATTTTTAGAATTAATAACCAATTAAATGCCAGAAGATATATCATCCATAATTATGACATAAAATTAGAACAAAAATCCTAACTACGAGAATTGCTCCAGAAAATAAATTCACGAGTCCTAAGGATATGGAAATTCTTAAACTCATGTATTCACTAGGACTATCTGCAGTTACTGACTTCTAATCAAAATCAATTAGAAAGATTTAACATCCCATGTTCACCAACCAGCTTTGAAAAAGTGGATTCATCAAGCGGTTTAGTAAAGATGTCTGCAATTTGATCCTCTGTGGGTACAAAATGTAACTCCATAGTTCCATTCATGACATGCTCTCGGATAAAATGATACCTGATGTCGATGTGCTTCGTCCTCGAGTGTTGCACTGGATTGTTAGAGATTGCTATGACACTTGTGTTGTCGCAAAATATTGGAATCTTTGTCAACAAAAGCCCATAGTCACGGAGTTGGTTTCTCATCCACAAGATTTGAGCACAACAGCTTCCAGCAGCAATGTATTTAGCCTCAGCTGTTGATGTGGAAACTGAATGCTGCTTCTTGCTATACCAGGAAACTAACCTTCTTCCAAGAAACTGACAGCTGCCTGAAATACTCTTCCGATCAATCTTACAACCTGCAAAATCAGAGTCTGTGTATCCAATAAGATCAAATCCTGTATCTTTAGGGTACCAAATTCCAAGATTTGGAGTCCCCTTAAGATATCTAAATATTCGCTTAACAGCTATTAGATGAGATTCTTTAGGATCAGACTGAAACCTAGCACACAAGCATGTTGCAAACATTATATCTGGTCTACTTGCAGTGAGATAAAGTAATGAGCCTATCATACCTCTGTAGCCTGTGATGTCAACCTTCTTACCAGTTTCATCCTTATCAAGCTTAGTGGCAGTTGGCATAGGAGTCTTTGCTGTAGATGAGTCTTCCATTTGATACTTCTTCAGAAGATCTTTAATGTACTTGGACTGACAAATGAATATACCATCTTGTTTTTGGTATACTTGCAGTCCAAGGAAGAATGACAATTCACCCATCATGCTCATTTCATAACAACTCTGCATTAACTTAGCAAATCTCTTGCATAGATCATCATTAGTAGAACCAAATATTATGTCATCAACATATACTTGCACCAATATCAAATCATTTTTACGCTTTTTGACAAAAAGAGTTTTGTCTACGACACCTCTTGTAAAATCATTTTCAAGTAAGAATTCAGAGAGAGTGTCATACCATGTCCTTGGAGCTTGTTTGAGTCCATAGAGAGCTTTGAATAGAAAGTACACAAAATCTGCCAGTTTTGAATCCTCAAAACCTGGAGGTTGTTCCACATACACTTCTTCTTCTAACTCCCCGTTCAGAAAAGCACTCTTCACATCCATCTGATATACCTTGTAATTGGAATGTGCTGCGAATGCCAGAAACATTCTGATGGCCTCAAGTCTTTCTACTGGTGCATAGGTTTCATCATAATCTATACCCTCTTCTTGAGAGTAACCTTTAGCAACCAGTCTGGCTTTGTTTCTCGTTACAATGTCATCTTCGTCCAACTTATTTCTGAATACCCATCTTGTTCCAATAACAGATTTTCCCTTAGGCCTGGGTACCAGCTTCCAAACTTTCTGCCTTTCAAACTGATTGAGTTCCTCTTGCATAGCAATCACCCAATCTGGATCATCTAGAGCATCTTCAACTTTCTTAGGTTCTGCTTCTGAAAGAAACCCAGAATAGTGACATTCATTTTGTGATGTTCTCCTAGTTCTCACTCCTGTGTCCGGATCACCAATGATCAAGTGAAAGGGATGATCTCTATTCCATACCCTTTGTCTTGACAGATGCAATCTTGATGATTCTCCTTGTTCTAGAAGTTGTGGAGTGTGACTAGTTGATCCTTCTCCTGCTCCCCCTGAGTTGTTGACGGTTTGATCTGTTGATTCTGAAGACTGACTAGTGGATCTTGTAGAATTTTGAGGATCTCCACTTTGGTCACCACTTTGTCCAGAATCATTATCATTATGATTATTATTAATAACTGTAACAACTTCAAGTACTTCTTCATTGTCAGAGAGATCTCCTGATAGATTTTCAAATACCAAGGATTCAGAGTTCTCTCCAGTTTGCAGGCCTGGTCTTTTGGTGTCGTCAAATGTTACATTAAAGCTTTCCAACACCTTCTTATCTTCAATCACATATACCCTGAAAGCCTTAGATTCCATAGAATAGCCCAGAAAAATGCCTTCATCTGCTTTGGCATCAAACTTGCCAAGATGTTCTCCATCTTTAAGTACAAAGCACTTTGCACCAAACACATGAAAGTACTTCAGTGTTGGTTTCTTGTTGGCCATTAACTCATACGGAGTCTTTTCATGATCTTTGTTGATCAGGGTTTGATTCTGAGTGTAGCAAGCTATGTTCACTGCTTCAGCCCAAAAGTAAGTGGGAAGTTTTGATTCACTCAACATGGTCCTTGCTGCTTCAACCAAGGTCCTGTTCTTCCTTTCCACTACTCCATTCTGTTGAGGAGTTCTTGGTGCTGAAAACTGTCTTGATATTCCTTTCTCTGAGCAGAAATCATTAAGAACTGCATTCTTGAATTCAGTTCTATTGTCTGATCTGATTGTCCGTACAGGTAGCTTAGCTTCCACTTCTATCTTTTTGATGTGATCAATGATTAGTTGTGTTGCTTCATCCTTTGTTTGTATGAACAACACCCACGTGTACTTGGAGTAGTCATCCACCATCACCAATGCATATCTATTTTTTTTGAAAATGACATAACATTGACTGGACCAAATAAATCCATATGAATCAGTTGTAATGGTTCAGTAATGCTTGTCATTCCTTTGCTTCCATGTGATGCTTTCTTCGACTTCCCCTTTTCACATGCTTCACATAGTCCCTCCTGATTGAATTCCATCAGGGGCAACCCTCTCACTAACTCTCTCTTTACCAAAGAGTTCATAGTTTTGAAGTTCAGATGTGAGAGCTTCTTGTGCCATAGCCAACTTTGTTCTGAAGATGCCTTTGCATAGAAACATGTAACTTCTCCTTCACTGGTAGAACTTAAGTCAGCTATAAACAAATTTCCTTTTCTCACTCCCAGTAGAGTAAGCTTCTCATCCTTCCTGTTGGTGATCAAGCAATTATCCTTTCTGAAATCTACATTGTAGCCTTTATCACAGAACTGACTGATACTTAGAAGATTGTGCTTTAATCCTTCAACAAGAGAGATGTTCTCAATGATGACATTTCCAGCTTTCAATTTACCATATCCCGTAGTGAATCCATTGCTGTCATCTCCAAAGGTTACAATCGGGGTGGTCTTCTTAACCACCTCTGTAAGCAGGGACTCTTCACATGTCATGTGTCTAGAACAGCCACTATCCAGAATCCACACAACCTTTGAGCTTTTAACCTTACCCTGCAATCACAGATTGATTAAGCGGACTTTGGTACCCAAAATTGTTTGGGTCCTGAAGGTTTAGATGATTTAACAGGAGTAACATTCAATTTAGTCTTACCCTGTTTGATATTCATAGTATCTGTGGATTTAACATTAACAGTGCTTTTGCTACTATCATTCATCAACTTAAAATAAGCATGCATGATGTTGTACTTACATAGCAAACACTCTTTTTTCCCACAGGGTTCATGAAGATCAGGCATGTCAGACATGTTATGCATTTCAGAAGTATTAGCAGTTTCTACTTTAACCTTTTTACATGCATGTGTAAGGTGTCCAGCAGAATTACAAATAGTGCACAACTTCCTAGATGCAATGGGAGAAAATGGATAATTTCCTGATTAACAATCTTCTTTTTCCCATTCCTGTTCTTTTTAACATTACTAACTAAGTCACCTACTTCAGTTTTAGGTATAACAGTTTTTACTGATTTCCTAGGCAACTTAGTCTTTACCTCTTTTTCCTTCAATAAATCCTCCTCAAGCAATTCTTGTGCTATGTAAAGGTCATCCTCATGAAAAGGTTCTGAGAAGGGCCTGACAAAGACTGGACTGTCCACATTCTTAAGAATGTGTGGAATATCCTTCTTGACAACAGAAGATGTCACAGGGAATTCCAAGATCTTTTTCCCAGCCTTTTTGGAATAGTCAAGTCCTATAGCAGTTTTATTACCCTGGGTCTGAGTATCTATTATCTCCTTAGCAATCAGGGCGGAATTCTTAAAAGCATTCAGCTTCAAATCTAAATCTGAAATCTGCTTCCTGAGGATAGTCTATATCTCATCATTACACTTGACCTTGTTCTCTAAGTACGCATTCTTTTTCTTAAGATCTTCTAATGTGACAGCAACAAGCTCTAGTTCTTCATTTTTAGATTCTAACTTTTTAATCTTAAGAACTAGTTTAGCATTTTCCATTTCTGATGCTAACATGCTTGTGTGTACATTAAACAATTCTACGCTAAGATCTTGCACAGTTTTCTTGTACTCAGAGTTAGACATATTAATTGTAGTTAAGATAGGTACCTGAGAAGATTGTGGTGATTCCTCTGAAGAGTCAGCCATTAGGGCAACATTCACATATTCCTCCTCTTCATCCGAATCAGTATCATCCCAGTGTTTTCCCTCTGCTATATAAGCCTTCCCTTTCTGCTTTCCAGAAAATGCCTCCAGTTGCTGTTTAAGCTTGGCATTCTCCTTATTCAAATCCTCATATGAGTCTTTCTTTCCATAGACATCTTTCATGTCTCTTGCTTGACGAGGCTTCCGGCATTCAGTGGCGAAATGCCCTAACTCATTGCAGTTGTAGCATCTTGATTTGCTTCTATCAATCATGCCAGTCTTGTAGCCTCCCTTAAAGCATGTACTAGGTGTATAATTGCTCTTCTGGAATCTGTTGGTTGAGCCCTTGAACTTGTACTTAGGGTTTTTCTTGAAACGAATATGACTAAACTTTGCAGCTAAGTATGCCATGGTTTTGTCTTCCATTTGCTCAAGCTCTTCTAGGGTGTAGTAATCACTTTCATCAACACCCAGATTCACAGAATCCATTGTTGCTGATCTCACAAGTGCATTGTGCTTGCTGTCCACTGTCCCTGATCCATAGATTATCACTCTCTGTTCCTGTTCCATCTCATAGGTCTTCAACTTGCCATAGATCATCTCTAATGACATCTTTGTGAAGTCAATTCTTTCCCTTATGGATGATGACTTGTGTTCTACATGATGGGGCAGCGTCATCATGAACTTCCTGTTTGATTCTCTCAGTGGATAGGTCTTTCCTTTCATTGCCAATTCATTTAGGAGCTTAGTATATTTCTCAAAGACCTAAGTTATACTTTCTCCTGGAAGAGACCTAAAAGCTTCGTACTGAGAAGTCAGGATGTCCAATCTGTTTTCCTGCACGTCTTCAGTTCCTTCCATTATCAAGTTAATGGTATCCCACATGTGTTTCCCGCTTGTACAGTTCATCAACTGATAGCTCATTTCCTTGTTTGCGGAGTCCGCCAATATCAACATCAAACCTGTGTCCAATCGAATTAGTTCTTTGTCAGAATCTGTATACTCAGTAATATCCTTAGGTTGGGTGCCTGAAGGAATCCTGCTACCATCAGGAGTTATAGATTCACTAACTGGTTTCATTGGTACAAAAGGTTCGTTCTCTAATATGCCAATATACAACGGATTATATGCCTTGATAAATAACAGCATCTTCATCTTCCACAAACCGAAATCATCTCTAGTAAACGGGGGAACTTTAATACCAGCGGTTGTCTTTGGAGCACTCATGGTTTCTGAAAATTTCAAATTGTTTAAAATTCAAGAAATTCCAATTAAATGAAAAAATTTGAAAGTTAAAAAATTTGCTTCGAATTTTCACACTACGTTTGATTTTGGTCTCATTCACCGGATCTGATTTGTATATCAATCAAGTAGCTCTGATACCAATTGTTAGGTCCAAAGTATCGTAGAACGGGGGGGGGGGGGGGGGGTTGAATACGATACTCACAAATAATTTAATTTTGTTCGCGGATAATTCATTCAGTTCTATAACGAAATCAAACACACCAAACCAAACCAAGATTCAGGGAATATATCTTTTTATAAATATAAACCTCGAGGGGTGCTACAATTTCTAATCCGTAGATTAGCTTCAATGAGTTTAAGGTTACACAAATTCAATACAATGATCAAGTTCTGAGCACTATTAATTCTCTGATAATTTCTCCGGCTCAATTCTCTCTCTCAGTAATGTCTCTGTGTGTTTAGCCTTAACTTAAGAAGACACTTCTTCATCTCTGTATTAACTGCAGACTTTGGTTTGAAAAACCATCGAACCAAATTAGTTGAATTAATCTTGGCCGTTGGATCTTCATCAACCTGTCCAACAAAGAAACTTTCCACCTGCTCCCATATTTAAAAACCATCGAATGGAATAAAGAATTTTACCATTTGGTTTTCTTTTAACTTCTTGTATCATGTTCGATGGTTTTCTTAAAAGAAAAACCATCGAACTCTTTTCTTGCCTTTGACTTTTAAGAAAAGATTCTGAGCTCCTGGGTGTTTAAGTTTTGGACTGTATCAATTTCTTCTGAGACGATAAAACAACTTGATCTTTTAAGTGTCGTCAACTAGTGCAACTGGTCTGGTTCACAGATGAATAACACTTGATCAATTCTTCTTTTATGTCTTCAATTCAATGCTGCTGATAAGTCCTTTGTCGTTCTGGTTGCTTCGATTAAATCACTGGAATCCCGTGGTACTTAATCCTAAATCATTCACATACTTCTGTCGTCTTGAAAGTCTTGTTTCTTTTGCTGTCATTGAGGCTTGAACATTTTCATGAACTTCTTTCCGTGACCAGTTTACGGACTTTAAGAATACATAACATATTTTGATTTTTTGAGTTTACCTTTTCTTCTTTGATTCTGGATTCCTGTGCTTCTGTTAATATTATTGTCTGTCTTGTCCTTTGTTGAGTTGTAGTTATCTCTTTTACATCTTATGTTACATTATGCTTTACAGTCATCTTATTTGGAGTCTTATAGTTAGAAGAGTAACAAATGCCAGGATTGATCATGATAGTGATAGGAAAGTTAGATGTTTCTATCCTCGATTTCTCACTATCTTAATCAATCATGTGATATCTGATGCTCATAAGGAGATGTTTAGAAATGCTTTATCTGTTCCTTCTCCTACTTCTGATCGTAAGTTCTATCAAAGACTCCACACTTCTCTTAAATTGAACATCACTCCAGTGGTACTCACCCCATTCATGGCACAGTTCATTCAACTTCCTGCTTTTCAACCTTTTGTTCCTGAGCAACAGTTAGTCATTGCAGCTGGAACTTCAGAGACACAGCCACTACAAGTAATTCATCCTATCCCTGGATCATCTGGCACCTCTGCTGAAACCCAAGTGGTTGATAGGGCTGACCAAGAGGTTGTAGAACCACAATTTCTAACCCAGGTCACAGAGCCAAACACAGTGTCAAATCCTTTAACCTTTCAACCTGAAACTGCTTCTCTTGTCAGACAAAGGTCAAGTAGTGAACAAACACTGAGTGCACCCACAACTCTGTCTCCTCCTCCAAAGAAAAGAAAAACCTACAGGGAGGCATCTATTAGCCCATCCATATCCTCCCAACAGGATATGGACTTTTAAATGGCCACTGAACAGTCTCTGGAGACATCCTCTCAACAGGATTAATCTATTGAAATTCACCATCGGGCCCTGGCAACCTGTAATGAGTCAAGCACACACCCAGTACTCACAATGGGAGAAGACATTCAAATAGAAGAAACTCAGGACACGTTGTTATGAGAGCACTTAGGATCTGACATAGTGCCTACCATAGTTACGGTAGAAGTGCCTTCACAGGCATCAGAGGGAAAATCTGATTCTTTGCCCCTCTTAATATAATCATTTTCTCCCCTCCCAGAGGGAACATCTCTGGCTCCCTTAAGGGATTTTTCACTCGCAGTTTACACTGGAGAAAGTGAAAGGCAACAAGGTGAGTCTGTCACTGAAGCAATTCAGTTTACAATGTCAAATGTTTTGACAGACTCAACCAGGGATTGGGAATTGCAAACTCCCATTGCACCACCACTGACCTCTTTTGAAGGGGCTAGGGTGAGTTCTTATGCAGGTACATCATCTCCAAATATGGATAGACAGCTAGTGATTAGAAATGAGAATCAAACACAGAGTGATACACAAGCACGTGAGGTGAGTGAAACACCACTGAGAGAAATTAAGGTGAGTGCACACACTAACACAAACACTGCTTCGTTGTTAGCTTAGATAGCTGTTCTACAAAAATAACTCTTGGAAACCCAGGCTGAAAAAGATCTTCTCAAAGCACAAGTGGTTGAACGGTCTTCTTCTTCCACCTCTGTAACTAATCAGCTGGGTACTTTAAATGATGATATTGAAGGTATGAAGATTACTCTCCTACCTAAGATCAATGCAATCCATCAATCTCAAGTACTTGTGGCTTCGGAAATCTCTGATCTTACAACCTCAAATGCTCAATAGATTGCTTCCATTTCTACTCAAGTGGACTACATTCAGCAAACGGTTGATGAAAATCAGTGGTTTAATGAACAAAGGTTTGCAAAGATTGAAGGTGGAATGGAGAATCTCAATGAAGGGATGAAGCATCTGTACTATATGATCAAGAATTCACATCAACCCACTGCTAAACAGAAAACATTCTTTGAGGGTGATGATGAAGATGATGTTGATCAAGGAGGAGATAGAGGAGATGGAGGAGATGCAGGAGATATAAGGGGAACAAGTGAGATCAATCCTGAAGCTGTCAAATTTATATCTATAGAGGATTCCTCAACTAAGGGCGAGAAGAAAGGAGGTGAAGGAGAAGCTGGAGGAGCTTCTGGAAAAGATAAGGGGGAGGGTAAGCAGAAACAGTCAATGGAGGAGTCTACTTTTGATGATGCTTTCTACTATCATGGTGAACAAGGTGATTTTCAATATGATATGTCTGGTGATCTGGAGGAGACTATCCCTGAAGAAACTACTGGTGTAGAGGAGGTTCAAGAAGTGGCCAACTTTGATGACTGGGAAGATGAAGATGAGCTATACACTCCTGATCCCTTATTTCAGAAAGAATTGAAGAAACAACAAGCAGATCTGAGAAGAAAGGAAGATGAAAATGCTAAGGTCTCAGACATTATATCTCAAAAGCTTAAAATTCAAAAAGCTGAACATGAAGACAAACAACGTCTTCATAGTATTCATGTGAAGGAAAGGAGATTAGATGTCAGGATGAAGATGGGAAGCAAGTGGGATAGAGCAAGGGAGATGTTTGATATCCCTTAGAGAGGCACAAACAATGATCGTACTTTTCTTAAATTGCTTGAGAAAATCAAAACAGTTAATCTAGATAATTCATTATACATGAAGGCTTTGAAGGAAGATATCTTAAGGATTACATCTGCATTTGATCAAGTCAGACATGAATTGTATATTTATGTTTCAAGTGTCCTTGAAGGGTCATTCACAGTTTCTCTTGACCTCCTTGAAAGAAGATCTCTGTCAGAGCTTTGGGTTCTGATGAGTAAAGTGAAAAGATCTTCCTGCTTGAATGAACTTCTTTATGACCGGCTCAGAGATTCTGCTATGAAGGCCAGCCCTCAAGTTGTACACTTTCCGTATGAAGTTAAAATCTATAGAGGTACAACTTTGGAGACAGTTAGGCTGGATCCTGATTCTTTGAAGTTACAAACTGCTATGCAGCTGGTGAAGTTGGAGAATCTTCTGAGAACTTCTGGGTTTACTACTAAAGCAAAGTCCGAAGTTGCTGATATGATTTCAGACTACTGCAATGAAAATGTTCCAAGGTATTCTCAATTGAAGAACAGATTAAAGAAAGTCACTTCTCAACCAGTCAAGCCAAGTGGTGTTGTTTCAGAAAGTGATCGTGTCCATGATAAAGATCTTCTAAACACCTTGCAAGATGTTGAAGAAGGTGAGATTAGAGATTAAGGCATGATGAATAGAGCTCAGTTTTTATTGTAATATATTTAGAGCATAGGTGAATCAAGATAGGAAATGTAATCACATGTTCAGTCTAGAGGAACATCTATCTTGTATTTATCTTTATTGTTTGAATCAGAAATTGTTAAATATAATCCAGAACTTTGTATTATTTACTTGGCTCTTAAAAGTCTTATCTTTTCTTGTTTTAGTTGAGTTATCCTCTAGAGGTATTTGATTGTTATTGTCTAACAAACAAATAGGGGGAGATTGAAAGGCATATGTACAGGCTTATTTGTAAACATCGAGGATTCTACTCAACATAAACAAATATGTAATAAGTAAATAATATATTCATATGTCACAGGAATCTCAAAAGATAATATCTGTCAAGAGAATGAAGATTAATGTCATCTACAGTCTTGAAGTAATTCTACATTGAAAGAAGTTCAATTTATTGATCAAGCCTCAGTGAAGTATTCAAGAAAGTGGAACTATTTAAAAGTGACAGAGATTTCAGAAGTGTGACAGGAAACGTACATGTTACAGTCCTTTGTTAAGTAGAAGGAGAAAGAACCACAACTTAAAGTCAAAAGATGAAGAACAGTCATTAAAGTTAGTCACTCATGAACCAGACAGTACATGGAGTGTGAGCGTCATTCAGTGGAAGTTCGTCATCAGTTTCAGTGGTTATTAGAATTAGTTTTAATTCTCTTTTAATTTATTCTATAAGTTAATTAATTTAATCTATAAATTAATTCTTCCAGAATTAATTCTTCCAGAATTAATTTATATCTTAAATTAATTAATCTAGATCTTAAGTAATTTTATTTATAAATTAATTCTCAATAATTAATTAATTTATTGAATTATTTAAGTCAATAACTTAATATATTTAATCTATAAATTAATTCGTTTAGAATTAATTTATTTATTAAATCAATTAAGTAAATAAATTAAAACAGAATTTATTCTATTTCTAAATTAGTACTAGTAGTACTAACATTTACTCTAGCAGTACTATCGGTCATTAGATAGTACTACCGATAGTACTACCAAGTCAATTGGTTAGTACTATAGATAGTACTACCAATTGATTTGGTAAGTACTGCTAGTAGCATTTGTATTAAAAAGAAAAGGTTGGCGCGTGAAATGGCTTTTCTGTTGACTTGTTTAAATAGACAAAGTGTGATCAAAAGCATACAGACAGACAGAAAGAAACATCATCAAATTCCTCTACTTCTGCCATTAAAGTGATCAACTGCAAAGCTTTCAATTTGAACATTGTAATCAATTCTAGTCATTACTGTTATATCCAAATCACTAGAATTCAACTACTTGTATTGTTTTGACAATCTAGCGGATCATAATAGATAAATTCATGTCGAATTTATTCTAGATTTGTTTTAACAAGAACTCTGTAATCTGTACACTGAATTGTAACACCCTTCAAGTTTAATATAAGTTATATTTAACTTGAATCTTATTTCATTTTATTCCGCAGTAATTTGTTATTGAAATTGTTAAATCAAGAACAATACAAATTCGATTAAACGGTACTGTTTGTATTCAACCCCCCTTCTACAAACATATCGGGACCTAACAGTAGCTAAGCCGTCTTTTACGCCGATTTAAAATAATAGACTATGTAGATTTAATTAAATTTAAAATTTGGAATTATTTTAATTCACATGTAATTTTTAAAGTCATACTTAAACGAACACATCAACTTTCTAGGTATAATTATTTTGAATTTAAACAAATTTAAAAGTAAAAGTAAAAGAAATTAATTTTAGTACAAAATATGTTTTACGAAGTATTAAAAATTCAATTTACTGATCTAAAAATAATTTAAACCTATCTTACATAAATTACATGCGGGGTCAACTAAATTGTTTTCCAGGATGTTTTAAAATAATCTTAGCAATATAAATTTGATTAATAACATAAAATTTTAAATTATTTTAATTCATATCTAACTTTTAACATTGAACGTGAACGAATACATCATCTTTTTATCTTTTTAAGTACTTTTAATTTATTAATAAGACATATCTTCACATTAGCTTGATAATATATTCAATATAAGCATATTATGGATCTCTGAAGTTCAGATAGTAAACCGGTATGTTACTTCTTCTCTATTTCGTTATCAATTAGGTGTGGTCATTAGACTCATCAATTTTTCATTATTAAACTTTTAAAATCTTAATGTAGATGGATGCGATATATCATTTATGAGTTTGTTGTGTTGAAGATGTAATTTGGGAAAATCTGTATCATTAACCATACATATAAATGCAAATGTGGTAAAATCATCTCAAACCCGAATATGAGACATCATGTTTAATAAATCAAATTCTTCGAAAATATATTTTCTCTTATCCTCTTTACCATAATTATATTAGATTTAGGGTACCCATCTATATTATTAATTGGAGTAAAGTAGTTCAAACATTGTGAAGTGGTGCGGTCAATATCATCAAATGTTGACGAGAACCTTTGTGGTCAAAGGTAATGACGTACGAAATACAAAATTCTAAAAGTATAACATATTAAATGTAAGTTTAAAATTTATTCTAATGAATTTAAAACCTTCATCATAAGAAGAAAATGAAAACCAGTATCCTTGAAAATTGAAAATCATTACAGGAAAAATTCAGACATTCACTATATCTTTGAATTATTGAAAGTTAGTACATATCAATACAATATACTTCGCCTCGAATGTGGTAAAATTAATTCAAATTCTAGAGTTTCAATGCCCTCACAAGAATTTAAAATCACTTCATACAATGTTAATTTTGACTTGGTGAACATAAAATTTTCAATTTTAATAATTAATTGTGATATTTGTCCAGCATCAAATTTGTCTTTATCATTCTTAATAACTCAACCATTTTGTTTCTTTTGAAGCAAGTGCATGATTCAGCTAATAATGATAATTTTATTGTGATAATCTAAAATCAAAATTGGGAACAAATAAATGCATATCCACGTCAATGATGATAGAGTTAAAAAAAAGTATAATTCTAAAATGGGTTAGGACATTCAACATTCTTATTAATTTAGAAACTGATGGTACATTTCAAACAAATTCTAATATCGTATTTTATGTTATTTTGTTATGATTGTAGCATTTTATATATTTGTTCAATCAATATTTTATGCGTTGAATATTTAATTTTTAACTATAAATATTTATTTTTTCCGCAACCAATAACATAATTAGGGATGAGCGTCAGATCACTTCAGTGTCGGGGAGTGTTATCTCCGCACCCGATCCCCGGCCCGATTCCGTAAGGGGCAGGCATCGTGGCAGGGAGAATGTCCATCCCTAAACATAACTTATATTTACATGTGTGCATATATTTAGTAAACGGATGTGAAAAAAATTAATATGAGTTATATTATATAATATATTTTTAATTATTTTAAAATTTTTAAGATTTAAAAAAATTTAAGAGTGTGCTTTCGGTAGCACGGATAAAACGCTAGTTAATTTATGACATTAGCCCAAACTAGCTTCAATACCCGTGCAAGGCACGGGATCGTTTTAACCGACAAAACTTGATGTTATTTTGTAACTATATTTTCTAGTTCACGTCAGTTTAATTTTGCGATGATAAGTATTCTTCAGTTTGCTGTGGTGATCCCGTCACCAGTTTGAACTTGTTGGTGGCACTATGTGCCATGATTCAGAAGATTTGCAAGGAAGATCAGTTTGGTATTAGCCTGAAGAAGATTTTGTTCTTAGTTGAATGTATTTGATGTTTAGTTTTATAAGCTAATTAATAATCAGATAGGAATTACTTGAAAGTGTCAAATAAAGGCTCCATTTCGAAAGTACCAATACTCTCCATAATTCTCTATATGCGGCCGGAGTAGTATACTTGTCCTTAATGCATGAGGTGACGGGATTGAGATGCACATAAATTCGTATTCAAAAAAACTGTTCGATCTGGTTAAAAAAATCGGAAAAAATCTGATTAAAAAAAAGTCCACCTCAATTGGATCCAGCCCGCAGGCTTAAACGAATCACATATTTTTCACAAAATCCCGATCCGGTTCGAGCCGAATAAACCCAAATTTAATCTCGATTTGGACGTAGTCTTGATCAGTATAAAAGTCCAATCCAAAAAGTTAGAATTTTCAATTAAATCTCAGATAAAAGCTTAAAATTTTCAATTAAATCTGAAAAATAAAAAATAAAAAAAAAGTTAAAGTTATCAATATCTAAAATAATTTGTAAAAATCCGATTTGGCCCCTCCTGATCCGACCCTATCTACGGGTATAAATATTTTAGAGGAAATTTGTCTCGGTTTAAAAAAGTCCGGCCCTATCGGATATCGAAAAATCCGACCTGAATCCGGATTACGTTCATCTCTAGTCAGGATAACAACTATAGAGGTGCTTAGATTATTACTTATATTATCTGATATGTATGAACCTAGTTGAGACAAAATGATTACTATTTTGTATTATTTGAGCTAGTCGTTAACACGAAAGCTCGTAATTTGAAAAGCCCGTATTTTGTATTTTGTACATTTGCACGCCGTTTATAGATTGTCTAGTAATTTGCAACACTTTAACTGGAACTGTTTAGGTTCGATGTATGACAGTGTATCTGTCGCTACTCCCGAGTCTTCTGGTGATGAATCTTCTGGAAGTAAGCAATAAGGGTTGATAGATGAGCATGTTTGCAATTCTGGTACCAGTTGGCAGGTATCTGAACAGCAATTGACTGGTAAGAAAGAATCTTCAGATCCTCCTGATTTGGACAATGCTGATGTTGGATTGATCCAATTTTTTCTGTGAGTACCATAAATGAGTCTGTTAAATATTGTATGCTTTTCTATTGGATTTGTTCTTCTGTTTATAATGTTTGTTCTTGCTTTGTAAATTGAACCATATTGGTGGAATATCATTTAAAGTAGCTAGTAAATGTGAACAATGTCAACATATATTTTTCTGCACGGGCATTCAAAATTGATGTTGGACAAAACAAACAGTAGAATGCAAATAAATTAAGAACATGTAACTAAAAGACTAGGGTGGTTTTCCGAAGTAGAATTGCTACCCCAGCTATAAAATGTGAACATGGGAATCAACTGTACACTAAACAGGAAGCTGGCAATTACTGCAACGAAACAAAATAATCTCAGTGCTGGTCCCTATGAGGTATAATATTGGCCCTCGTCAATCTTAAATTGCTGGAAGTGGTACACGGTTCTTATCATCCATGCATTCTGTTCTGTTCAATGTAATTCAAGTTCAAATAAATTTGTTTTTCAGGTAGTTGTGTATAGATCACATAACTTTTGTATCTCCATTGACCATAGCCTATATGTTTTTTTAGACCTACCTTTAATTTTCAATCTCAATCTGATATCCTTACTTGTGGTTGTTGGTATACAGGCATATGATCCTCAGACTATGTATCATAATCCATATTTTAGATCAGCTGTTGCTGAAACTGCAAAGGTGCAAAGTCAGCAGTTACCTCAGGAGGTAGTACTTCAGTTTGCTTTACTTGTAAAACTTGTATCTCATTTGCATCTCTCCTGCCACATATGAGCATGACAATGCTAGCTCCTGATTGCTTCTTCCTTTCTGTCTGTATAGTTGCAGGCTATAAGCTCACATACAGTAAATAGCATCCCAACATCCACGGTAGCCATGGTGCAACAACCGCAGTTAACACAGATGTACCCACAAGTTCATGTTTCTCATTATACTAATATTATGCCATACCGTCAATTCCTCTCCCCTGTTTATGTTCCACCAATGGCTGTGCCAGGAGGCTCTTCTAGTTACCCTGCCTATCCTCACCCATCAAATGGAAACAGTTCCTTGCTGATGCCTGGACCTGGAGGTAGCTCCCATTTACCTGCTGGTGGGGTCAAGTATGGAATGCAGCAGTTCAAACCAGTTCCCACCGGGAGCCCGAATGGATTCGGAAACTTCGCTGGTCCAAATGGTTATGCTATTAATGCTCCTAGTGGTAGTGCAACTGGACTCGAAGACTCGTCTTGGATGAAGTACAAATGGTTATGCTATTAATGCTCCACAGGAGATTTTTTACTTTTTTAGTTTATATTTCTGTGATATGATGATCAACCTCGGTTATATTGTGGACCATATTGTATAATGTCATGGTTTTGAATGTAATTATATTTGTGTTGTTTCATCTGCACTGCTATCTTATCTCAGCCTAATGTCCTTGGCTGACTGGCTAGCTTTAGGTGCTGTTATCCATACAACTGTGCCATCTCTAATGATTACATCGTCTAATGATACCTATGTTTCCCTGCTATTTTTGTCTATTTCCAGTGCCATCTTAGATAATTTTACTCATTATTTGTTTATGAGAGAAGCTTATGTATGGTCTGGTGTTTGTTGTGACTGATTACTTGATCTTCGACAGGCTGAGACTTCGGAGATATGGATGAGTCAGAGAGACCTACCTAGTGTGCAATCAGGTTCATACTACAATGTGGCAGGACAAACACCCCATGCTTCATATTTGCCATCCCATACCAGTCATGCCTCATTTAATGCAGCAGCACAATCTTCTCACTTACAATTTCCAGGCATGTACCATTCTCCACAACCTGCTGGAATCCCCAGTCCGCATCATCCTGCTGGATTTGAGGCATGTTGTTCTAGCTTACATAACTACAACGCATAATTTCTTTAGCGTGAGGAGTTCTATAATGTAGTATTACTTGATGCTTTGTGATAAAAGAATTATTTATATATTTGTGATCCCAGTTTTGGAACTAGAAAAAATGTCAGATGATGTATTGACCTTTCTTTTCTTAGTTGTATAATTATATTGCTCTTAATAATTAGTTCTAATAATCAGTTCTCACACGGATTCTTAGTTATAAGTTAGAGCAAAGTAGCGAACGCTTAATCCCACGTACCCTCTCTTGTGCCAGAGAATGTTGCTGGATTAGTGAAGCCCAAGGTTGAACAAATGCTTAGTTTGGAAGATAGAACACTAGTCTAGCTCGATCTACTTGAAATCTGTTAGAAATACAGATCAGGACCACAGGGAGATTATTACTTAAAGCGACAGCATGCGGGCTGATTCCTTTTCTAGTTGTATATATGGTTAGCTTCCAATTCAAATGTACAAGCATGGACACAAGATTCACTAAGCATGTAATTTTACAATGGAATCAGTGCTTAAACCATATCATATAACTACCAACTATCAAAAATCATATGAACACCACTTCAGATTTCTGCAAAATTTGGATTCGACTTATCTATTTGATACGAAAATGTAAATAGAACAGCTTATTCGAAAATACAGATAGAGGGCACCAGAAAGACCATGGCATGAAGTTCACTGCACACAAGGTCCACCTAATGTTAATCTTGTTCGCAGGTAGTAAATTAAAGGTCATATGTATTGATAAGTAGGGTATTTCGAACCAAACGCATTTACGATGTTGGTTCCCATGTTCTTATGATTATTACTACTACACTCTACATAGCTTTTGTTTATATGTGCTCTAGCCTTTTTAGCCTTACTTTTAATATTTGGGTTGCTTATGACGAATAATGGTCATTACGACGTTTTTGTAATTATGGTTTGGGATGACTAATCTACTGCCAGTCTTTGATATTTTTTTTACTTGTATCGGCTCCACAAATTTGAATTAGAGGTTGCTTATGTCCGCAGATATATGATTCTTCGACATTGTGAGAAATAGACACTACTTACGACTGAGATATGTTAAATATGTTCAATATCATCATCTTCATGCTCGAAGCTGTGTCGTATTACAATATAATCACACGATGTTCAAGTCATTATTCCGAAATGGAACCAGAATTGTTCAAGTCAATTCGTTACATAATTGGAATCTTGATAATTGCCTATCCCTATTTCCACACGGTTGGTTAGCTCTAGTGGATCTTATATTAGTATCATTGCGGAGTACTTTCTTCCTGTCCCGTTTCTCACTTAATTTTCGACTTTCAGTTGAAGAATAAGATGTAATAATCTCCAGTGAAGTTTGCTCAGCACGGGTACAATCATTGTCAAGGAAACCTACCTTGCCTTTTACGCTGCTGCTAAAAATATATATGGATCACATGCATCTGTTTTTGTCTTAAACTTTTCTGTTCATCAAGTCTTTTAAATAAAAACACACACACACTTCTTATCACGATTCCGAATTTCGGCCCGAAAACTTAAACGAGGTCAGAACATGCTTCAGTAGAAAAATATAACTATATTATTAAAATTGTTTAAAATGATTTAGCATCGGTGATGGGACAAAATGAAATAATTTATCGGGTTAATATTAGTGTTAACACATGTGTGTCCATTATATTTGATTATAGCTATTTGGTATTAAGCTATTTGGTTATAGCTGACAGAAAAGTAGAGAGACGAAGATGTAAAAGGTGTTATTTGAGATATGCTTCGTAACTAATTTGTTACCTCTAACATTTTTCTAAATTTATAGAAAGTCTAGAAGGTTGAGTATATATAATTGCATGCCTGTCTTCTCTACTCTATTCTCATTCTCTTCTCGACCAGTCAGTAAACAGCTTGTCCATATCTAAACGAGTATCACTAAACGTTGTCCAGTCACTCCAATTTTATTTTTTAAGCAACTTGCTATGGATAACCGGAGTCATTGCAAACCAATAGCAAGGCGCAAAAATCCTTCATTTTCCTCATCTCTCCTCGACCAGATTTATCGTTCTATCGATGATCAAGCCCCAACAAAAGCAGCAGCAGAAGAAGATCATCCGAAAACTGGAAATAAGACGGAGCAAGACGTGGACCTAATGCTTTTTGACAAAACAGTTGGCAGAAGAAAATCAGCCAGTGCTGAATATTATGGCGATCTCAGTACAAATTATTTTCCGCAATCCTTTGGCCTCAATTCCTGTTCTACCTCTTCGAATTCTTCGTTTTGGACATCATCTGAGTCCGAAACTTGTAATTCATTTAAATCAAAACTAGCTGTAAGAACAAGTCTTTCCTGTCAGCAACACAAAGATGACAAAATGCATGTCTCGGAGAGAAAACTAAAGAATGAATGCGGAGGTTTTGTTAAGGCCAAGTCCAAAGCACTGAAGATGTATGGCGATCTAAAGAAATCCAAAGCAACACAACCAATTTCGCCAGGTAGTAGGCTTGCTAGTTTTCTCAATTCTCTGTTTACATCTACAGGAAACGCTAAGAAAGTGAAAACCGATGAGAGAAAATATATATCTACTAACGCCGCATCAGCATGTTCAACAGCCTCTTCATTTTCGAGGTCATGTTTGAGCAAGACTCCATCTTCGCGAGGGAAAATAAGTGACGGTGCAAAAAGATCTGTGAGGTTTTATCCTATGATCAGTGTGATTATGGACGAGGTTGAGGATCGTATATACAAAGATAATGGAAGGCCTAATAAAGTTAACATTCCTGCGAGGAACTCAATATGTGGCGAAGAAGTTATGGAAAAGAATCGACGTGCAAGGGAACTGTTGAAGAACTATGAAAAGAGATTAGAAGAATGTAAGATGATGAATGACGATGACGACGAGGATTGTGAAAGTTGTACGAGTTCTGATCTGTTTGAGCTTGATAATCTTGATTCCGTCAGCCAAAAGTATTGCGAGGAATTGCCGGTGTACGAAACTACATCGCTCGATGCAAACCGAGCTATAGCTTATGGTTTGTTTGTGTGATTTGCAATTTTTTAAGAGTGGTGTTTTATCATGTAGAGTTTGTATTGCATGAAGATATTGAAATAAGATTACTCGTTTGGTATGTTAATGCCTTGTCAGTTGTCTCGAACATTATGTTATCGTCAAAAGTGATAGAAGAACCTGGGGGAGTTAGAAGTGGTTTAACAGATCACAATTCAGACTTGAAAATCATAATTACTTCTCCCTTTGGTATCTGAAAATTCTGTTAAAAATAAGAACATGCAGCTTCTTATGTGTAATCAGAAAGGCTTTCAACCTGTGCATACAGAGACTTGAACCAGGGGTTGCAGTTTCGAGTTTCGGTTAGTGTTTTTAATGTGGTGAATTTGCGTTCGAAATCTTACTGCACTCGATCAGAATGAATTTTTATATGAAGTTGGAATTGGAGTAAAATTACTTGGAAAAGAATGCAGATGTCTATATCAGTAATTTAAATGGCGCATAACAAAAGGCCAAGGAAGTGAAATTCAACCAAGGAACAGAAGATTAAAGATCAGTGGTCTCCAAAAGCTTTGGACACGAAATCTACTATCTTAGATTTTTGCTGGGTTGTCTTTACTGACGTGGTTGGAAAAAGATAGCAGCGTCTATAACCATCATCATCACTATTTTCTTTTACTTTCCTTTTCCTAAATTGAAATTTTGGTTCCTATCTTTACCCATTTGGGATCCTAATTTCCAAAAAACGAACGTTATCCTGCTTCTTTCTACCACATTAGCCTAACAAATTTTGGTATGACATGGTAAAAACTGCCCTTTTCACTCAAAACAAGAAACTGTTTATGAATGAATTTGAATTGAATTAGTTCATTCCTATCACCTACGGACTAGATTCCAGAGTATGTACGCACACATTAGCGTCGAATCAAAGCGTGCAAACTTAAATTTCTGGCTCCCACCAGGACAAAATCTTGATGTCTGCTTCTCAATACTTTGGCCATTATTTGTAGCAATTTAAAATATTATCCTGCTTTTCGCATTATTAGTTTGAATTGTGCCCAATCGATCTGTTCGGTTGGTCAAGTGGGGAACTCTACTGCAATTATGAAAAGTCTGAGATTAATGCCTGCAAACACATAACAGAGATAGCCTGTAGCCTGTAGCCTGTAGGTGTTAAACAATCAAACGCACATTCCTCTGCGATGTACCCAGCTTAATCAACCTGGGCTTCACATGACCCCAATCCCCAAAGCTAGATCAATATAATGAAGGATCAAACATAATTATCAAGTACAGATCAAATGCTAAATACGATTATGACCATACACCAGAAATCTACATCGATATGGACCACCAATTAAGATCAAGATTTCAACTGTATAGTGACAAAACAGAAGTTGCTCAACTGTTTAGGACAAAATATGAGGCTTAGAAATCCAGATTCAAACAAAATGAGCTGTTGCGATCAACTATTGTCAAGCCTTAGGTAGGCAGGCATGTTGGGCACCAACCACGCACAAGTTGTCACTAGGGTTCCCCAAATATATATCTATTATCACATCATTATAAGCATTATTTGTCAAATTGCACTTGCCATGCATTTCGTTTAGCGTAGGACCTAAGTGAAGGAAGGATGGGAGTCAAATGTGCACCACATTAATCAAAATTATAATCCCAACATTATAGCTAATTCGCACCGGATGAACTCAACCCCAATCACCTAGTTTGTCCTAATAAACAGTTGCTGCTGGGTCATTCACCTTATGCTCCAGAGCATTATGTCTCCATATATTGAATTGGATACCACTTATATATACACCAGACAACTAGTCAGGCTAGTTTTCTTGTTTGAAATTTATATAAGAATTCGATTCCAAAATTATTCCGCTCTAACAAGTCATATAATGCTCCTTCCTTTTGTTTCAGATGGATTGAGTCATCTTATTCTTAGACTTACACTGTCATATGTATAAATTTCAATTTCATCGATCATCTCGTTGTTTCTGTTTCATAATCAATCTCATAACCTGAACTGCTTGATAATTCTCGTTTCACACTCTCCCCTCTACGTACATTCCAACCAATCAAAGATAAATGTGGAAATTTAAAATTAGAGAAGTTCCACTTGTTAAGTTGGTAACACCCTGTCCTAGTAGGTGGTGGTTCTATTCAGGAAGATCTTTAAGTTATTATGTATTGGATTAGTTCTTGCATTCTTGGCTGGCGGTGGGTTACACACTCTGGATGTTATTTTGGTCTACCTTGGCTTCAATGGCAGGCACACTAAAGGAGGACTCACTGTTCCTTGTAGTTTTCCACTAAAAATCATTCAAAGTTGGGATTAGGACACCTCGAGTAAACATAGACTTATTCGGTTAAAAATCAAAGGATGTATTATATAACTGAATTCAGGAGCGAAAACATGATCTATCGAATTTAAATACGATATACAGTTATATAAGACGGGAAGCCTTGCATGCATAAGTGTGACACATGCCTGTATATATATATATAGGGTGCTCTTCCACAGTCAATGTTGGATGTCAACCACCTACCTACCACGATGTTTCATTGCAGCAGTCGAATTGATACATTGCTCTAGGTGGCTTACACAAAATATATTGTAACTATCACCTCCTTACAGAGTGTGTGACATTTTAAATTTTATTTTGATAAACTGAAAGAAATGAAACAAGATGACAAGATATCAATGCACTTGTCTAGGTGAATGGGTACAATCATATACTGAGAAGAAAATGTGTTAAACTAGAGTTATGTATCGCATTTTCAACCACATTTGAAAAATCCTAGGGTCGAAATGTAGAATGATGGTATTTGTCTGTTATCGATAGTATATTCATGAATGGCGACTACTAGCTGAAAGTTCTCTTCCTTTAACCCTGCCTGTTCTTTATTCAATTTCGAGAAATTATAATTTAGAAGGGAATCAGAAGCTTTTAATTTAACAAACTCTAAATTAGTAACAATTGGTAAACAGATAGAAATCATGAATTGTATTCACTTCTAACTATACCATAACAATATCAGAGTTCCCAGACTGAACAGGTGTAGAGAGTTGAATTTTAATTTTTACCAAAAAGTCAGTTTCCAGAAGATCATCTAGCCCAAATGAAGCTGCAACTGGGAAAAGGCACAAGAGTTGCTAAATAACTATGACTCGGGCCCAAAACCAACAACATTTTAAGAAAACATAGAAAAACTAGATCAATGTTTTTTTAGTTTCTGGTGTATAAATTTCGAGGGCCAGGAAAATAAAATTATGAGAAGTTAACTTCTAGACTGATTTCTTTTTCTTTTGTGAGTTTTAAAATGATTATCTAGAATATAAATCAAAATATTGGTGAGTTTTGATATGAACATCCAGAATATGAATTAAAAAAAACCTTGTGTCGTTGCTCTCAATGAGGGTCTATTTTCCTTTCCTCTAATTTCTGACATTTTACTCACGGCCGGGCAATAATTAATGTGGCAGTTTGGTGGTTTGAAAGGAATTGATGTGGGAATGAAATGTATAGTGATAATTAAAACATGTACTTTGAAATTGATCAAGGACAATGAAGCACACAGACTGTACCGAGCTGTGATCCCTCAAGGCATATGCTTCTTGACGTCAATGAACTGGTACTGTCTCCCCTTGTTCAGTGATCCATCATTTTCTACAGAAATTGCAGGAGTCAAATGACCTCATTTTCTACAGAAATTGCAGGAGTAAGTAGTTACAAACAACTACAACCAAAAATCAAAATGCACCAATTTATGCATAAACACCAATAGTCCAAATTTCCAAATATGTTTGTCACCAACATCCGTGCTGAACGAAAGAAGAGCATATGTGAGTTAGGGATAGCATATCAAATGAAATGACCAGATTTACATTAAATAAAACTGTGGTTAGCTCTATATACAACAGAACCATCATAAAATCATGTCCTGGATATAGGAATTCGGCAAAATAAAAAATATGGGATACGAGTGCGGAGATACCACAAAATAATTAAGAAGCAAAACAATGTCTAAATGGCACGCCAAAATACCAAAGTACCAACATATCAAATTTGATTAACACAAAATTCGATTTTGATTCCCTACAACTACATGATTAAACAAGATTTATTTATTTGATTTAATTTCTTTAGTTTCATCCCGAGTTCGATTCCCTATAACTACATAATTTAAAGATTTATTGATTTGATTTTTTTTTTGCTTTCATCTCGATATCAATTAATACTTTAATCTCGGTCCGTGCTTTGCACGAGTTATCAGCTAGTATAATTAATTAGCAAAACCAAGAAATAACACTCAAATTAAACGAAATAGTGTAATATATAAGTTCACCATACTTAAGTCTTGACAAATAA
Organism: Heracleum sosnowskyi; assembly: GCA_030848705.1. Taxonomy (NCBI): domain Eukaryota; kingdom Viridiplantae; phylum Streptophyta; class Magnoliopsida; order Apiales; family Apiaceae; genus Heracleum; species Heracleum sosnowskyi. Next base: position 44,363,628 of record CM061244.1, read on the forward strand.
AAGACATAACAATAATTTTACACTAAACATCAATCATCTCGATAAATCATGGCTTCCATCTCCGGCTCATCAAGAGAGAGAGTAGGTATCTCAAGCTCTTCGACATCGTCAAGTGGATCAAATTGATCACTCCAACATCCCACAAACTTGTCTCTCCTTTCAAGTAATGGTCATTCTTTCGAGAAAGAAGACGAAGATTGATGTGAACATAAACCAAGTCCCCGCCCGAGCTCGTAGTATCTTATTCCTTCAAACTTAATGCATAAAGGAATAAGTACTCCAATTTCTTTCACAACAAAAAGTAGAGCATGGCTGTTCTAATAACTTCAAAGCTATTTTCTGAATATTTGGAGCCAAGGATCTATGAACAAACCACCACAACTTTGACTCCATAGTGGCTCTATCTTCAATAGATTCGGCATTTCCAAAGATATCCATCTGTCATGAAAAGTGATCAAGCTCGATACTTACCGTTGTTCTTGCCTCCGAATTCGGAAAATATCTTTTGATGCATTTGTTTCGTTCTTAATAACAAACAACATGAAAAATAGCATATTACAAATCTATTTTCATGTCATTAACCTAAAATTAATGTAGATTTATACTATAATGTAACAACACTATTTTAGAATTTATTATTCATTGTTTACAAACTTATACGCGCTCATATGTTAATATAATGTCATGGTCTATATTGAACATAGTCTAAACAACTTTCTTAAGATCAAACCATTCAGTTAATAACAATAAAATTTGTAGTCTGATGAATGACCAAAATAGTGCTCATCATAACGAAACAAGTTGTCTCATTAAACCAACAAAATCAAGCAACAAATAAACAAAGAGTTTAAACAATGTTAAATAAATCCAAAACAAAAGTCTGATTTAAAAATGCATGAGAACATGTTCTCAACTCATTTCTTAGAAGGACAGTTACGAAAATCATGAAATACCATCTCCTTGCATGTTTTGAATTCGCGCGACTTCCTTTTCTTACAACCAATGGACTTCTCAGCTGAACTCATAATTCTTTTACGAAAACCTATGTTGTTGCTTATGTTCGGAGGCAAAATTGAAATATCCTCCAGATTTTTTGTTCCAAATTTTTTTTTGAACAGTCTCAACATCAACTTGACAGGTACCATTTCTGATCATTTCCTTTATTGCACACCTCATAGTTGTCAACCCATTATAGACAAAATCCAACAAATCCGTGTTACTAGATGCATCACTTATACAACCTTGAAATTCAAACTAGCCGTTTTTTTCTTTGGCTCTCTTATCAACCTCGCTTGATTTCAGAACTAGGTTATTATCTAACTCCAATGTGGAAAATCTTGCCTCCGCTTTCTTCAACTATCTGTTCTTTAAATACTGACGTGGAATTGTATGTATTTCACTGATGTTTAAAGTACAAAAACAATGGTTGCACAAGTAACCGACTCTTGTAAAGAGTTTGTGTTGAGTATGAGTTTACTAACTAGGATAATATAGAGGGGGTGAATATATTATGCCTTCTTTTCGAATAATTCTTGTTTTGAATCTGATTTTACTTGTAGCTTGAAGATTGTGAGATAGCCTTTTACCTTTAGGTTTTGGTATTTTGTCAAAAGAGTAAATCAGAAATTAAATTAGAATTAGGAAGTAACTAAGTCATTTAGTAAATCCTCCCTTAGGATTCCTTTTTGACATTTACCGGGAATCAAGTCAAAAGAGTCAAATCGACCAAAAACACTTTCCGACATATCTTACTTGACATGTACTTGGTATAGGAATATTTACCTAGTGATATATTCTATACTAGGTTAATTTTGTCAAACATTAAAAAGGCAACGGCTAAAGGCACAATTTCCGAGAAATTTCAAACACTGCTTTTTCGAGACAAAATAGTTTAATTTATTTAAAAGATTTTTGAACTTAAATGTTTTTAAGCCAAAATATATTTGATATATTCATTTGATATTTAATATCAAATTACCTTGCCAAAAGACCAAAAATAGATTTTATTCCAAAATACCCGTAAGTCCTTATTTATCCGAATAAAATCATTTTTAATTTAAACTCACTTATTACTTGGACCTCATAGTCATTATTTTGTAAGTAATATTATGTTTGAATATGTGTGAAGTCAAAACTTTTGTCTGAGTTATCGGAAAAGACAAATGAATTTTCCGGTCGCTCCGGAAGGCTGTTTGAACATTCGAAAAATTAGTAAAAATACTTCCACACATCTTCTTGACTTTAAACTTGAGATTTATTATTAGTATCTCTCTAATATTAATTGGTATAAGTTTTATAATTTTTGCACGACTTTTTTTCGGGACCCCTGAAATCGATACGTAATTGATTTATCAGTCGCTTAAAATTCATATATGGTCAATAAATTTCAAGGTGAAATTTTTACCATGATTCTATGAATATATTTAAATAGGATTCCCAAAGTTTCATAATTGTTTAAACATTTTTTAATTTATTTCAACGAAATGGGCTTGTCTCGTAGTTTCGGGTTTATCGGCTTTTTCGTACCAATAGAAGCTTCCTAAATATTTTATAATTCATTTTTCCCACATGATTATTTCTGGGATCTTTCTAGGAAGTTGCCAAAAAGCTACTTTATGCTTTTTGTATTTTATTCAAGCTTTGCCACTTGTCTTGTGACCATTGGTCCAAAAAACCCTACTTTTGGCTATAAATACCAAGCCAATTTCCACCCATTTACTCAAGCCTCTTGAGCCAAGTAAATGCTGGAGTTTTCTCCCTAGATACACACCATATCCCATATTCTAAAATCTCTCAAAAATATCTAGCAAACAAGCTTCAATCTTCATCTTTTACACCACTTTTAAGCTTGTTTTTCACTCCATTTCTTGCTCTAAAACAACACCGGCCAAGACCACTTGCAAGACAAGCTTTAGCTAGCTCTTGAAGTGCTTTTGAAAGTGTGTTTAAGGATCCTTGTATCCCCCTTAAATTACCTTTCATTATTGATCTTGGAAGGCCTTGTTTTGGTAGTGATTTTTGGAGCATTTCTTGCTCAAACTTAGACCTCTCGGCCAAGCTCTTTTAGGCAGCCCTTAGCTCGAATTCCTACTGCCCTTATAGTGTTCTTCTTGTGTCTTTGAGTCACCCTTGATATCATCTTGAATCCCCATCCATTCGGTGCTCATATTCGGCCATAGTTGTGGTGTCTTTAGGCTTCGATCCTAGCTTGTTCTTCTTGATTTCTTTCTAGACTTCAAGTGGTTCTAAGTTAGTTACTTTTTGTTTAGTGTATGTACATTTACATATACTAGTCCTGGATCCTAGTTTGTATCCTTTGTGTTTCTGTTTTTAGAAAAATTATTAAGCTTTAGGCGAAAGCCATCGGAAAAATCCAAAGGTCATAAACTAGTTCATTTTCGCACCTATATACATATATTTTCACAAGGCCTTGCCTTGTCCATTTTATTTTCATCAAGGCACTTGCCTTGTCCGAATATATATATAAAATTATCAAGGCCCTAGCCTTGTATGTGTGTGTGATAGTTTAACACATAATAGCGTGGCGAAAGCCAAATATATACGCGTGTGTACTCAAGGTTTCGAACTTGTCCGTGTGGTTATTTAAATTCTTGTATGTGTGTGTACCGCTTGTGTGACAAGTCCCTTGTGTGACTTCTCCCTCGCCATTATTTATATTTTCCGCACTAGTGTACGTATAATAGCATTTTTCATGGTCCTCACACTTATGAGTTGAATAATATTTTAACGCATAATAGCGTCCCTCGTGGCTAGTACCATAACATACTAGTTTTGCACGGGTATTATTATATATCTCAAATATATATCTTTTTTGTAGCTTGTTGTTTGTCTTTGTAGTGAGGTGATCTTTTCTCTAAGACCCAAGTCCTAGGCGTGCTAACGGGAAGTTAGGCATCTCCGTACCGTGAGGAGGAAGAAAGACCCAAGACCTAAGACCTAAGCCAAGAACTACAAAGATAGCACCAAGGCTACCCTAGGGTTCTACTTCGACTTTGAGGAGGTAAATTGGATTTACGCTCTAAGACAAGTCAAGTAGGTTTGCTAGGATATTTTGAGGAGGTAACGGGGAGTTACACTCCAAGATAAATATTTTAATGGTTTATTTTTGCTACTTAATTGTGAGGAGGTAAATTGGATTTACTCTCCAAGATAAATTAGTAGTGGTTTGTAAAGGCTTCTTCGCCTAAGTTAAGGAGTGTGTTTTAGTGAAAATCTAGACTAGGGGTGTTCGAATCCATTAGGGGATTGCGGGCATCGCGAACCAGGATAAAATCGATTGTCTCGTACTCTTTACATTTCTCATTTATATTCTGCACTTTACATTACTTATTTATAAGTAATTAATTTTAAAAGGAGAAAGAAAATTTTAAACGCCAAGCTCAAATTTGAAAAAGGGTAATAAGCTATTCAACCCCCCCCCCCTTCTAGCTTATTTTACCACCCTTGTGGACCTATCAGTTAGTATCAGAGCGGTTGCTTTTAAACTCGTTATTTCAACGGTTGTGAAGTTCAAAAACGTAACCAAAAGTAGATCTTATACATGGCGTATTTGAGTACAATCGGTTGTGGTGAAGGTCTCTCAAGTTCGAGACCACCACTATTCGATGACACAAATTTTGCAACTTGGAAAACAAGATTTAGAATATATGCTAAATCCCAAGGAGTTAAAGTTTGGATGGCTATCGAAGACAGCATTGCTATACCTACGAAAAAGGTAGGCGACGAAAACGTCAAAAAGAAAGTTAGTGAGTATACTCCCGAGGAGGAACTAAGAATGAACATAGCCGCGAAATTGGAAATGGTTCTAACTAGTGCACTTGTCGAAAAAGAATATAAAAGAGTTAACAATTGTAAAATCAGCACAATATATGTGGAATAAATTGGTTATCACTTACGAAGGTACGAAAGATATTAAGGAATCTCGAATGGATACCTTAATTCATGAGTACGATAATTTTAAACTTCTCGAAGGTGAAACCATCATCGATATGGAAACGAGGTTTACTCGTGTAATCGATGAACTTTCTCAACTCGGTAAGGTTTATACGACTAATGAGAAAAATCGAAGGATCTTAAAAGCCTTACCTCCGAGTTGAAAAGTTAAAGTTACCACAATTAAAGAAATGCACACTCTTAGTAACTACTCCATCGATAGTTTATTCGGAAATCTTCGCGCTTACGAGGAAGATAATACTCCGGATGTTGTTGTCCCTAAAACGGATGACAAACGAAAAAGTATGGCTTTAAAAGCAATACTAATCAATGAGGAGGAAAACGATGATGAATTAAATGAAGAATTGAAAAATCTCGATGAGCAAGAAATTGCATTATTAACGAGAGAACTTCGTCGTGTTTTAAAAAGTAAAGCTCAACGTTATGGAAAAGGCTTCCTAAAATCAAATAATCAACAAAGAATATTTAATTTGAAAGGAAGGCCAAATTACAACAATAATTCTTCATCAACGAGCTACACTAAAAATCAAGGCCCTTCAAATTCGTATAAAAACTCCCCAAATATGAATTATGTTAAAGGTCAAGGTGCACCTCATGCTAATAATAATTCATATAACCCTAACTATACGAAAAATTATTCGGCACCTAAATCGAAAGAACCTATAGTCGAAGAAACACAAGAATTGTGCTTCGAATATAAACAACCGGGTCACTTTAAACGTGAGTGTCCTAAGTTGCCTAAGGATCGAGGCTTAATTGCCGAAAACGGATGGGATTTGAGTGAAGACGAAGAAGTATAGGAAGAAACCGAAGAAATAGTCAACCTTTGTTTAATGGGTCTCTCCGAAGAATCTACACCAACGGATGCATCATCTACTAATCATGAGGTAACTCAAACTCCAACTTCAAATCTAAATGTTGCATCATGTAGTAGTGAAGATTTTAGTATGCATTTATCATGTGTAGATTATATGAGTTCTTTCGAACTTATTCAATTGGAGAACTCGTTAAAATCGAGTCTTGATGATGTTAATTGTAAAATGTCAATGATTAATTCCGAAAAGAATAAATATCGCGAGACAAACATTGAGCTTCAAAATGAAGTGACTCATTTAAAGGATATTCATATCGAAGACAAAGAATACTCTGATTTCATTTCTTCACAAAATGATTGCTTGAAACTCGAGATAAACGAAAAGAATGAAAATATTAAAAATATCAAAATAGAGAACATTTCTCTCATTATTCAAGTCGAAGAAATGGAAAAAGAAAAGATTCAAGCATCCGAAAAGAATAGTGAGCTTCATGTTGAAATTTTGAATTTAAAAATTCGAAATGAAGCATTACTAAATGAAAATGCTACACGAAATATTCGCATTAAAGAGCTTGAACAAAATCTAACGAGTGACATAGAATAAAAGCTAAATCAAGCCTTAAAAGAATTAGATCTTGACTACAAAATTTTACTAGCCAACAAGGATATCGAATTGGCAAACTTAAAAGAACAATTCGACCTTGAAGCTAATGAAAAAGAATATTTGGCTTCCGAAGTGAAATCATATATTCTAGAGAGTCAAAGGCTTGCTAATGAAAACACTAAGCTCTTAGCTCAAGGTATGGATCATGTGTTAAACAACAAGATTAATGTCTTGATGCAAGAAAAACAAAATCTTGATGCTATTATTAAGCAATTTACAAATAGCAATACCTTATTGGAAAATATGGTATATAACTCCAAGGTATCTTCTAACAAAGAAGGTCTAGGATATGATGCAAATAAACCTCCAAAAAGAGAAGCACATATTCCTATTCCCACCCAAAATACTCTACCTAAATCACCTACAAAACGATGCTCATATTGCAATAAGGATGGTCATCAAAGTCTATATTGCAAGGCTAAAGAAGGTGTGATTAAGGGGAGGTATAAGTGGATGCCTAAAGGAGCTATTCCTAACGAAAGAAAAGGAAATAATATTGCTCAAAGTAATTCGGTTAAAAATAAAAAACAATCGAAGTATCATTATCATCAAGAGCTAATTAAATTTCAAAAAGGGAACACTAAAAATGTTGCAAACACTAGTAGGCAACCGAATGTTCCTAAAAGAAACTTTAATTCGAACTCTTATATTCAAAGTGAAAATGTTCGACATATGCCTAGAAATGCAAGTGGTTATCATGTTAGATTGAGTAATCGTTATGTGGTAAATGATAATGTGCATGCTAGACGTAACTTACATAATAATCATAATGCATATCATGTTGATGCTTATCGTAGAAATAATTATTATCATGCTTATCCTAGAAATGATAGATACATGCCTCGTAGAAATCCGTATCATATTTCTAATAGGAATCAAACATCTAGAAACTTGCATGATAATAATAATGTAAAATATCCTATGCCTAGATTTATTCATGCTAGTTCGCATCTACCTTATGATTTAGGAACCAACGGACCCTGAAGAAAATGGGGTACCAATCGGTTTTATTAATCATTCGTGTAGGTGTGCCTTACTGCTAAGAAAAATATGTTGTATCTTGATAGTGGTTGTTCACGACATATGACGAGAAATAGATCTTTGTTGAATAACATTAAAAAGGTAACCATCGGTAGTGTAACTTTTGGTGATAGCAGTCAAGGTGTTATTATTGGTATTGGAAATATTGGTAACGAAAGCTTTAAGATTTTGGATGTACAATTAGTCACGGGACTAAAGTACAACTTACTTTCGATAAGTCAATTATGTGATAATGGTTACAAAGTAATCTTTTATCCATCATATTGTGTCATATATGACAAAGATGGAAAATTGATTCTTAAATGTCCACGTAATAAGAATGTTTATTCGTGTGACTTAAATGATTACGAGAACGTATGTTTGGTATCCATGAATGAGGATTCATGGTTATGGCATCGAAGATTGGGTCATATAAACATGAAACTCATTAAGAACATTTGTTCAAAAGAACATGTTCGAGGTTTACCAAAACTAAGTTTCGTAAAAGATCATATATGTGAAGCTTGTGAAATTGGCAAACAAATTTGTGCAACTCTTAAAGCCAAATTCACGGTGTCTACTAATAGACCACTTGAGCTTCTACATATGGATCTTATAGGATCGGTTCCCGTACAAAGCCTAGGAGGGTGTTTATATACTCTCGTAGTAGTTGATGACTACTCACGCTTTACGTGGACGGAATTCCTAAAAGCAAAAAGTAATGAATTCGAATCATTTGTTTCTTTGTGGAAAAGAATACAAAATCAACAAGAAACCACGATTGTTTATATAAGAACAGATCATGGCAAAGAATTTGATAATTCGGGTTTTGTTAACTTTTGTACCGAAAGTGGTATAACTCATAACTTCTCGGCTCCCTATACACCTCAATCAAATGGTGTAGTCGAAAGGAAAAATAGAACACTATAAGAAATGGCAAATACGATGTTGAATGAATATCGTAGACCAAAGTATTTTTAGGCCGAAGCTATGTCTACGGCACGCTACGTTCTAAATAGAGTTTTACTACAACCTATCAAAATTAAGACTTCATTTGAGCTTTTTTTGGTAAAACCCTTTTAGGATCCAAGCGCTTACCACTACACCAAAAGCAGCTACTTGTGGAGAAGGCGCAACTCTTAATCTTAATAGTGTAGCAGCCAGCGCCACGTTTCGATTTAGGGAGATGCTGGAAACCCAACAATCCCCCCCCTAGCATCTGCCAGCACTAACAAGTTGTTAGATCCAAAGTATCGTAGAAGGGGGGATTGAATACGATACTCACAAATTATTCAATTTCGTTCGCAGATAATTCTTTCAGTTCTAGTTCGAAATCAAATGCACCAAATCAAAATACGAGTCGGGGAATATATCGTTTTATAAATATAAACCACGAAGGGTGCTACAAATCTAATCCGTAGGATTAGCTTCAATGAGTTCAGGTTATCGTAATCAATACAAACTATAGAAATTAAGGCACTATAAATTTTCTTCTGTCAATGTTCTTGAGCTCTTAAATTCTTCTGTCTATTTTGATTAACTGCCAACAACCAACTAAAGAAGACACTGTCTTCATTCTCGTAAATGTAGACTTCTTTGAAAAACTATCGAACCATTTTGTGGAATAATCCCGACCGTCCAATTTTTCATCAACCTGACAAAGTGCAGAAATCTTTCACCTGCTCCTAATTTAAAAACTATCGAAGGGATTAGTTTTTACTTCATTCGATAGATTTTAAATAAAATCTATCGAATGGAAAAGCTTTCCTTCGATGTTTTTTTGTTCAACTTCAATTGATCCACTTCGATGGTTTTTCTAAAAAGAAAACCATTGAATCCTTTCTTCTTTCACTTTGACCCTTGAAGTTTCTTTTCTTTTTCAGCAAGTGATTTGTACTTCCATTTAAACTTAAACATACCTTTTAATATTCTTTTCACTTTCAGGATGTTTCAGATTTAGACTTAAATCAACTTCTTCCGAGATGATAAACATCTTGATCTTTTAGGTGCTGACAACTGGTGCAACTGGTCTGGTTCACAGATGACTAACACTCGATCAATACTTCCATGTCTTCAATTCAATGTTGTTGATAAGTCCTTTGTCGTTCTGGTTGCTTCAATAAAATCACTGGAATCCTATGGTATAAACTCTTAATCATTCAAATACTTCTGAAGTCTTGAAAGTCTTGTTTCTTTATTTGTCACTGAGGCTTGAACATATTAATGAACTTCTTTCCGTGACCTGTTTACGGACTTCAAGAATACATACCATATTTTGATTTTTTGAGTTTGCCTTTTCTTCTTTACTTCTGGATTCCTGTGCTTCTGTTAATATTATTGTCTATCTTGTCCTTTGGTGAGTTGTAGTTATCTCTGTTACATCTTATGTTACATTATGCTTTATAATATCCCCCTATTTGATTGTTAGAGTTTGACAAGCAAATACCTCGAGGATAACTCAACTAACTAAGGAAACATGAAACTAATTAAAGTAAGACAGATTGATAATATTAAATGCATTCTGGATTAAATATATACATTTCAAAATTTCAAAATTTCAAAGAACATTAAAACTTTTTACAATGAAGTTGCTCCTCTAGTCTGAGCAGATTGTTCTTTTGTTCTTTGCTTCATTCTTCAGTCCATCTCAATCTCACCTTCTTCAACTACTGGATTGGATTTAGCAGCTTGATAATCAATCACAGATGGATAATGCAGTGGTTCTCCAGGTTTAAGGATTGCTCATTTGATGTGTCTTCCAATATACTCAACCTTTTGACCCACTCCAGTCCACAACCATGCAATACTAACATCTTTCTTGTTTTGCTTTTCCATGTTTGGTAGTCTGGGATGCACTTCCAATTCTTTCTCCACTCTCTTCCTATAATAGGGAACACTCTCCATCAGATATCTTCTTAGAGTGTCTGCTGCTTTGTCCTTCTCTGTAGATGTGAATCCAGTGGATCTAAGATACTTCTCAACTGATATCAGATAATTTTTTGGGTAATCTTTCAGTTTGTCCTCCGTTAGATAGCAGATTCTGAACAAGTCATTTTTCATGAATCTAACCATTTGAGGGTTTTCAGATATCTCTGGACTGACCTTCATTAAGATCTCCTCAACATGCTTCCGGAGCAGTTCATTTAACCTTGTAGTTCTTTGGATCTTAATGAGAATCACCTGCAGTTCAGTGTAAGTTCTCTGTTCGAAAAACTTAGTGGATATCACAAATGTACCTCTGTCAATAAAATTGATTAGTATGTTCCAGGCATCATTTGCTTTAACCCCAGCTTTCAAGTAGATCAGAGAATGTCTCAATGCAGTGAAGTAAGTATCATCTTCTTGATTTGCACTTCTTATGTTTTGAATGATAACTTCCACCTCAGCATTGTCGTTGACTTCTAAACTGTCTTCAACTCCGCAGAAAGTGTTGTAAGCTACCTCCCATTCTTTTCCTTGTTTCTGTGCCAAATCAATCATCTTCTTCTTCCTTACTTCATTATACATCTTAAACCTTTTAAGCTTCTCAATTCTTTGAACTGCTTTGTGAGTTTCTTTCTCAACTTGCCTGGCATCTCTTTCTGCTTTTTTAGCTTTTAATCTTTCCAAGGCAGCTTCTTGTTCTATTGTAAGAGGATTTGCTTCTTCCATATCATCATCCAAGATATGATGTTCAATTGGCTCTGGATAATATGGTTCATTCTCTTCCAGTGGTTGTTGCTCATGCATGAATTCAAATCCCTCTTCAACCTCTTCTTCTACAAGATCTTCAATCCAGTATTGTCTCACTGGAATAGTGGTTATAATCTTTTCATTAGTTTCCCATTTCCCCCATCCTTCTTTATCCCCCTTAGTTGAGGAATCCTCCACGAAGTAATCCTCAGCATGATAGGTTGATGAAGGACCGGGTTGTTGGTTTCTCAACATATTCCAGATCGACTCTACTCCGTCACTTTGGTTCTCCATGAATAGAGCAATGGCCTTGTTCATTTCTTGCATAGAAGCTAGCTTTTGGTCAATGTCATTCGGTCTTGAGTTGGTAGTCTGCTCGATTATATCCAATCTCTTGTTGAGGCGAGACTCCACACTTGACAGCGTATTCATTGCATCCTTGACCCTTGCTTGACCATCCCAGATAACCAGAACGTCTTCACTTAAAGCTTCTTGTCCTTGTTGTAAGACATGTACCTCATTCACAAATCCATCTCTTAATTCCTTGATGTCTGCTCTCAATTCGACTAGTTCCTCCATAGCTTCCTTCTTCAGGGAGTCCACTTCCTGTTTTGTACCTGTTATAGTGCTAGATGCACTGCCTAAGACCCTGTAAGTTCTTCTGGAATCAACTACAGCCAAGTCAATCTTCTGTTGAATCGTAGATAAAGAAGCATCAACTGGACCGAAGGAGATCCCTTGGTCAAAGGAAGGTCTCAGTGGGACTTTGAATAATGGATTTCCTTGACGATCATGAACTGTCATCTCCTTGAGAGTGGATTGAACTTGTAATTCTCTGTCTGTTAGCACTAGCAAATCAGTGGTTCAGGAATATTACCTTCATTTACCTGTTCCCCTGGGGGTAGAAGTGGTAGGGGTATCGTTCTAAGATATTCTTTGAGAACAGTAGGCACCCCTGGACGATGGTTCTTCTTGATAAGAGCTATTATGGCATTGCTCTTCATCTTCATACATTCCATTGTCTCCTCACCTTCAAAGATGTCTCGTTCTTCATCTGTTAACACATCATTGAGAATTAGTTGTAGGAACCTTGGATAGAAACAAAGCACATCATCCATGTCTGTTCTCTCTTCCAGTGGTCCCATGCATAGAATGATTTGATCAATCACAAGTCGTCCTATGTTTATATGCCTATTGTTAGCAATGACAAACCCTAGCTTCTGAAAAAACAAAGGAATACCACGCAGATTTGTAAGCTTGGCAGTAAAAACATGGATTAAAGTATGAAAGAAAAAGTTCCATGGCTTAGTCAGATAATGCTTTAAGAACTCTCCCACAAAGAAGGTAGGTTGTTGACTTCTAATGAGAGTGAAGAAAGCATGTATTTCTTCAGTGTTGGGATCAGGAACAAGGTTTTCTGTAGGAAAATGGAGGATTCTGTTTAAATCATGTTCCGTCACCTTAATTGTTCTGCCCCCTGGCAAAAGAAAACTGAAAGATGAGATGTTATTCTCAGATGTGTCAGTGGATGTCGTGTACAGTGCAGTCAATTGATCAACACAAAGGACGACATGAGTACTTAGAGCATAAGCCACCAAAGAACGTGTGTTCAAAAATTGTGCCCATGCACGAAACTGTAAGTTTGTAATGGATTGCACATTTTGAAAAGAGACATGATTAGTTTTGGTTACAATAAATTCTCCGGCCATTGTATTTTCAAAAATTCCAGAAAATTTAAATTTAAACCAAAACTATTTTAATTAATTATTTCTAATTAATCAAATTTTAAAATAACCCTTTTTACTAATTGCACATACTCGAACAAATAATCAAGAACTCTACTTCTTAACTTCGAATATTTCTTTTTTAAAACCAAAAAGAAATCAATTGGTATACCAATTAATTTCTGAATAAGAACAGTTAACAGTTTTCTAAGTTCAAAAAGTTCACAATCGATGGTTTCTTCTCAACAGGAGGTTTAAAACTCAAATAAATCACAATTCTTCGGTTAAAAACAATTCACAATGGTGAAAGAGTGATTATATCAAGTTTTAATCGGTTAAAAATTCAAAAAGCTATCGATGGTGATGTTCTTGTCGTGTATCTATCTGTAAGTATATAAAACAATGCTTAGATCTGAGAATAATGAAGAAAAAAACGTCTAAGGGACTGTTTTATGCACTCTGAAACTCAGGGGTATTTTTGTAAATTCACGTTCGATAGTTTTCAAAATTGTACTATCGATAGTTTTTTTAGGGGCATAAAAGTCCATTCACACTTCGATAGTTTTTTGAAAATCTATCGAAGTTGATAAAATAGGAATTTTAACAGACTTTTACTAAAAACTATCGAAGGTTTTTAGCTATTAAAACCAAAAACTATCGAGAAATGTCTTTTCTGAAAACCATCGAGGATTGTAAATATTAAATAATTAAATCCATTCGATAGATTCCATTTCCTTTTTCAAAAACCATCGAGATATTTCATTCGATAGATTTTCCTTTATTTTTCAAAAACCATCGAATATTTCTTTCGATAGTTTTTGTCCAGTACTTAGAAAATCCATCGAAATATTTTTTTTGATAGATTTTTGCTGCCTGTTTATTTTCAAACTTGTTCTTGTTTAAAAATGAAACTTTTCTTTTCTTATTTTCTATCAACTAAGAATTTATTTTAGATCAACATTTTTCATCAAAAATTCAAAGCCAACAGAAAATTCACAATTTTCTTAGAATAAAATCGACTAAATATCATCAAATGATATTAACCAATTAAAATCCAATAAATTATGCTGCATTAATCTACAATGTTTAAAACAAAGTAAATCAATTCAAATTAAATAAATGCTGAAATATTTAGAACAAATATTAGCACTTAAATAATTTTAGAATTATTAACTAGTTAAATGCTAGAAGATATATCATCCATAAATATGACATAAAATTAGTACATTAATTCTAACCTACGAGAATTGCTCCTGAAAATAAATTCACGAGTCCTAAGGATATAGAAATTCTTAAACTCATGTATTTATTAGGACTATCTTGCAGTTACTGACTTCTAATAAAAATCAATTAGAAAGATTTAACATCCCAAGTTCACCAACCAGCTTAGAAAAAGTGGATTCATCAAGCGGTTTAGTAAAGATGTCTGCAATTTGTTCCTCTGTGGGTACAAAGTGTAACTCCACAGTTCCATTCATGACATGCTCTCGGATAAAATGATACCTGATGTCGATGTGCTTCGTCCTCGAGTGTTGCACTAGGTTGTTGGAGATTGCTATGGCACTTGTGTTGTCGCAGAATATTGGAATCTTAGTCAACAAAAGTCCATAGTCACAGAGTTGGTTCCTCATCCACAAGATTTGAGCACAACAGCTACCAGCAGCTATGTATTCAGCTTCAGCTGTTGATGTGGACACTGAGTGCTGCTTCTTGCTATACCAAGAAACTAACCTTCTTCCAAGAAACTGATAGCTTCCTAAAGTACTATTCTGATCAATCTTACAACTTGCAAAATCTGAGTATGTATATCCAATAAGATCAAATCATGTATCTTTAGGGTACCAAATTCCAAGATTTGGGGTTCCCTTAAGTTATCTAAATATTCGTTTAACAACTATTAGATGAGATTCTTTGGGATCAGACTGAAACCTAGCACACAAACATGTTGCAAACATTATATCTGGTCTACTTGTAGTGAGATATAGTAAGGAGCCTATCATACCTCTGTATCTTGTGATGTCAACCTTCTTACCAGTTTCATCATTATCAAGCTTAGTGGCAGTTGGCATTGGAGTCTTTGCTGTAGATGAGTCTTCCATTTGATACTTCTTCAGAAGATCTTTAATGTACTTGGACTGGCAAATGAATATTCCATCTAGCCTTTGATACACTTGTAGTCCAAGAAAGAATGATAATTCACCCATCATGCTCATTTCATATCGACTCTGCATTAACCTAGCAAATCTCTTGCATAGATCGTCATTAGTAGAACCAAATATTATGTCATCAACATATACTTGCACCAATATCAGATCATTTTTGTGCTTTTTGTAAAAGAGAGTTTTATCTACGACACCTCTTGTAAAGTTATTTTCAATTAAAAATTCAGAGAGAATGTCATACCATGTCCTTGGAGCTTGTTTGAGTCCATAAAGAGCTTTGAATAGAAAGTACACAAAGTCTGCCAGTTTTGAATTCTCAAACCCTAGAGGTTGTTCCACAAACACTTCTTCTTCTAGCTCCCCATTCAGAAAAGCACTCTTCACATCCATTTGATATACTTTGTAATTGGAATGTGCTGCGAATGCCAGAAACATCCTGATGGCCTCAAGTCTTGCTACTGGTGCATAGGTTTCATCATAGTCTATACCCTCTTCTTGAGAGTAACCTTTAGCAACCAGCCTGCCTTTGTTTCTCGTTACAATGCCATCTTCATCCAACTTATTTCTGAATACCCATCTTGTTCCTATAACAGATTTTCCTTTAGGCCTGGGTACCAGCTTCCAAAATTTCTGCCTTTCAAACTGATTGAGTTCATCTTGCATTGCAATCACCCAATCTGGATCATCTAGGGCATCTTCAACTTTCTTAGGTTCTGTTTCTGAAAGAAACCCAGAATAGTGACATTCATTTTGTGATTTCCTTCTAGTTCTCACTCCTGTGTCCGGATCACCAATGATCAAGTGAAAGGGATGATCTCTATTCCATACCCTTTGTCTTGGCAGATGCGATCTTGATGATTCTCCTTGTTCAAAATGTTGTGGAGTGTGACTAGTTGATCTTTCTCATGTTCCCCCTGAGTTGTTTCCGGTATGATTTGTTGACTCTGTTGATTGACTAGTGGATCCTGTAGTAGTTTGAGGATCTCCACCACTGTCACCACTTGGTCCAGAATCATTATCATTATCATTATTATTATTATCAGGAACAACTTCAGGTTCTTCTTCAATGTCATAGAGATCTCCTGATAGATTTTCAAATACCAAGGATTCAGAGTTCTCTCTAGTTTGCAGGCTTGGTCTTTTGGTGTCATCAAATGTTAAATTAAGGTTTTCAAATACCTTCTTATCTTCAATCACATACACCATGTAAGCTTTAGATTCCAGAGAATAGCCCAGAAAAATGCCTTCATCTGCTTTGGCATCAAACTTGCCTAGATGTTCTCCATCTTTTAGTACAAAGCACTTTGCACCAAACACATGAAAGTACTTCAGTGTTGGTTTCTTGTTGGCCATTAACTCATACAGAGTCTTTTCATGATCTTTATTAATCAGGGTTCGATTCTGAGTGTAGCAAGCTGTATTCACTGCCTCAGCCCAAAAGTAAGTGGGAAGTTTTGATTCATTTAACATTGTCCTTGCTGCTTCAACCAAGGTTCTATTCTTCCTTTCCACTACTCCATTCTGTTGAGGAGTTCTTGGTGCTGAATACTGTCTTGATATTCCTTTCTCTGAGCAGAAATCATTAAGAACTGCATTCTTGAATTCAGTTCCATTGTCTGATCTGATTGTCCGCACATGTAGCTTAGCTTCCACTTCTATCTTCTTGATGTGATCAATGATTAGTTGTGTTGCTTCATCCTTTGAATGTAAGAATAACACCCACGTGTACTTGGAGTAGTCATCCACCATCACTAATGCATATCTTTTTCTTGAAAGTGACATAACATTGACTGGACCAAATAAATCCATATGAATCAGCTGAAGAGGTTCAGCAATGCTTGTGATTTCTCTGCTTCTGTGTGATGCCTTCTTAGACTTCCCTTTTTCACATGCTTCACATAGTCCCTCCTGATAAAATTCCATCAGGGGCAACCCTCTCACTAACTCTTTCTTTACCAAAGAGTTCATAGTTTTGAAGTTCAAGTGTGAGAGCTTCTTATGCCATAGCCAACTTTGTTCTGAAGATGCCTTACTGTAGAAACATGTAACTTCTCCTTCACTGGTATAACTTAAGTCAGCTATAAACAAATTTCCTTTTCTCACTCCCAGTAGAGCAAGCTTCTCATCCTTCTTGTTTGTGATCAAGCACTTGTCCTTTATGAAATCTACATTGTATCCTTTATCACATAATTGACTGATACTCAGAATATTGTGCTTCAATCCTTCAACAAGAGAGATGTTTTCAATGATGACATTCCCAATTCTCAGATTACCATATCCCGTAGTGAATCCTTTGTTGTCATCTCCAAAGGTTACAATCGGGTCGGTCATCTTAACCACCTCTGTAAGCAGGGACTCTTCTCTTGTCATGTGTCTAGAACAGCCACTATCCAGAATCCACACGACCTTTGAGCTTTTAACCTTACCCTGCAATCACAGATTGATTAAGCGGACTTTGGTACCCAAACTTGTTTGGGTCCTGAAGGTTTAGATACTTTAACAGGAGTAACATTCAAGTCAGTCTTAACTTGTTTGACTTTCATGTTGTCTGTGGATTTATCATTTTTACTATTAGTGCTACTAGATGCATTCATCAACTTAAAATAAGCATGCATGATATTGTATGCACAAAGTAAACACTCTTTCTTTCCACATGGTTCATGAAGATCAGGCATGTCAGACATGTTATGCATTTCAGAAGTAACAACAGTTTCTACTTTAACCTTTTTACATGCATGTGTAAGGTGTCCAGTAGAATTACAATTAGTGCACAACTTCCTAGATGCAATGGGAGAAGATGAAACAATATTCTGATTAACACTAGCTTTCCCATTCCTGTTCTTTTTAGCCTTACTAATCTTATTGCCTATATCAGTTTTAGGTAATTCAGTTTTTACTGACTTCTTAGGCAACTGAGTCTCTATCTCTTTTTCCTTCAATAGATCCTCCTCAAGCAATTCTTGTCTTATGATTAGATCATCCTCATTAAAAGGTGCTGAAATAGACTTAACAAAAACTGGACAGTCGACATTCCTAAGAATGTGTGGAGTATTCTTCTTGACAGCTGAAGGTGTCACAGGGAATTCCACTATCTTCTTTCCAGTTCTCTTGTTGTAGTCAAATCCTATTGCAGTTGTATTCCCTAAGGTCTGAGTGTCAATTATTTCCTTAGCAATTAGGGCGGAGTTCTTATATGCATTCAGTTTCAAATCTAGGTCTGAAATCTGCTTCCTGAGGATTGTCTCTATCTCATCATTACACTTGACCTTGTTCTCTAAGTACTCATTTCTCTGTTTTAGATCTCCTAATGTGACAGCTACAAGCTCTAATTCTTCATTCTTAGTTTCTAGATTTTTAATCTTAAGAACTAGTTTAGTATTTTCCATTTCAAATGCTAGCATGCTTGTGTGTACATTAAACAATTCTACACTAAGATCTTGCACAGTTTTCTTGTACTCAGAATTAGACATGTCAATTGTAGTTAAGATAGGTACCTGAGATGATTGTGGTGATTCCTCTGAAGAGTCGGCCATTAGGGCAAGATTTACATACTCTTCCCCTTCATCTGAATCAGTATCATCCCAACTTTTACCCTCTGCAATATAATATTTTCCTTTCTGCTTTCCAGATAAGGCTTCTAGTTGCTGTTTCAGCTTAACATTCTCTTTCTTCAAATCCTCATAAGAATCTTTCTTCTCATAGACATCTTTCTTGTCTCTTGCTTGACGAGGCTTCCGGCATTCAATGGCAAAATGTCCTAAATCATTGCAGTTGTAGCATCTTGATTTGCTTCTATCAATCATGCCTGTCTTGTAGCCTCCCTTAAAGCCAGTGCCTGGTGAATACTTGCTCTTCTGAAATCTGTTGGTTGAGCACTTGAACTTGTACTTAGGGTTTCTCTTGAAACGAATATGGCTAAACTTTGCAGCTAAGTACGCCATGGTTTTGTCTTCCATTTGCTCAAGTTCTTCTAGGGTACAGTAATCACTTTCATCAGCACCCAAATTTGAAGAATCCATTTCAGCCTCTATTATTGCTTCCTTTCCAGCTCTAGGGGTTTGAACCTGAATATCAGAAGTTGTTTGTTCATCCACTACAAGTGCAACTGATCTTGTGAGTGCAGTGTTCTTGTTGTCCACTGTCCCTGGTCCGTAGATTATCACTCTTTGTTCTTGCTCCATCTCATAAGTCTTAAGCTTGCCATAAATCATTTCCAATGGCATCTTAGTAAAGTCAATTCTTTCCCTTATGGATGAGGACTTGTGTTCTACATGATGGGGCAGTGTCATCATGAACTTCCCGTTTGTCTCTCAGAGGATAGGTCTTCCCTTTCATGGATAATTCATTCAGCAGCTTAGTATACTTCTCAAAGACCTGAGTTATACTTTCTCCAGGAAGTGACCTAAATGATTCATATTGAGAAGTCAGGATGTCCAATATGTTTTCCTGCACGTCTTCAGTTCCTTCCATTATTAAGTTTATGGTATCCCATATTTGTTTCCCGCTCACACAGTTCATAAGCTGATAACTCATTTCCTTGTCCGCGGAGTATGTCAATATCAACATCAAACCTGTATCCAATCGAATCAGTTCCTTGTCGGTATCTGTTTACTCAGACAGTTCCTTTGGAATAGAACTTTGAGGAACTCTAGTACCTTCAGGTGTTGTGGTTTCACCTACTGATTTCATTGGTACAAACGGTATATTCTCTAGAATGCCAATATACAACGGATTAGATGCCTTCATAAATAACAGCATTTTCATCTTCCACAAACCGAAATCATCTCTAGTGAAGGGGGAAACTTTAATACCAGCAGTTGTCTTTGGAGCACTCATGGTGTCTGAAAATTTCAAATTATTTAAAATTCAAGAAATTCCAATACAATGAAAAATTTTGAAAATTAAAAAATTTGCTTCAAATTTTCAAGCCTTGTTTGATTTTGGTCTCATTCACCGGATCTGATTTGTACGTCAATCAAGAAGCTTTGATACCAATTTTTAGGTCCAAAGTATCGTAGAAGGGGGGGGGTTGAATACGATACTCACAAATTATTCAATTTCGTTCGCGAATAATTCTTTCAGTTCTAGTTCGAAATAAAATACACCAAATCAAAACACGAGTCGGGGAATATATCGTTTTATAAATATAAACCGTGAGGGGTGCTACAAATCTAATCCGTAGGATTAGCTTCAATGAGTTCAGGTTATCGTAATCAATACAAACTATAGAAATTAAGGCACTATAAATTTTCTTCTGTCAATGTTCTTGAGCTCTTAAATTCTTATGTCTATTTTGTTTAACTGCCAACAACCAAATCAAGAAGACACTGTCTTCATCCTCGTAAATGTAGACTTCTTTGAAAACCTATCGAACCATTTTGTGGAATAATCCTGGCCGTCCAATTTTTCATCAACCTGACAAAGTGAAGAAATCTTTCACCTGCTCCTAATTTAAAAACTATCGAAGGGATTAGTTTTTACTTCATTCGATAGATTTTAAATAAAATCTATTGAATGGAAAAGCTTTCCTTCGATGGTTTTTTGTTCAACTTCAATTGATCCACTTCGATGGTTTTTCTAAAAAGAAAACCATCGAATCCTTTCTTCTTTCACTTTGACCCTTGAAGTTTCTTTTATTTTTCAGCAAGTGATTTGTACTTCCATTTAAACCTAAACATACCTTGTAATATTCTTTTCACTTTCAGGATGTTTCAGATTTAGACTTAAATCAACTTCTTCCGAGACGATAAACATCTTGATCTTTTAGGTGCTGACAACTGGTGCAACTGGTCTGGTTCACAGATGACTAACACTAGATAAATACTTCCATGTCTTCAATTCAATGTTGTTGATAAGTCCTTTGTCATTTTGGTTGCTTCAATAAAATCACTGGAATCCTATGGTACTAACTCTTAATCATTCAAATACTTTTGAAGTCTTGAAAGTCTTGTTTCTTTATTTGTTACTGAGGCTTGAACATATTAATGAACTTCTTTTCGCAACCTGTTTACGGACTTCAAGAATACATACCATATTTTGATTTTTCGAGTTTGCCTTTTCTTCTTTACTTCTGGATTCCTGTGCTTCTGTTAATATTATTGTCTGTCTTGTCCTTTGTTGAGTTGTAGTTATCTCTGTTACATCTTATGTTACATTATGCTTTACACAAGTCCCTGCTAGGAGACAATGGCTGCACAACATGCCTTTGGCTTAAATATGTACATCATGAGATTCGAACCCGTGACCTGCTCTGATACCACTTTTTAGGATCCAAGTGCTTACCACTACACCAAAAGCAGCTACTTATGGAGAAGGCACAACTCTTAACCTTTATAGTGTAGCAGCAGTGCCACGTTTCGATTTAGGGAGATGCTGGAAACCCAACAAACCCCTAAAATAAGCCACTTCAAGGTATTTGGAAGTAAATGCTATATTTTGAATTCAAAAGAATATTTAACAAAATTTGACCCTAAATCAAGTGAGGGTGTATTTCTCGGATATTCAAATACTAGCAAAGCTTATCGGGTATTTAATCTTGGAACTTTATTTGTGGAAGAATCATTGAATGTAGTTTTTGTTGAATCTAAACCAAACTCTAAGTTTAAAGATTTAGTGGAAGAGGATAATGATTCAAATGATCCTAAAAATGGTTTTACACCTGAGGTTGAATGTGTTATTCGACAAATGGGAACCATGGATCTAGGAACAAATATTCCTACTAATCCTCTTGAAACTAATGAAATCGAAGTTCGATTACCTCCGGAAATTCCTTTGATTAAAAATCATCACATTGATAATGTATTAGGAGAATTAAGTAAAGGCGTTCAAACTCGAGCTCAAGTTCAAAACATTGTGAGTAATATAGCATTTTTATCACAAATCGAACCCAAATCGGCTAAAGAAGCTTTATTAAATGAGGATTGGATTGATTCCATGCAAGATGAGCTAAATGAATTTACTCGAAATAAAGTTTGGGAACTCGTACCTCCACCCCCTAATACTTCCATTATTGGAACTAGATGGGCATTTCGTAATAAACTTGACGAAGGTGGAGAAGTGGTAAGAAATAAAGCAAGATTAGTTGCTCAAGGCTATACTCAAATGGAAGGTATAGATTTTGATGAAACTTATGCTCCCGTAGCTCGAATAGAATCAATTCGGATGTTTTTAGCCTACGCTTGCTATAGGGGTTTCAAAGTCTATCAAATGGATGTTAAATCGGCATTCCTAAACGGTGTCTTAGAAGAAGAAATATATGTAAGACAACCTCCGGGATTCGAAGATCATAAACATCCTAAATTATGTGTTTAAATTATATAAAGCCTTATACGGGTTGAAACAAGCTCCTAGAGCTTGGTATGAGCGGTTAAACAAATTCCTAATCAATGATGGATTTAAAATGGGAATTGCGGATACTACTCTATTCACCAAGTATGAAGGCGATGATATCTTGCTTGTTCAAATTTACGTAGATGATATTATTTTTGGTGCATCCAAAGAATCATTATGTAAAGAATTCTCCGATAAGATGAGTAAAATATTCGAAATGAGCATGATGGGAGAATTAAATTTCTTCTTAGGTTTGCAAATAAAACAATCTCAAGATGGAATTCATATTTCACAATAGAAATATTGTAAGGAAATGCTAAAGAAATTTGAGATAGAAAACGCAAAGCCTATAAGCATTCATATGTCAATCTCCGATAAATTATCTACGGATAAAGATGGTGTTTTCGTAGATATTAAGAAATATCGTGGGATGATAGGAAGTCTATTATATATTACGGCTAGTAGACCGGATATATAATTTAGTGTTGGTAAATGTGCTCGCTTTCAAGCGGATCTGAAAGAATCTCATTTGTCCGCGGTTAAACGGATATTTAGATATCTTAAAGGTACTACGGATTTAGGTCTTTGGTATCCTAAAGGACATCAGTTTGATTTAGTGTGTTTTTCCGATTTGGATTATGCGGGTCATTTAATCGATAGAAAAAGCACTAGTGGCACATGCCAATTTCTTGGCGGATGTTTAGTTTCTTGGTTTTCGAAGAAACAAAATTCGGTTTCAATTTCTACTACCGAAGCCGAATATATAGCGGCCGCGAAATGTTGTGCTCAAATATTATGGACGAAGAAAACATCAGCTGACTATGTAATTAAATTTGATGTGATAATACGAGTGCAATTGATTTGAGTAAAAATCTGGTATTGCATTTGAGATCTAAACACATAGATATCTGACATCATTTTCTTCGTGATCATATAAATAAAGGTGATATTAAATTGGTGCATATAGATACCAAAATAAATATCACGGATATCTTCACGAAACCTTTAATCTCCAAAAGATTCTCTAAATTGCGATTTGATTTAGGAATGATGCGGTGCCCAAATTAATTTATTAATTTTATTCAAAATATGTCACTCCATTCTTAATTATTTTACAACTTGGGGCATTGTTTAAGCGGATCTTTAAATGATTTTAAAGGTTCAGATTTCTTCGACAACGTAGTAGGTTGTAAACGATTAAAAGTGAAGTGATGTGTAAGTTGGGTAAACGTTTCAAATTAATTTGAACAAAGTTCCATATTATTTTTATTACTTTAAAAAATGTATCTAGTTTCAAAAATTTGGAACTTTTGGTATTTTATTATTCTAATATAGAATTCGTACTTTTCTGGTGGCACAGAAATTTTTGGAGAATTTTTCTGATTTATATGCTATTTTATATAAATTTTAGAAGTTACTTTCTAAAATAAGTAAAATAGAAATAAAATGCATTTTTTTATTTAAAAATGTACAGGAGCTGTTGCGTGTGTGTGTGGTTTAGCCGGTAAATGAATTTGAACGGGTTTGCATCGAAAATGCGCGGGAGATCTCAACCATCGATTCAACAGTCGAAAAGATCTAAGCCGCTTATGGTTTTATTATAAATATTTTCTGTAAATCAGAATTTATTTTATTTCTTTTCTTTTCTCATTTTCAATCAGGTTGTTCATCCCCAACCCGTACCCGGTCGAAACCCTATATTTTCAAAATCAAATTTCGGCCTTGTGTTTGATTGTTCAGAAAAACCACCGACGGATTATTGATCTACGCATTCAAATACATACGATCCAATACTGAGTTCATGTTTTTGTTTACAAAAATACTTTTCCCCAAATTTGAATTCGGAATGGATATTAACAAAAAGCCTTCAACAAATCGTGTATTCGATTTGTATGTGTTTGAATGTCGATCGCCTCATAGATGCAGTAATATGACTCTACTTGGTCTCTAAGAATCAATAATCATCTATGGTTAACGCTAGTGATTGATGATTTCTGGGAACACAGGTAGAAGTCATACTACTTAATCTATGTGTATAAACATATATATATTGTTAATCTAGTGGTCTTGCAATGAAGCCAAGACCGAGTCCAACAAGAATTGCACTGTTCTTGATGAATTTCAATTGATTTGTGCCCAGTTCTTGTCGGACTGGTCTTGAGCCTTCTTTGCATATATACTGATCAATTTATCAAGAAATATTGATGCTCCAATGATTTTGTAATGAGATTCTATTGGTTGGTCAGAGAGTCTTTGATTTATTTTTGGATTAAGAAATCTCTGATAGACCAGTAGACATCTTATTATATTAATATTGATTGATTACAGTTGTGGTGATCTTACTTTGTGATTATTTTGATTTATATGCTAATGTTGTTTGTTTCATTGTGTTTGTGATACTATTTTAATAATTCTCAGAGACTTGATGATGAACTGTCTCAATTATGGTATCGTTATGATTAATGTATCTCTTGTTTGTTTTTGGAATTTATCATGTGTATTACCACCATGATTAAGGTACACATTTCTCAAACTCCATAGATGAGTATAATTGATTGTCAAAGTGCTTAAATTGAATATATGAGTAGATTTGAGATGTTTGTGATGCCTTGAATTGATATATATATACCACATTACTCATGCTTGCGATTCTTTGTCTAATCATGTTAGTTTGCATCTAACTAGAAGTGCTAACTTGTGCCCTGCACCGAGTAAGTATCTTGCATAAGAATTAGAATATGTCTCATTACAATTGGTTAAAATATTAAGAGTTTGATTCTATGTCACTACTTGCTCTACACATGTTTGATTTAGTCAATGAGCTCTTATCTCATTTTGCTGAAAGTTCAAGTGCAATAGACTTTAAATGATATGTGCTGCAAAGTATGCTCTATGTGATGTAAACTAAAAGTTTGTCACACTTAAGTTAGAAGCTTATAAATTATAAAATGTCATTTGCTACTTGTTTACTTGGTTACATGTGTTATATGTCCTGCAGAACTAGAGTTTATTTAACATTTAGTATGACTTTGCAAAAGGTCACATTTTACTAAAATGTTGTGTACTCAAGGTACCTATATGTAACTAAAATAAAATGCTTGTACACATGAGCCCTAATCTTTGTGTGAATCTATATCAGTTGCAAAATTTATAATACTTTATGTATTTGCTCTGATCACTTAGACATTTCTAGGATCTTAACTTATAAATTATCTGATTACTTGTTTATTTGATCACTTAGAGTTTATTAAGCTATAAAATTGAAAATTCTATGCTTATATGAGCACTTAGATTACAGGAGCCTTTAACATGAATGTTTTAAATTAGTTTGATCACATAGGAACTGATGAGATTTAAATTGCAATATCTTTTAGAATTCGGTCCTACAGATCATGTACTTGTGCTAGGCTTATAAAATTAACCTAAGTTTCTAGAAGTGGACTTATGTGCTTAGCTTGCAGATTATCTGTTTTGTGTCCACATGCATTGAACTTGGTTGATCTTATCTATTTGAGACAAAAATCTGAGAACTTTTCTAGTTCGTAGAACTGAACTGGTTAGAATCTTGAGTTATCAGATTGAGCTATGTGAGTGTCTTGAGTATTTCATCTAGTTAATATCTCGGTTAAGATAGTTTTGTGATTTGATGAGTGTCATTTTCCTAAGTTCTAGGTCTGTACACCTATTGTTTAGGTTTGATGATTATTTTTGTGATTGTGTGTGTTCTGTGAGTTAGTGTGTGTTATATACATGAGTTTGTATTTATTCATTTGCATGCTTATTTATGTATTTGTATTGCTTCAATGTTTTAAAAGGCAATATAGCTGTTGTGAAGTGATACTTAGTATGAACAATTGCTACTTTTCAGAAAAGCTTACTTTTGTTTTCCAACTACCTTAAATGCATTTATTGCATTTGCTGTTTTGTGCATAAATAAGGTTGTATGTATACCTTTTAGCTGGATTAGATAGCATTCTAGGACTGATAAGAAGCCTTACTTCTCTGCACATTTTCATATCTTTATATGTACTTGTATGTCCTATTACTACTGTGTTTGTCCTGTGTTACTGTTCTAGTACTGTTACTACACTACTTTCTATGTTTAAACCTTAGCATTTCTGTGTATTTAAGATGAGAGTGTGCATCATTAACTTCATATTCCTACATTTATTTCCCTTGTCTTCATACACATTACTGAGCCATAGTTGTAGTAATTACTAGCAGTTATGAGTTCTGTCAACACAACTCTTTCCTTGCTTCCAAACACAAATAAAACCCACCAAAACACCAAGTCATCTTCTTCTGTTCCCAGAAACAAGAAGAAGAGAGTCAAGCATGTCAATGCTTTGTTTGTGTCAAACAATGCTATCTCTAGGTCTGTCAAAGTCAAGCTTATGCATGGCTTCTTGGTTGAGCTCTTGCCTGACTCTGACCTGTTTAGAATGCTCCCCCAATACTTGATTTTAAGGATAGGGCTGGTAGAACAACTAAAGTCAGAATTCAATTCCTCTACAACTATCCAGTGCCTATATTAAAAAGAGTAATTGAAGCTTTGAAGGATTCACCATTGATTGAAGAAATGATCATAGTACAACACTGTAAAAGCTACATTGATGTTGCTGAAAGTAAGACATATGCACCTCCTTCTCCTCCCTAAGTTTATTCATGATTCTGTCTATATCCTTGTTCTCTTTACTTGTTCATAATGTATATACATGACAAGTGCTTAACCCTACAATTTGTACCTTAATGAATATTATGTTAATTGTAGATAGGCTTGTTATTAGGAATGATTTTGTGATTAATTGCCTTTCTCACAAATTGGGGGAGATTGTTAGTCATAGAGGCATTCCTGTAAACATGCAAATAACAAGCCTATAGTATTGTGTCACTTTGTGTCAATTACTTGAACCTTTAACTAGGGGATCCCTTTGTTTCCAAAGGTTCCATAATTTGTACTTAGTTCAAATGTAATCTCAATGTTTGTAACTATCAAATAAGTCCTAAATATGACTTGGAATAAGATCACTAGATCATGCCTCAAGGAAGTTGAAGACAAATTGAAGAATGAAGAAGTTGCAGTAATGGAGATTGAAATTTGGCTAAGTCATAATTAGAGAAGTAAAAAATGAATTGATTCGAGAAGTCACCAATTCGAGAAGTACCACGTTGAAGATTCGAGAAGTCAAGTATATTGATTTGAAAAGTGAATAAATGTACTAATTCGAGATGTCAAAGATTCAAGAAGTCAATATACTGATTCGAGAAGTACAAGGAATAACTGGTTCGAGAAGTGAAGATAGCTTATTCGAGAAGTCAATCCGAGAAATCAGTTTGTACTATTTCGAGAAGTCAAGATATCGAACCAAACATTTCAGAGATATTGAATGGTGGACTTAGCTAACTTTCTAATCAGCAACAGACAAAGAATTTGGAGACAGAGAATCAAATCAAACCAAGGCACTTGCAATGGTCTCAATCATTGCAGTATGCATATGGAAAGCCTACAAAGAAGCTCAGAGAGTTAGTCAAAGAGAACAGCTAAAGATGTGGACTTGGCAGTATGCAAAACAAGATATATTCACAAGATGCCAACTTTCACCAAATTAGTATAGACAGAGTTTGGAAATCTTTTGTCTATTACCAGTTTTGTAAAAGCAAGGGGTGTGCAGTTTCATAAGTACACAGCTTCCTTGTATTTAGTTGTAAGTTTTTGAAGTTGATTTTTAAGCCGTATCTCTCTGAGAAAAACGAAGCTGAGAATTCACTTTCAAATTCATAGTTTGTAGCATCTTAAATCTAATACAATATTGAATTTAAAGTAATTATGTGTGTTGTTCTTATTCTGCATTCTTTACTATACAACACACGCGTTCAAGCTACAAGTAATTAAAGATTCAAAACGAAGATAATCAAATAAATGAAGATAATTGTTGGGTTTCAATGTAAAAACGCATCGAAAAACAGTCGTAAAACAATAAAATTTACGAAACCCTAACGCAGGATCCATGTATAAGTTGTGACTGATTATGGAGAAACGAAATCATACCAGTTAAGAGCTTTACGATTTCTGTAAGATGGAGGTCCTTGATTGCAATCACCACACAACCCCTGCGTCAAGATCTGTGTCTCTAAATCGTCCACAAGAACGTCCGATCGTCCAACGATCCAAGGAGCAGGTACTAGCCAAATAAAACTGCCTTCTCTCTCTCTCTAGCCTCTCTTAAAACCGAATTATCTGAACCAACCCTAAAACTATACATCATTATGTATATATAGGGCAGAGAGATTGGGCCTAACCCTAATTAGCTTGGGCTTCAACTAAACCAAACTGATTTGGGTTTTTTAATGAGTTAAATTCGAAATACAATTTAATTAACTAAGTCCAACTTAATTAATTAATTAACCAATTTCGAATTTATAATTATTTTAATTTAAATCTGATATTTAAATTAAAACTCCTTTTAAAACGTTCTTATTGTGTAACCCTTTAGGTTATTATTACGTTGGCAATAATTTTAATATCTCATAATAAAATTATAAACAATGAGCGGCATCTAGTAATACATCATTGCTACCCAAGTAATAATAATAATTGGTGATCCAATTAAACCTTTCGTGACTAATGTTTCCGTGTAATATAATCCCTTTAACCAAATATTATAGATTAAACTCGAGGCATGTTATTAGTCATCCTCTTCAACATTTAATCCAGGTTTCCTTGATCAAGGAGTAGACTATTATATCAAATCAATATTTGAGCATGGCCATGCATTTTTCATAGTCTCACTCAATCAAGAGGCCAATAATATCTCTCCTAATAATAGGAGGGTTAAATCCTTTATCTATCATTCATACTTCTCATACGACTCATAATATACCCGATGTCCACTTTTATCATCACCCGGTCAAAGGTAACTTTTAATGTAATCAAAGTATATTAATCCTCGTATAGAAATATAATGATCTCAAGTCTAAGGATCATTACACCATTATCACTGTGAGGTATTCTAATGACTTTATTACCATGTAGAATCTCACTGTGGGTCTATCCGGTGCCATGTAGAATATTACATGCACCTATGTTCTTGACTTTAGTATCACTATACCTATGACCAATGAGATGTGGTCATTTAGTCAACGAACATACTAATCTTTATGCATCATAATTGTCCCAATTCATAATGCTTAATTAGGGATATTTTAGGAATATAAACACTATTCATATAATCTCATTTTCAAGTCACATACTTAAAGATATAGAATACGTGTTCAATATTCCAAGGACATTTATTACTCTAACATTAATATCGCAGTAAATAAAGACATAATAATTGTTGTCGAATAATCAATAGAACATAATCATTATTAAATTACAAAATAATATTTCCCAGAAGTACAATTGTATTGTCTCTAGGGCACTAACACTAACAATAATATATTCACCCCTCTCTACATTATCTTCAAGTGAAACTCATACTCAACATGGACAACATCAGTAGATGTGGTGTTGAAATAACGTTCTGTCAGATATTGAGTTTAAGTTGAAATTGGAGGTGAAAGAGCGATGTGCATGTACTCTTAGTGAGAGATATTGGTGAAAGTGGCTGGGGTGGGTGTTTTCTTGGTGGGAGATGTATGTGAAAGTGGCATAATGGGTGACATCTACAGCAACAATGATGATGAAGGTGGCGGAGTGGTTTGTGGTGTAAAAAAGGTGGCAGAGTGAATTCACTGCCACCTCCAAAATTTTCACAATTTACTATGGACATGAAGACAAGTTATTACCCCAAAGATGAGCGCCCGATATTCACTTTTCGATCAAAAATGGGCTTTCGAGTGAGGCAGTGTTAGAATACAATATAATATCAAGTTGGGAACTTTATCTAACAACTTCAGATTTTAAATGTCCCAATTACTATACAATCTTTGTGGTCAAAGACTTCTTTCAAATGAAATACATAAGTTTTCATCACATGTGGAAATTGAATTATAACTTAAGATTGTTTATTATCCAATAATACCCTTTCATGTAATAAATTTCACTTGTTGAATGTGAATGACTAAAGATTATATAGAGCATGGACTATTATAGTTGTTGATGATTGATGAATGTTTTATTTTTTGTGCCATTTATGCTTTATTTTTTGGCTTAAATTCAGGCCTTGCATTCAAGTTTTTTCTTTTCCGTGTTTTATTTGTAATATCAGGTATAGAATTGGACTCCCCGTAATTCATAATTTGGTGGTGTTTTGGTGTAAAAAGGAACTAAAATGATGGAAATGCAACAAGGTGTGAAGTTGAGGTGCACAAATGCATTTTGGAGTTCAATGGAGCTTTTTATGGGTAGAAATCAAGAACATTGTTAGGCAAACAATCAGCCACTGCCCCTACGCACGCTCGCTCCACGGTATCGCGGAGGACCCGTTCAAAAGTCTACGGTGCCTCAGAACGTCCCTGATCGTTTTTGAATTTCAAAATCCTTTTGTAATTAATAATAATTGATTGTGTTGGAGCGGGACATGATATATACCCTAGTTTTTGTCTGGGATAAATATTCCATTATATCCCATTCTAGTTTACTCTATCACACTTTAGGCTATTCTCAAGAGAGGAGATTTTCTTTCAGTTTCCATTGCTACCTTGGATGCTTGTACTCCGGCTTGGAGATTTTTCTATTCAACGAAAAATATCTTTTTGTTTTTCTTATTGTTCTTGTTTTTACATTGATGTTCTATATCTATATTGTGTATCCATATGATATGCGTAGCTAATTTCCGTTATGGGGTTAGATGAAGTCCATCTTGCAGATTAGATGAGAGTCATTGTGTGATACTTGTCAAATATAGAAGTCACATACCTAGGTTAATCCATGTTAATAGATATGAAATTGATCATCTTATAACTTGTTATATTAACGGCAAAATGACGAGAGTTGAGCTTTTGATAGAACTCATTAGTCTAGCATGTGGCGTAAGTGTTAGTTTAAAACTCGTAAGTATGAGCGAGAGTGATTACTTACTGTATAAAATCAAATCGAGACTTATTTAATAAATCGGAATAAGGCCTTAAACAGGCAGAAAACTGATATTAAGACTTAATTTAGATGACCATGACACCGCTATCACAATGAATGGGTGAATAAATAGGATGGGTTACACGCACGAAGACGTGGTTTAGACTAGTATTTAATTAGTTTAAAAGTTTAAAACTAAAATTTTCAACTAAAGTAGAATCTATCTATACTATTTCTAAAAGAGAGACCGCTGACATCATTGAAACTGATGTGGCATGCTCCCCTTAAATTGTTTACATCATCTTTCACTATCTCCTCTTTACTAATTAAAACTCCACTAGTTCTCTCTCTATTAATTAAAACTGCACTAATTCTCTCTCGTCTTTATTTCTCATCAAATTCTCATTTCTCATCTAATTCTTTGTCATCTATTTTTGTAATCGTAATTTATTTTCATAAATATTTAGGGTAAAAGGTATCTAAAGTTAACTTTAGATAATTTTATAAAATCACCTTGTATTTGAGAGAGATTATATTACACATTTTAATTTTTATTAAATATAAAATATTTAATTAGGAGTTTCTATTTGAACACACAAAACTACATGATTTTAAACTAGTAATTTTAGAAAGTTATCTAAAGTTAACTTTAGATTCCTTTTATTCAAATACTTATTAATGTTATGTAAATAATTTAAGGGACCTTTGGCTTTTGGATGACTTTGTCCTTTAGCTTTCTCCCCATTAATATGTGACTCTTGGCCCTTCATTTCACTTGTAACTTATTTTCTAAGTCCTATATAAAGGCACTTGTATTACTTCAAAGATTACTTGAATGAGAATGAAATTCTTACTCTCTCTATAACTCTTTCTAGTCCTATATACAATATTACATATATATATATACAACACATTATCAGCACGATATATGAGCTAGTATGGGCTGTTAATAAGTTGCAAGATTCTTGGTGATTATTCGAAGCACGAAGGAAAGAAGTAAGAAGACAAGAAAAGAAAAGGCCTGGTAATATTGTGACAGCCTAGTCTATCTCAAACACCACCCACTCATTATTTACTAGTGCTTACAGAGGTTAAGGTAAGTGAACTACACACCTGACTTGTTCTACTTATGTTTATATAATAAAATTAGTTTCTTGCATGATCAGTATATTATTTATGTGTTTTTCATTGTCATGTTTTATATGAGAATGAATACAACAAGTTGATTTACTTTATATTTTATGTTGGTGCATGTCCACTACTTTTATGTTTATTTCTTTAACGTGGATATTTTTTTTTCTTATGCCTGCTTTGGACTAAAACCTTGATGAGTGCCTGTGTATATTAATTGCGTTAAATATTTACTATCTTATGCAAATTTTGTAGTGGTACAGTATGCCCCAGTAGTAGATCATGCATAAATATAGAACACATGCAATTTGTTTATTTTATAAGTCATGTCTTATTGTAAACATGATCATAAGATACCCTAAATTGCAATTCTTTTAAATTTTCAATTATAATATCTGAAACTTGTACATTCAAACCTTACCTGAATTATAATTTTGTTTTCCTACATAACGTGATAGCTATGTTTTTAATATACATATTAAAAATTGAGTGCAATAATGCAATACTATTTGTTTTATAAATTATAACAAGTTTTATTGTGTTTTTAGTATCATATACAATGTCAAATCTTACAAAGCTTGAATTCAACGCACTTCATGTCACCGGAAAGAACTATTTGACATGGATTCTTGATGCTGAAATCCACCTTAGTGCTATGGGTCTTGGTGACACCATAAAAGAGGGAAATAAAGCCTCGGATCAAGATAAGGCAAAGGCTATGATATTCATCCGCCATCACCTTGATGAAGGATTGAAAACAGAATATTTGACTATTAAGGATCCATCAACTCTTTGGAAGGATCTTAAAGAAAGATATGACCACCAAAAAATGGTGATACTCCCTAAAGCTCGCTATGATTGGCTACACTTGCGTTTGCAAGATTACAAAAGTGTGAGTGAGTATAACTCTGCTATGTTTAAAATTACATCTCAATTGAAATTGTGTGGCGAGAGTATCACCGACAAAGACATGTTGGAAAAAACATATTCCACTTTCCATGCCAACAATATGCTCTTACAACAACAATATCGTGAACGAGGATTCACAAAATATTCTGAGCTTATTTCGGTACTACTTCTTGCCGAGCAAAACAATGAACTTTTGTTGAAAAACCACCAAGCACGTCCAACTGGCTCAACACCATTCCCTGAAGTGAATGTTGTGACTAGTAATGAATATGGACAAAGTAAGCCATTTGGGTGTGGGTGTGGATATGGACGTGGACGTGGACGTGGTCGTGGACGTGCCCGTGGTCGTGATTTTGGGCATGGTCGAGGTTATAATCATCAAAAATATTCCAACTTCAAAAAGAAGCCTCACCACCA
The DNA here is from genome assembly GCA_030848705.1 of Heracleum sosnowskyi. Classification (NCBI taxonomy): domain Eukaryota; kingdom Viridiplantae; phylum Streptophyta; class Magnoliopsida; order Apiales; family Apiaceae; genus Heracleum; species Heracleum sosnowskyi. The sequence goes on from CM061244.1 coordinate 44,397,460, forward strand.
CAAGTGGACAAGAAATGAGGAGAAACCTGAAGGTAGTGCAATGGTTAAAAGAGGTGAAAGTATTTGTAATCGTTGTGGAATAAAAGGTCATTGGAGACATACCTGTCGTACCTCAAAGCATCTTGCTGACCTTTATGAAGTCTCTTTGAAAGATGTTGAAACTAATTTCACCGAACAAAATGATCCTTTGGGAATTTCTCATTTGGAAGCACACCTTGGAGGTGGAGATCAAGTTGAACCTTCGGGCTTCACTCACATGGAAGTTGGTGACTTCTTTGAAGATGGGAATGAGGAGATGGCCAAATCTGGTGGTGGCAATAATTAAGTCATAAAACTTTGCTTGTTTTTAATAATTATGTTCAAACTCTAAAATATTTGGCTTTTCTTTATGCATTATATGTAATTTCCTTTATCATGAATGAGATGTTTTTGAATATTAATTTTCTAATCTTCATTTATATATTTGCTTTGTGAAGAAATATGGCCAGTAATTTCTCATTATGTGTAATGAAAGATGAGGAATCATTTTGTCTGGCGGATAGTGCAACGACACATACAATTTTGAAAAATAAAGGATATTTTTCGCATCTCATAATAGCTAGAGCTAATGTAAATACAATATCGGGTGCATCAGACCTTATTGAAGGCTCCGGAAGAGCAAATATAGTGTTACCTAATGGTACACGTTTATTTATTGAGAATGCAATGTTTTCCACCCGATCAAAACGAAACCTTTTGAGTTTCAAAGATATACGTCGCAATGATTATCATATTGAGACTACAAATGAAAATGACGATGAATACCTATGTATCACGTCAATAGTCTCTGGGAGGAAACAAATAATAGAAAAGCTCCCATCATATAAATCTGGATTATATTATACCTTTATTAATCTAGTAGAGACGCACATGGTGATAAGCCAAAAATTATCAGACCCGGAAAATTTTCTTATATGGCATGATCGTTTAGGTCATCCGGGTTCAACAATGATGCGAAGAATTATAGAAATTAAAGAACAAGATTGTCCCATTGTCCAAGGATTTTTCTTGTGTTCCTTGTTTCCAAGGAAAATTAATAACAAGACCGTCGCCTATGAAAGTTGCAATTGAATGTCCATCATTTTTAGAGCGAATTCAAGGAGATATATGTGGACCTATTACCCCATCAAGTGGGCCATTTCAGTACTTTATGGTACTTATAGATGCATCGACACGTTGGTCGCATGTTAGTTTATTGTCCACTCATAATGTTGCATTCGCAAGACTCCTTGCCCAAATAATCCGTATAAGGACACAATTCCCTGATCATGCAATCAAGAAAATTCGATTGGATAATGCAGGAGAATTTACTTCTCAATCTTTTAATGATTATTGCATGGCAATTGGGATTGATGTGGAACATCCGGTTCCGCACACGCATACCCAAAATGGTCTAGCAGAATCTTTTATTAAGAGACTACAATTGATTGCTAGACCGTTACTTATGAAAACAAATCTACCAAATACTGCTTGGGGACATGCAATATTACATGCTGCATCACTTGTTCGTTTAAGACCGACTGCTTATCATAAAAATTCCCCATTGCAGCTTGTAAATGGTCAAGAACCAAATATTTCGCACTTAAGAGTTTTTGGGTGTGCGGTTTATGTTCCAATATCTCCTCCCCAACGTACAAAAATGGGACCTCAAAGAAGATTAGGGGTATACGTTGGGTTTGACTCTCCCTCAATTATCAAATATTTGGAGCCCTTAACTGGTGATTTATTCAAGGCAAGATTTGCCGACTGTCAGTTTGATGAGACAGCTTTTCCTGCATTAGGGGGAGATAAGTCAAAATTTGAAAAAGAAAGAAAAGAAATTTTGTGGAATGCAGTATCTCTGTCTCATTATGATCCTCGCACAAATCAATGTGAGCTTGAAGTTCAAAAGATTATCCACCTACAAGAAGTGGCAAATAAATTGTCAGATGCATTTACTGATGTCAAAACAGTGACGAAGTCACATATACCAGTTGTTAATGTTCCTTGTAAAATTAAACTTCCTGATGAAGGGAATAAAAGCATGCTAGCAAATGAGTCTAAAGCACGCCAGAAGCGTGGTAGACCTATTGGATCCAAAGATAAAAATCCTAGAAACTCAAGGAGACTTGATAAACAAGCTGGTACATCAAATGACATCATTCCAAATGAAATAGAATTGATCACTGAAGAGACGTCTTCAAAAGATGATCAAACACCTGAAATTGTTGACAATGAAGAGATCTCGATAAATTATATCGTTTTAGGAAAGAGGTGGAATAGAAAAGAAATTGTCATGGATGAAATATTTGCATATGCAGCTGCTCTTGACATTTCTGAAGAAATTGAGGATCATGAACTTAGATCGATCTATGAATGTAAAAGAAGAAGTGATTGGCCAAAATGGAAAGATGCAATTGAGGCAGAATTGAAATCACTTGAAAAACGTCAAGTTTTTGGACCAATTGTCCAAACACCTGCTGGTGTGAAACCCGTTGGATATAGATGGGTATTTGTGCGTAAAAGAGATGATAAAAATGAAGTTGTGAGATACAAGGCACGCCTTGTTGCACAAGGCTTCTCACAAAGACCGGGAATTGATTATGAAGAGACTTATTCCCCGGTAATGGATGCAACAACATTCAGATTTTTACTAAGTTTATCAATTTTGGAAGGGCTCCACATGAATTTAATGGATGTTGTAACTGCTTACTTATATGGGTCACTAGATAATGACATTTACATGAAAATCCCTGATGGATTGAAAATGCCCGAAACATGTAGTTCAAGAACCCGAGATATTTACTCAATTAAGTTACGAAGATCATTGTACGGATTGAAACAATCAGGTCGAATGTGGTATAATCGTCTCAGTGAGTACCTTTTGAAAAATGGTTATGCTAATAATGTGATTTGTCCATGTGTTTTTATTAAAAGGACAAAAATGGGGTTTACTATCATTGCAGTTTATGTTGATGATTTAAACATCATTGGGACCCCAGATGAACTTCATAAGACGATTGAATATTTGAAAAGAGAATTTGAAATGAAAGATTTAGGCCAAACGGAACTTTGCCTTGGTTTTCAGGTTGAACATTTATCTAAAGGAATCTTTGTCCACCAGTCATTATATATTGAAAAGATCCTTAAAAGATTTATTATGGATAAAGCATATCCTGTGAGTACACCCATGGTCGTTCGCTCGCTTGAAAAGAAAAAGGATCCATTTCGCCCAAGAGAAAAGGAAGAAGAACTTCTTGGTCCTGAAGTACCATATCTTAGTGCTATTGGTGCACTAATGTATCTTGCCAATTGCACACGTCCTGATATTGCATTTTCTGTTAATTTATTGGCAAGACATAGTTCTGCTCCAACTCGAAGACATTGGACTGGTGTGAAACAAATATTTAGATATCTTCGAGGAACAATAGATCTGGGTTTGTTTTATTCTAAAGACTCACGAGTGGAATTAGTTGGTTATGCAGATGTAGGATATCGATCTGATCCTCACAATGGAAGGTCACAAACAGGTTACATATTCACGTATGGTGATACAGCTATATCTTGGCGCTCTACAAAGCAGACTCTTGCAGCAACTTCTTCAAATCATGCTGAATTATTGGCTCTTCATGAAGCAAGTCGAGAATGTGTATGGCTAAGGTCTCTTGTCCACCATATTCGAGATTCATGTGGCCTTTCACTCAACAAAGGAATTCCTATTACCTTGTACGAAGACAATGAAGCATGTATTACTCAGACACGAGAAGGTTATATTAAAGGAGATAGGACGAAGCACATTGATCCAAAATTCTTCTTTACCCATGAACTTCAGCAAAAGGGAGAAATCGATGTTCGTCAGATCCGCTCATGCGAAAATCCAGCAGATTTGTTCACAAAAGCACTTCCCACATCTTCCTTCGAGAAATTGGTACACAAGATTGGAATGCGTAAACTGCGAGATATATTGAAATGAGGGGGAGACATGATAGTTCTATTACATTACATTAAGTGCAACACATGTACTCTTTTTCCTTCACTAGGGTTTTTCCCACAGGGTTTTTCTAGTAAGGTTTTAACGAGGCATGATGTTTGTACAAGTCATCCAAGGGGGAGTGTTATGTAAATAATTTAAGGGACCTTTGGCTTTTGGATGACTTTGTCCTTTAGCTTTCTCCCCATTAATATGTGACTCTTGGCCCTTCATTTCACTTGTAACTTATTTTCTAAGTCCTATATAAAGGCACTTGTATTACTTCAAAGATTACTTGAATGAGAATGAAATTCTTACTCTCTCTATAACTCTTTCTAGTCCTATATACAATATTACATATATATATACACAACAATTAATTTATTTTATACTTTTAAATCTATACTAATACTAAAATCAACACCCACTAAGAGCATCTCAAATAGGGGTGTCAAATCTTATGTGGCATGCCTTCCTAGGAGTTTCAAGGGTGCCCAAGGAGTGTCAAGATAATCTGTCAAATTTTGGCACCCCCTCTAAATGGAAAAATCCAAATACTAATACTACTAGATTTGATATAAATAAATGAAAAATAAAAATTTATTATTTATGATGAGTTGACATGTTTGACAACTTCTCAAGAGTGTCTCTATTGGATGTTGCCCAGTAAATAACAATTGTAGAAGGGGGTTGAATACAATTGTATAAGATTCTCGACTTTATATAACACAAATATGAAAGATCAATAACAATAACAATAACAATAACAATAACAGCTTTATTAACTTTGATATAAAACTGTTACAAACTCTCTTAAGAAATTCTGATGTTCTTAAGAGCTGCTAGCTTACAAAAACTCTCTCAAGAAATTCTGTTCTTAAGAGCTTCTCTCCGATTATGTTTTCTCTCGAATGAATACATAAATCGAAACCAAAACTGTGTTTATATAGTGCACACAGCTTCTCTATCAATAACAAGATAAGTCCTAATCATAACAAAGATAGAAACATATCTTTAATCGATAGCTGCATTCTACAAACCAGGAACAAACTTCCATGTTTATCTATACTCCAAATATAACTCGAAGTAGGAATCCTGATCAGCTTCAAGTCCTGATGATCAAACCTGATCATAGTCTGAGTAGGAATCCTGATGATCAATAAGATACTGACGCTTGATCAAATACTGATGACCATGCAATACTGATGACGTCAGCAATCCTGATCAGTTGAGTCTAGCTTCTGACGATCATTGAATTCTGATCTAACATTGGAGATGCTCTAACTCAATTAATGGCCACATGACAACTTCTCATGAATTTTTTTCCGCCTCTTTCTCCTCATTAATGTTATCCTAACATATACTACTTCCTATTCTCTTTCTTACTTATTTTTGAAAGTATAATTTGTACTTACTTATTTTATTTCCAAAATAATATTGATAATTTATTACAATATACGTTTTTTAAATATCAACTTTAAGAATAAATTAATAATTACATTCATTTAATTTTAACAAATTTAAATTTGAAAATTATCGCAAATGTGCATCGCACAGTGCTATCCCAAAAAATTGTTTCCAAAATATTTACAAAATAATGTGGACTACACATAATTTTTTTAATCCGTGAACGCATATTAATATATGCGGGGTCCAACTTACTATTCTAAACTAATTTGATAACAATTTTTAAGAATAATTTTAAAACCTCTGACATTTCTCTAAATATAATGCACAATTCTCACCGACATTTTGTACCTATTTTGTGTAACCATTTATCTAAACTTAGCATTACTCAATAAAAAGATGGGGTATTCATCATGTTTTCTCTCTGGTCACATCGCTGACATTAATTAATATTTAAGATGGCAAATAGCTAAGATTAATCAATATTTAAGATTGCAAATAATGTCAGAACTGAAAAACAGTACCTCACATTATTGTACGTTTCTGGCATCTTTAGAAAAAAGAAATAATTAAAAAACTCGTCTTTTGAATAAGTTCCCTGTTGTTTTAGAAAATGAAGGAAGCGTTAAATTTGAAATCAATGAATCTCTGTTGTATCTACTGCAGTAAACAGTAAGCTATGCTATTAAAGCAAAGCATCACATCACTCAAATTAGCGGGAATCTCTCTCTCTCTCTGGACTAAGCTATTACACCTGCACACGCTCTCTCTCTGTCTCGGCACCAAGAGCAACTCCAATGCACCAACGCAGAGAGTATTTACCTGTAATTGTTTTATGCCTACATATTTTAGGGATTAATTTTATAATTCATGCTCCAATAAAACTCGGGATCCCCCGTAAGTTTTAGGCGAGAGAAAATTCAAAAGAGATGAGAAAAACAAATCTCTATAATACCACATCATCTTTGTTTCTTAAAATACAATATATATTTTTACTCCAATCCTCCCACCCATTATGTATATTACCTAAAATATTAAATAAATATTATTTTTTAAATTATAAATAACTAATATAGATAATATCATTGGAGCAAAACAAATTTTTAATCTCTTTTATTATATTTTAGGAAACAAAATAGGGTTTTCCATCCGCTCTAAGCTATTACACCTGCACACTCTACCTATCTCAACATATACCCGCACCCACACATAATACTCTCTCTCTCTCAACTGAAAACTCAAGTGCTGAGGAAAGATGGTGGATACAGAAGTTGAACTACCAGTGAAAGTACAAAGAATGATCGAAATGATATGTTATGAGCAGTTTCAGCCACCTCCCGACGACGATGCTCGTAAAGTCTTGGCTTCCATCGGCCAAGAAAACTCCATTCACATGCTCACTCTCATTTCTCAAAAAAGAATCAAGACTTTTAGTGGCTTAATTAAGCACATGTTCAAATATTACATACCCAAACCAACCGCTTCTGCTTTTCTAAGAGCAACTCCAAAGGGGTTCTCCATTTTGAACCCCTAAAATATATTAAAGTAATGGTTACCTAAAATATAGGGGATCAAAATGTCATTTAACTCCAACCACATTCCCTATATTTCAAAAATAATATTTAAATAATATTCACCTATTAAACTTTCCTTCTCTAATTTATTATGACTTAGCTTAGCAGATCATTTAAATTATATGAATTATAATTATTGAATTTAAATATAATTATTGTCCAAAATTATTTTTAACAAAATACAAATGAAATTATTAAACAAAAGTTTAAAATTATACAAAAATATAAAACAAAAAACGAAACAGAAAAGAAAAAACACCCGTGTATACTGCACCAACACCACTCTCACCTGCTTCCCTCAAACTGAAACCGCACTACACACATACATACACTGCAAACACGCATACACCCTAATAATTGCAGCGAGAAAAGGCGGGAGAGGCAGAGGGAGATGGCCTGGTAATATAGGGGAGCAATTTTGGTTCCCCATATATAGGGTCTCATTTTCTCTCACCTATAATTTTTAGGGTAGGGGCAGGATCATTGGAGATGGTTTTTTGATGAAAAATCCCTATAATTGTCCAGCTGGGTCTGTTATAGGCAAGGGAGGTGTTCCCTTGGAGTTGCTCTAACTCCTCTAAAGCGACCCTCTTCTTCTCTACTAGGTATTTCACTTTCTTTATACCAAACTTGTACGTCTAGTTCCATGCACTGTTCATTATAATAATAAAAAGTATATCAAAATTGATTCTTGTGGTGATGTCATTTTCTTGTTTAGTGATGTTCTTGTATTTATTTGTTAGTAAAAGACGGGGCATTTTAATTTTTGAACTGTCAAACTGTAGTTTCGAATTAGTTTGTGTTCAAAGAAAGCATGCATGATGATCTTGTCTTGTGTAATGTGTGTCTAAAGTTAAGAAAAAAGTTTAAAGGAGGTAATTTAGTATGTTAAATTCATTAGGTTAAGTGTGATTTCTAACAATTGGCAGTCTCCGGATACATTTACTAAAGAAAAATGCTAGAGATCCCAAAAATGATTCCAAAAATTTGCAACATCATTTGTTAAAAATTTTACCAAGTATCATTAAGAATTTCATCTTTGGACCAAAAACAAGCAAGAGGCGGAACAAATTTGGGGTACCTCTGGCACTACTCTTTACTAAAACAGAATTTAGTCAGTGTTTAATTTTGTTTCTTCTTATGCTAGGCTCGGATGGTTTAATTTTCCACTCTCCATTCCCGAACCATCTTCTACGCTCACCTTCTTCCGGTTCAGACAAGAAAAATGCACTCATAACAATAGGAGGTTCTCCCTCTACCGTAGTGCAGAGGACTAGCTTTCCAGTACCAGCACATTTGTTGGCTTCTCCTTCTTCATGTTCAGGGAATGTTTACACACCTCCAAGGAAGAGATTAAAATTCTCACCTCATGTTAATAAACTTCGAGAAAAGACTTCCACAGTTAGTAAACAATGGCAGATCTTGTCTGAACTTGAATTTAGAAGGATTTTTCTTGTTTTGAATTACATCGGAAGGTTAGTTTGATTCTTTTAGTGGTTTTTAAATCTTTACAATCTCTCAAAAAATCTACAGTTGTGATTTAAGGACCTGAAAGTTTGTGCAGGAAGAAGCTAGAAGACGTTGTTTCCGAAGAAGACGCTTACAAAATTCTACAGATGAGAGGTTACCCCATGGAAAGATTTGAATCACAACTTTGGACTATGTACGGCCACTTTTCTTTTGCTGGAACCGAGTCAATAGACAGGAGGAAGGTAAATTTTATATCCTGATTCCTGATTCTTGTTTGAGTGTAATAAAGCAACATGGGGTGGGTTTAATTTTTCGCTAACAATGTATTGTTTTTAATGTTAGTATATGACCTTTACATATTGATGTTATATCTAAGTGCAAATCACTTCTAGGTGTTCCTAAAATTTAACGCCATAACATTATTTGATTGTTTTATTTTTAGGATTTGTTACCATTAAGTAATTTGTTAATTGTATTATATCCGAGTGCATGTCACCTGTAGAATTTCTAACTACGGCACGTGCTTTAGTGCTCTACTGGTATATTGGAATTTAATCTAACACATTCGTTTCTTGTTAATTACTATACCTTTTTCTCTTCCAGTTTCTTGATTGGGAGTGTGGAAAAACATATCACTATCATTGTCATGTTTGGCGAGATGGAAGTTTTAGTTTCAAGGTAAGTAACCCATTTTGCTTCTTGTCAGTGTCCAGTGTCCACATAATTTTTTCCGTTGTTGTACTAAATCATACACACATTTCTAGGCTTCTATTGATTGATTTTAACATGAATAAGTTGTTTTTATCTGTGATAAGTATTTTAAACCTTGGGTTATTGTCTTTAGGAATTTGGTTGTGGGCAGGGTCGTAGGGAAAAGGCTACTGCTATATGGTCCATATGTAATGATGATAAACTACTGTTTTGATTCCCAGATGATAGTTACATATTTATTAGTAGTTTCCTTTCAGCTATGTGTACAGGTAGTAGGTATCTACAACTAGTTTTCAGAACTAATAATTATTGACTTATTTTCGAAGTCGTAATTTGTTTATTTAAATACATACAATCGACTGGCTTTCAGAATATAATGATTTTGAATGATTATTGATCAGGTTTTGTGCATTTTCCCGTTTTGTACTTATCCAGAAATTGGTGAAGACATTAGGTTTATCAATATGCAAAAGGGTTGGGGCTTAGGTGCAATGCTTACACATAATTGAAGGGCGCCACACATATAAAAAATGAGACTACACACACAATTGTTAAATATACCAACCACCAAGTACCATCATACAAACTTGTGAAAAGACTCACAAATTTCTAGCAAGTAGCTTGTTACATTAAATTGATGTAAAATGGTAAATTGTATGATGTTTTAATTTTGGAAGTGTAAATGCATGTTCGTCTGTTTCCATTTTGATATGGCAAAAGGCACGTGATATAAACAATTTGACAGCCAATATTGTATCTCAATATCTGGTGCAGGGTCCATATCTGGAAACAACAAAGACTCTTCTGCATAGGACATTAGGTGATGAAAATATTTTGATTGTGAAATTTGAAGAACAGGCAAGAGGAGGTTCTGCCTTCATTTTCGGTGATCATGATACTTTTTATGGCAAGGTTTCAAAAGAGGGCATACTTATTGGTCAGAGGCGCTACCGTTTTTTTGGTAATATTTCTTAACTACCTAAATATTATTCTTTTTGAAATACACATTTACCCCAATTTAAGCTTCTTACTATGTGCATGTATATTTTCTGTTGGAAAGCATGTGCATATATATTTTACTTTAGAAAGCCGTGATGGGATTTAGGTTTGTGTCTGCATATTATAAACATATACCGACACATTTTAATTAATTTTGGGATTTAAGTTTTTTACTCTGATGTAGCTCAAAATTTTGGAATATGTACAGTTAGTCACTTTCTTATCCTATTTATCTATCGTAGATCAGATTCTTGCATTAAGGATGCAAGAACGTAGTTAGATTCTTGCATTAAGGATGCAAGAAAGTTTTTGGAAATCGCCAAATCAAATTTTTCTAGACAAGAAATGAATTGGACTTCTTTGGGTATGTCTAGGGTTCAGCTTCCAGTAAGGAAAAGTGCATGAGGTGTGAGAGTAATTATCTGGGCACAGTAGGAATAGGTTTTTCTACTTCTTACAATTAAGAATTTAATCAGTGTCCTGCTTGCATGGTTTGATGCGATCTTTGTGGTTTGAATCTGTCTGATTTCTTCTGTCTCTCTTTTTCTTATTTTCTTGGACATTATATAAATTAAGTTCCTGCCATTGCATGATTGTAAGGTATTATTATATTTTTCTATGATAGTAAATGTCTAAATGATGATTAGTATATTTTTGATGATTCTAAGGTTCAAGTAAATGACCCCTGGCATACGATAAATTGTGGTGCGAGTTTTTCAACATGTTCTTCTGAAGTCCCCTTTCAAATTTTTTTCGTGAAAAGTTTCGGAGTTATGTTGGACTGGTCGGAGTTAAGTGACCATTAATGTGCACTTTTAAATCCGATATCTGCTATTATATTATTGATAAATTATATTTAATCTAAGTGGTCAGTATGTACAAGTTAAGCTTACAAGTGAATTGTTGGCGTTTCAAGCTAATGGTCTTTTTATCTTGTTATGGCTGTAATTAGTTTTTAAAGATGGAGAGAGGAAGGGCAAGAAAAATTCCCCGATTACATCAGATGTAAAATGCTATTTCATTCGAATGGAACTCATTGCTCCTTGTAATGTGAAAGATCCTTTTAATTTATTGAACAAAACAATGCATGAAGCAAGGTGTCTTTTCATGCATCTTCACACAACACCCAGCATGGCGAAATATGCATCTAGGTTAGTGCTGCTATTGCCTTTTGTATGGAATCATCAAAACTTGCGGGGTTTTTAATTTTTCTTGATGTGTAGGTGTTCGCTGATTTTGTCACAAACTATAAAGGCTGAAATCAATCTTGATACAGTACACATTGAAAGAATTGAGGACATACCATGCCAGGTACATTCTGCTCTTTCTTTTCTTTATATTATTATAAAAGAGGGACTTGACTAATCTCTCTCTCTCTCTCTCTCTCTCTCTCTCTCTCTCTCTCTCTCTCTCTCTCTCTCTCTCTCTCTCTCTCTCTCTCTCTCTCTCTCTCTCCCCCTCCCTCCTTGCAGAATGAAAACGGCATTAATGTTTGCAATGAAGATGGAGACCTTTTGATTCATACTGATGGGACTGGTTTTATATCAGAAGACTTGGCAATGAAATGTCCCAGGGCACTTCTCTGTGCAAGATATAGGAAGGACAAAAACTCCGAGGTCAGAATTTAGCCTCTCTTCACCGAGTATCTTTTATTAGTAATAAATATGTAGGCATGAAAAGATGAGTGACCTAATATTTGTCTTACTTGATTGCATGCTCACGCTTTAGTCACGTAGGGTTCGGTAATACATTATTCTTCCTTTTTCTCAATTTGCTGCTTTGTGTTACTTGTAGTTCAGTTCCATAAAATGATTTTTAATATGTGGTGATATATCTTAATGTTCAGCTTGTAGATGTAGCCATATAGGTAGAAAAATAAACTTGGATAGGAGTTAAGGATGACTATTTAGCTTTAATAAGAATATGTTTCTTGATATCTATGAACCTTGAAGGGGTTGCGAAATGAAAATTTGGAAAAAAGTTAAAATCTCATCTAGTTTATAGTGATGACCATAGTTCAAAAACTAATTGTGTGAAATATTAGTGCAGAGATGACATAGTTTGTAATCTGTTCAGTAGCCAAACATACATTCTACACCCGATATTGTTTAACAGGCCATAATATCTGTCTATTTATAGAGTAAAACGAGGCCTTAATTGAAACATATACTATATTTAAAACTTCCCCTCACTACTCATATGAGTGGGTGGGGGGACTCGAACCCTACACCGTCTAAGTTAAGTAACCAACTCTCCGAAAAACTCAAGGTTGTAGAAGGAGGCCTTACTGAATCATATGCGAAACTTAACAATTATAAACACAATGGAGTATTGTACGAGGAAACAACAATGTAAAGGGTCTTTGGCTAATCTTATGCAGTATAATCTGCAAGGATATATTCTACAAATAAGTAATTCCCTTAACCAATTAATTTCTACGACCCCGAAGATTAAAGTATTGAAACTAATAACTCAACCTAGACTGTGTAGAACACTTAATGCATGTAACTTTACCCTAAAGTAGTCCTTTAGTGACAAAAAGTACATTCAAACTTACTTTTTCAATATGTTAGGCAATACTGTATATGGATGTATAACACTTTAAAGGAGAAGTGTTTGAGAGGGCAACAATGCACTCGGTCCATCCTACATTTTTTTACTTGTATTGGATATAATTCAGTGACCTAATCCACTCACCCTGAGATTGGTTATTAATTCCATGCTTGGAGAAACAGTCTCTTGATAGCTAGTTTACACTCCCTCTACTAAGTTTAAACACTTAAAGTGAAGGCTGAGTAAGTTTAAACACTTAAAGTGAAGGCTTGTAGACTGTCTTTTGATAACTAGTTAAACATTGCACAGCTAATTTGTGCTAATACAGTAACATGATGGTCAATATCGATATAGATAGGAGTTGCTAGATACATGAGGAAAGTTATGTTGTATGGAAATACCAGTGAATGCTTTTTCTTGTGTTGTACTGATTATTATACTTGTGCTTGTTTAGATTTTTCTGTTCTCATTCTTTAAGTGTGTGCTAGCTTTGGCTTTGCATAGTTCCTCTATCTTTGAAATCATTCTGTATTTAATGATTATGTCTAGATGGAATATGGATCATTAGAAAGGAAACTGGCAGATGCCTATGTCAAGGAACCGGTAAATACTTTTCACCATTAAGCAGTATCTGATGTATGTTCTCTAGCATTGACTATTTACTGATACAGTTTCATCTGTTTTTCACTTTTTCCCTAGCCTTTGCTGATGCAGTGCCGTTTGTTCTACAATGGTTGTGCAGTCAAGGGAACCTTCCTTGTCAATAGAAAGGTGTAGCATCTCATCTAAAGTTGGTAGAAAAGTGTTGTTTGTCATTTCCAGCCCAGAACTTTGTAGTTTGAGTGTTTGACACAGTCTTGGTTGTTTAACATCGATTTTGTTAGTTCTGGTAGGCAATAATAGATTGTTTAACCACTTAAATGTCAATGTAATTGGTAACAAGAAATAAGAACCAGTAATATCGCAAGGTCTAGGGTAATTTGTTCTTTGAAGCTATGTTTGTTTGAATGACTATAATCTTGGTATCTTTACAGTTTGTACTCATTTTATCATACTCAATCCCTTAAATATACGCATGACTACTTTACGCAGACAGAACGGTCTTAGTGTTTATGCAAATAGTCGAGGGATTACTAATCCCATGCACAGAGTAGCCTTAATGTTTATGTAGCATTTCATGCAATTGATTGACATTGTTTTGGAATATGTATCCATTGCTGTTTCAGAACAGTTCAGCTTGTTTCCATCTGTGCTAAGACATTGACTGAGAGAACAAACTTAGCAGAAGTACTGAAATCCTATGTATCTCAAATATGATCTTGTCTTCCATTGAGGATTGTACCAATTCCTCACTGATGCAGAAGTCCACTTTTATATAATCCCATTCATTTCGCCATCCTAATGTGGTTAATCTTTTTATGTGATGAGTTATAGTTTCTGGTTCTAGTTATATCGCACTGTAATAGTTATTTCACTCTGTAATTTTTTAGTTGACTTGTCATGTTTTTTCAATTGAAGTTCAAGTCGGTACTAGTTTTTCCAGCTTCTTTACTTGCTTTTTTCTTTAATTAGTGTGCTTATTGACAAGGTTTTTATTTCTAAACAATATAGCTTCCGCCTGGAACTATTCAGGTTCGACCATCTATGGTTAAAGTTGAGGCTGATCCTCACTTTAAAGGTGCAATGTCCGTGAACTCATTAGAAGTGGTTAACATAAGGTGTGTATCCAATTACTGTCTCAGTTAAGTCACTCTTCAATTAAGGTATTTTTTCTCACATCAGTATGAGTATTTTCCATGGTGCATATATCAAATCACCATGTATTGCAGTGCCCAGCCAGTCACTTTTCCCTTTTGCTAAAATTAAGGATACATCTTTTCTAGGTCTTCACGCACTTGATATTAGCTATGGAGTCTTAGGATGCAATATATTTTTATATGTGATCTCTCCCCTTGAGTTGATTGTCTTCTTTAGAACCAAACTCTTCGTTCAGTTAAACGTAGATACTATTAATGTTGTCTAACCTCTAAAGGAAAAGAAGCTGTACATGATAAGTCTTTGCTATAACTCGTGTGTGTGTGTATGATGTAAACAATAGTCATATCTAAGCATAAACATTAGACATTCAGCCAATGTGATATACATCCATGTCAGAAACCAATTATAGTGGGCCATAGTAAAAGCCCAACATATTCAAAGACCAACTAGAAAAGAAATCAAGACATGTGAACAATAATTTGTTTTGAGGTGATTCTAATCACAATGGTATGACTTGTTTTGGACAAATAAATAGCTGAGAAATTGCAAGTTTTCTACTCGACTGGTGCAAGTAGATACAGGTATCATATCCAACATCCTTTTAGGACCTTCCTGTTTAGGATTACATATATCAGGATAGGACTACAATGTTTTAAATTTTTTTGATAATCGAATTGAGTTCATTGATATAACTTGAAATATGATAAATATTAGTACAAAACTTTGAGTGGAAATTTTCTAATACAGCCATTCCCGATTATATCCGAATTCGGCATTCATATATTTCAAGGTGTCAAAATTTCATGCACATCGTGTATTTACATTTTTAATAACACAAAGGGAAACCACATGGTCTTTGTCTTCCAAGTTCTTAAATCTCAGTTCGAAAATGAGAGGAATTTACTGACTTTTTTATATCCGAATAAATGTTATTTGTAGATGAGATTAGGAACTTTTAACAGACTTTCCAGTACTACTGTAGTTAAATGAACATGCTTTACAATAATCTCTAATTTTCTGCAATGTCACATAAATCACATCAACAGTAAAGTGAATTAAATCGCTAAATACTACGAAATCTGGTGTTCCAATGGATCCTGCAGCTATTTATGGCACTCCAATAAGTAACATGCTGCTTAGAGACACATCCCGCTTTGGCTTGAGGGGGGTGACTTAGTCTTAACTCTTTTTTAAATGGTTGCTATATCCGTTGGATAAACTTTAGTCACGAGGTTAAACCATTGATGCATCAGATTTTCTGGTAGCACTTGTAGATTCTCTTGAGAGTTGAGACCATAGATGTCTATTGCAGTTACTTTCTCTTATAGTTATTCATTCTTTTTAATTTAGCGAAATTTTTTTTTTGAATCTTTCTAAGTTGGGAATTATTAAATATTAAATGAAAGAGCCAAAAGAAATATTGATGCTAATTAGCAGATAGAAAAGTATAGATGTTTTTATTTACTTTTGCAAATATGAAAATTCTAGCTTACATTTTTGTGTTTTAGATTATCAAAAGGTTTTGTTAATGGGTTTTATCATACATGACATCAGATGTGTATTTAGATTATTTTTAGTTATGTGGTATCCCCCGCACCCAAATCTTCCTATTATTTCTTTTGTCAAATCCATGTATCCCCGCCCGATCCGGATCCCTGCATCTTAGGTAAAAAACTAAAAATTAGCAGGAGTTTATTTTGTCCTGCTGTTGGGTGGCTTTGATTAATATAGTCCATCTCGTGGCAACCTGTAATTTGATTTTTGTTTAATCAATTAAGAAGTATGTATACATATGATCATGGAATGCCAAATAATTTAACTTGTGTATCCAGCATATTAAAAATCATCATTAGCGGATTACCTGTTAACATGTTGTGATTCATTATGGTGATGTCTTGTAATTGTTGCATCTCATTCTCCAGTCGTAAACCTGGGAAATCAAGGTTGTCCAAGTATCTGATTGCCTTGCTATACTTTGGTGGAGTCCCAGAGCAGTTCTTCTTGAAAATATTGGCAGATGCACTCGAAGATTCTCAAAGGTTATTTTCTGATAAGCGTTCTGCAGTCAGAGGTACTTAATGGGGGTCTTAATATTGTTGCACTTTGATGTATCTTTTTTTTCACACTTTCTATATATATATATATAGACACGAATCCCTCTCTCACATTATAATATTTTGGCCCTTTCTCACCTCCATGTAACAGGGAATTGTTGGATTAGCAAACAAGAATGTGGAAATGCATTGTGCATATTGTTGCATCACGTGCTTCTGTTATAAACTAATTACATGCTACTATATTAAATTCATCCCATACACCTCCTTTAACTACTAAAATCATCTCTTACATTAATCAGCATTATCTCATTAGTAGCTTTACCAAGCCTTGTTCTCTTTCCTTTTTAGTTGAAGCCTTAAACTTGTTTTTGATGCAGCTTCAGTGAACCATGGTACCATAGATGATGATTTTACCACAGCAAGAATAATCTTATCTGGAGTTCCTTTGGATGAACCTTGTGCTCAACATCGTTTATCTCACTTGGCGTATTCAGAAAGGAAGGGGCTTCGAGAAGGAAGGCTACCAATCAGTGAAAGCTACTTCTTGATGGGAACAGCTGACCCCACTGGACTATTAAACAGTGATGAAGTTTGCGTCATCCTGTATGTACACTCTTTTTAAGGTTTTAAAAAAAAATTAGGTAGCTGCAGTTTTATGTATGTACTTAAGGAAGGTGCTGCATGAACTTGCCTCCAGTCTATGTTCTTGATACAAATACTATTTTGGCTGATGTATTGGTTATGGTGCTGCCATAAACATGTGTGAATAACCAAATACATAATTCTCAGTCTTAATATCTTCTTTAAATGATCTTCAGCGACAATGGTCAACTTTCCGGAAAAGTATTGGTGTATCGGTATCCAGGACTGCATTTTGGGGACGTACATGTTTTAAATGCTGTGTACTTAAAGGAACTGGAAGATATTGTTGGGAATGCTAAATATGGTATATTTTTCTCAACCAAAGGTCAGAGATCAGTTGCAAGCGAGATTGCTAACGGAGACTTTGATGGAGATATGTACTGGGTCTCTAAAAACAATCAGGTTGGCGTAAATAAAATTTTAATTTCTGTAGTTCACCAATGCCATATACTGATATACATATATAGGCTTGTCCTCAGTTTGCTGTTTTGGGACTGAGGATTCAACAGTCAAATCCTTTTTTACTGTACTCAATTTTGAAGTTGCAAAAAGAGAATACCAAAGTATATATTATATCACTTGCAGCAGTTAAGTATCTTCATATCACAAGCAAGATTACTTAAGTTTCTGCTCTTGTGCCACACTTGTTAATTTTGTGTGTGTTAGGTCTTGTCTAGATTCATTCAAAGAATTAAAGACCTACTTTGCAGTGTTTTTCAAGGTTTCACTTCCTGAATGGTAAAGGGCTCTGTGCTTCTTTATACTTTTTAATCCATTTAATTATATTTTAACCTTAATATGAAAGGAGACCCGATACTAATATGTGCAGAAATGATGCATGAGATTGCATTTCCCTCTCAGGTTAACTGTATAATTTGTTGGTATAGATTAGATTTTCAGTATCATTTATAATTTATTCCCATTCCTGTCATTTTTACTCAGATATTGTCCTCATAGATAGCATAGAAGGTCATACTATATGTTTTATGGATCAAAGTTTATGTACCCCGTGATATGTTTTTGCAGCTGTTGCATTACTTTAAAGAGAGTACACCATGGTCACGCATGCATTCATCGCCAAATGCAATTCATAGAAAGCCTAGTGACTTCCCTTGTGAAGAATTGGAGCATGAACTTTTTAAGCTGTTCTTGAATACAAAGAATCAAAAGTAAGCAATTGTAGCTAATAAACTTGAACATGTGGTATCATTCATGAAACATTGGACTTATCATGTATGTGCTGCTGCAAATTTGTTCTCTATGATTTGCACCGTTTACATAGCTATAAATTCACACCCAACATGTGTTAAAATTGAGCACTTATTATATCAAGTTTGCATATTGTTGATTCAAATGTTTTATCTGTGATCCAATACTCTGTATATAATTTGTTATATCTTTCCTCTTATTACATATTTTAGTTAATCATTACCAGCTACTATTGGCAGTCAACTTGTATAGTTCTTTTTTGAGTAATTAGCAGTTTGCACCCCTTTACTTTGGGTGTTTTTTCGCTTAGCTACTATCTGTCATGGATTTACAAAAATAAAATACACAGATGCACCTCTATGTGTAATTGTCGCTTCGATTTGCACCCTCTTGACCAACTCCCGTTAATTTTGACTGTTAACCTTAACAGCCAGGGTTATTTGGGTAATTAGCTAAGGCATCTTCCAAAACAAGGTTAGTCACACCAGGGTGGTTATTCAAACCCTCAGAAACCACCATTAGGCTCAATTTTCAATTCAATACAAATAAATAAACCCTAATTTTTAATTGAGTGAAATTAAAGGGGGTGAGCAATTGGGGAATTGGGGAAGAACAAGAAAGAAACACTAGATCGGGGAATCAAGAAAAGAAGGGAGATTTATAAACAAAAGTGAAGAATTGAAATTACAAACCCTAATTGTAATAGAAGATGGGGCGGGTTTGATTAAATCCGAAACAGAAAAGGATTAGAATGAGAATAAGAATAAGGGGATTGCCTCGAAAAACATGAGGAATCAAGGCGGTGGAAGGGGGGTGGGAAGGGGGTAAGTTACGCACGTTCACACCCCGAGTATCCGACTTCTATCACAACTCTCTCTCTCGGTGTGTCTCTCTCTCTCTTCTCGCTTGGTAACCTTAAAAGCGAGAGCATTTCCTACAGTAACACATATTAGCCATGGATTTACAAAAATAAAATACACAGATGTATATGATGAAGAAAAATTAGGATTTGAGATATAAATTAAGTGATATATGTGATAGGATATATATACCGATGATATATATCGATTATAGCCGTTGAGGGTACCAAATTCTAGATTTATCCTCGTCCCTGTTAAAGTTAACGGTCAAAATTAACGGAAGTGGTCAAGAGGGTGCAAATCGAAGCGACAATTAAACATAGGGGTGCATTCTGCTACAGAACATTATTCAGGACCAAATCGAAAAAACGCCCAAAGTAAAGGGGTGCATACTGCTAATTACTCTTCTTTTTCCTATTCAAGGTGCTTGCTATTGTATCATGCCCATTTTTGTGCCATGATTTCTGTTCTATCCTGAAATACTTCTCTATAAAAATCAATCTTCTGTGAGCATGTAAAAGCAAAGAACAGATTGCTATCACAGTTCAGTGATAAACTTTGCTTATTAGATGGCCTACCATTAGAATGGTATTTTTTCATATCTCATGTGAAGTGTATATCAGAAAAAATTGGTTCGAAAGCACACTGGATCATAGTAACATTTCAAGGGTCATGGGGATCAACTAAAAGGAATAACCCATAATTAATTTAGTTATTTGTGTATGTTCAACATAACCTCCCAGACCTATCATTATATTGATGTAACATGAAGCTTTCTCTTCCAGACTGTATGTTGTTTAATCTACTTTAGGCTGGCTTGCACTAGTATAAATATTTTATGCTAATTCTAAAATTACTAGTATTGCTAATGTAATACAAAAGATTACTTTCATATGCCATGTTTTGTGCACCAATACACAAATCTACATGCTTAAGCTGTGAATGCCTTATCCTTGTGTGCATGGTTTATTGTGAGGTGCTCTTCAGTGTTAGTATGGGCGTGGCAGCTGATAGCTGGATGGCTTTTACGGACAAATTTCTGACACTGGATGATAATTCTAATGAAAAGAATAACTTGAAGAAAAAGATGCTCAAGCTAATTGATATTTACTATGATGCTTTAGATGCTCCTAAATCTGGGAAAGAGGTTACTATTGCTACTATTTTTTGTTTCGACACGTTTAAATCTCCGATTTTGATAACCTGTTTATTATTGTTTTAAAGCAAATCTGTGAATCCAACTTCTGGAGGACTTTCATTGGTCTTTTGTGTAAGTAGGCAATTTTGTGCCTGTGCTTTCTTTGCTGAAACAGGTTAAGGTTCCGAAGCAATATAGAGCAGACTTGTATCCCCATTATATGGGAAAGGGTAATGGGTATCACTCCAGCTCTGTTCTTGGAAAAATTTGTGATACAGTGGACACTTATGTAACTGAAAGAATGTCTACATTCGGTGAGTGTTTCTGATTAGTTGTATCATACTACGTGACCAAGCATTTTTTTCAAGACAGACTTATGCTCAAAAACGATCAATACATAATAAAGCCAGTTCAAGAAATGCATGCACACGTATGTGTTCACACATACATACATACATGCCAAATTTAGACACAAGTAGTGTAACCCCCCTATCCCTATTTGAACCCAAGTTATCTATTTGTTTCTCATATATGTGGTGAATCATGTAAAACTTAAGCTTCATGTATTATCTGACCATGAATATATCATTTGACCCCACCGAAATATTACAATTTTTGTTATGCAAGTTATTCAAGAAAATGAGAAGTTGTAATATTTTGGTGGGGTCAATTTATCTGAAAAAAACGCAGTGCAAAGCATACGCTAATTATAAGCTAATTAATAGATACCATTAAAATAAATACACAAAATTATACAAGTTTATTTAAGTGATCCTAATGAACAAGAATATACCAATGCACGCATTAAGTGTAGAAAACACATTCTACTAATAAAGTAACTACTGGTCTGTTCAATTAATAAAAAGGTTCAAAGGTGATTGGATTTATACGAAGCATTACAATTAATAAAATTTGTTCAGTTCGGATTTAGTAATAGATAGATAGTATAGCAATGGTTATTTTAAGAAATCAGTATAGTAATGAACAAGTTTTTAGTTTACAAGAACAAAGCCTTACAAGGGCCAGTTGGTGTTTATGTGATCTTACTTTCTAATTGGATGTTTTCTCTTTTACAATTCCAAAAGTCATAATTAGGATCTTAATTAGTAGAGGTGTAGGCACCTCACCAAATTATTTTTAGTTTCTATACCTCTATATATAGCAGAGGTATTTAATGTATATACATTATACAGTTTATCGTCCTTGTTAATATTCACTGTCATGTGCCTTTGAAAGTTTTATGTATAGTAACCACTGTATTTTCTCTCTCATTGTTTTGTGGTTTTTCGCGTATGCAGAAATCAGGAAACTTCCACTTTTTGAGCTTGTTCAGATCCCTGATGCAAAATTGAAGTTTTGGGAGGAAAATTATGACAATTACAGGCAAGAGATGTCTGCCGCATTGTCTTCCCAAATTCAAACAGAGATGAACCCTGCTGAGGATGTTATCAATAAATACAAGAAGGTGATAGTTTCTGCTTACTAAAAATTTCAGTCGAATATGTTACGCGAAATACCAACTTTGGATAAATCCCTCCCTCCCTCTTGCAGATTCTTTATGGCGCTGCTGACTTTGAACAAAGGTCGAGGAACATTGATGAAATTCATGTAGATGCCCTTGCCCTCTATCATGTTTGTTATGACTTTGCTAAGATCAAAGGGGATGTCAGCAAATGCAATTTTGCTTGGAAAATTGCAGGACCTGCTCTGTGCAATTTTCATGCACTAAACTCATCAGAAAGGTCCATGTTTAATTGTTTGCCATCTGTTCTTGGGGAACTAATTTAGGAACTAAGAGGTGAACTAATTTAGGAACTAAGAGGTGCTGCAGCCTCCAACTTCCACTGTTGTCTTAGCATGTGTATTATTTGTAATGAAAACATAATTTAACTGTTCACGTGTCTAATTTCTTGTATTATTTCATTTTTTGGTGTGGGTCTAGATATTAACTAATTTAAATTTTTCTGATTCACCAACTAGAGGTAAAAGCCTGTTATTGTCAGAAAAGAGGTTAAAACAAAAGAAAAGAGGTAAAATCGCATTTTTAATACCTTGTATTATTTCATTTCGCGGTGTGGGTTTATATAAATATAAATTATTAGTTTACTAAATCGCGCTTCGCAACTGTGTAATAATTTTTTCAGATTTTTCTAAAAAAATTTACAAAACATGTTTTTAGATAAAATAATACATCAATATATATATATAAAGGAGGATACGCGGGAGGTTAGGTGGCGCCCCTAAGATCGTCTTAATCTATTTTTCTAATTTTTCTAGAGGTTTACAATTTTAAATACTGATAAATCAAAAAATATCCTTTAACATATTAGAAGTAGAATAGATGTTCGAATTTATTGAGGAGAAGAGTTCAAATTTATAACGAAGTTCGAAGTTCTATTTGAAGTAGAATATGTGTTTGAATTTGCAGAGGGGAAGAATTCAAATATAAAAGAAGTACTTGCAAAGTTCTATTTGAAGTAGAATAGGTGTTTCGATTTATAGAGGAGAAGAGTTTGGATATAAAAGAAGTACTTGCAATTAAAAGTTCTATTGGAAGTAGAATAAGCGTTTGTAATATATAACTAAAAATTTTATTTGAAGTAGAATATGTAAAGTTATATAGATGTTTTTTTCAACGAAAGAGTGTCTCATTATAAAGGAGTATGATTACATAAAAATTAATATATAAGACAAGTATATATTCAATATATTAAAGTTGAGATTTTGATATTAAAAAGGAAAGCGTGTTTCACGGGAGGACGGCTTATTAGCGAGGACCGAGTAATTTTCATAATTTATTTGATAAAAAATTTTAAAAAAATATTACGCCGCCGCGAAGCGCGGCTTTTTCAACTAGTATTTTATAAAATAAAATACATAAACAATAAAAAAACCTATTTACATATTTTTTATGCCAATTTTATGTTACATTTTTTGAGCCGATACCCATTACACTATATATATATAAATAAAAATACTAAAAATATGTAATAATATAAATTTAAGTATTAACCATCGCATTTAAACTTCAACCACTTGTTTTTAATATAAAGTTAAGGTTTCTTTTGAATTCTCAGTTTAATCTGGTTCATTTTCTGAAATTTTGAATAAATATAGAAAAGAGCAATTGTTTTATATAAATACTATTATATAATAGACGAAACATTAAAAGTTTGGCCGATCGGTATGGTACGTTGTGATTTTACTTAATTGTCCGTATTTTAGTTGGTCAGTATGGTACGTTGTGATTTTACTTAATTGTCCTTAATTAATTGTACTTCGTATTTTTACTTAATTAACCTTACTTATTTATAGAAATATATTACTAAATAATAATATTACCTATTTATAACCAATTACCTTTTTCACCTAAAATAAATTATTTTTTTCTAACAAATTCTCCTACTTTTTCAAATATATCACGGCCAATTACCTTTTTAAACTAAAACATGTTAATTTTTCTATTTTTCTTTACTAAACCTCTTCTTTTCCAAAAATATCACGGATAAACTTTTAGTTATTTATTTTTAAACCTATTTTAATATTATAATTATTTTTTAAAAGTTTACCTATTTTAACATGTCTACTTATTTTTCTTAACAAATGCAATTACTAAAAATATTAAAATATAAATAATCAAATACCTATTTATAACCAATTAACTTTTCAGATAAAACACATTATATATTTTTTCTAACAAAGCCCCTTTTCTAAATATATCACGGGAAATTGTCTTTTACAATTTAATTTTTCTATTGCTCCCACTAAAATCCGTTTTTTTTCCAAAAATATCACAGGAAACCCTTTACTTATTTATTTTAAAACATATTTAAATACTTTTAATTATTAAATTTGAAAATCTCATTTTCCAAAAATATCACGGGCATTTACCTTTTTAAACTAAATATATGTTACATTTTTTATTTTTTCTTACTAAAACCCCTCATTTTTCAAAAAATATAACGGGCAAACCCATACTTATTTATTTTAAAATTTGTTTTAATGTTTTTAATTAATTAAAAGTGTTTAGCTATTTTAACATGCCTACTTATTTTTTGCACAATTACAATTAATAAAATATTAAACAAAATAATAATAAAATAACAATTAACAATCCGTGCATCGCACGGGTTTTAAGCTAGTATTTTATTATTTTAATGTATATCAAATATTAGTATATTTATCACTTTATTTTTCTCAAAATTTATATTACAATTTCTATTTTAAAATACATAATATAATATCAATATTAAATTCTAGCACATATAACATGTTCGTCCTAATGAATTAATGTCTCGTTAAACATGTTTCCTTCCAATTACTCACTTTCTCGTTGTTACCAAATTTAAATATTAACAAACTAATTACTAAATAAATTATATCTTCTATTAATCAATTTTATTATATCATAAAATTTAATTTAAATATTTAATTTTTTTTAATTTTTATTGTTTAAAATATAGGTACACGAGAAAATAAATGAAATGAAATTAAGGCTTATATATTTTATTTTATTTTATTTTATAGAAACTTGCATTATTTGTAAGTATTATTTTTTATATAAATTAGAAGGTAAAACTTAAAAAATGTGTATATGTAAAACATATAGATAAACTAAACGTGGGTTTTTTAACAAAAACAATTAATGAGAACATAATTTCTAATAATTTAGGTATTTTTACTCAAATCGTATGGCACATCCTGAATCATCTTCTTTATTATTTTTCTCGATTAAAAGATAGTAAAAAAGAAATTAGTAAATAAATTGGACTTGTAGAGTAAGTTTAGTAGAATATTAATATAGTATACTTAGTTTGCTCCCTTAAAAAATAGTAGGAAAGAATTAGTAAATAAATTGTACTTGATGAGAAAATTTAGGGAAATTTTAACATAACATATTTAGCTTCATCCTTAAAAGATAGTATTAAAGAAATTAGTAAATAAATTGGATTAGTACAGAACGTTTAGTAGAATATTAACATTGTATATTTAGTTTCCTGTGTTAAAAAATAGTAGGAAAGAAATTGAGAATTTATATAATATTATAAAATCAAGACTATTAAAATTGTATATTTATTTTCTTCCAATAGTAAATATTTAAAAGACAATTGAGATATTTTAAAATAAAAAATTTAGGAGAATGTTAAAAGCAAATATTAAAATTGATTGTATATTTAGTTTACTGCATTAGTAAAAAAAAGAAATTAGTAAATAAATTGGACTCGTAGAGTAAGTTTAGGAGAAAATTAATATAGTGCGTGTTTGGGGTATCACAAAAAAGTTGAGTTATAGCTTAAAATGAGTAAGTGTTTTATAAGTGATAAGTTGATGAATTCTTATAAGTTATACGGGTGTTTGGATAAATTTGCTTATAAGTTAGTTAAAAGTTTGCTAAATTAAATTTGAAAAACTAATTATTAAATACAATAATTTCAACACTTGCATTTTAAATTAAAAAATATTTAAAAACACAAAGGTAAAAATATAAAGTATTAAAAAAATAAAGAAATCAAAGAATAAGTTGATAAGTTAAGTAAAATGTCGGTGATTTCTAACATTCAACTTATCAATTTATAAGTTATCAAATAAGCCGAGTATACAAACACTCCTGATAAGCTCTTATGGGTTTATAAGTCATAAGCCGACTTATTCGGGGTACCCAAACAGGCCCATAGTATACTTAGTTTCCTCCATTAAAAGATAGTAGGAACAAATTAGCTATAAATTGGACTTGAAGAGAAAGTTTAGCGAAATATTAACATAACATAGTTAACTTCTGTGCTTGAAAAATAGTATTAAAGAAATTAGTAAGTAAATTGGATTAGTAGAAAACGTTTAGGAGAATATTAACATAGTATATTTAATTTCATCCTTTAGAATTTAGAAAATAGTAAGAAGAAAATTAAGAATTTATCTAATATTAGAAACGCAAGATTATTTTTATTTATTTATTTTGAAAGAAAAAGACTTCTCATTACTTAGAAATATCAAACATACTAGCCTCTACCAAATGAGTAGAGAGAGACGTAATTATATCAAAGCAATTTGCTAAACAAGGCAATCTAGCTATACCATGAGCTACCCTATTAGCTTGCTTTCGAACATGAGTGACATTTACCTCTGGTAACAACCCCAACAGCAGCTTGCATTGCTCAATCACATGCCCAACCTCAAGAGCATTCTCTCTTCGACCATGAATTGCAGCAACTGTAAGCAAAGAGTATGATTCTACCACCACTCTTCTATCCCCTCTGTTCATGATCCACGACAGAGCCTCTCTCACTCCAATGCTCTCTGCTTCAACTACAGAAGCTGGACCCAAAAAAGCCATGACTTTCCCTTCTATGAATGTTCCATTATGATCACGTAATACCATCCCTACTGAGAAATTGTCCGCTTCTGGATATAACGAAGCATCAACATTAATTTTTAAAGTTCCCTCCTCTGGTGCTTCCCATTTTCTTCTTCCTACCTCTGCAATCTTCCCAGGGACAGTGCTGTCATCTCCTTTCTTTGCTCTAGATTCCCTCCATTCCCTCACTACTCTGAAACTCTCATTCATAGCAATAGATGGCGCCACAGTTTTGTCTTCCCAGACTCGTTTGTTCCTCCAAAACCAAATGCCATAAAGGATCGTACATATCTTAACAATCTCGTCATAAGAACAACTATCAAGCTTTTGCAGCAACCACTCTGGGGCATCATAGACTAAAGTCATATCATAAAGAACACCTGCAACCTTCCAACATTCAGAGGCAAAGCGACAATCAAAAAATACATGAAGTAGGTGCTCAATGTCAATAGAACACATCGGGCAAATTATAGGAAGCGAGACACCTTTCCCCCTCAACCGATTTCTCACTGGAAGATTGTTCCTACAGAACCTCCACAAGAAAATTTTCATCTTGTGAGGAATTGCAAGTCTCCATATTCTGTTCCACCCACCTGATTGAGTCACTGCAGAGTTACTTAGATTGCATTCATGCCACCATTTATATCCCGTCTTGACACTATATATTCCATCCGTTGACCTGGACCACGCTATCCTATCTCTAACCATATGTTGAGGCACCCTAGTTGCCAGGATAGCTCGAGCATCATTTTCACTAAACAACATCTGCACTTTCTCCGTATCCCAGGACTTTGTTCCAGAAATAAACAAACTTGCAACATTTTCATTCCTACCAGCATACATATGAAGATTCTCCACCTTAAAACCATCCTTATTCCTCAACCATTGATCTTTCGTAGCTATGATGTCCCTCCCATCCCCTATAACCCATCGAAAGCCCCTACCCAGCACCTCCTTTGCTTGCTAAATCCCTGCCCAGATGAAACTAGGGTTCTGGCCTTTATTGGCCTGCAAAATGTGAGTATCAGCAAAATATCTGGCTTTCATAACACGGGACACCAACAGGTTAGGATACTGAATGCATCTCCATATATGCTTCCCCAGCAGCGCAATGTTAAAACCATATAAACTCCTGAACCCCAAACCACCCTTTCCTTTAGACATACTCATAGATTCCCATGCGTGCCAAATCACTCCCTTACTTTGATTCGATCCTGCTTTCCACCAATAACTATTAAACATCCTTTCTATCTCCTGAGATAATGACTTAGGCAGTAAAAAGCAAGACATACAGTATGATGGAATTGACTGAGCCACATTCCTTATTAACACCGTTTTCCCCGCTCTTGATATCGGTTTCGCACGCCATGCTTGAATCCTCTTACTGACTCTCTCTTTCAGGAAACCAAAGACACCTTTTTTAGATCTACCAACCAGAGATGGGAGCCCCAAGTAATTACTAGCTGCTATATCGTTATGCACTCCCAAAAGATTTGAAAACTCCATCTGTTTATCCCTTCGAACGTTTGAGCTATAGAAGATGCCAGATTTCTGATAGTTGATAGCTTGACCTGAAGACACAGCATAAGCCTCCAGAATAGACTTGACTTCACATACTTCCTCCCTGTTTGCCTTAAAAAAGAGAAAGCTATCATCCGCAAAGAGAAGGTGAGTAACATAAGGAGCTGTCGGACTAATTTTGCAGCCATGAATTCTTCCTTCAATCGAAGCATTATCAAGTGCATTAGAAAGGCCTTCCACGCAAAATAAAAACAGGTAGGGTGACAGGGGGTCACCCTGTCTTAGACCCCTACGAGGGATAATTGGCCCTACTGTGGCACCATTAAAACATACCTCGTATGATACTGACGTGACACAACGCATAATCCAATTTATCCACTCTCTACAAAAGCCTAATGACTGCATACGCTGCTTCAGATAACCCCAATCAACTCTATCATAGGCTTTACTAATATCTAGCTTTAAAGCTACTTCCCCCTCTTGACCCCCAGCTTTACGCCTCATATGATGGATGATCTCAAAAGCAACAAGAACGTTGTCAGTAATACTTCTACCCGGCACAAACGCGGATTGATTCTCAGAAATCAGCCCTAGGAGAGTTTCTTTCAGCCTGTTTGACAAGACCTTTGCCAGGATTTTATACAAAACGTTACACAGTGCAATAGGTCGAAAATCCCTCATATTATCAGCATTCTCTTTCTTTGGGATTAGAACAACATTTGTATTGTTCAGATCTGCTGGGAACGGGTTCCCTTGGAGCCAACCCTTACAACACTCAAACACCTCTCTCCCCATTAGCTTCCAGAAGCTTTGATAAAAAGCAGGGTTTAACCCATCTGGTCCTGACGCTTTGTCAGGATGCATTTGATGAATAGCCGTAGTGAACTCTTCAAATGTCACCTCCTGTACTAGATAACCATTTTGTTCCTCATTTACCATCCTAGGACTCATGCTTGTGTCATTCGAACGCTCTGCACCAGGAGAGGCAAACACTTCTTCAAAATACTCTTTAATCACATTGCCCATCCCCTCAACTGTATCCACCTTTTCACCTGTATTTGTCACCAAATAACTGATCCTGTTAGTTTTTTTCCTTGCTGAAGCACTGGCGTGGAAAAACCTAGTATTCTCATCCCCCTCTTTTAACCAGAAGAGCTTTGCTCTTTGCTTCCAGTACAATTCTTCATGCAGCAACAGATCATTTAACTTCTCCTTTTCGATCAAAAAACTTCTCACACTCTCATCATCAGAATATGTAAACATGCTTGCAAAACATCAGAATTAACTATGTACTCATTACCTTGAAGAGTGAATTGTAGTGTGCAGTTTGTTCCACTATACTCACATGAGGTCCAAATTTCCTCGATTATCTCATTGTAGAGTGGTGTAGAGTGAAACATTGCATAGCTCAACTTGCAATTCTTCATGAAATCCATCATTTTGAAGAACAGTCTGTTCGGGTTTTCCTTGACAACAAAAGGGATGGAGTTGTTCTTCTCATAGATGAACCCTCCAGCAGACATAAGCTTGACTATAGGTGCCATTGTTGATTAAAGGAAAGCTTCGAACTGAATTGCTTGTTAGAGAGAAGAAGAGAGAAAAAGCCTTTGGAATTTTTGAGAACAGGTAAAAAAGAAATAATGAAAATAAAATTTCTTAAATACTCCCCCAAAAATTCTCAGAAAATGAATCCAATAATAAATGTAAATTACTGGATTGGCTTAAAAAAAATATAACCGTTACTTTTAAGGTATTACCATGATTTATACTTACAGGGGTGTATGCATAGATCGTGGTAAAAGACGTGTCAAATTTCAACGGTTCAGATTAAAAGCGCTAAATCAACGAATCAGGATTGGGCGGTTAAAGTCCCGTCTTATTTCGTTGATAAAGCTGCGTTTCGTTGATATAAAAGAGCTATCAACGAAACACCCGGAAAACTGCTAAGACTGTCAACGAAATGGTTCGTTTCGTTGACATAGTAATTTTGACTTAGACAAAATTTCACTTTTTCCTAAGAAAATTAATTCACAGAAAAACATAGCAAGTTTCTGGCTGCATTTTAACTTGCAAATATCTCAAAAATAATTAAGAGAAATTTAGCATACCTAGCTCACTTACTAATCTTGAGAATGTTGATTCATCAAGTGGCTTGGTAAAGATGTCTGCAAGTTGTTGTTCACTTGGAACAAAATGTAACTCCACAGTACCATTCATAACATGTTCTCTAATGAAATGGTACTTGATGTCAATGTGCTTGGTCCTTGAATGCTGCACTGGATTTTCAGTAATGGCAATGGCACTAGTGTTGTCACAGAAAATAGGAATTTTCTCAACTCTTAATCCATAATCAAGAAGTTGATTTTTCATCCATAAAATCTGTGCACAACAACTTCCAGCTGCAATATACTCAGCCTCAGCTGTGGAGGTAGAAACTGAGTTTTGTTTCTTGCTGAACCATGACACAAGCTTGTTTCCTAGGAATTGACAGGTTCCAGTTGTACTTTTCCTGTCAATTTTACATCCTGCAAAATCTGCATCTGAATAACCAATTAGTTCAAAACCAGATTCTCTAGGATACCAAATGCCAAGGTTTGGTGTTCCTTTGAGATATCTGAAAATTCTTTTAATAGCAACTAAATGGGATTCTCTAGGATCAGCCTGAAATCTAGCACATAGACATGTAGCAAACATAATATCAGGTCTACTAGCTGTTAAATATAAAAGTGAGCCTACCATGCCTCTGTAACTTGAAATGTCCACAGATTTTTCCTTAGTATTCAATTCAAGTTTGGTGGCAGTAGGCATGGGAGTTTTGGCAGGAGAACATTCCATTAAGTTAAACTTCTTTAATAAATCATGAATGTATTTTGTTTGACTAATGAAAATGCCTTCATTAACTTGCTTTACTTGAAGACCAAGAAAGTAAGTTAATTCTCCCATCATGCTCATTTCATATTTACTTTGCATAAGCTTGGCAAACTTTTGACAAAGTTTCACATCTGTAGACCCAAAGATTATATCATCTACATAAATTTGAACAAGTAAAGTAGAGCCATTTACAACCCTGTGAAAAAGAGTTTTATCTACAGTACCTCTAGTGAAATGGTTCTCAAGGAGGAACTGTGAGAGAGTGTCATACCAGGCTCTAGGTGCTTGTTTCAAACCATAGAGTGCTTTGAGAAGGAAGTACACATAGTCTGGAAAATCATCATCTTCAAAACCAGGAGGTTGACTTACATACACCTCCTCTTCCAATTCCCCATTCAGAAAAGCACTCTTCACATCCATTTGATAGACTTTGAAATTGGCATGGGCTGCATAGGCTAGGAAAATCCTTATTGCTTCTAGTCTTGCAACAGGAGCAAAGGTTTCATCAAAATCAATTCCCTCTTCCTGTGAGTAGCCTTTTGCAACCAGTCTAGCTTTGTTCCTTGTGACTATGCCATTTTCATCCATCTTGTTTCTGAACACCCATTTTGTGCCTATGACACTCCTGTCCTTAGGCTTGGGCACCAGCTTCCAAACATTGTTCCTTTCAAATTGGTTTAGCTCTTCTTGCATGGCTAAAACCCAATCTGGATCTAGAAGTGCATCCTCAACTTTCTTTGGCTCATCTTGAGACAGAAAGCTACTATATAGACATTCTTCTTGAGTTGCTCTTCTAGTTTGGACTTTTGAAGAAACATCACCTATAATAAGTTCAAAGGGATGATCTTTAGTCCATTTCCTTGAGGGAGGTAGATTTGCTCTTGAAGACGTAGCTTCATGATCATGATTGCCTTGATTGGATATTTGTCCTTGAGAAACTCCCCCTGAGTTTGTTGTCCCTAATTGATCACTTCTAGAAGCATTCCTATGACTATCAACGGTATGACCGTTTTGGCTGTCAACGAAACGCTCATTCTGACTGTCAACGAATCCACCATCATGACTGTCAACGAAATGACCATTTGGTCTGCTAGCTGCTATCCTTTTTAACCTTAATGCAGCAATTTCATCTTCACTGCTGCTTTCATCTGTGCTAGATACAACACCTTTAGGCTGTTTCTCAGTAGCCTTATCATGATTCACTTGTTCTCCTTCCTCATTCTCAAAAGAGAGACTTTCATGGAAACCTTCATCACAGAGACCTTGTATTTTGAGATCATCAAAAACAACATGTACAGATTCCATAACAATGTTGATTCTGAGATTATAGACTCTGTAAGCTTTCCCTGCTGCATATCCCACAAATATTGCTTCATCTGCCTTTGCTTCAAATTTCCCCAAATGCTCAGCTTGATTTCTCAGAACAAAGCACTTGCATCCAAAGACATGAAGAAAATCTAATAGTGGCTTCTTTCTTTTGAGTAGATGATAAGGGGTCATTCCCTTGGCCTGATTAATCAAAGAAATATTTTGAGTAAAGCAAGCTGTGTTAACTGCCTCAGCCCAAAAATATGTAGGTAACTTTGATTCATCTAGCATTGTCCTTGCAGCTTCAATAAGTGTTCTGTTTTTCCTTTCAACTACACCATTTTGCTGTGGTGTTCTTGCTGCTGAAAACTCATGCAAAATACCATTTTCTTCACAGAACACCTTCATGCTCGAATTCTTGAATTCTGTCCCATTGTCACTCCTAATCCTTCTTACTTTGAAATCAGGATGATTGCTTACCATCTTGATGTGATTGATAATGATTTCACTTGCCTCATCTTTAGAGTGCAAAAAGAAAGTCCATGTAAATCTAGAAAAATCATCAACAATCACAAGACAGTATTTCTTCTTTGAGATGGACATAACATTTACAGGGCCAAATAGGTCCATATGAAGTAATTCAAGCTGCTGGACAATTGATGACTCTGTCTTGCTTTTGAATGATGCCTTCTTCTGTTTCCCTTTTTGACAGGCATCACACAAACCATCCTTGGAAAATTCCACTTGTGGAATTCCTCTAGCAAGATCCTTTCTCACCAAATCATTCATAACTTTGAAATTCAGATGGGATAATTTCTTGTGCCATAACCAACTTTCATCTTTGCTTGCCTTGCTGAAAAGACAGGTGATGGTTTCTGAACTTGTGCTACTAAAGTCAGCAATGTACACATTCCCTCTTCTGAATCCAGTCATTACCACATTGTTGTTTCCTCCTTTAGAAACAACACAGGCTTCTTTCGAAAAAGTAACTAAAAATCCTTTGTCACAAAGTTGGCTGATACTAAGCAAGTTGTGCTTAAGACCATCCACCAATGCAACCTCATCTATGATGACATTCTCTTTTGAAATCAAGCCATATCCCTTTGTGTAGCCTTTGCTGTCATCTCCAAAAGCAATACAAGGGCCAGCTCTTTCCTGAAACTCTGTGAGCAGGGTAGAATCACCAGTCATGTGTCTTGAACAACCACTATCCAAGTACCAAAGATTCCTTTTGTCTCCCTGCACACAATAAACCCAAATCAAGTTGATTTTGGTACCCAAGTTTCCTTGGGTCCTGTCTTGTTAGCCTTTGCATTCCCTTTTGTACCATTTTTCACTTTGGGCTCAGATTGATTCAAATCAATCTTTACCCTTGGTGTTGATTTCTGAGGGTTGCTCATATTTTCATTCATAGCATGCATAGTTGGAGGAACAATCATGTTATTCATGTTCCATGGCATTTGTGGCATGTTAAACATATTCATGTAAGGATTAGGCACAAATGGCATGCTAGCATATGGATTCTGAAATTGTGCATATGGAGCAAACATGTTAGGCATAACAGGCATTTTAGGTATGGAACTGTTCATTGCAGGCTTGGGCATTTTCACATTAGCAGATTTCTTAACAGATTTGCAGTTAGTAGATAAATGATTAACACTTCCACAATTGACACATGTCTTTCTAGGTGCATATTTATCAGGTGTGTAATTGTTGTGTTTGTTAATCCCTACCTTGCCATTCCTGTTATTCTTTTTATTTCCCTTAGCCTCAACCTGAACTTTCTCTAACTTGTCTTTCAATTGCTTGTTAGACAAGTTACCTACATTAGCTCTCTCAACAGGCTTCTCAACTTTCTTTGATTTACTAGACTCACCTTGAACAAAGTTCTTGGTGACAGGACCATACTTGTCATTAAGTCTAGTGAGTTTATCTTTTCTTTTGTCTGTCAACGAAACAGCCTGATCGGTTGATGGTTCATGTGTCAACGAAACATTGCATTCCGTTGACATATCAACCTTCAACAAATGATCATTGTTGTTTGTTGACTCTGTTTCTGATTCTAAGGTTTCACCAACATACCCTAGCTTCTCTTTGTTCCTTTTCCATGATTGCTCACAGAAGGATTCCACGCCTTGAACATTAATTATGTTGGCAGCAACATTCCTGGCATCCTTCCATTTTGCAATCACACCTTGTTCTATCTCAAGTTGTGTTTTAAGAATTTCTTCCCTTTGTAACACGTTCTCAAGTTCCTTCTTAGCATCCCTACTAACACATCTCATTTTCTCAAATTCAATGAGCTGTGCTTCTAACATTGCATTCCTATCACTTAAGAGCAGATTGGTCTCTTTTATTCTAGAATTCTCTTTAGTAAGTGATTTAAGAGTAACACGCAAATTATATAATACAGTAGACATTTCATTTACTGCACTGTCGCATTCCTCTTTAGAAAGCTCAGAAAGATTAGTAATTGTTACCTGGTTGCTTGAGGAACTTGCTTCCTGCTCATGATTGTCAACCATAAGAGCCAAGTTGACATACTCAACATCATCATCAGAATCTTCACCATTACCAGCCCAATCATACTCCTGAGACATGAAAGCCTTTTCTTTTTGTTTGAGAAGTTCAAAGTATTTCTTTTTATAATCAACAGGCTCAAATTTCCTGTTGCCCTTCTCAACCTTGGGCTTTCTGCAGTCTCCAGCAAAGTGACCAAGCATTCCACAATTGAAACATTTTGACTTAGACTTTTCAATCCAGTTTGTTTTGCTAGGTTGAAAGTCTCTTCTTGGTGGCCTTGCTTCTGAGTTTCTTTTGAACTTGAACTTAGAGAATTTTCTAGACAGAAAAGCAATGTGTTCATCAATCTCATCTAAGTCATCCAAGTTGGCTGGTTCTGATTCTTCTTCTTCTGTCATCTTATCTTTACCCTTGCTAACATCACTCCTACAACTAGATCGACTAGTTGTGGTCTTTGCAGCTTCTTTCTTGTCATCTTCAAGTTGGTTCACAGATGCAATCAATGCAATAGATCCACCCTTCTTTTGTACCTTTTCAATTTCCTCATCTTGCTCCATTTCCAGCTCATAAGTCTTCAAGGTTCCATAAAGCCTTTCAAGAGTGTAGTCTTTGTACTCTTGAGTGTTTCTGAGAGAAACAGTCATAGGCTTCCATTCTTTTGGAAGAGCTCTAAGAAATTTAAGGTTTGAATCCTTGGTTTGATAGATCCTCCCATACAACTTTAATCCATTCAAAAGCTTTTGAAACCTACTAAACGTGTCATTTAGGGTTTCACCAGCTTTAAAATGAAAATGCTCATATTGTTGTATAAGGAGTTGCATTTTATTTTCCCTGACTTGCTCAGTTCCTTCACAGAGAGTTCTAACAGTATCCCATACTTCCTTAGAGGTTGTACAGTTGATAACATTGTCAAACATCTCTTGCTCCAAACCATTAAACAGAATGTTCATGGTCCTTTTGTCTTTATGGACTTCTGCAACATCTTCAACAGTCCATTCTGAGACAGTTTTTGGAATCTCTACATCAGGTGCATCATCTGGCAGTCCAACTCTAGAATCAAGCTTCATGGGAACGTGTGGACCTTTCTCAATGCAGTCTACATACCTCTCATCCATAGACATGAGATGTAAATGCATCTTTACTTTCCAGTGAAAGTAATTGTCTTTATCAAGAACTGGTATCTTCACACCTGCATCCTTCTTCACCATGGTTTCTGTTTTTGGTCTTGATCTTTAAACTTCTTGTATGTTAGAAGCTCGCTCTGATACCAATTGTTAATCCCAAATGACCTAACAGAATTGTAGAAGGGGGGGGGGGGTTGAATACAATTTTGATATTTCCTTGATCTTAAAAACACCTTATAAAATAAAACTGAACTGAATAAATAAAAACACAAGATATAAATAATTCAGTTGGATTGTTTGATGATCCAACTGAAGTGTTTTTATTGCGGAAATAATCTGTGATACAAATGTACACAGCTGCTCAGTTACAATGTTGTAGAGAAGAAATGCTCTCAAAAATAGCTAATACAATCTATTTGTTTTTCTTCTCTTCTCTAAAGTAACTGCTACACTTGGTTATATATTCCCAAGTTTACAACTCTACGTTTGGCTAAACTAAAGAATAGTAGTGACCATCAGTAGCTTGCTTTTCATTCCTTTTGTCCAAAGGTCCTTGGAGATCTTTGCTTTTGTCTTCATGCTCATTATAATCATTTCCAAGAGCCTTATTGGAAATTGGAATGTTTCCTTATTTCCAGTATCCACTTTGATGGCTTCCAATGCAAAGTACACTTCCATATCTCCTTTTAGATCTGTTCAGTAAACTGTCACTATCACTTTGTCAACTGTTCAAAAAGCAACATTGATTCGTTGATAGCAAGGAGATGTGTTTCGTTGATAGCTTCATTCTTCATTCCGTTGATGGTGTTTCCCTCGTTTCGTTGATGGGTAAACTCCATACCGTTGACAGAGTAATCTTCATACCGTTGACATGTCTTCACTTAGGCAGAATTACAAGGCATAACATATTTACAATTAACCAACCTATTTTGCCTATCTAGTACTTAGTCAACATGACTTAGAAAACCTATCTGAAACATATAACAGAATGCCTATCATACTGTGAAGTATTGTACAATGCAATTGCTACAACACTCATTTCGTTGATGAGCTTCCTGTCAACGGAATGCTGCAAAGCATGCCATTTCGTTGACAGTTACAAAAATGACTTTACACAAATTCTACTAAGTGTTTTATGTTTATCATCAAGAACAACATATTCCTAACAATTGTACCTAGCAGCTTTCAAGAACATAAGGATTTCTTGAGAGAGTTTTGTAACAGTTTTATACCAGATTTAATAAAGTTGTTATTATTCATATTTGTGTTTATTAAAGTCGAGAATCTTATACAATTGTATTCAACCCCCCTTCTACAATTGTTAATTACTGGGCAACAATTGGTATCAGAGCAGCCTGATTTGATTTGAATCAGAACCGATCTAAGATGTCGACATTCAAATATGAAAGCATCAAAATTCCCATGCTGAAGAAATCTGAATATCCTACATGGAAGGTGAAGATGCTGATGTACATGGAAGCAACAGATCCTGAGTGTATAGACAGGATCAATGATGGACCCTATGTTCCTAAGAGAATTGTTGGCCAAACAGACACTGTACCTGAACACTATGTGATCAAGGTGAAAAGTGAGTGGACACCAGAAGAAAAGGCTTACGTTCTCAGAGAATCAAAGGTAAAGAATATTTTGCATAATAGTCTTGATGTTGTCATGTCAAACAGGGTGATTACATGCAAGTCTGTAAAAGAAATTTGGGACACTTTGGAAACTCAATGTCAGGGATCTGCGTCTATCAAGAAAAACAGGAGGGCTTTACTCATTCAAGAGTATGAACAGTTTGATGCTAGATCTGATGAAAGCCTTACTGACATGTATGATAGATTTCTGACTCTACTGAACAATCTATCTATAGTTGGCAAAGAGTATGTAGCTGAAGACTCAAACACCTAGTTTCTGAGAGCTTTACCTGAAGAATGGGATACTCAAACTTCAATCATTAGGCATCAGTATGATCTAAACACTGTGTCTCTTGATGAGGTTTATGGGATGCTAAGAACCTATGATCTTGAGGTTCAACAAAGAAAGAACAAGAAAAATAACAAGGCAAAATCTGTAGCCTTGAATGTGGAGGCAAAATCAAAAGAAAAAGCTGTGGAGGTCTCTAGAGGAAAATCAAGAATGGTGGAGTCAGATCCTGATGACTCATCATCAGATACTGATGGCAATCCTGATGCCAATACTGATGATGATTCTACTTACTCTGGCATGCAGGAGATGGTTGCTATGATTGTCAAGGGTTTCAAGAAGATGAAGTTCAGGAAAGCTAGAAGACAAGGCGACTTTCAAAAAAAGACCTTCAATGTTGACAAAGACAAGTACAACAAGAAGGACAACAAAAGCACCAAATTTGACAAGTCAAAGATAAGGTGTTACAAGTGTAATGGAATGGGGTACTTTGCAACTGAGTGCAAGAAGGCTAAAACACTCATCACATCAAGTAAGGATTGGATGGACTCTTCCTCAGAATCTGATACTGAGGTGGTCAACTATGCCCTAATGGCCAATATTGATGAGACTGATGTTCCTGATGAAAAGGTATCAAGTACTGTTTTTGATTTTGATACTAATAATGTCTCTGAGTTAAGATGTTCTCTAAAGTCATTGCATATTAGCTTTAGAAGTCAATCTGCTAAAAATGCTAGGATCTTATCTGAGATGTCTGAACTTATGAAAAAGAATGAGCATCTAGAAGCTGAATTTTCTTTTATGCAAGAGGTACCAAAAGAGTGTGATAATGCTAAACACATGAAA
The DNA here is from genome assembly GCA_030848705.1 of Heracleum sosnowskyi. Classification (NCBI taxonomy): domain Eukaryota; kingdom Viridiplantae; phylum Streptophyta; class Magnoliopsida; order Apiales; family Apiaceae; genus Heracleum; species Heracleum sosnowskyi. Next base: position 44,436,297 of record CM061244.1, read on the forward strand.
CTTGAGATGCAATTTAAATGTACTGCTCTTAAAAAGAACTTGAGTATGCTAATGAGAAAATCAGAACCTGGACAGATTCTGGAAGGAAATTTCATGAAATCAATACTTCTAAGAATTAGAAAGAATGTCTAGGATACAAGTCAGAAGAAGATAAGAAATTGAAAAAGAAAGTTGTTATTGATGAGACAGTTAGTCCAAAGACCTATAGACATGTTATAGATAAAACCAAATCTAAGATTATACCTGTTGATTTTGTATTTGGTAAGGATCCCAATTCAACTTTTGAAAAGGGATCTACTTCTGCTCAACCAGTCTCATGTGCTAAGTCTAAACCTGTCAAGAAAGCTGAAAATAAAAATGTAGGTTTATTGTCTCAAAAACAACTTAAGAATAAAGTTTGTGAAATTACAAGTAAACAAAAGACACCTATTGTCAAAAGAAACAAGAATGGTAAAGTTGGGATTAATAAAGATAAAAATTATAAGTTTATCCCAAATGCACCAAGAAAATGCTATTTTACCTGTGGTAACTCTAATCATCTTGCCATTTATTGTAGGAAGAGTAAAAAGAAGGTTACTAAAATTCCTAGATCTGATGTTAGGAATAGATTAGTACTTTATAAACCACAGAAGTCTTGTTTTTATTGTGGCAGTAAATGGCATTCTATATATACTTGTGAAGAATACCATAACTTTTATGATCCTTTACCTAAGACTTGACAGGAAATAAAAATTCTGATTTTTAAAACATGAACAGGTTTTAAAATGAAGACAGAAGCAAAAAATATCGAATTTAGGAAATTCGATAGTTTTTCAAGTACATAGATAAATCTATCGAAATTAATTTTCGATAGTTTTTGAAAAGGAAAAGAAAATCTATCGAAAACATTTCTCGATAGTTTTTGAGAATACTTTTAAAATATATCGAAGGAATTTACCTAACTCCATATTTAAATTCTCGATACATTTTGAAATTCAAGGGAAAATATATCGAATGGGATTTTATTTAATGAAATACTCAAATTCTCGATACATTTTCTAAATAAATCTTCGATAGTTTTTATATCTAATTCAAAAGCTTCGATGGTTTTCTGTGGAAAAGTCTGTTAGCATTCTTTTTAAACTCTTCGATAGTTTTTGAGAAAAACTATCGAACGGAAATAGACTCTTCTACCCCTTCAGAAATCCATCGACAGTACATTTATAAAACTATCGAAACTGGATTGACAACTTTACCCCTGTCAAATTAATAAGTATAAAAACATTGCCTTATCATTTTCATTATCAGTTTTACAGATCTTAGAAAAGCACAAGCATCCATTTATATACTTACAAGTATACACACATCCAAGAACGTCTTTATCGATAGATTTCTCCATTTTTAACCGAGAAAAACTTGAAATTTTACTGTTTTTCACTGTTGAATTCATTTTAACTGTGAAAACTTTATTGTTTTAAGTGTTTAGCACTTTCAAAGGAAGAAACCATCGAACTAAATCTTTGAACCTCAGAAAAGTGATAACAGTTCTTATATGTAGAAATTGATTGTTTTACAATTGATTTCTTTGGATTTTAGTAGTATTCTGAGATTCACTAATTTAGAGTTTTTAATTCAAGGGTTCGTGTTTGTGTTTTAAAAGTCAAAAGGGGTAATTTTGTTAAGGGTTTGATTAATTAGTAATAATTAATTAAATTTAAAAGTAAAAAAAATATAGTTTTTGGTTTATTTGAATTTTCTGGAAATTTTAAAATGGCTGGAGAATTTATTATTACCAAGACTAATCATGTCTCGTTCCAAAACTTGCAATCCATAACGAACTTACAGTTTCGTGCATGGGCAGAGTTTTTGAACACACGTTCATTAGTGGCATATGCTGTGAGTACTCCCGTGGTCCTTTGCATCGATCAATTGACTGCGTTGTACACAACTGCCACAGATACAAGTGAGAATAACGTAAGGTCCTTCAGTTTTGTTGTGCCAGGGGGCAGAACAATAAGGGTAACGGAACATGATTTTAATCGAATCTTACATTTTCCTACAGAAAACCTTGTTCCGGATCCCACAACTGAGGAGATACATGCTTTCTTCAATCTCATTAGAAGTCAACAACCTAACTTCTTTGTGGGAGAGTTCCTTAAGCATTACTTGCCAAAAGCATGGAACTTTTTCTTTCATACCCTAATCCATGTTTTTACTGCCAAGCTAACAAATCTGCATGGTATTCCCTTATTCCTTCAAAAGATAGGGTTTGCCATTGCCAACAATAGGCATATTAACATTGGACGGTTACTGATTGATCAAGTAATCATATGCATGGGACCACTGGATGAAAGAACAGGCATAGATGATGTGCTATGTTTCTATCCTAGGTTCCTACAGCTAATTCTCAATGATGTCTTAACAGATGATGAACGGGAGACATTTGATGGTGAGGAGAACCAGGAGTGTATGAAGATGAAGAGCAATGCCATAACCGCTCTGATAAGGAAGAACAACTATCTTCCAGGGGTACCCACTGTTCTCACTGAATATCTAAGAACGGTGCCCCTACCACTTCTACCCCCAGGGGAACATGTAATTCAAGGTAACATTCCTGAACCTGAACTGGCTCCTGAACCACAACCCATGGATGTTGATCCAGAGCCCTTAGTGGCCATTCCTGACCAGGAGGTTGCAAACCCACAACCTCTAACCACGGTCGAAGAGCCTTTGGAAGAGCCAAATGAAACCACAAACGCACCTCCTTCCCCTACTATACCCAGTATACAGACATCCATGAGTGTAGAGGGAGATAGTGCCAAAGCAGCACCACATAAGGAGATACACCCTTCAACAGCAGCTCTGCCTTCCTCTAAAAGGAGAAGAACAGAAACCGAGGCAACTGTTGATACTTCATTTCTTTCATCCAAAGCGCCCTTTATTGATTTTTCTGATGCTGATTGGGCTACGCTAACGAAAGCAATATCTGAACCAATAGCTCAATCAAGTAAGGAAGAATTGACGGAAGCAACTGGTGTTCCGACCATATTACGGTCAGGTTCACTGGTTGAAGGTTCTAAGAACCAAGGGTCTTCACAGACGTCGAGAGAAGGCTTTGACCTAAATGCACAATCTAAAGGGTCATTGTCTACCTCCCCAGATGGAACATATCTGGATCCTGCGGGTAAAGGGTCTGACGTAGGTGCAGATCGGCAACTCGGTGACGATGAATCAATTACCATTGACAAGTCAACTGAGGTAAAGTCTTCACAGACTATTGGGGAATATTCGGGATCTCTGCTGTTAAAAGAGCCTGTTTCTAACCCCCTAGAGATTCAAACTCTAGATCCTTTAAAGGATACATCATCCACGGATGATCAGCAACTTGGTTTAACCAAGGACGGGGACTTGCGAAGCCCCATTGCACCACCGGTGACCTCCTTAAGGACGGCTACGGTGATTTCTTCTGCAGGTACAATCAGCACTAAGGATTTGAGTGAAACAAAAACACTTACACCTGGCCTGAGTGGGAAAGGAAAAATGATTCAAACACCGACAGAAACGTTGAGTGTACACCCAGAGCCAAATGTGAGGAGTGACACCCTAACCCTACCTAATATTCATGATTTGCTGTTACCGACAGAAAGAGAGCTACAAGTTCAATCCACTCTCAAGGAGATGACAGTTCGAGACAAAGAAGGAAATCCATTATTCAAGGTTCCACTGCGACCTTCCTTTGACCAGGGGATCTCCTCTAGTCAGGCCAATGCTTCTTTAAAGACTATTCAAGAGAAGGTTGACTTGGCTGCAGCTGATTCCAGAAGAACATTCAGGGTCATTGGCAGTGCATCTGACACTATAACAGGTACGAAACAGGCAGTGGACTCCTTAAAGAAGGAAGCTATGGAAGAACTAGTCGAATTGAGAATGGACGTCAGGGAACTTAAAGATGGATTCATGAATGAAGTAACTGCACTGTCACAGGGACATGAAGCTTTGAGAGAAGACGTTCTGGTTATCCGGGATGGTCAAGCGCGAGTGAAAGATGCAATGAATTCCCTTTCAAGAGTGGAGTCTAAGCTCAACAAGAGGCTGGATCATATGGAAAAGACTACCAACTCAAGATTGGAGAACATTGACCGGTCACTAGCTTCTATAAATGAGTTTAATAAGCAGCTTATGGATTTCTTGGAGAATCAAGGTGACGGAGTAGAGTCTATTTGGAGTATGCTGAAGAACCAACAATCTGGACAACCTGGTCCTTCAAATCAGCAACCTGATCCTTCTACTACCTTTTATGCTGAGGATGCTTTTATCGAGGATTCCTCAACTAAGGGGGAGAAAGTTGGAGAAGGGGAGAAAGAGAAGCCTAAGGATGGATGGGGAGTTTGGGAGACAGTTGAAGCTATTCCTATCAGACAATACTGGATAGAGGAACTTGTAGAAGAAGAGAAGGAGAGTGAAGAGGAATTTGAGGTCATGCATGAGCAACCTAATCAAGAGGAGCATGAGCCATATTATCCAGAGCCCGTTGAACATCCAATCTGGGAGGATATTATGGAAGAAGAAGCAAATTCTCTATCACCTGAAGAAGAAGCTGCCTTGGATGCAAGCTGCAATAGATGCCAGGCAAGCTGAGAAGGAGAAACAGCAAGCAATTCTGAGGAGTGAAAAACTGAAGAGATTCAAAGTGTATAATGAAGTGAGGAAGAAGAGGATGATAGATCTGGCAAAGAAAGATGGTACTGAATGGGAAATGGCTTACAAAACCTTTTGCGGAGTTGAAGAAGGATTAGAAGTCAACGACAATGCTGAGGTGGAAGTTATTATTCAGGACATCAGAAGTGCTAATCTTGAAGATCAGACTTACTTTAAAGCACTGAGAAGCTCTATAATCTGTCTGAATGCTGGAGTTAAACCAAATGGTGCCTGGAGCTTATTAATCAGTTTTCTGGAGAAAGGTACATTTGTGATTTCCACTAAGTTTTTAGAACAGAGGACATATACAGAATTGCAAGCTATACTCATCAAGATCCAAAGAACTACAAGGCTAAATGAACTGCTCCGTGAGCATGTTAAGGAGATCGTGATGAAAGTCAGTCCAGAGATTACTGAAGATCCTCCAATGGTTAGATTCATGACGAATGACTTATTCAGAATCTGCTATTTGGCTGAGGACAAACTGAGAGACTACCCAAGCAACTATCTAATCTCAGTTGAGAAGTATCTTAGATCCACTGGATTCTCATCAACGGAGAAGGACAAAGCAGCAGACACTCTTAGAAGATTTCTAATGGAGAATGTTCCTTACTATAGGAAAAGAGTGGAAAGAGGATTGGAAGTGCATACCAGACTGCCAAACATGCCAAAGCTAAACAAGAAAGATGTTAACATTGCATGGTTATGGGCTGGAGTGGGTCAAGAGGTTGAATATATTGGAAGACACATCCAAGGAGCAATCCTTAAACCTGGAGAACCACTGCACTATCTATCTGTGATTGATTATCAAGCTGCTAACTCCGATCCAATGATTGAAGAAGGTGAGATTGGAATGGACTGAAGATTGAAGCAAAGAACAAAAGAACTATCAGCTCAGACTAGAGGAGCAACTTCATTGTATAAAGTTTAATTGTTCTTTGATTTATGAAATCTGGAAATGTATATATATCTGATCCAGAATGCATTAATATTATTACGCTGTCTTACTTTAAGTAGTTTAATGTTTCCTTAGTTAGTTGAGTTATCCTCGAAGTATTTGCTTGTCGAACTCTATCCAATCAAATAGGGGGAGATTGTAAAGCATAATGTAACATAAGATGTAAAAGAGATAACTACAACTCAACAAAGGACAAGACATACAATAATATTAACAGAAGCACAGGAATCCAGAATCAAAGAAGAAAAGGTAAACTCAAAAAATCAAAATACGTTATGTATTCTTGAAGTCCGTAAACAGGTCACGGAAAGAAGTTCATGAAAATGTTCAAGCCTCAGTGACAACAAAAGAAACAAGACTTTCAAGACGACAGAAGTATGTGAATGATTTAGGGTTCAGTACCATGGGATTCCAGTGATGAAGCAACCAGAACGACAAGGGACTTATCAGCAGCACTATATTGAAGACGTAAAAGAAGAATTGATCAAGTGTTATTCATCTGTGAACCAGACCAGTTGCACTAGGTGACGGCACTAAAAAGATCAAGTTGTTTTATCGTCTCAGAAGAAATTGATACAGTCTAAAACTTAAACACCCAGGAGCTCAGGAGTAATTACTAAAGGACAAAAGACAAGAAAAAGAATTCGATAGTTTTTCAATTGAAAAAACTATCGAATGGTGGTTGAAGTGATTCATTGAAAAAAAAAGTAAATTAATTTGGCATTCGATAGTTTTGATTTAAAAACTATCGAATGGCAAATTGATTTAATCCATTCGATGGTTTTTTAATCCATTCGATGGGTTTTCAATTCATGGAGCAGGTGAAAAGTTGTGCTTGTCTGACAGGTTGATGAAGATCCAACGGCCAAGAATATTCTATTCTTAATGGTTCGATGGTTTTTCAATTCAAGTCTACAATTAACTCGAGAGAAGATAGTGTCTTCTTCAGTTAAGGCATTCAACACAGAGACATTATTGAGAGAGAGAAGAGCCGGAGAAAATTATCAGAGAAATTAATAGTGCTCAGAACTTGATCATTGTTTTGTATTTGTGTAACCTTAAACTCATTGAAGCTAATCTACGGATTAGAAATTGTAGCACCCCTCGAGGTTTATATTTATAAAAAGATATATTCCCCGAAACTTGGTTTGGTTTGGTGTGTTTGATTTCGTTATTGAATTGAAAGATTAATCCGCGAACGAAATTAAATTATTTGTGAGTATCGTATTCAACCCCCCCCCCCTTCTACGATACTTTGGACCTAACAATTGGTATCAGAGCTACTTGATTGATATACAAATCAGATCCGGTGAATGAGACCAAAATCAAACGTAGCGTGAAAATTCGAAGCAAATTTTTTAACTTTCAAATTTTTTCATTTAATTGGAATTTCTTGAATTTTAAACAATTTGAAATTTTCAGAAACCATGAGTGCTCCAAAGACAACCGCTGGTATTAAAGTTCCCCCGTTTACTAGAGATGATTTCGGTTTGTGGCAGATGAAGATGCTGTTATTTATCAAGGCATATAATCCGTTGTATATTGGCATATTAGAGAACGGACCTTTTGTACCAATGAAACCAGTTAGTGAATCTACAACTCCTGATGGTAGAAGGATTCCTCAAGGCACCCAACCTAAGGATATTACTGAGTATACAGATTCTGACAAAGAACTGATTCGATTGGACACAGGTTTGATGTTGATATTGGCGGACTCCGCAGACAAGGAAATGAGCTATCAGTTGATGAACTGTACAAGCGGGAAACATATGTGGGATACCATTAACTTGATAATGGAAGGAACTGAAGACGTTCAGGAAAACAGATTGGACATCCTGACTTCTCAATATGAAGCGTTTAGGTCTCTGCCAGGAGAAAGTATAACTCAGATCTTTGAGAAATATACTAAGCTTCTCAATGAAAGGAAAGACCTATCCACTGAGAGAATCAAACAGGAAGTTCATGATGACGCTGCCCCATCATGTAGAACACAAGTCATCATCCATTAGGGAAATCATTGATACTCAGGCCATAGAGAATAAAACTGCTATAGGATTTGACTATAACAAGAAAGCTGGTAAGAAGATTGTGGAATTCCCTGTGACATCTTCAGTTGTCAAAAGGAATACTCCACATGTTCTTAAGAATGTTGATTGTCCAGTTTTTGTTAAGCCGTTTCCACCACTCTTTCATGAGGATGACCTTTTCATAAGACAAGAATTGCTTGAGGAGGATTTGTTGAAGGAAAAAGAGGTAAAAACTAAGTTGCCTAGGAAATCAGTAAAAAATGAATTACCTAAACCTGATTTACCTAAAACTGAAGTAGGTGACGTAGTTAGTAATGTTAAAAAGAACAGGAATGGGAAAAAGAAGATTGTTAATCAGGAAATGGTTCCATTTTCTCCCATTGCATCTAGGAAGTTGTGCACTATTTGTAACTCTGCTGAACACCTTACACATGCATGTAAAAAGGTTAAAGTAGAAACTGCTAATGCTTCTGAAATGCATAACATGTCTGACATGCCTGATCTTCATGAACCCTGTGGGAAGAAAGAGTGTTTGCTATGTAAGTACAACATCATGCATGCTTATTTTAAGTTGATGAATGATAATAGCAACAACACTAGTAATGTTAAATCCACAGATACTATGAATGTCAAGCAGGGTAAGACTAAGTTGAATGTTACTCCTGTTAAAGTATCTAAACCTTCAGGACCCAAACAACTTTGGGTACCAAAGTCCGCTTAATCAATCTGTGATTGCAGGGTAAGGTTAAAAATTCAAAGGTCGTGTGGATTCTGGATAGTGGCTGTTCTAGACACATGACAGGTGAAGAGTCCCTGCTTACAGAGGTGGTTAAGAAGACCGGCCCGATTGTAACCTTTGGAGATGACAACAAAGGATACACTACGGGATATGGTAAATTGAAAGCTGGAAATGTCATCATTGAAAACATCTCTCTTGTTGAAGGATTAAAGCACAATCTTCTAAGTATCAGTCAATTCTGTGATAAAGGCTACAATGTAGATTTCAGAAAGGACAAGTGCTTGATCACCAACAGGAAGGATGAGAAGCTTACTCTACTGGGAGTGAGAAAAGGAAATTTGTTTATAGTTGACTTAAGTTCTACCAGTGAAGGAGAAGTTACATGTTTCTATGCAAAGGCATCTTCAGAACAAAGTTGGCTATGGCACAAGAAGCTCTCACATCTGAACTTCAAAACTATGAACTCTTTGGTAAAGAGAGAGTTAGTGAGAGGGTTGCCCCTGATGGAATTCAATCAGGAGGGACTATGTGAAGCATGTGAAAAAGGGAAGTCGAAGAAAGCATCACATGGAAGCAAAGGAATGACAAGCATTACTGAACCATTACAGCTGATTCATATGGATTTATTTGGTCCAGTTAATGTTATGTCACTTTCAAGAAACAGATATGCATTGGTGATGGTGGATGACTACTCCAAGTACAAGTGGGTGTTGTTCATACAGACAAAGGATGAAGCAACACAACTAATCATTGATCACATCAAGAAGATAGAAGTGGAAGCTAAGCTACCTGTGCGGACAATCAGATCAGACAATGGAACTGAATTCAAGAATGCAGTTCTAAATGATTTCTGCTCAGAGAATGGAATATCAAGACAGTTTTCAGCACCAAGAACTCCTCAACAGAATGGAGTAGTGGAAAGGAAGAACAGGACCTTGGTTGAAGCAGCAAGGACCATGTTGAGTGAATCAAAACTTCCCACTTACTTTTGGGCTGAAGCAGTGAATACAGCTTGCTACACTCAGAATCGAACCCTGATCAACAAAGATCATGAAAAGACTCCGTATGAGTTAATGGCCAAGAAGAAGCCAACACTGAAGTATTTTCATGTGTTTGGTGCAAAGTGCTTTGTACTTAAAGATGGAGAACATCTTGGCAAGTTTGATGCCAAAGCAGATGAAGGCATTTTTCTGGGCTATTCTCTGGAATCTAAGGCTTTCAGGGTATATGTGATTGAAGATAAGAAGGTGTTGGAAAGCTTTAATGTAACATTTGACGACACCAAAAGACCAGGCCTGCAAACTGGAGAGAACTCTGAATCCTTGGTATTTGAAAATCTATCAGGAGATCTCTCTGACAATGAAGAAGTACCTGAAGTTGTTACAGTCATTAATAATAATCATAATGATAATGATTCTGGACAAAGTGGTGACCAAAGTGGAGATCATCAACATACAGGATCCACTAATCAGTCTTCAGAATCAACAGATCAAACCGTCAACAACTCAGGGGGAGCAGGAGAAGGATCAACTAGTCACACTCCACAACATCTAGAACAAGGAGAATCATTAAAGATCGCATCTGCCAAGACAAAGGGTATGGAATAGAGATCATCCCTTTCACTTGATCATTGGTGATCCGGACACAGGAGTGAGAACTAGGAGAACATCACAAAATGAATGTCACTATTCTGGGTTTCTTTCAGAAACAGAACCTAAGAAAGTTGAAGATGCTCTAGATGATCCAGATTGGGTGATTGCTATGCAAGAGGAACTCAATCAGTTTGAAAGGCAGAAAGTTTGGAAGCTGGTACCCAGGCCTAAGGGAAAATCTGTTATTGGAACACGATGGGTATTCAGAAATAAGTTAGACGAAGATGGCATTGTAACGAGAAACAAAGCCAGACTTGTTGCTAAAGGTTACTCTCAAGAAGAGGGTATAGATTATGATGAAACCTATGCACCAGTAGCAAGACTTGAGACCATCAGAATGTTTCTGGCATTTGTTGCACATTCCAATTACAAGGTATATCAAATGGATGTGAAGAGTGCTTTTCTGAACGGGGAGTTAGAAGAAGAAGTGTATGTGGAACAACCTCCAGGTTTTGAGGATTCAAAACTGGCAGACTTTGTGTACTTTCTATTCAAAGCTCTCTATGGACTCAAACAAGCTCCGAGGACATGGTATGACACTCTCTCTGAATTCTTACTTGAAAATGATTTTACAAGAGGTGTTGTAGACAAAACTCTCTTTGTCAAAAAGCATAAAAATGATTTGATATTGGTGCAAGTATATGTTGATGACATATTATTTGGTTCTACTAATGATGATCTATGCAAGAGATTTGCTAAGCTAATGCAGAGTCGTTATGAAATGAGCATGATGGGTGAATTGTCATTCTTTCTTGGACTGCAAGTATACCAAAAACAAGATGGTATATTCATTTGTCAGTCCAAGTACATCAAGGATCTTCTTAAGAAGTATCAAATGGAAGACTCATCTACAGCAAAGACTCCTATGCCAACTGCCACTAAGCTTGATAAGGATGAAACTGGTAAGAAGGTTGACATCACAGGCTACAGAGGTATGATAGGCTCATTACTTTATCTCACTGCAAGTAGACCAGATATAATGTTTGCAACATGCTTGTGTGCTAGATTTCAGTCTGATCCTAAAGAATCTCATCTAATAGCTGTTAAGCGAATATTTAGATATCTTAAGGGGACCCCAAATCTTGGAATTTGGTACCCTAAAGATACAGGATTTGATCTTATTGGATACACAGACTCTGATTTTGCAGGTTGTAAGATTGATCGGAAGAGTACTTCAGGAAGCTGTCAGTTTCTTGGAAGAAGATTAGTTTCTTGGTATAGCAAGAAGCAGCATTCAGTTTCCACATCAACAGCTGAGGCTGAATACATTGCTGCTGGTAGCTGCTGTGCTCAGATCTTGTGGATGAGAAACCAACTCCGTGACTATGGACTTTTGTTGACAAAGATTCCAATATTTTGCGACAACACAAGTGCCATAGCAATCTCTAACAATCCAGTGCAACACTCGAGGACGAAGCACATCGACATCAGGTATCATTTTATCCGAGAGCATGTCATGAATGGAACTGTGGAGTTACATTTTGTACCCACAGAGGATCAAATTGCAGACATCTTTACTAAACCGTTTGATGAATCCACTTTCAATAAGCTGGTTGGTGAACTTGGGATGTTAAATCTTTCTAATTGATTTTGATTAGAAGTCAGTAACTGCAGATAGTCCTGGTGAATACATGAGTTTAAGAATTGTTATATCCTTAGGACCCGTGAATTTATTTTCTGGAGCAATTCTCGTAGTTAGGATTATTGTACTAATTTTATGTCATAATTATGGATGATATATCTTCTGGCATTTAATTGGTTATTAATTCTAAAAATTATTTAAGTGCTAATATTTGTTCTGAATATTCAAGCATTTATTTAATTTAAATTAATTTACTTTGTTTTTAAATGAATCACTTCAACCACCATTCGATAGTTTTTTCAATTGAAAAACTATCGAATTCTTTTTCTTGTCTTTTGTCCTTTAGTAATTACTCCTGAGCTCCTGGGTGTTTAAGTTTTAGACTGTATCAATTTCTTCTGAGACGATAAAACAACTTGATCTTTTTAGTGTCGTCACCTAGTGCAACTGGTCTGGTTCACAGATGAATAACACTTGATCAATTCTTCTTTTATGTCTTCAATATAGTGCTGCTGATAAGTCCCTTGTCGTTCTGGTTGCTTCATCACTGGAATCCCGTGGTACTGAACCCTAAATCATTCACATACTTCTGTCGTCTTGAAAGTCTTGTTTCTTTTGCTGTCACTGAGGCTTGAACATTTTCATGAACTTCTTTCCGTGACCTGTTTACGGACTTCAAGAATACATAACGTATTTTGATTTTTTGAGTTTACCTTTTCTTCTTTGATTCTGGATTCCTGTGCTTCTGTTAATATTATTGTTTGTCTTATCCTTTGTTGAGTTGTAGTTATCTCTTTTACATCTTATGTTACATTATGCTTTACACAATGTGAAGCATGCATCTTTCAATACTGATACTGACAAAGCAAATCCTGATGGATTATATCCCGACAGGACTGCTAAAGTCAAAAAGTCTTCTGTTGCTAAATTTAGTAAAATGCATGGAAAAAGAGCCCAACAAGTGTGGGTTCTTAAAAGTACTAACTAGTGTGTCTTTGTCTGATTGCAGGATAAAAAGAAAAATGTGTTAGTCATGGATAGTGGATGTTCTGTACACATGACTGGAAACAAAGCCCTGCTATCAGAATTTCAATAGAAAGTTGGCCCAACTGTGTCCTATGGAGATGGAAACATTGGACAAACTTTGGGATATGGCAATATAATCATTGGCAATGTCATCATTGAAAAAGTAGCTCTTGTGAAGGGACTAAAACACAACTTGTTGAGTATTAGTCAAATCACAGACAGAGCTTATCATGTCAACTTCTATTCCACACATTGTGAAGTAGTCAGCAAATCATCAGGAAAGATTGCACTTACTGGCTACAGGCATGGTAACATATATGAAGCCAACATTCCATCAAATACTGATGACTCTTCTACTTGTCTCATCAGTAAAGCATCAGTAGATGAAAGTTGGAATTGGCACAAGAAGCTTTCCCATCTCAATTTCAGCAACATCAATGAGTTAAGAAAGATTTGGTTAGAGGATTACCTAAAGCTTTGTATACTCCTGATGGACTCTGTGATGCTTGTCAAAAGGCCAAACAGAGAAGGACATCATTCAAGATTAAATCTGAATCCTCTATTGAAGAACCATATCACATGATGCATCTTGACCTATTTGGACCAGTCAATATAATGTTCGTCAGTAAGAAAAGGTACACTCTTGTAATTGTTGATGAATACTCAAGATTAACTTGGGTGTATTTTCTGCACAAAAAAGATGAGACTCCTGAAATACTGTTGGACCATGTTGTTAGGTCCAAAGTATCCTAGAAGGGGGGGGGGTTGAATACGATACCTACAAATAATTCAATTTCGTTCACGGATTAATCATTCAGTTCTATAACGAAATCAAACACACCAAATCAAACCAAGAGTCGGGGAATATATCTTTTTATAAATATAAACCTAGAGGGGTGCTACAATTTCTAATCCGTAGATTAGCTTCAATGAGTTCTAGGTTATTCACAATCAATACAATGATAGAATTCAAGCATAATTAATTTCTCTGGTATTCTCTCTGGCTTGATCTCTCTCTTCGTAATTGCTTCTGTGTAAATGAACCTGACTGAAGAAGACAATTCTTCTCTCTTTTAGTAATTGTAGGCTTTGTTTTTGAAAACTATCGAACCACAATTGAAGAATCAATCTTGGCTGTCCAATTTTCATCAACCTGAAAAACAAACATACTTTTCACCTGCTCCCTAATTTAAAAACCATCGAATGAATTAAATTAATTTACCATTCGATAGTTTTTTATTCAAAACTATCGAATACCAAATTAATCTAATATGGTTTTCTGTGAATCACTTTTCATCTCATTCGATGGTTTTCTGAATTGAAAAACCATCGAATCATTTTATTCTCTTTGATCTTTTAATAATTCCTCCTGAGCTCCTTGGTGTTTAAGTAATAGACTGTATCAATTTCTTCTGAGACGATAAAACAACTTGATCTTTTTAGTGCTGTCACCTAGTGCAACTGGTCTGGTTCACAGATGAATATCACTTGATCAATTCTTCTTCTATGTCTTCAATTCAGTGCTGCTGATAAGTCCTTTGTCGATCTGGTTGCTTCAAATAAATCACTGGAATTATGTGGTACTAACCCTAAATCATTCACATACTTCTGTCGTCTTGAAAGTCTTGATTCTTTTGATGTCACTGAGGCTTGAACATTTTCATGAACTTCTTTCCGTGACCTGTTTAGGGACTTCAAGAATACATTCAAGAATACATACCATATTTTGATTTTTTGAGTTTACCTTTTCTTCTTTGATTCTGGATTCCTGTGCTTCTGTTAATATTATGGTCTGTCTTGTCCTTTGTTGAGTTGTAGTTATCTCTTTTACATCTTATGTTACATTATGCTTTACAATCTCCCCTTATTTGATTGGATAGAGTTTGACAAGCAAATACTTCGAGGATAACTCAACTAACTAAGGAAACATTAAACTAATTAAAGTAAGACAGCTTAATAATATTAAATGCATTCTGGATCAGATATATATACATTTCCAGATTTCATAAATCAAAAAACAATAAAACTTTATACATTGGAGTTGCTCCTCTAGTCTGAGCTGATAGTTCTTTTGTTCTTTGCTTCTGTTCTTCAGTCCATTTCAATCTCACCTTCTTCAATCATTGGATTGGAGTTAGCAACTTGATAATTAGAAAACTATTTTCCTCTTTATATAAACTCTAAAAGAGGGCTGATTTTAATGATAAAAAAAACGTTTTTACATTAAAAACCCTAGCCGCTTATGAGAGCAAGAAAAGAGAGAGAGAAAGAAGCAGTTTTCGGGTGCTAGTACACATCAATCCTTCAAGAAAAGCGTTCGTGTGGATAACGTAGAGTGTAGATCGCGAGAGCGGGATACATGGTGATTGAACAAGCTTT
Source organism: Heracleum sosnowskyi (assembly GCA_030848705.1). Taxonomy (NCBI): domain Eukaryota; kingdom Viridiplantae; phylum Streptophyta; class Magnoliopsida; order Apiales; family Apiaceae; genus Heracleum; species Heracleum sosnowskyi. The sequence continues at coordinate 44,451,337 of CM061244.1, forward strand.
GGATATCCATTAATCTTCCATTAATGAACTGTTAAAGCTTCTTAAGGTATTTGTTCTTAATCTTCGAATTAAATCTTTTGTTTTCGCATGGATCCTGCGGATGGGTTTCGAATTTTGATTTATTTTTACGTTTTCCGTTGCGTTTATGTGCTCGAAACCCTTCAGTGGCTCCAGTAAATGTGGAGTCACAACCCCATTCTTTAACTATTCAAACTGAAATAGAAACTCCAAGCTCACCTACTCTCTCTTTGGATGTGGATATGATTCATACATCAATTCCTAATTCTCCATCTTTAACCTTCTTGGAGAAGCCCCACTCTGAATTTGGTGGTTATCATCTTATTGATGATTTGTTGGACCACCAATCTATCATTTCTAAGACTTTGGCTCCATTTGTGGCTCTCAATTTAAAATCAATCTCCACAGATTCAGCCATAGTCTCAATTTCAAAAGCTACTTATTTTTCTTCATCTACGGATATCTCTCATCCTTTGATGAGTGTTTGTCTGTCTACGGATATGCCTCAAATCAGCTATCTGTTGACATATACTTCTACTATCTCTACGGATACTCCTTCCACACTTGCACTTCAAACTTCAAATATTATAACTTCAAGTGTGGATGAGTTAGTGGTAGTTCAAACATTCTTAGGACTGGGGGAAGGGAGTGAATCTACTGAGAGTGAGAGGCTGGTTTGCAACCAGGCAAAAGGAGAGGGAGAGAAAGAGGGACAGACTATTTCTTCAAGTCTGGTAAAAGTGAGTTATGAGAGTTCCACCTTAGTAGGTGAAAGTGAGGGTGTGAGAGGTGTGATCCAGGGGGAGCCCCTGATGCAAGAACAGAGAGAAATTGAGAGAAAATCAGGTACAAGAGAGATAAGGATGGAAGACTCAGCCATTTCCAGTGAGTCAATGAATGTCAGTGATGCAGACATGGAGAGACTGTTCCAACTTGAGTATCAAAATGAGTTGGATCAAGTCAACCTGAATGCTGAGACATTTATTCATCCTGATCCAGCCTATCAAGTCTTGGCTGGACAGGGCAATGTGGAGGCAGAAATGATGTTGAATTTGGTGCACACTACTTAATCAATATCGAGGGCAAAGAAGCAATTCAAAATCTGCCTTCAGGAGCTGGTGGAGACTTTGCCTATGATGAAGACAATGATGATTCTGAGAGTGGTGAAGGAGAAGATGAAGGCCCTTCCACTATCCAAGAGATGCCTTCTTGGTTGTTTTCAAATTCCTACATTCACAATGACACCAAGGCAGTCATTCTCAAGAATTATCAAAGGGCACATGGTGAAGCTCAAACATCCAATCCTTTGCATGCCTCCACAGTTCAGAATTTTGTGGCATCACTTCAGCTTCATCAGGCCCACATCCTACAACAAAGAGCCAACACTGATGACATCAAAGGCCATCTTGATGGGGTAAAGGATACATTAGAAAGAAGGGTTGATGTTGTTACTCCTTCTACCTCTCAAAGATGCAAGCAAGATAAGTTGGTGAATCATGTGGCTGCCCTTACTGTGAGGATGGATAAGATTGAGAAGCAAATGGACACCTTCATGGCTAACCAGAATCTACAGACTCAGCTTCCACAACAGTTACTGCAGGCTACTGGTGTTATTCAAACCCTTGATGATAACAAAAAGGGGGAGAGTGCACTAGTGGTCTCTGAAACAGTAACCAAAGGTGCATGTAACACCCCAGTCCCACATCGAGTAGATTTGAGACTTCTGTTCAGTTTATAAGGCAAATTACTACTACTAATTAGCACCAACAAAATCATGATATTTTGGGGGCTTGTGGTGGGCTTGTCGTTACCCAAGTTGGCTGCAGTTGGGCCAGTGTGCTTCGACTTAATCGAACTCAGAATCGGGACTTGACCCGATTTTCGAAAAAGGCTCGGGATTTGACCCGGGTTGTCACATATGGTATCAGAGCCGACTCTCGAAAGCTTGTCGAGGCAAGTTGCCGGAGGTGGGGACACGAAGGCTGGTGGTATTATCCCACAATGGACAGAGGTCCGGAGGTGGGGACACGAAGCCAGCCGGTATTATCCCACAATGGCTAGAGATGAACGATCTTGGAACCTATGGGATATCCGTTCAGGCTTGACGAGGACGTCAAGAGTTTAAGTGGGGGAGTTTGTAACACCCCAGTCCCACATCGAGTAGATTTGAGACTTCTGTTCAGTTTATAAGGCAAATTACTACTACTAATTAGCACCAACAAAATCATGATATTTTGGGGGCTTGTGGTGGGCTTGTCGTTACCCAAGTTGGCTGCAGTTGGGCCAGTGTGCTTCGACTTAATCGAACTCAGAATCGGGACTTGACCCGATTTTCGAAAAAGGCTCGGGATTTGACCCGGGTTGTCACAGTGCACTAGTGGTCTCTGAAACAGTAACCAAAGGTGTGCCATCAAGCCAGGGGAGCCACCTCAAACCATAGCAAATCCAAGTGAGTTTCAACTCACAAAGGTGGTCTCTCCTCAAGCTAAGAATGTTCAAGTCTTTCTCAACTCAGAAAGGTTAATCAAGGAATCCATCTTCAAGGTCGTGACTTCATCTTCAACAAGTTCAGTGTCTGTCCACATAACCATCCTGAAAGTTCTCACTCATGATACCATTATTATACAAAAAGAATATGATGTTGAACACTCAAGTGTCAAGGAGTTTGAACCAATCTTCAGTGGCAGGACTGGATCACCACCAAGACATCATGGCAAGAACAAATTAGAAGTGGACTATCCATTCCCCAAGCCTGATGAGTGTAAGGTGTTAGCAGCCCTTATCACAAATCTCAAGAATACCAATGACATAATGCTGAGACAAGGGTTGGTTGTTATCTACAGAAATGGTAAGGAAATTCACATCATAAGCAGCCATCCTAGGTTCAATGAAGCCAAAGCAGAAGAGATTTCTAGAATAATGAGAGAATCCAATCCCCAGGGCTTTGAATCTACACCTGAGAAACAGGCTAGATTGGCCCAAGAACTTATGAGGGAAATGGAGGAAGAAAGTAGTGAGGTTGTAGAGGAAGAGGCCCCTACTAAAAGGAAATTGAAGAAAAGGAAGACAATGCCTAAGACCAAGCCAACTAGATGGAAGCAGAGATCACATAGGCCTGTCTCTCCTGAGAAAGTAGAAGAGAAGAGAGATACATGGAGGAGAATTATTTTTGAAGACCCTATTCCAGCTTCAACTCAATCTCAAACCACCTTCCATGAGACTCCTGTAGAGCCTAAAGAAGAGCCTGTTGAGTTTGAAAACTTGGTTTTCCCTAAGTTCCTAATTGAAGCTGAAAAGAAGTCAAAGAAAAGGGAACAAGTCAAAAGAGCTCAACAAAGACCAATCAAGCTGAATGTTGCACCAAAAGTTGTCAAGCCAGTTGAGAACAAGGCAGACTTTTTGTACATTGCAGAAATACAGGAGTACTCAACCATGGATCTTTTCCTTGATGAAGTTAGTGAAATAAGAGGCACAGACAAATTCAGAGATCTACCTGAAAGACTAACCTTTGTCTACAAAGGAGGGTAGGTGAGAGCATGGCCCCTGCAACAAGTGTTGAATGAAGGATATTCTACCTTGGTGAAAGTCTTCTCAGGATTCAAAATACAAGGGGATTCTCTGAGGTTGCAAGGAGTGCTGTTTTGAAGAAGATTGAGGAAATCAGGAGTAGCTGGAATTCTCCTGATGGTTTGCCAAGAAAGCTAAAGATTCCTTTTAATGGACAAAGAATCCATCTTCAACCTTACTGGATGATGGAATTCAAGGATGAAAAGGGCTGTAGAAGATTCTTCAGGATTGAAGATCAATTGTCTAAGCCTAGCACCAGGTACCTTAGATGGTTGCAAGGCAAGGCAAACTATGCTAATGAAAGGAGACAAAAGATTCAGCCTCCAAGAGAGAAGAAAAGGAATTAAATCTGCTCAGACTAGAGGAGCACTCTCTGTGTAATTATCTCTACCCTTCAGTTTTTCATTTATGTAGCTAAATGCAATTTTTACTGTTACTGTTTATTTGTTAGAAGTGGTTTTGTTATCATCAAGACTCTTAATTTATGTCTGATTCTCAACCAGGCATAAATTGGGGGAGATTGTTAGGAACTATGTTGTTTCTTGATGATAACTAAATTAACTTAGTAAAATTGTATAAGTAAAATGTAGCCATCAACGGATATCATGCTTTTGCAGTATCAGTAGATGGGAAGCTTATCTACGGATAAGACTCAATGTAACATGCTTGTGTATTCCTGATTTGTAATCCTGATGTTGAAGTTGAAGTATTAATTTTTAGTCTGAATAAGTTATGTTGACTATTAATAGATATGTAGAATAGGGAGGCTAATTGTAAATAGTTTATGCCTTGTAATTTTACATAAGTGAAATTGACTATCAACGGATAGCAACATTAGCCTTCTACGGATGTGGACAAATGTACTGTCTATGGATAGCAGTACTAGCTGTCTATGGATGTGATCAAGATACTCTCAACGGATACAAATCAAATGGCTTATACGGATACACACCTTGTGAAAGGGACAAGTCAGACAGTGCACATGGGTTGACAGACTACATAAAGCATGAAAACCAGTAATTTTAGAAACTCACGGGATGAAAGTATCATTCTGTTTGTATGGTCAAAAAGTAGCATTTCCATAAAAGACAATCAGCCAAGAAGGGCAAGCTACCAACACATGGACCACTACTCAGAATGGAGAAACAAGGATCTTAAACAGATTTACTTTTTGTATTATTGTCTGTTCGAAATATCTTGTAAACCTGGGATATATAACCAAGTGGAGCATAATTCTAGAGTAAAGAATCAGTTAGGCAATTTAGAGAGCACAAAGCATTATCCTTTGTAAATTGCTGAAGCTAGAATTATGTGTTTGCAGCTGTGTGTTTATTCATAAACATCACAGAGATTTCTTCAAATAAAAATCTCTCAGGTGGACAAAACAATCCACCTGAATTTTTAATTCTTGTGATTTTATCTTGGTTGTTTTTCTGTTCTTGATTTTACTTTCATATCTTTACTGTCAAGAACTAAAGAAATTTTTAAAGATTGTATTCAACCCCTCCTCCCTTCTACAATCTTGATTCATTGTCTGGGAATAATAGAAACTAATCAATCACGAAACCTCAAGTTGCAGTACTATGTATATATATATATATATGTATGTATATATATATAATTAGATTTGTTCAATTTTATTATCAGTTTTTCCCAATTTATTCAATTTGACAACTTTCTTTGTACTCCACCATTGAAATGGTCAATATTCTGAATTGATTTATGGTAAGCATTATCTAGCTTCCACCTACCATTAGAATATGATGTATTCACTCTGTAAATTGATTTGTGAAGAGCACCTGTCACGACGATAAGTAGTTCTTCTCTAAAAAAATGCAGCATATATCTTGTCTAGGTTTTTTTTACACACCTATAATTTATCATATGTCAGCAATGCATTTAATTTCATTGTCATCGGAAGTCTTAATCATTGCTTTTGGTCTATCCTCATTGGCATGTGCAGAAACATTTAGATCAAAGAGCATTCCTAGAAGATATCTTAATTTAAGGAGGAAAAAATTAAGCAATGAAACCGTAGATTGTTAAAAAACAATAATTAACTATACTCTAGTTACATCAAGAATGCTTACATGTACTAAATTATTTTAAACATACTTGGATAAATCAGGATTCCCAAACGAGGTCTAGCCATTGTAAGACCAAAGCTAAAATCTTGTATAAGCCAAAGTCATTCTAGCTACATGGAAAGAATCAATAACATAACTACGCATGTATATATGATTTCAATTGCAAAGCCTCCAATGCCTCCGTGCTGCACCTTAAATTCAGCCATCAATTTAATTGCCGCAAATACTATGATAGAAACTCAAATATAAAAATGCAACAAATACATCGATCAAAATAAACAGAGATGCAAAAAGTAAAATGTCTAACCATAGAAACTTTATAATTCTAACACATATTATAGTTATTGTAGTTGTTACTTCTTGAAAAAAAAAGTGCAGTGTAACTAAAGGTATATCCTACTCTCACAATATAAATAATCTTGCTATTTAGAAACCTTTCTTCCGGTCTCATTATTTAATCTATTATGATGTTCAAAATAAGTGATTGTATATCATATATTCATATAAAAACAAACACATATTCCCAGCATATTCCCAACACACAAGATTAGATAAATATATGTATGGATAGACTAGGGTTAAGAGAAATTCCAAATTTGTGATTTGAGGGTCTAAATGAAAGTGCTACTTCTTCCTAAAACACACGAACGGTTTTGGCTAATAAGAACTTGCACCTGAACAGATAAGGCAAGATAGAATACACTATGTTGGATATTCCATAGTGGATCCTAACAAATCAAACAAAGCTCATTACATCTCTTAGAAAGTAAAAACTAAACATTCACAACTGGCACATAAGAGTTATACCTCATTCTAAATTCATATTTCTACTTACTAATACATACCCGAATTATATATATATATATATATAACTTATATCATCAACCATAATCCTTAGTTAACAACATTGTACCAATTAGTCAATTACACAATTAATTATGTATACATAGCTCTCTTTATTAATTTGCTGGCTCTCAAAAAACGGGTTTGTTCTCAAAAAACAGGCACAATTATACAATAAAAGTGAAGAATCGCAAACGAAAAGCTTATTGTACATGCAAACTATATAATGAAACAGAATTATGCATAGAATTAAAAAGTTGAAATTCAATATATGATTCTAATTAGCATAGAAGTCAATTGTCAATGCAGTATGGTATTTTTGTAACATATAGTGATTTTATTTTCATAACATAAATATTTAGATGCAGTCGTCAAGAACCAATTAGCAATATATAGTAGTGGAAGTGAATATAAGTAAACTCCGCCTCCATTTTTTTTAATACATGTATCATCTCTTTATATTTCAAAGCTTATTTGTTCTGGAATGTGAAGTGTATGAGCTCCTCCAGGTATGCGTAAAACTTTATCTTCCTCTCAACTTTTTCCGACTTAGTTTTAATCCAGCCTCATACAAGAGGCAATACATACATATTTTAGTCAATTATGTGTAGTGTGAGGGAGATAAAAACAGATAACCACAATTGCAAACCTGCATCATGTGCAATTATGAATATGCAATAACCTTGTATGCCTTGCAAACCAATATTTCATTAAATTACAAATGCACAAGAAATTGTATTTCATATTTCAACTGCAATGATTTGCATTTATTACATGTTGTGACAAATTGAGTCAAAAGGGGGCAAGGAGACTATAGCGGTGCTATGGTGAGTCCACGGTGCAATAGTGAGTTCACATAAAAATTAACATCCTCATTACATACATGTGCCCCGCTCAGCCGTTGATGCACCCTCTTCCTCGGAGCGTCTGAAGTGGAGATTACCTAACAACAGAAATGACACTAAGCATTAAATAAGAATACCTTGTACGCAATTAAATTTAGATTATCCACAAAGATATACTTTGTAAGTTTCGCCGAGATTTTTATAGAGACGCTTCAACAGTCTCAGTTCTTCCACCATCTCTTTGGTTAGAAAAAGTTTAGGTCGCCCTCTCTTCTGAGGCATTTTCTCCATTGAAGAAAGGCAATCCGGAATACAGTGCTGAAACTGCGCAATGTAACACTATGCATTAGCGATTTTTCACAGTTTTTTCCCTGTTTTGAGAGATATAAGAATTTGATAAATAATTTTACTAGGGTAAAAAAATACCTGAATTATATTTTCAAACCCACTGAAATGGACAAACTGGTATTAGGATAATACTCCAGGGCCTACAAACCATTTCGTGGAAGATGTAATCAAATGTATATCTAAACAGACTGGTAATAGGATAACACTTTAGGGCCTACAAACCATTTTGAGGAAGACTGAATTAAATATATCTAAAACAGTCATTTGGGAGCTACAATTTACACTATCTGGATATTTTATTTATCAAAATCGCACATTTTAATGTAAAAGAACATGTTGACATTTTAGGAGCAGGGGTAACGTACCCATATTTGCGATCAAGGTAAGGATATTACTATATTAGCACTGCTACATCAATATCTGCAATGGTTGTATACCAACATATAAGTGGTGAAGAACATACGGTTCACTTCATTTACATGTAGTTTCAGGAACTTTACACATAAACCACTACTATTAAGCTACACTTTACGACACTCATCAACTTGCTTCCATTGAATTATCGTTACTTCTCATAATCAAAAGTTAATTTATTTAAACTCAATAGAAAGCAACCTTTATTAGCGAGACCATCTTTATTTGGTATCAATCATGTCATAGGAATAAAACCATCATACTGTTCTTATTTAAAAATAATGTTTTACATATCATTTATGCATTTCTTATGGATCATATATTACCTTACCCTTCTTGACAAGTTCCAAGTCTATTTAATTGCTTTCTCAACAAAAATCTTATGGCATACACAAGGACTCTTTAGCCAGTGGTATAAGTGTTCATGCCATCTTCAGAGTTCAGATCTTCAGAGTTCAGACTATTGAGCATAGAGAGAAATACTATTTTTCTTACTTACTACGGCATTAAGACTGAATATAGTAAATTCAGATATTTTTCTTTAATGAACACTAACTGATGGATGATAGTTGAAGACCTCATCTCTGAGCATGGCTTTTAAATTTTTTTAAAACAACTACCCTGTTTACATGGAGCCCTTTTAAATACATAAGTATGTGTTTTGAGACCTCTCTTATTTGTATTTATTCACTATTTACTGCAGGATCTCAAGATCACATGGGCTTTGGAGGTTGATGTTAATTTTACCTATCCCCCGAGGTTCCATTTCTGTGACTATACGTATCAAAATGTGAATCGTAGGGTGCCTGAGATTTTATCAATGAGAAAACTGCATCAAATACTTTGGCGTTGTTGCATTGGCAGTGGGTGCAAATTAGCAGCGTTAAATTTTCTATCGGCAAATCTTGACATGTCCTGTTTCTTTGTTAAATTTTATAAGCAGCGTATGTTTTTGTTTTCAGGTATATTACACATGAAGAACTAAATCAAGCTCTACGGGAGTTCGGCATGAACGATGAAAGAAACATTAATGAAATTATATCTGAAGTTGATGGTGACAATGTAAGGAAGATACAAAAACTACTCTAATTTGATCATAAGAATGTATCATAACTAAGCAAATTATGTTGAATAATACAGGATGGTCGGATTAATTACGATGAATTTGTGGCCAGGATGAGAAAAGGTCAACAAGATGCTGAAACAAACATTAAAAAGCGACGTACTTCGTTTGTTTTAACATGACTTACGCAATTAAATCACTAGATGTTATACTGCATTATTCCCAATACTGAAGATTATGAGTTGGTGACTAGTGATCGTACCTCGAAAATGTCGATACAACTCGATGACTTCTCGGATGTCAAATCATGTAGAAGCTTCTGTAGGTTAAAGCATTGTACCCAAGAACTCGGGTAGTTAGTTTTTAAATGTTCATGAATTGTGTGATCAGTTATGACTTGATAATGGTAGGAACAAGTGTGTGCTAATTTGTACAATGCTTTTCTAGCACTAAGAGATTTAGATTTAACTCGTATAACCTTTGTCAACTGTGCATATAATTGTACGTGTATATGATTCAAGTATCATGAAATTCAAAATATTTACAAATAACTTTTTGTCGTGACAACGATGATCTATACCTCATAAAATCATCATCACTCTGTTAGCATACATGTAAACATGAGTATAATTATGAAAAAGAAAGGATATATATCTAAGGTTTCCTGAGAAATCAAATATAGAAACATACGAGATATTATTGTCTTTTTTAAAACTGATATTTTCAATTGTAGGATGAGCAAGGAAGCATACACATCAACATCTTAGCCAGTGACATCCCTACTACTTAGGTTCCATGTCATTTATTTCATTTGAATGAATTTTCCACGTCTCTAAAAATACATAGTTATTTGAAATGCAACAGTTTCTGGATTTGAGGTGGGCACTACTACCTCTTTACAGGTTAGCTGCAATAGTGTCATTATGAGTTCCAACCAGTTTGCAGGGGATCAATGAAGTATGCCTTAGGGAAAGAAGTAAACATATAAATGTAGTTGTTGTGTAGATTGTAGTGAGGAACTGTTTAAGTAGAAGGTAAAGTGAAGCTGCTGGTTAAGTTATGAAGACCATAGGAAGCATTGTAAAAACTTACTAATTTTTACGGGGAATGTTACTATGCCGTGTAGCCAACCTTTGTTGTTTGGCACAACCTTGGTCACGGAAATCCTTGGTTTCGAATCTCCCAAATATAGTAACTGACCTCAACTCTACCCTGAAACTGATGTTAAATATTATTCAAAATGACAAAGGTAACATCGCAGGGGCAGTATTACACAAGATAACATAAAGTATAAATCTCCTTCAATAAATAACTTAAAAGTTCACAAAACCAAGCTAGATAGAACTAAGTAGGATCCATCAAAGACTAAAACTACAAGGAAAGAACTATAGGAAAAGTTTGTTGTTGTACTATGTTTTTATGTCCCGTGGTATGTTTTTCTATAGAAAATCAGTGAGTCACGAGCATCAATTCAATTAAATATGCTTTGTTATACAAGTGCTTGCTGACTCCCGGGGTCGGGCAAGCCAGAGAGACCTAAGAGCTCGGAGCCGAGAAAAATAGTCATTGATTGCAATGAGAGCACGAGCAAACTGTTGAGTTGTTAGTATGATGCAACTGTTGAAAGGTTTGTTGCCTAAGATTGTACGCTTGGTAATGAAAAATAATTGCTCGACGCTATCTCTTTGGTCATCTAGAAAAAATCTTTGACATTTTACAGGTTATAAGCATAATACAGTAGAGGATTACCTGACAAATGAAGTTTGCCAGCGTTCTAAGCTTTCCCGTAGCCATAGCCATTTGTCCCATGTAACTGGCTACATTTCCTAGTGAATTTGATTGGGCAAGTGAAGCAGACAATGTGTCAGTCAGGGACTGCTGCAGGGCCTCCATTCCCTGCGATAAAGCATCCTCTGCCTGTTGGGATGACTGCTGCAAGTTGGTGATACCTAACATCTGTTGCTCAGTCAAAGGCTCCAACTTACTCATAAGCAGCCCCAATTTATAAAATCTCACAGTTAAGAGAGTGATGTATTTAGAAAATAGCCAAGTAATACAAATTAAAGAAAATATAACGACAACAGAAATTCAGATCTGGATAGAAGATAGAACAAAAGATATAGTAGATGTACATGTGCCAATGTCAATTAACAACACTTCATGGGACATAGATCCGATTTTGACGTGTCATTGTACAATTAAGGATAAACACAAGAACATCTGTGCAGGCTTCTATTTAACCATTTGTCTATTACATAAGGAAGCATGCTCCAATGTTGATGGATATTGAGACAACAAAATTCATAGATATGACACTCGTTGAGTTGATACCAGTAGTTAGGGGGAGAGACATTAAAGTTGACAAGGGTAGGAATGCAAGAATTCTTTAGAACATTGTCACTCTTTTGTAAGCATATAGCTTTAAGACTAAACTTCTATACAATGGGCATCCTAAAGCCCAATATCATTAACTGAAGCAGAGCTCATTCTTCTAATTTTATATTGATCTCTCTGAATAAACTATTCTCACTAGACAAGTCTCACTTAAGATTCGTAGAGCAACATTTGTGAAACAAACATTTAGTATCATATTTAGTCATCCTCGCAAATTTGTCCATCCATGTACAAAGGGTTAGAACTTCTCACAACCCTAAAATAGAATTTAATCATTTGAACCTAAAGATGAATCTATCACAACTAATATAATATCATTAATATGGTGCAACAGATTGAGTGTAAAAATACTATACAGATATCATTAATCAATAATCAAAGATGAAATCCTCACCTTAAGCAGTTCAGAAGAACGAAACCCACCTAGCCATAAAATGCACCTCTCTGCAGGTGTTCTCCACATTCCAGAAGAGATACAGAAAACATCAGCAACAATAAACAATAACGAACAAATTTAAACAAATCAAACTACATTAATAAACAACAAATTATATTAATAAACAACAACGAACAAATCAAAGTTACATGACAATTTAATTAATAAAGCCCTAATTTGTGCCTCGTAATTCTAATACTCTGCTCTACAATCATATATATAACCTTGTTCTAAGAAGGCAAAAACCCTAACGATTCTTCAATAATCGGTGTAACTCTACATAAAATCTTCAACCTATTTCAAGACATCATCATCATGATTGAATCATCAATCTTTCGTATGAAAAATCATGATCACCGTCATCAAGTTGCAATTGCAGGTGAAGGTTGATAATGTTTAAATTTCAAAGAAACCCTTTTTTTCATGTTAATAACAACTAGTATATTTGTAGGTTTCTTGATCATCAATTGTTTCTTCTTGGCTTCTTTTTCTTTATATTTCTTCTTGTTCATGATTTCTTCTACTTTTTCTTCATCGAATATATTGTTCCCATTTCTGCCTCTTTTTCTGCCAATATACCTAGAGAAGCATTCTCATTTCGGGCTTCGTTCTCGCCTCTGATCACCATGGAATTCATCATCTTCTTAAGTACATCGCTTCGTTCTCGCTTCGTTTTGTATATGATATGTGTAGTAAAATAATAAAAAATTTACTTGATACAACGCGTGTATTTATAACCATTTTGATGTGCCGACCCATTTTGATTTGCTTCCTAGCCCTAATAGGACTACCAAGCACAATCGATTAACCCAGCTCTTCTACCGGAAACACAATGTACTTACAAATCGATTGTTAGAACCTAGCTGTTTTGATCGAGGTTTAAGGGATACTATTTTTTCATATTAAAAATGGCTTAATAAAAATAATAAAACAAAAATTTTCAATAGTTCTTGTGCAATCAGAATATTGTAAAAAGATATCTATTTTTTTGTTTTTCGATAAATTACACATGTCTAAGCCAATTGCAGGATTATTTTTGCAAAAGTTATAACTCCATAAATTGATACTCTAAATCACAGTTCTAAAAGACGGGAATCAGTATTAGTCGGTAAATGTGTCGTCTTCTAGTGATTAATCGGGTAATCGGCGATTAATTGAATTGATTAATTGGACCATTAATCGGAGGTAATTTATTTAATAATTTATAATTTTATTTTAATACCATCAAGCGTTCAAAAGATTTACAAGAAAAGAATATTATTAGCCCAATATTGATATTTAAATGACAAGATTTACAGAAAAAGACTCTGCATATCATTAATCTATACGTGTATATGAACAAAAAGAGTAAGTCAATTTGAGAGAATAATCGTATATTAAAGATTTAGTCAATAAATTAATAGCTCATAGTCATATAATAGTCATTATATTGTTTATTAACTCTTTTTTTTTAAAATAATTTTTTAAGTTTGACCGATTAATACTGATTTTTGACCCATCTCGACCGACTTTTGACCTATTAATATACAGTACCTAGCAAATTTTTCAGTGAGTTCTTAATATAATTATCAAAACAAAATAAATACGAGAATAATTAAATAAGTAAGAAATTTGTATACATAAAAAATATTTACAAATTTCTTACATTTTACTGTTATTCTTTGCCTGTTTTTATTTTTTTTTAAACGATCAAGAGAAATTATATAAGTTATTTTACGAGATTTAGGGGGTGTATTCAATCCGGATTTCGAAGGATTTTTTTGGATTTTGAAAATTCAGGTGTATTCAATTCAGATTTTAAAAAATCCATTAAAATGTTTAAAATTCAGGTGTATCAAGTAACTTAAGGGTACGTTCCCGCTTTTCCTGGCTTCATTTTAATATTATTCTGTTTTTAACTTTTGTTTAAATATGTTAATTACAGCTAATTAAATATTGTAATGTATATAAGTTTTGTGTAATTATGCAGTAACTACAAATATTGTAATGTATATAAGTTTTATGTAATTATGTAGTAACTACAAATATTGTAATGTATATAAGTTTTGTGTAATTATGGAGTAACCATGTAGAAGGAATATTTGATATTTGTTACTATTATGTATTACTAAATTATGTTTTTCTTTATAGATAAGGTGTACTATAATAAAGAACTAGCGTAACAGCCCGTGCAATGCACGAGCCTGCATAAAAACGTCAATATTTTTTATGCGAAGAGGTCGATTTATTAATGTGAGGATTGTGTAATTATAAGTTTGAGAGTGTAAGATGAGAAGTGTGAGTTGTGCAAAGTGGGTAGTAAGAAGTTTTGTTGGCGAATAGTGTAACTACTTTTGTTGTTGGAGAAATTTGGTAACAACACGGATCGAATTTGGTAACAACACGGATCAGAGGTTGTTGGAATAGTGAAACAATTTTGTATAATTATGTGGTTGTTTTTTGGGTTTAGGGTTTATAAAAATAGAGGGGTTGGACTTGGGAGATGTCTCGATTTATCTTGTTGTATCAGATCATTTTTGCCAAGATGCATGTTTACCAATTTATATTGAATCAAGCCCACGTAGTTCTGTAAAATTGTATCTATTCCTTTGTTAATGTAGGCAATTACTAATTTTATCTGGCATTATCTTGACATTTGAAGAAATCGTTTGGAGATATTTTCCGTTATTGATTGATTGAGATTGATTTTTTCCTCATTTCAGAGAGAGGATAAAACTTAGTGATCAAGCAATAATTATTAACATGAATTAATAATTAATAAAAGGAGAAATTTGGACTATGCCAAAATGTGGCATAACAACTTTGAATCATGAACGTAGCCATGTCAAGTTTTGATACTTGTTCATATATTAATCAAATAATTTCTCGCTGAATTTGTTCATAAATCGAAATAATTTTATAATTAATAATACATTAGATGATAGCATTTGCAATTTATCGTAGAGTAATTTTGTAATATTGCGTACCGTTTTCATGAATCAAATACTTGTAAATTTGATTAGATTTCATAATATTAAACTAATATCTATACGATAAAAGTCATATGATTATTTTAATCAATGTAAGAATGAATAGACAACATTAATGACTTGTGCATCTATATAATATCCAAACACCTATTTTTAGGTTTCATCTTCTTTTTTTTTTTTATAGCGGGTTCATGTTATAATGATTTAAGTAGATGTTTCAAAATATGTTATATAAAATTCTATGATTTTACCCTATTTTTTTAATATTTCAATTATATATCAAAATGATTTTATGATATTACGCATCCGTTATTATGAAACACTTATACTTTTTTTAACATCGTTCAATAATTTTTTACATACAATTTGAATTTTTATTAGTAAAAATTATAATTATCAATTTTAACAAACTTTATCGTCTACTAATAGTCTAACTGGTCATCATTAATAGTTAGACAATTTAATAATGCTTATGATTTAGAAAAATCATATCTTATTTTCATCTACCGAATATTAACCATGTTGATTTTTTATTTAAAACATGGATCCTATTTTTGAGTTATCGTTTTTTAGCATCAATTCAATTGTATCTTGTACATTTTCAAATATTTATCATTTTCAATTGAATTCTACATTTAAATCCCTCAAAGTCTTAATGTATGATCAATAAAAAATTTCTAATTTAACTCAAATATTTAATATTTTATCTACTTAAAAATTATGATATATAATTCATATTTGATGTAGTTATATATTATGTATGATTTTATAAATATTCCAGACTAACTTAGATTCATGTGTAATGTGGAATTTAACTTATAAATTTTATTTTTAATGCTCATCATTAATCATGACAAAGAGAGCATAGCGATTTTATTTTTCATGTTATCATTTATAATGAAGGAAAACAGTAATTATATATTTCATAATATTATACATTTTAAAATCTCGTTCCGATTTTTGACTCGGACATAAACCGGGGGATTAGATTGGTGGAAAAAGTGAAAAAAATGGGTAAATCAGAGATATATATACCGAAGTTAATAAATAATGTCATGTAATTTCAGAAAATGTTAACAAATGAAATGTACATTTTGAAAAGAAATTTGCTAAGAAATGAATGTGACGAACAAAGTGTATAAGCATCAGCATTGCATAATTTTAATGCTGATTTTCTTAATTTTAAATTATAAACATAACAAATAATGAGATACATAACATATACAATAATCCTTATGTTAGATCAAATTTCAGTATTATATTTTTTTATATAAATAATTAATTAATTCTAATAAAGTAAAATAAAGATATATTATATGATATAAAAATATGGATTATCAACAACATAACTAATATATATTTAATCGAAAATATACAACTGTAATAAAGATTTATAACGATGATTGAATATATAAATATATAAAATAACATAAAAAAGACATACTTATATAAATAATATAGACCAATATTTCATTTACTCAAAAGTTCAAAAAAAAATTAAGATAAAAGGAAAAAAAGTTGTCTATATCTTTAAAGTAAACTCAAAAAACAATGTAGCATAGTAATAATAAATAGTTGTCATGTCTTGGATCTTTTAGGAGGTGTGAGGTTCGATTCTCTGTAATAATAAATATTGATATATTCTTGCATAATAATATAGCAGTGGTGTTTTTGTTATTTTTCAAAAAATAAGGATAAAATTGTAACTTTACAGACATTAAAGTGACACTTTTTGCCCTTGTGTTGAGGTTTAATATATGGTAATAGATAACAAAAACTAAAAAATGGTATATAAATAATATAGACCAACAATTTATATATTTAAAAGTTAAATTAAAAATAAAAAGAGATAATGGGCTTAATCAAATAAGAGTTTTAAATTAAACTCAAAAATCAATGTAACATAATTGTTAGGACATGGACTTACTAAGACGAAGTCATGAGTTCAATTCCAAGTAAGCATACGTATTCTCTCATTTTTATCATAAATTAGAAAGGGTGGCATTTTTGTGACTTTTCAACAAATAAGGTTAAACTTGTAATTTCATGGTCATTTTATTGACTCAATTTGCTCCTAGACCCCATTTAATATATAGAAGTAGATATAACAACAAATTAGTCCGATTATATAATAAAATTTATATTTTTAGAAAATATCTTAATAAATTTTAAAGATTTTGCACGGATCAATTTGTAAAATTATAAATGAATATTTTTACATTATTAGTCAAAGTAGATAAATTTGACTTTGAGAAGTAAAATGAGACAAAAATTATGGAAAAAAAACAAAAACACATTGAATAAATAAACTAATGCAAAAAATATCGATCTTGCATCTCACGGGTATAAAGCTAGTGATTTTAATAGAATATTTATTGTAAAATAATACGTTTTGTAATTTTTTGATTACAAAATATAATCAATATTTTAATTACAGAACATAAATAATCGCTAATAAAATAGTGATCTCCTTATCGATTTTCTCAACCTTTTATTATAAAAATTACCCTGTTTCCAGAAATGTATATATATCGGGCAAGAGTTTGTAGTTTTAAGAAGTGATTGGATGCATTACCAATCAGCTTCTGATCCCTACCAGCGATTCGAACCCTAGACCCCCAAAGATCAAGAATCAAAATCACCCGCTCTATTTTGGAAACCCTGATGCTTCTCCTCCAATGGACTCGATCATTCACTCCGCTTTAGAAGAGATTTGTGCGGTTGGTGCTAACGGCATCACACTCTCAAACCTATGGCTCAAACTTGAACCAACTTTGACTTGTAATGGACTTGATCCTTGCGTGAATGTCAAGAAAGCTCTCTGGACTAACCTTCTTAATGTTTCTGCCCTTGCTTTCGTATCCCGAAAAGGCGCTTCTTATGATTCTCGTGACTCTGCTATTCAGTTGGTTGAAAATTGTGACAAGTTGGGTGTCATGATTGTGGCGGTTGAGCATCTTCGCAATAGTTTTGTTGGTTTATATGATGTTGATGCTTGTGGTGATGGAATTTCTGTTCAAGGGCGTCGCGTTCTCGACCGTCTTGCCATTGCTAGGTTTGTTTGTTGTGCTTCTGAGTAACAGTTTATATCAAAATTACTCTGTTATCTATCTGGATTGAAGAGATTTCTCCGTTTCATTAATTAGTTCTACACTTCATATTTTAAATTAACTAATTGATAATATCTGCTTAAGATGAATTTGCCATCATTGGACTAGGCACATTGTTGTTTTGCCCTTATGTTTGGTTATAGTTTTCAAGCGTGGCCTAGGAAAAAAGACGATTAATTATGGAAAGGCATCCAACCCGCCTTGATTTTACTGGGGCTGGCAATGCCATTTGGATTCTTGGTGTTCATTAGGCGTCGCTTAGGCATTGATAATTCTGTAGCTGTTGCAGGAGGGAAGGGGAGGACACTTAGGGCATTGCGAGTTGTGGAATGTTATACTGATTTGTGCCATATTATATATAGAAGTCCCTTTACTTGTTTGCATATATATATTAGTCAGATTAATTTTAATTCCTTTTATGCACAGTGATTAGAGCATCTCAATGGCATCCTTCAAGGGGTGTCAATTTTGCCACATACTCAAATATATTATTTTTTATATTCTCTCTTTCACATCATTTTTGGCACCCTTCTTTCAAAAACATTCCAATGGTTGGCACCCCTAGATGCCAAATTTTAAAAAAATGAATAATATAATTATATTAGAGAAATACTATTCTATTCACTATTGAGACCACCGCAAATGAAGTTGGCACCCTACGTTATGCGATGTCAATTTTTGGCACCCCAAGTTGGCACTCCATGCCACATCACTTGGGACCCCAATAACATCCTAACAATTCCAATAGAGTGCTAACAATAATGTCATGTCATGTAATGCCATATGGCGTTGGCATCTCTCATGACACCCTCTATTTAACTTAACTGTATTAGTTAAATCAAACTAGAAAAGTAAATAAAGTAGAAAATACCAAGAATCGAACATTAGTGATATTACAGTATTAAATGAGATGATAATCAAGAAAAATATACAGCTTTCAATGGGACACAGAAAATTAAAAGTCGTGGAGAACATAGAAAAATGAAAGAATTTTTTAAGGATTTCATTAATTAATATAAGCATGTCGATACTGTGGAATGATTGGTAGATACAAATAGGCTTTTCCTTACAAGGTTATATATTTAATTCATTAATTTCGCTAATGTAAGTACTATTTTATCGTTGCTAGTCACCATAATGTTATTGAAAAAAGTTTACTTATTTAGAAGTTGTCATTTATTTTTATTACAGATCTCTTAATTAAAGTTGAATCTCCATTTGTAAATTTGATCCAAGAATTCTGGATGTGGTAAAATGATTGAATTTGATTCTGTTCTGTTAGTTATCTTTAATGATATACATGCTGGATTCTTGCACACTGATAGTTCTTCCTTTTTATTTTTTTGGATAATTAATATTTCTTCCTTGGAGTCTGGGAAACAAATACAGTATATGCGTTCGCTAAAGTGTGAGTCGTGTGACATTGTGAACTTGTAAACCTTTAACTGAGTAGTCTCCAAATGTTTTGCGCATTTGCAGAACAAATGGGATCACCCAAAGTGAATTGGCCAAAGAATTTGGCTTGCAAGGGAATAAATTTTTTTATGTATTACGAAAGCTTGAATCCCGAGGTTTGATTGTGAGGCAGTCCACGATTTTAAGAAAAACAGAAGTCTCCAGTGACAGAGAGCAAAAAAGTAGTTCAATCATATCGACCAATATGCTCCACTTATATCGGTTTGCAAGGCATTTGGGTTGTCAACAAAAACTTGAAGTTTTTAAAGAGGGTAAACCAGCTTTTAATGAAAATGAAGAAAGTGAACCTTCTCCTTCAGGCATGTTTGGAGAATCTGTCAAAGAGGATGTCCAAGTGAAAGATTTTCTCCCAGAGCTTAAACAGATATGTGATAAACTCGAGGAAGCTGACAAAAATGTACGTAACATAAACCTTCATATATTTCTGATTTACTTAAATATCATTATGCTAATCTTACTTTCTCTATTCTTTTGAAAGGTTCTTATGGTGTCAGATATTAAACGTGACATCGGTTGTTGTGGAAGGCCTGGATATAGACGTTGGAGAAATGTAAATTGCTCACATAGTTAAGCTTAAGATCTGAATATAACTTTGGTTCCACATGATTAATTATAATTTATTTTCTCCTATATTTCTGGATATTAGATTCTTCGAAGGTTGAAAGATGCATGTGTAGTGGAAGAGTTCACTGCCATAGTTGATACCAAGGTAATATTTCTAGACTCTGAGCTTGCGGTAGATAGTTGTAAGCTGGCAATGCGTATAATTCCACAAGACTCCAAGCGCTGTAGGTGTTAAAGAACTCCACATATAACATGTGTTTATCTTCTTGATATCAAGAAATGCCACATAAAGAAGATCATAACCCCTGACATTTTGCATCACAGTTTCTAGATCTGTCATAAATTGATGCGAAGGCTTGATTTTTTCTAGGTTTGTTTCTTTTAGTTTCTCTTTACACTGTTTCCTTTTTTATCGTAACTTATAAAAATATTAATTGCATAAAAGACAGATGCAATTCATTTTGTGAAAGTGATTTAGTAGTCGACAGGTTGCTTGTTTAACTCTTTGTGGATATTCTGTTCCATGAGGGTAAGAGTTTTAATTCATTTGTTTGAACTTTCATCCTCATTCCTGACATGTTATTACGGTTCCAAGAGAACAATTCATCGTGCATAGGAATAAAGCTATACACCTACTATAAATAACCTGCCCACTTATTGTAGGAGGTCAGCTGTTTAAAATTGTTGAAGAAATTTTCTCCCAAACATTTTGAGCCCAAATCTCTTACATGTGGAGTACATGATCATGATCTAGAAGAGCCAGTAATATTGGGAAAGAGAGGTCAAATTAATGACCAGCTTGTAGAGCTTCCTATAGAACATCAAGTTTATGATATGGTCGATTCTGAAGGATCCAAAGGATTGACAAAAACCGAGGTGCTCTTTCTATATATTTATGCCATCTTTATTTTCCGTCTACTTCTATATACTCAAAATTTCCTGTCTACTACATTTTTTTGATTTTACTCTGCCAAGATCAGGTCACAAATAAATCTTCTACATGAAAACCTACTTCTTTCTCTTGTAGCTAATTCTTTACATCTTGCCTTGTTGCTTTTGAGAGTTGCTAGTATAAATTGATTTATCCACATCTACCTGTTCATTTTTACCACATATTAACACTTATTACTGACATATTTTCAGTGTATATTATTCATTGTTTAAATAAGCTACCATGACCTGCACTTTATGTATTTAAATTACCATGGTGACATAAAACTTGAACGAATTATTATTACAACAAGGATAATGTTTGATTATCGTGACAGTTATGCAAAAGGCTCGGGCTGAATAACAAAAGGTACAACTCTCGGCTACAAAATTTATTCTCTAGGTTTGGGATGCATCTACAGGCTGAAAACCAGAACAGATGTGTGGCATATCGTGTCTGGTCACATGGTAACTTCAACCGTGATGCGTCTAATAATATTCCAGTCAAACCAGATATTGTCCTTAATGACGATGGAAATTGTGTCACCAACATTGGAAATAAATTCAAGGAAAGCTCAACTAATACTGTTCAACCGGAAAATGATTCAACTACTAAAGCGGATGCTGTAGTTACTGGAGAAATTAAAAATGTATCAACTTTATTTGAAATTTCTAAGGCTTTGCCAGTTGTTGGCAAGCCTAATATGTCAATCTGTCCAAGAAGTTCACAGAACGTGTCCTCCAAGAAAAATAGTATAGTTCCAGATGCAAGACCACAGGTCGTGAAAAAAACACCTGCATCAGAGGTGACTATAGATCCTCAGCGTTCTTCATCAACTCTCTGCAAACAACGTTCGCACCCGAAGTATCTATCTCTTGCTTCAAATGCACATAGCAGGCGAAGGGAGCAGCGGATACTTGTACTGTTGCAGGTAATTTTTGTCGAATCAGATTATTCACCTCAAGCACTTTTTCTATATCCGCTGCCACTTTCCTTTTTATTGAGCAGGAGGAGAAGGTTATCATAAAAACAGATCTACGTAGGCAGCTTGAAAGCCTTGAGAAAGACAAACAGACAGCAATGGACAGGAAAACCTTAAACCGTAGTCTGAATAAACTTCAGCAAGAAGGACGTTGTAAGTTAATTCATGTCGGTGTTCCTGTTGCTACAAATTGTGGTCGTATCCGTGCAATGGATGTGGTTCTTCATCCTTCTTTTGATGATGTTTCTCCCGATCTATTAAGTCAGATTTGTGAGAAAGTGAGGTCATCTGATATGCAAATCCGTAATCATCAAGGGTCTTCTAAAATGACGAGGAATAAAGAAGTTCCTGTCTTGAATGGCATCCAAAGATTACTTACCAGTTCAAAATTAGACGATCATTCTGAGAGAGTAGAAGCAATGCGTGCTAATGGATATGTATCAGCAAGAATGGTTCGTGCAAAGCTTCTTCACATCTTTCTCTGGGGTTACCTGACAAATTTACCCGGTTGGAGTGATGCTTTGTCATTAGGTGCGCATGGATATGATCAAAAAAATCCTCATAGCACTTGCAAGATGATTGAGCTTGAGACAGCCATCAGAAATATGCCTATTGAGCTGTTCTTACAGGTGGTTGGGTCAACTTACAAATTTGAGGACATGACAGAGAAGTGTAGGACGGGTATGTGCCTTTCTGTCCTTTCAGTGCAGGAGTATAAGCATCTCATGAGTACTCACGCAACTGGACGGCTGTCAAATCTCGTTAAGATTTTAAGGGGTTTAAAGGTATTATCATTACTGATATAATATTCCTTGGACTGCTTACTGGCATGCTATAGGATATTCTAGATCTGTATGCATTCCCTAAAATAGTGGGTTGCATTGGGGAATCTATTGGTGCACAGTAAAGCTGCAATTAGCAGTGCCATCTTTTTTTTCCCATTTTCGGTTCTTGAATTTGAGCAGGCCTGGTTTATTTTATTTGAATGTCATAAGATAATTTTTACTATGTTGATGCTCCTTCCCTAGTAAAAGTAAAGTGTCTCTTGTGACTTGTTTGAATTTCCTTATACTCAAGTAAGGATTAATTGCAGTTGATACGCATGGTACGTAGCGAGTATTCTGGAGATGCAGCTGCAGTCTTCGATGCTACTCTTGCATATTCGTTAGAACTCAAACCCTACATTGAGGAACCAGTTTCGATGGCGCCATCGTCTTCAGCTTTTGTTTCATTTGATATTCGCCCTCACTTTAGACATGATTTTGTCCTTTTAAGCAGAAAAGCTGTTGATGAATACTGGAACACTTTAGAGTACTGCTATGCTGCTGTTGATCCGAAAGCTGCTTTGCATGCTTTCCCTGGATCGGCAGTTCATGAGGTGATTTTACTTTTTAATGTTTAAATAATTCTTTGAACCCATATTGGTATATCAGAATTCATTTTGTTCTGTAGTGAAGTGGTATATGATAGATTTGTCATACACAAGTCATGTGTACCATTTCTTGGAATTGGTAATCGTGTGTGTTAATCAGTTATTCACTTATAAATGTGAATGATTCATTTATGCTTGCATTTCCTTGTAAAGAATGCATCTGACCAGGAAGGAGTACAAGATCTGTGTGCATATTTGTTGGTAATGTGCCTTTTAATTTTGACAAAGGCAGAATGGTACACTGTCATTTTTACCCCCATAATTGTTCATTTGGATAACTATTGATATGTTATGTTCTTACATCTTATCAATAGTTTTTAGAAATCCTCATGTGCTTGTCTGGTTAGTAAACCATCACACTGCCTGAGTAAGAAGATTTAACTTCCACACAGTGTAACTTACAGCAAAGAAAAAAGAAATGATTTTCTTTTCATGTTTGTCGTCCACTTCAGTAGATTCACCAGTTGTGAGCCAAGGATTTTACTGTTCTTATAATATTTTATCGTTAGTGAATAATAATGTTAATGTGGTAAAGTGATTATGTTACGGCTTAGATCAAATCTTACTTGCTTTTGTTATTATCTACTAACAATCACATAAAGGTTATTGTTTACATCCATCTTTCTTGTTCTTGCTTCTCAAGTCTATGATGAAAAGTTTACTTTTATCTAGGTATGTCATACCCGGTCCTGGGCAGCAGCACGTGTTATGTCTGCTGATCAGCGCGCTGAGCTCAATAAGTGTATTAGGAAGAATGACCCTGATAAGAAGTTACCACTCGGTACATGTGAGAAAATTGCAAAGGATCTCAATCTGACACTAGAACAGGTTTGTATGCTTTTAATTTTACTACCTTGTTCTTCCTTATACCATGGACACATATGCTTCTAATTGTACAACATTGTTCTTCCTTACCAAGGACACATGCTTCTAACTGTACAACGTTTTTCTTCCTTATACCAAGGACACCTCTCAAATTTATATTACGTAACTGGGGGGGGGGGGGGGGGGGGGAGGGGGGAGATTATGATCCTGCAATAGAGTCAGATAAGTACAATTATGTGGTATTTATCTGACTGATTATTGGACCACAATTGCTGAAAATTATCCACATTAATTTTCATTAATAATTACAGGTGCTTCATTTCTATTATAACAAGCGACGAAAGCGTATCACTGAATTACAAGGAGTTCCAAATCAGGAGGTGATGCAGCCACTCGAGAGTACAACTGCCTCGTCTCCACGAAAAAGAAAAAGATCTACGAAGAAAAAGCCGTTGGAGCATACAAAAGTTGACTCTGTCTTGCCTCCATTATCATCTGATGCTGATGAATATAATGATTTCCAAACTTCTCCTATAGAACAGGAGAATATGGATGGTAGAGACGAGTTGGATTTACAAGAACAAGATAATGGGAGTGCATCATCAAGGCTAAAGCCAACACCTCAAAGAAAGTTTTCATGGACAGAGAATGCAGATAGGTAAAACCTGTTAAAATTATAAATATCATGAATTTGATGGAGATACCTACCTTGTTTAATTGGATCATCTTGAGTGCATGGGTATCTCACAGTCTTGGGTAGGTTTGTGTTTATTATATTGACAATACATGTTTCCTGTTGATTAAGTATATAGTCCAGTGCATATCTAAATAATGTGCATCTCTCTAGCAGCTTCCCGTCTTGGTGAAATTTACTAGTAAAACTTATATTTCAGGCAATTGGTGATAGAATATGTTAAAAAACGTGCTGCACTTGGAGCAAACTTTCACCGCACTGATTGGATTGCACTGCCAAATAAACCTGCACCGCCTGCTGTCTGCAGGAAACGAATGGCTTCATTAAATAGTTGTATGCAGTTTAGAAAAGCTATGTTGAAACTATGTAACATTCTCACTGAACGATATGCCAAACACCTTAACAAGTTCCAGAAAAAATCAATACTTGATGGAGAGCACAGTGTAATGGTTCGTAATAATGTATCTGCTGAAAATTCTAGCGAAAAGGACTCTGAAGGTCAGCAACAAAGTCAAGAGATAAACCCTGAGGACCAATGGGATAATTTCAACAATAATGATATTAAGATGGCCCTGGATGAAGTTCTCAGGCATAAACGCACTTCCAAGCTAGATGCACACAGAGATATTTGTTCCCTACCGGATAAGCTTTCTCATGGCCATGTTGATGGAGAACATAACGTATGATACAATATCTTACCAGATATCTTTTGCTTTTTGCAGTCAATTTTTATTAAATGAGTGCGTTGGTCTTTATAATCTCACTACTGGTTTGATAATTGACTTGCATACTCATAATACTTATGATGACATGGTTTAGTCTGTGCGTGTACTCAACCACTTTGGTCTTTCAACAAAAAGTGCCCGTTACTTTGGCTTCCCAGTTTTGCTTGTGTCATTTTTTTCGGCTGCGGAAACAATTGTTTCACTTGTTCTTTAAGTATAAACTTTTGTTCTCAGCTATATGAGTTGGGGGCGTGTGTTCTCTGATTTTTTTATAGCCCTCTTAGGCAAACTGTTGCTTTTCTGTCCGTCTTGTTTTTTAACAGACTGCATTTGAACTTTTCCTCCTCTCATTTCCTGCAGGACCCAAAGTTGCTTTCGTCAGCTATTTTTAATAGGAGTAATAAGAGACGCAGGGTGAGAAGTAATGTATCTGGACGCATTCAGCAAAAATATATTAACATATTGAATGAACGGGCTGATGTTAATGGACGGGCTTATAGATCTTTGGCAGTTTCCAATGCTGTAGAGCTATTTAAGCTTGTCTTTTTGAATGCCTCAACTGCTCCAGAGGTGCCAAATTTGCTAGCTGAAACACTTAGGCGGTATTCTGAGGATGATCTTTTTGCTGCTTTTAACTACCTGAGAGTGGCAAAAATCATGGTAAACAAATCTTACTAAATGATTGCAACAGATTTCACTGGTCTGTCTGGAAGTTGTAATTTAAATTGTTTTGAGTATGAGTTTCTAAGGGGTGATGAGGAGCACATAATAATCATCCTCTCAATCAGATTTTTTGCTACTTTTTGTTGCACATACGTGTCTGCAATTATCTTTACTTTCTAAGAGCTGTTACATATGTTTTTTTCCTGAGTACTATCTTCTCCTTTGGACAGGTCGGTGGTAGTGGCACCAATCCATTTGTACTGTCACAACAATTTATGCATGAAATTTCTTCTTCACCATACCAAGCAAACACAGGAAAAAGAGCTGCTGAGTTTCGTAGCTGGCTCCATGAAAAAGAGAAAAATATAACAGAAGAGGGAATTGAGCTTCCTACAAATTTACAGTGCGGAGATGTTCTTTATCTGTCTGCTTTACTCTCTTCAAGGGAGATCCTATTGTCACCATACTTGCCAGATCATGGTGTTGGAGAGGCTGAGGAATCAAGAACGTCAAAGAGAAAACATGACGATGACAATTACAGTAATGAAAAGGCTAAAAAACGAAAAGGTACATTGACCGGAGAAGGCGAAATGATTTTCCGCCGAGAGAAAGGTTTTCCTGGTATTAGTTTGTGTATAACTCGTGCAACAATTCCAAGAGCTGATGTTATCAATTTATTTAAAGAGAGGGATATTCATTCTAATGTATTTCTCGGTAGTGGAGATGAACAAAAGTCATCCCTTCAAATTGGCAGCACTTCAACTGATCGTATGAAGGAAATTCTTGATCTTGGTAGAGCAGTCCACCTAACAGTTTCTGATGATGATAAACCATGGGAAGCTATGACATGCTATGCTAAAAATCTAGATTACCATGCTTCTAATCAAGTAAAAGGGAGTCCTTTCTGTCCTCGGGTTTTTAAGACTGTGTATTCTTCCATTCAAAAGGCTGGTGATCAAGGTCTAAGCATGGAAGAAATATCAAAGGTTGTGAATATTCAAGGTAGGCTGTGTTGTACCTATCTAATTTGTGCTTCACAAATACGTTTATTCTGCATGAACCTACTAATATTTAAAATCCTAACTAATGTACCTATGTAATGATGTTGCACACTGGTTCTTTTTAGGGGACAAGATGCCAGAAATTGTTGTTGAGGTGCTCGAGGCTTTTGGGAGAGCTATAAAGGTCGGTTTTTCTTATATCAAGATATTTAGATTTCTTTGTGTGAAAGCTACGATGCTACATAAGGTTTCATCAGTGAACCAGACTTTACATATTACATAGAGAAAACTGGACATATGATACTGCTATATGTGACAAGTGACAACATGAATATGACGTATTCTAGGGAAAAAAATAATCAATAGGTTTGTATATAAGTAATTATGTATTTTTTCCTCTTTGCAGCGTCACCTTTTTTTTCACACTCTTATCTTCTCTTTGCCTTCTCAGTTCTCATTTACTTGATAAATTAATAACTAAAACTCATCTAGTAATCAATTAAGTTGGGGCAAGAATTCACCCCAATTTTCTGATGTTTCTGGATATGGGATATTGTCATTGAGATGGTCTAGCCAATGTCCAAAATCTCTTTTCTATATGAATTTTAACAATTATGTAGATTCTAATCATGTCACTGGTATGCGATTTTTATGTGAATGAGTTAAAATAATGCCTCTGGAGCCAATCTTCTCTCTGACCTACCTGAATGTTTATTGTCAGCTACTTAGCTCATTTATATAAATATATAAAGATGCAACTGCATAAGTATTGTGAAACCTGTTTGTTTCTAGCTGACACACGCACACCTGTATGTGTATGTATAGATCGATGTGTATGGAAGAGTTTAGGTCGATCAGAACTAACTTTTCGGTTCTGTGCACTCCAGGTTAATGCCTATGATTCTCTGCATGTTGTTGACTCGCTATATCGGTCCAAATACTGTTTGACCTCATTAGTGGGCCCCTCTCAAGCTCATAAGGAGGATCCATCAACAAACTCCAGTGTGACAATTGAAGAGCAGCATGTGAATCATCATTCAGATGGTCATGAAAATGATTTGGAAAATGTACTGTCTACAAGCATTAATGATAATGATGTGCACAGAGTTACAATTCTGAACCTTCCTGAAGACAGCCACCCCTCTAGTGATGTGCAAAAAGTTACAGAGACAGAGAGTTATCAGCAGGCCAGCATTTTTCTGGAAAGGCATCAAGTGGATAATACACAAAAATCCAACAGAGGGAATTCTTATGTATATAGACCAATATTATCTTGGATGAATGGAGATGGCACCATCAATGAAGTTGTCTACAAGGGTCTCATACGCCGTGTTCTAGGTATTCTGATGCAAAATCCAGGAATACTAGAGGTAATGGGTTCCCTATCATAGCTTTAAATGTGAAAAAATTTATGCTATTGTGATGGATAGTTAACGTGCATGACATCTTGCCATTTAATCCTTTAAACACATGAACTACCAGCAGGAGGTAAACTTTTTTTTTTTTGGCTAAATAGCAGGAGGTAAACTTGCATTCTAATTAACAAGGACCTTTCTAATATTCTTATTTATATTACACTAATGCTCTCTAAGATCCTAAGTCTATGTCAACCCTGAAAGAATAAAAAGATTCCATAAGATAAACAAGTCATGCTATGATAAGAATTTTCTATCACTTAAATTAGAATAATTTATGATTTAAGACTGGAGGAAGAAGAAAAATATCTGTATTATGTTGTAAAAGAAAATTGTGGTAGTAGTGGTGTTGGTGTCTCTGAATCCATGAACCATATTTTTTCAAACCCTTTTAACCAGCAAGCACTTTGAATATACACATACATTTGATGAGTACATTTGATGAGTGATCCTTAAAACTTTTAGGCTTAATGACCTTTTAGTCCTAAAGGTTTATTATCATATATCAATCAAGTCCCCGTGTTTTAAAGTTGTATCTTTTAACCCATGAGGTACTGAAATCATACCCTTATACCGATTCAGAATAAAAAACCGAGGAACTCATATGGGCAAAACAAGCTTAAATTCATGTTTTAAAGACTGTTTTAAAGATGACAGTCATCCAAACCAATAACCTTCCTGCAACCAAACTTAAATCCATGTTTTAAAGACTGTTTTGCTCATCCGAGTTATACTGGTTTTTTATTCGGAACCGGGTACAACTTTAAAACAAAGGGGCTGATGGGTATATGGTAGTAAACCTTTAGGGCTAAAAGGTCATTGAGCCAAACTTTTATTCAATGCAAAATAAAGGTTCCCGCGATTGATTTTGGAGTTCAAATAAAATGCTACACAATGGGCTCACTCTCTTTGGTCTGATCTATATATAGAAGGATTTGCATGTTCATTAACTGACTCAGTAATGTTATTGTTCATTAACTGACTCAGAAATGTTTTTTTGCCTTAAAATTACAGGTTGATATCCTACAACACATGAACGTTTTAAATCCTCAGGTATGCTATGGGATACCCCTATTCTGATATCCTCAGATGTTCTTGTAGTTAGATTAATATGAGGTTTTTTATGTATGAAATTAAGAATAGTTATTGCTAGCGTCCAACGGGTACCTATATATTCTGATGTTGTAAGATGTGGTTGTAATTATATGCCATTATGATGATTTTTTGATGAGCTTAGGAGTAGATGTTGCTAGTGTTTTCGGGGATATGCACAAAAAGTTCTGCTACAGCTATTAAGTAACATTACATCTTAAAATCCAACACATCAATAATGTGTTTTTGCTTGAGTGAAGTTCATTTAACGGTGGATAATATTATTTGAGCGAAGTTAGTGCTAATGAATGTGATTTAAATATCTTGGCAGAGCTGCAGAAAATTGTTGGAACTAATGATTCTGGATAACATCATCACGGTGCGGAAGATGAATCAGGCTATATCTTGTGAGCCACCCCCTATATTGAGTAGTCTTTTTAGGAGCAGTTTTGAGAAATCAAAGTTCATTTACAGAGAGCACTATTTTGCTAATCCAGTGAATGCTGCTACCGTGTTGTAAAGGGCACGACTTGTAAATTCCCTCAGCTGGAGCTTGCTTGTTTCAAGTTGAAGTGTTCTAGTTTTATTTTACAAGTAATTAACCTAAACTACTACAGATGTGTACTGCATGCGTATATGTAAAATGGAGTATCGGAGTTGCAGTTGCTAGTTATTACATATATGTAATGTTTATAAATAGATCAGAAAACAGAAATGATATCTTTGTGCTTTTTATGAACAAAGACTACTTCCAAATTTGCACCAGAGACTTTGGACACAGCCCAAACTTGCTCCGAAGCAGAATCGCATCCGATTTTGTACTAATATGATTCGTGATCCGTAGTCGGTTCAAACTCGAATATGAATTATATTTTTAATTCATTACATTTCTAATTAATAGCAAATTACAATTTCTTAGTATCATTTATAACTTTAAAATTTCATAAAATACGAGTTATCCATCTAATTAATTATAATCATACACTTAATTGATCATTTATTTAAGTTTTCAATTCATGATTATTATGCTTTTGTATAATATTATATCTATTTTAGAATAAATGACTGCTTATATAGTTCAAATAAAAAATTATATCTAATGTTAGTGGATCATATTTGACTCGTATTTGATGGATCACAAACTACTCGGCTAGAAAAATAAAATACGACACTGACTTATATTCGATTCAGATCCGAACCACAATATCCGAGATTGGGTCAGATCCGAATAAAACGATCCCAAACCTAAATCTAAACATAATTAAAGTAAAATAATCTATCAAAGGGATATCCGGTTCTAGTCGGATCATTTTACACCCCTATACACAAGCACACACATCGGTTAGATGAAGGAGTTGGAATTGTGAGGATATTAAAATTAGAGTTATTTTCATTTTACATCCCATAACTTTCTTCCAAAAACATTTTAGTATTTACATTATAAACATGAACAACTTGCAACCTTCCATATTAAACTTGCCTTCATTTTGCACCCTTCCCTCACTTTTTCCCATTAAAGTTAATCAATTAAAGGGTAAATTAGGTATAACATGTATACAAAACCATGATAAAGAAAGAAGTTAATTATTTCAGCAATTTTTAATCTCTTAATATTTGTTCAAATTTTACTCATTTATCAACTATTCTATTCATCTTAAAAATAACTTGCTTAAGTTATTTTAGTTTTAGTATGAAAGAATGATTGGTTATCGTTCTTTATGTACAATAAAATTAGCTATTACTTATAATATTATTTATTCGAAAATATAATTATTGATATTTATGTATGACGAAATTAATT
Source organism: Heracleum sosnowskyi (assembly GCA_030848705.1). NCBI lineage: Eukaryota > Viridiplantae > Streptophyta > Magnoliopsida > Apiales > Apiaceae > Heracleum > Heracleum sosnowskyi. The sequence goes on from CM061244.1 coordinate 44,483,032, forward strand.
AATCTCCTATATTATATTTGTATTTATTGTAAATTTAAGATAAATAAATAAATTGTAACCAAAAATTCAAAATAGAATATTCTGATCGTTTACTTTGCACATATCCCTTACAATGATCGTACAATTGTGTTCAAATTCGAATTAGATATATGTTGTGCAGGAGGTCGTCGTTAATGGTGATGGTTAATTAGTGAAATGGGTAGACGACTCATAGAACCAAAACGAGGCCGAAGACAAACAAGAAAATGCATTTATAACAATTTTATTAGCTAATTACTGAAATACCCTCTTTGATCTAATAGTAACATAGTAATTTGACGGAAGTATGTCTTGGGGGTGCACTTTGCAAGCAAAAATTAAAAAAAGCAGTGCAATCTGTTTTCGTTTAAAATTTTGGGATGCAAAGTGAAAATTATTTTTAAAATTAATAGTTGAAATTGTGAAGAAAGAATGCAATTCGGCCGAGTCATTCTTTGACACCCTGACTCGTAGTCAATAATTTTATGAATCAAGTAATTAAGCAACAACAATAAGATAAACATAGGGTCATTTTTCTTGTAGAACTCTTAGAACTCTAATTTATATTTTAAAATAATATATATTTATTATACGTAGATCAGGGGTAAAGTTGTCAATAAACACAAAATTCACAATTTAGAGCTAATTAATATTTGATTAACAATTATAATCATACATCGATATCGATTACAAAATTGTTCATCATCATCATAAAATTCCCACATTATTTTTATCAACTTTTGTGAAAATATTCAAGTGTTGGTATGAACACAATATTAGATAACAGTGTTCAGCAGCTGAACATTTAAATACAAGTAAGTTGAGTTGTAGAACTTTAAAATTTATGTGCTTGATTTCAAATTGGATTGCATGACTTTTATGTTCAACGGTAGAACACGAAAGTTATGGTATGAAAATAATATGAATAACAGTGTTCAACAGCTGAATATTATAAAAAAAAATCATCAAGTTCACTTGTAGAACTTCGTGGAAAAAAGTAGGTTCAGTTGTTGAATTTTGAAGTTCATGTGCATAACTGTTAAAATTCAGTAGTAGAACACTGTATTTATACTACGAAACAAAATAGGTCCTGCAGTAGAATCCTTTTATCTGATAAATTTTTTCGTGTATAAAATTTTGAATAAAATAAATAAATCATTTTTAAGAAAAAAATTTAAATTGAAAAAAACAGCCAAATGATATGTGAGATAAAAAATTAAAATAATAAAAAAAGAATTTAAAAAATGAGTAATTGATTAAACTTCTTTATTTAAATTAATTGAACTGATAGTGTAATTAATTTATTCCAACAATACCCTTATAAGGATTTTGTATATAAAAATGAGTTGAATCTGGACAGTTGATCTAATAATTGTTAGGCTCAAGACATGTCTGAATACCACTATTAACAAGCCTACACTATGTGACTATGTCACATTACATGACCTAGTGAGTTCTATCACTGGGATACAGTATAGGTCTCTATATGTACTTGTCTTGTTCTCATGAACATTAGCTTGATCATGTATGCTCAAAGTTATAATGAGCTTAGCAAAGTTTCTTGCATCTAGATTGTATATAGGTCATTGAATAATTGTCCTGGTAGAAGTTCAGAAGTGTTCATGCAGCAGGATAGAAATGAATAAGGCCATGAAGAAATAAGTTGCAGAAATTTGTCTAAGGCATTATATAGCAAAGTCAGAAGAAAGCTATGTCGTGAAGTCACCAATATTTATGTCGTGAAGTGCTACATCGCATAGTCCATTTTGTACTATGTCGAGAAGTCCTCAAGACACATGTCGTGAAGTGTTGAAGTCAGCAAAGTCAAAGAAGCCTAGATCGTGAAGTCCTCAGAAGCCTTATGTCGCATAGTCATCAAATGACCTATGTCGCATAGTCGTCAAATGACTTATGTCGCATAGTCGTCAAATGACTTATGTCGCATAGTCGTCAAATGACCTATGTCGCATAGTCGTCAAATGACCTATGTCGCATAGTCGTCAAATGACCCATGTCGCATAGTCATCTTATGGCCTATGTCGCAAAGTCTTCAAAGGCTATATCGCGTAGTCCTCACAAGGGAGATCGCGAAGTCAGGAATGAAGTGGAGTTCACGATATCAACACTTAGTCGTTTATAACAAGACAAATCAAGGTACAGAACCAAGAATCAAAAGAGACAAATACTGAAGCATTTGTTCTGGCAAGGTGGTCCAAAGAACAGATGGCAAATCTACAGCTAAACTTGGAGAGAAAGATAAGAGACAAGCAGCTACAGAAACGGGAAAGATTCCGAAAAGCAGGTGGTCCTTCCTGACATAGTGAACTTCTTATGGCAGGACAAGTTGGACTTTCAGAAGGGGTAGCTGTGTAATATTGTGTGTACCTAGTTTGTATAGGTAAATATATATATTGTGCATACACCACTGTAAGCTGTAAGAGAGACACACATAGTTTTTATCTCAAGCTCTTTTCTCTGTAAGCAAGCAAGTACAAACTGTTCTTGTTTAGAAGCCAGAAATTCGATTGTGAATTTCTTGGAAAGCTGTAGTATTTAATTTGCTTATACAAAGTAGATTAAAGTGATTGTGCGTGTTGTTTACTTTCTGCATATTACATAGCATAATCATATACAGTTTTCATTTAGTTTCAAGAAAGCAAAAAATCATCAAACTATCCATTCACCCCCCCCCCCTCTGTCTAGTTTCTAGGTGATATTCATTCCTAACAAGTGGTATCAAAGCGAAGGCTGTTAACGTACAAACAGGAAAAGATCAAGAATGAGTTCACAGAAACTTAGCAGTATCAAGATTCCTCCCTTTAACAAGGAGCACTACAGTTTATGGAAAAAGAAGATGTTGCTTTTCATCAAAGCTTCTAACCCCATGTATTTAGATATTCTAAAGCATGGTCCTTTTATTCCAATGATCGAGATTGGTGAAACAACCAATGGCACTGAGATAGTACCAGCAAAACATGTGCCCAAAGACCCCTCAAAATACACTGATCCTGAAAAGGAGAAAGTAGCACTAGATGGACATCTTCAACTCATCATTTGTGAATCTATGGACTTCAACATGTATGGCACTGTTGCTCACTGTACTAGTGCCAAGAAGATGTGGGATCTTATAGAAGTGCTCTGTGAAGGAACTACTGAAGTAAGGAAGAACAAGAAGCAGATTCTTGTCTCACAATAGGAAGCCTTCATGGCTCAGCCAAAAGAGGGAATCACAGAAGTGTTTGAGAGATTCAATAAGCTGATAAACGAGCTCAAACTCTATGACAAACACTATGAGACAGAAGAGCTCAATATGAAGTTCTTACTAACTCTTCCAGATCACTTGGAACCAAGAATCTCTTCCCTTAAAGAAAGAGATCTAACAAAGATTGGTTTTGATGTGTTGTATGGTGTTTTGAAGACATATGAGTTAGAGCTGTTTTAAAAGAGATCTATTCAAGCAAAGCAAGGATTAGTGACCAATACCTCTTGTGCCCTTATTGCTGACAATCTAGGTCAAAGAATGGATTCTCTAAAAAGCAGTCAAGTCAAGATTGAGGAACTGGAAAGTGATGACACTGGTGATGAAACTCAGGTTGTGTATGATTTACCTGAAGAGGATGAGTTCTACAGCATAGATGAACTGGACAAGATGGAAAACAAATCTTTTGCTTATATGGCTAGGAGATACCCTAACATCAGGTTTAAGAGGAAGCAGTCATTCAAGTCTAGATTCAATAATGGAAATGCTGGTGGTTCAGGTAGCTCAAACTCTTTCAACAAAGGAAAAGGGATTGCTGGTGCAGTTAAAGGAGGATACAAATCTGGGAGTGTGGATAGGTCCAAAATAAGATGCTATAACTGCAATGAACTTGGGCATTTTGCCACTGAGTGCAAAAAGCCTAAAAAGGTCAAGAAGGACAAAGCATACTTAGAGCTTGAAGCTAAGTATGAGGCTCTACTCAAGAAACAACAGGGTAAAGCTTTTATTGCTGAGGGAAAATGCTGGGATGACTCTGATGAAGAAGAAGAACAAGACTACTCAAATTATGCCTTGATGGCATTTTCTGATGATGGTGATTCTAGTCAGGTACCTATTCTTACTTCTCTTGATATGACTCCCCTTCAATATAAGCAAACTGTTGAAGATATGAGTACTGAGATGTTTAAAATTCATACTAGCATGTTAGTAGCAAATGAAGAAATTGATAGACTAACTGCTAGAAATCTTGAGCTTACATAAAAGAATGAGGAACTTGAGTTAATGGTTGTGAACCTTGATGGTTTGAAAAAGGAGGTTGAGTATCTTAAAAACAAAGTGGTGTGTGCTGAACAAATAGAGAAAGCTCTTAGGGAACAAATTGCTGAAACTGAATTGAAAATAAGAAGATTTAAGAACTCCTCTGAACTTATTCAAACCTATCACAAGGAACACACTGAAGATAGCAAGGTTGGAGTTGGTTTTGACTATGAGAATGATAAAGGAAGGAAGAAGGCAAAGGGCAAAGGAAAAGAATCTTTTACAAACAAAAATGCCCCAACCATTCTATCTAGTGTTGAACAGCCCATCTTCAAAAAGAGCATTGTTGAGTTTGATGAAGAACTATTGATCATCAAACAACAACTTCTAGAAGAAGATGAGGCTGCTAAAGACACTTCTTCCTCTCCTGAATCTGTCAGTCAAAAAGAGACCAAAGACAATCTTGTCAAGAGTCCTAAAGTAAAGAAAGAAGTTGTTAAGAAAAAGAAACAAAACAGAAATGGTAAGGTAGGTGTCAACAAGGGTAACAACTATGCTTATGTGCCAAATGCTCCCAGGAAACAATGTCAGAAATGTCAATCTGTTAATCATTTGACTCATAAGTGTAGCAAACAAGTGAATGTTGAAGTTGATAACCTAAGTAATCATTCTTCTAGCATAAACTCTAGTCATGATTCCTTCTGTGGTAAGCCTAATTGCATGACATGCTATGTGACTGTGATTGCTAACTGTTTATCTCTAAAGCATAAACTTGATTCTGCACAATCTAGTGAATCACACACACACATGCACACTCACAGGACAGGATCCCCAATCAGGATTGAGAGGGTGAACACTTCATGTGAGCCTAAGAGTGTGAACTCCAAAGCCACAAACAATATGAAGTATCCTACTGTGATGAATGCAACTTATGACAGAAAAATTGGTAACAAAAATGTTTCTAAATCAACTGGACCCTACCATGTGTGGGTACCAAAAACAACTTAGTTACCTTGTGAATGCAGGGCAACAGGAATAAAAGAGTCATATGGATCTTGGATAGTGGATGCTCAAGTCACATGACTGGTGATATAGCTCTGCTATCACATTTTGAGGAAAAGGCTGGCCCATCAGTAACCTTTGGAAATGACAACATCGGTTATACAATGGGATATGGCAGTATAAAATCTGGAAATGTCATTATTGAAGATGTAGCATTTGTTGAAGGACTGAAGCATAATCTCTTAAGCATTGGACAATTTACAAACAGGGGTTTCAAAGTGGAATTTAATGAAGATCATTGTTCAATCTCAAAAAGAGAAAGTGGTGAAGTTGTTCTAACTGGTGTGAAGAAAGGAAGCCTGTTTGTAGCTGATCTCAAGGCTGCAGACAAGGGAGAAATTTGTTGTCTCTACACTAAAGCCACAAATGAGGAATTCTGGATATGGCACAAGAAACTGTCTCACTTGAATGTTCAGGCAATGAACTCTCTAATCAAGAGAGAACTCATCAGGGATTTGCCTGCCTTGGAGTTTGTGCAAGATGGGGCATGTGAAGCTTGTCAGAAAGGAAAGATTAAAAGATCTAGTCACAAGAACAAGTTGCTCAATACAAACTCAAAACCTCTGCAGCTAATTCACATGGATTTATTTGGTCCTGTGAATGTATTGTCCCTTTCCAAAAAGAAATATGCTCTAGTGATGGTTGATGATTTTTCAAGATACACTTGGGTGGAATTCCTATTCTCCAAAGATGAAGCACCTCAAGTCATAATAGAGCATATCAAGAGAGTTGATAGAGAAGCACAAAGCACTGGTTCCTCTGTAGTTGCTTTGAGAAGTGATAATGGAACTGAGTTCAGAAATTCAACATTGTATGAGTTTTGCAAAGATAAAGGAATTTCTCAACAATTCTCAGCTCCTAGAACACCTCAACAAAATGGAGTAGTTGAGAGAAAGAATAGAACTCTCATTGAAGCTGCAAGGACAATGTTATTGGATGCAAAGCTACCTACTAGCTTTTGGGCTGATGCTGTTAACACAGCATGCTATGTGCAAAATAGAACATTGATCAATAAGAAGTCTGGCAAAACTCCTTACTCATTAATGACTGGAAAAAGAGCATCCTTCAAGCATCTGCATGTTTTTGGAAGCAAGTGTTTTGTGATGAAAGATACCTCTAAGCATGTTGGAAAATTTGATGCAAAGGCATTTGAAGGTATCTTTATTGGATACTCTCTGGAAAGGAAAGAATACAGAGTGTTTGTACCTGAGCAACCCAAAGTCATGGAAAGCATGGATGTTACCTTTGATGACAAGAAAACTCCTGGACTTAAAACAAGTGATCAAGACAGTGTGCCATTAAGATTTGAGAATCAAGGTTATCTTGAGGATTCTGAAAGTGAAGATGAACCATTTGTTCAAACTGTTCTAGAAAATGAAGTTCTTGAAGTTGACAATCTTCTTCAAACACCTGTGCAAGGGTTCACAAACACAGGGGGAGAAGAAGAGAATGCAACTGTCAACCAAAATGAGCTTGGAACAGATCAAGGAAATGAACAGGGGCACACAAGAAAATGGGACAGAGCCCACACTAGGGATCAAATCATTGGAGATCCTAGTGAGGGAGTTAGAACAAGAAGGGCGACTATGAATACATGTCTGTATAGCTGCTTTCTGTCACAAGAGGAACCTAAAGTAGTTGAAGAAGCTTTGAAGATTTCTGATTGGATTGTTGCCATGCAAGAAGAATTGAATCAATTTGAGAAAAACAAAGTATGGGAGATAGTGCCACCTCCTGAAGGAAAGAATGTTATTGACACCAAATGGGTGTTCAGAAACAAGATGGATGAAGAAGGAGTAGTAATAAGAAACAAAGCAAGGCTGGTTGCCAAAGGATACTGTCAGCAAGAAGGCATTGATTATGATGAGACATTTGCACCTGTAGCTAGACTGGAAGCCATCAGAATCTTCCTGGCTTTTGCAGCTCACTCAAATTTCAAGGTGTATCAAATGGATGTGAAAAGTGCATTTCTCAATGGTGATCTTGCTGAAGAAGTTTATGTATCTCAACCACCTGGCTTTGAAAATGAAAACTTCCCAGACTTTGTGTACAGACTGCTTAAGGCACTCTATGGACTCAAACAGGCACCAAGAGCCTGGTATGAGACCCTATCTCAATTCCTTCTTGAGCATCAATTTACCAGGGGTACAATTGACAAAACCCTATTCTTCAAGAAGCATGGAAATGATATCATTTTTGTTCAAATCTATGTGGATGATATCATCTTTGGCTCTTCAAATGAAAAACTCTGTGAAAGATTCTCTAAGTTGATGCAAAGCAAATATGAGATGAGTATGATGGGAGAATTAACCTACTTTCTAGGTTTGCAAGTACATCAAAGGGAGGATGGCATCTTCATAAACCAATCAAAGTATGTCAAAGATCTTTTGAAGAAATATGGTTTAGAAGACTCATCCCCTGCAAAAACTCCCATGTCCACTGCAATCAAGCTTGATGAAGACAAGAAAGGCAAAAGAGTAGACATCAAGGTTTACAGAGGCATGGTTGGATCACTACTCTATCTCACTGCTAGCAGGCCTGATATCATGTTTGCCACATGCCTTTATGCAAGGTTCCAGTCTGATCCCAAGGAATCTCACATGATGGCTATCAAAAGGATTTTCAAATATCTGAAAGGGACTCCTAATCTTGGGCTATGGTATCCAAAGGGAACTGGGTTCAACCTGGTTGGTTACACAGATTCTGATTATGCTGGATGCAGAATTGACAGGAAGAGCACCTCTGGAAGCTGCCAATTCTTAGGTCAAAGGTTAGTGTCATGGTTCAGTAAGAAACAACAGTCCACAGCAACATCCACAGCTGAGGCTGAATATATTGCTGCTGGAAGTTGCTGTGCTCAATTGCTTTGGATTAGAAATCAACTCATGGATTATGGACTAGTGTTAGAACACATTCCTCTAATGTGTGATAATACTAGTGCAATATCCATAGTTGCCAATCCTGTTAATCATTCTACTACAAAGCACATTGAGATCAGGTACCATTTCATTAGGGAACATGCTGCAAATGGTACCATAGAAGTCTCTTATGTTCCAACTGAGAAACAATTAGCTGACATATTTACCAAACCTCTGAATGAAGCTGTCTTCAACAGACTTGTGAGTGAAATTGGAATGCTCAATCCTTCATTTAGTTGTTCTAAGTAAGTATGCTAGTTAATTGTTGCAGCAGTAAATTTTCACTGTATATAAATGCTCTATTTATTTGGAGTGAAAATTAGCTGAGATATGATCTATAAATATTTCAGTATTTTACTGCATATTTTTCAAAATCATATTTGGTTGTGGAGTTGTGAGCTTTTGAGACATCTCGATATAGATGATTTTGAGAGTTCACGACATAGTACAAATCAAACAGACTTATATCGCAAACTGTTAAAATTGTGAGACTTTGCGATATAGTTCATTTCATGAGTTTGCGACATAGTTCATTTTAATGACTTTGCGACTTAGAATAACTATATCGACAAGTCTCCATATTTGACAGAATTTTGATTTAAATTTACTTTATTTCAATTTTTGATTTAAGTCTGACAAAATCTTAAAATTTCAACAAGAGAGTTTTAGACAGGGTATTTTCACTATATCGCAAAGTCATCCAAATTCTGATATCCTCAAGACTTTGTGACATAGTTCAATTCAGAACTCTGCGATATACTTTGCAAGGACTTTGCGGTACAGGCCATTTTGAGACTTCACGACATACAATTAGCCTGTACATATTCATAACTCCATATCGCAGTGTCTCTATCATATAAATACTTTTTGTCGACCGTTCACAACTTTTCATCTTGTCTATTGATCTCAATTTCTAAAACCTAAACTCTTCTCTCTCTTCTTCAATCTCAATCTCAATTTCAATGGCACCCAAATCTCAAACAGCTTCCTCTTCAAACCCTTTAACCATTCCCAAAGAAACAAATCTTCTCACCATTCCCTCTGAGGCTGAGGCTAACCCAAGGTACAAGTGTTTTGTACGGTTCTTGAACACTTCCTACCTACGCCAAGCCCTAGCCCTGAACCCTACCTTGTATGTCGATGTGTTGGAAGGATTCTGGAGAACGGCGTTGGTATCAACAATGGCTAGGGAAGATGAAACCTCATTCCAGGAGGTTAATTGTTCAATTGGAGGCAAATACTTCCAGTTTGGTGAAAAGGAAATCAATGAAGCTTTGGGGTTAAAGGTGGAGGGTCATGACCAAGAAGCTACAAATGCTCAAATCATAGACTTCATGACCTTCATTCTGTATGCTGATGAGATAGATACTGGAAAGCTCAATAAGAAGTTTGTGAGAAGGGAGTGGTCATTTCTATTTGACGCACTCCAGAAGGTGTTTCTATGCAGGAAGACAGGATGGGACCATATCAGTCACATTGCTGTGAAGCTAGCCTACTCCCTGGCCAACAACCAGGAGATCAATGTGGGAGCCATAATTCTCAAGGAATTGGCTCAGAGGCTAGGCAGGACCGTTCGTGGTAGAGGTAATGACATCTTTTACCCTCGTTTCCTTCAAGTTATTTTAAATTATCTTGATGCAAATATCCATGAATTGGAGGGTATAGATAAAACTAAAATGGCTTATTCCAAGTCCATGTCCAAAGTTCTATTTGGCTCATTGGACACAAGGAATCAAGTGGATGTGATTCTAAGTGTGACCAAGCATATGCAGGACACATTTGAGTCTTATCCACTTGATAAGCCCATATACCATGCACTTTCCTGGACAGGGGAGGCTGAGACTGAAGGAGCTACACAGTCTAACCCCAGCCTTCCCATCCCATCCAGTAACCCAATTGCAAACACCACTGTAGAAGCTAGGCAGCCAAGTGCATCAATCTCTCAAAAGGTTGATGTTACTAAAAAGAAGACCAAGAAGAGAGCCCTAGAAGTGATAAATGAATCTGTAGAAATAGAAAGTGAGACTCCTGAGTCACCTCTCACCAGACAAAAGAAGAAGTCAAAACCAATACCTACCACTGAATCCTCCCAACAGGATTCAGATGTGGAAAAAGGGGTACACCTGCTACTGTCTATGGCCTCTCAACAGGTCATTGGTATTGAAAAGAGCAACCTCCCCACTGCAACCTGTACAGAGTCTGCACAGGGTCAAGAACTCACTCTTGACCCTAGGAGAAATAAGGATGATCTTACACAGAGTGGAGAGCACATCACTATTGAAACTCCTCCTATTTCTCAGGGGGAGTTGCCACAATCCAATCTACACCACACTTCTCTTCCAGAATCTACATCTAACATTTCTTCTCAACAGATTAGTCATTCACATGACTTTTCTGAAATTGATCAATCACAATCCAATACTGTGATTGAGCCAAACTCAAGTGACATGGTGCATGACACTGTGCTCACCACCCAGGAACCACATCCAGTTGGTCAGGGAATGCATGTTGGGGCATATCTTAATGACACCAACACAAACATGGAGGATTCACTAGTTTTTACTGGAGACTCTATGCCAAATTCTCCCATCCTCAGGGATGTGGAACTGTCTTCACAGACAAATAGGGCTGATGTTATAACACATCCCATTTCAATGGAGACAACATCAGACTCTACAGTCATTCCAAGGCTGGAGGAGACTCAAAAACTCACATCTCATGAAGTGCCTAGCACTAGCTCTCACTTGGCTCAGGCCACTCTGTCAGAATGGCTGAAGCCTGTGCAACAGGACAGGCCTTCAGGATCATCAACTATGCCTTCCCAAATGACAGAAGAAGCTATTCAAGATCTCCATGTGGCACAGATTGATGAGTTCTCAAAAATAGCTCAACACCTCCTCACCTCCAACTTGCCAAATGCTGATTATGAAGCTATTCTACTTTGCCACAAGGAGGATGTTGCAGCTCAGCAGGAGAAGATAGTGGATGCAGCTGAACCAGAGGGAAATGTGGATGCCTGGTTGGATGCTAAGAGATCTATCAAACTCAAGGAGGCCCTAGCTTTTCTAAGAGAGAATTATCTCACCTCTCTGGGCTCCAATGCAAAGGATCTCTCTCTCGCTGCAGTTTATGATGCTATAAATGATGTCTACAAGAATCAGCTAAAGGCTCTGCACTATCTTGGGAAAGGGCTTCAATCAGAGATTTATTCTATCCAGGAGGAGACAGAAAGATCCCTCACTCAGCTAAGAAACTCATATCTCTCTGATTTTCCCAAGGTGGATGGCATCCTCAAAGAAATCCAAAAAACAAATTCTAACGTCAACATGATGGATATCTCTCTAACCATGGTCACTAACAACATCAAGAAACTGGCTACTACATTGGAAAATTAAGTCAAGGCCAACATCAACTCTAATGTCATGCTGAATGTTATTTGGAAGAATCAATATGGTGACAAATTGGTAGATGAGATTCATATGTCAAACATCTCCAAATTTGATTTTGCCAAGCTCAAAGATCAATCTCTCAATTCTTTCAAGTCTCAACAGCTATTCTCCAAGGTGGATGGTCTAGAAAGAGAAGTGGCCTCTCTGAAAGATGAAAACAGGATGCTTGCTCACTCCTTAAACCAGATCAATGCCAAGCTGGATGACCAAGGCAACAACACCTCCAATATCCTGCTGGTACAACAGCAAATGATGACTTCCATGATGAGACACATGAACCTGCCTATCCCTGGGGAAGCTCAAGACATCTTGTCTGATTCCAAGCCTAAGGGGGAGAAAGTAAAGGAGGTCAGTCTGAAAAAGAAAGGGGGAGTACCTGCCAAGCCACAGAAGCTTAAGGGCAAAATTTCTGAAGAAACAATCAAACCAATAATCCTACCCCCTGTAGAGGTCATAAGTGCACAAGGTCAGAAAAGCACAGTCACAACCACCTACTATCCATCCACGATGCCCAAAGACACTTCAGCTACTCAACCTGCTCAACCTACTCCTAATGCTCAACCTGTCAAAGCTACAATTATCACAGAGGCCAAGCTACAGGAAGTTGCCAGTTCTCACATCTATCATGATGAGGCCTTCCTGGAGTTTCTGAAAGCCATCTACAGAAATGCTCATGAAGATGTAAGAGACTACAGAGAGAAGCTCAAGGAAAGCATCAAGTACTTCACAGTTGCAGTAAAGAAAATCAGGGATGTTCATCTAAGAGAGGTTATCATGGTGTGCAAGGACAATTGCTTGTGGCATCTATCATTTCAAACTCTAGAGAGACTGAGATTTACTGAGCTGTCAATCATTCTGGAGTTGATTGAAAAGCATGGAGTGAACAATGAAAGTCTATACAATGACTTGAAGATAGATCAAAATCAAAGATTGCCTGAGGTTATCTCCAAGCCAAGGACAATTATCTACCAAAGTCTATCTCAAGATAACAGCATTGACCAACTTGTCATTCCCTCAGACCTGAAAATGAAAAACAATGCAAAGATCAACCAGGTGCTGCAGATGCTGAGATCTAAGAAAGGAGTTAGGACAGTTGAGGAACTAGAAATGATTCACACTCTACAATCTTTTCTGATTCATGGAGTCATTCCTAAATCTGTCAAAGAAAAGAGCAAGAAGAAGGATGGTGAGGATGATGATGAGGAGAAAACCTACAGAAGGAGATCTCATTCTAGGAGTGATAAGGATGGACCAAGTGAAAGAAGCAGGAGCAAATCCTCAAAGAAGACAAAAGGTGCTGATGATGACAAGAGGGATTCTAAGGGGACAAAGGAAACAACCAAGAGAACAAGAAGTGGAATTCAGCAAGTCAAGGACATTGCTAGCAATACTTTAACCACAACACAAGACTCTAAGTCTAGGGTGGGTACTGTTAGTAATGATCCTCCAAAATCATTATCTAAGACTTCTGAACCTGAATTGCCACAGAAGAAATAAGGAGCCACAAAAGAAACATCAAAAAGACACTTCCACAAAGTCACAGCTAGTGGAGTGTTACAGTGGATGAAGGGAAAAGGAATGAAGCTACTTTCAAGTGATGTGACACTGAAGACTGATTCTCCTTGTTCCAGAAAGGTATCTCTTGTGAAGCATTTGAAGATCAAGAGTGTACCCAGAAGGATAAGGATAACAAAGAAGACTGGAAAACTCACAAATGTTATTGGCATCAATGTGCTTCCACTAGATGAGGACTATGATGAAGATGCCCTAGCATTTTTGAGGGCTCAAAGGATCTTTGAAGTCAAAGTGAAGTTGGATCATCTAGAGATCAAGTACACTGATGGAAGAGAAAGGATAATGAAGCAAGGAGGCTGGCAATATTTCTATATGTATGAGCTTGAAAGGATAAATGCCTTACTGAATTTTGAAGAAAAAGAAGAAAGGACATGGAAGATAGATATTGCCAGGTTCTTGAAAATGCATGCTGATTATGAAGAAAACCCGAGAAAGGAAAATGAAGAGAAGATAATTCAGAAAGAGAAAGAAATGGCTGAAATGGAGGAAAGAGCAAAGGAGCTGAGAAAGAAAGGGCTTTGCAGGGTAAAACAAAATCCTTATGTTGTGGAATACAAAAATTCTTATGGAGGCATGAGCAAGATAAGGATGAAGTTTCTGGATTCATATGTGGAAAGTGCTCTTAAAGCTGCAATTGATGATCTAAAAGACTCCCCTCTCATTGAAGAACTGATTGCAAGAGAAGAACTTCAAGAAGCCATCATAGACATGAAAAGAAGAGAAGAGATAAGGAAAAAGAAGATTTATGATGATTTTCAAGAGAAGCAGTTGGAAGCTGAAGCTGCTGAGCAACAAAGATAGTCTATAAGCTTTCAATTTTTTCTATGTAATCAAATTCTTGATCTCAATGTTCATAAATTGTCCTCTCTGTTACTCAATTTCCTTCTATGTAAGTTAGGCTTGTTATCAGACATGAAATTGTGCCTAAGGATCTTACTCACAATTTGGGGGAGATTGTTAGGCTGAAGACATGTCTGAATACCACTATTAACAAGCCTACACTATGTGACTATGTCACATTACATGACCTAGTGAGTTCTATCACTGGGATATAGTATAGGTCTCTATATGTACTTGTCTTGTTCTCATGAACATTAGCTTGATCATGTATGCTCAAAGTTATAATGAGCTTAGCAAAGTTTCTTGCATCTAGATTGTATATAGGTCATTGAATAATTGTCCTGGTAGAAGTTCAGAAGTGTTCATGCAGCAGGATAGAAATGAATAAGGCCATGAAGAAATAAGTTGCAGAAATTTGTCTAAGGCATTATATAGCAAAGTCAGAAGAAAGCTATGTCGTGAAGTCACCAATATCTATGTCGTGAAGTGCTACATCGCATAGTCCATTTTGTACTATGTCGAGAAGTCCTCAAGACACATGTCGTGAAGTGTTGAAGTCAGCAAAGTCAAAGAAGCCTAGATCGTGAAGTCCTCAGAAGCCTTATGTCGCATAGTCATCAAATGACCTATGTCGCATAGTCGTCAAATGACTTATGTCGCATAGTCGTCAAATGACTTATGTCGCATAGTCGTCAAATGACCTATGTGGCATAGTCGTTAAATGACCCATGTCGCATAGTCATCTTATGGCCTATGTCGCAAAGTCTTCAAAGGCTATATCGCGTAGTCCTCACAAGGGAGATCGCGAAGTCAGGAATGAAGTGGAGTTCACGATATCAACACTTAGCCGTTTATAACAAGACAAATCAAGGTACAGAACCAAGAATCAAAAGAGACAAATACTGAAGCATTTGTTCTGGCAAGGTGGTCCAAAGAACAGATGGCAAATCTACAGCTAAACTTGGAGAGAAAGATAAGAGACAAGCAGCTACAGAAACGGGAAAGATTCCGAAAAGCAGGTGGTCCTTCCTGACACAGTGAACTTCTTATGGAAGGACAAGTTGGACTTTCAGAAGGGGTAGATGTGTAATATTGTGTGTACCTAGTTTGTATAGGTAAATATATATATTGTGCACACACCACTGTAAGCTGTAAGAGAGACACACATAGTTTTTATCTCAAGCTCTTTTCTCTGTAAGCAAGCAAGTACAACCTGTTCTTGTTTAGAAGCCAGAAATTCGATTGTGAATTTCTTGGAAAGCTGTAGTATTTAATTTGCTTATACAAAGTAGATTAAAGTGATTGTGCGTGTTGTTTACTTTCTGCATATTATATAGCATAATCATATACAGTTTACATTTAGTTTCAAGAAAGCAAAAATTCATCAAACTATCCATTCACCCCCCCCCCCCTCTGTCTAGTTTCTAGGTGATATTCATTCCTAACAATAATAATCAAACGGTTTATAACAGTTCTAAAGTTCTTTTTTAATATGTGGTTCTCTCTTTATCCTCTTATCCTGACCCTTTAAACATATTCGAGAATTTTAGTGTTTTATGGTGATGAATATAACGAATCTTTGTTAGATAAAAGAGATATTAAAGTTGTTATCAATATAAAATTGGTTAGATGAAGAAGTTGAAATTGTGAGAATATTAAAATTAAGAAAAATGCTAAATGGTCCAATTTTTTTTTCCAAAAGCTAACATATCATACTTTTAATTAATAACTTACTTAATATTAATATGAGATCACGCATGCATACATATGCGCTCTCAATCAAAAAAATTTATTTGTCGTGGCACATCATTCGGTAAATTTTTTGGAAAACATTTTGGGGTACCTAGCATTATCGTAAAGTTAATAGTTGAAATTGTGAAGAAAGAATGCAAGTCAACCGAGTCATTCTTTAACACCGTGATCCATAATTGATAATTTTTATGAATCAAATAATTAAACAACAATAATATAAACATAATAAAAAGATATAATGTTTTATGGTGATGAATAGAACGAATCTTTGTTGGAGAGAAGAGATATTAATTATTAAAGTTTTTATCAATTAACTCCTTATATATAATAAGTGTAATAGAGATCTTATCCAAAACTTTGGTTGGTCACTGTACTACCAAAAATATACGACCCGTTGGATTATTAAACTATAAATCTTCAAATCAATGAGGACCGTCAGGTATAATATTAAAAATTGCATTTGATTATTAATAGGATAGTATTTAAATACTAAAAGATGTATTTTGATAATTTAAACCAATTATAAATAAGTTTTCTAAATTGAATAGAAATCTTTATATAAAAATTCGTAATTATCTTTTCTCTTTATTTTATGGATAGTTCCAGTTAGATAATAATTATTAAACCATAATTAAATTAAAGATAATTTTGTAAGCTTCGCGTGGGCTGTAAAATCTGTTGTCTAAAACTCAAGATAGAGCCCAAACAGTAAAGTTATTATCTAAATTTTAATAAATATATTTTTATTATTGTAGCACCAATTTAATTTTTTTTCCTAATTCTTTTAAATTTATAAATTCTATTTTTATTTCAATAAAATATTACAACCAATTTAAGAAAAAATTAAAATCGATCGTCCGTGTACAATTACGACCAAATTAATAATTATAGTTAGATCTTAAATAGACCGATGAGAATGGTTAGATATAATATTAAAAAGTGTATCTGATTAATAATAGAATTATATTTAAATACTAAAAAGTGTATTCTGATAATTTAAAATTTTTCTATGTAAAAATTCTTAAATATATTTTCTCTTGAATTTATGTATAGTTCCAGTTAGATAATAATTATTAAACCAAATATCAAGATAACAATTCATATCGATTACAATGATACACGTGGACCCTATAACAGACTTAGGAGAACTCATGTACATGAATAAATTTAAACACTTTTTTTTCTGAAGGAACATAACAATTTGATTAATCCAAATTATAATTATATTATTTTACATATAACAAACATAAAAAGATAATATCAAAATATTATTAAAATATTGAGGGTTTCATATTCATAAACGATAATTTTGAATATAATACTTATATTAAAATGTGTATTTGATTAAAGGTAGGATTATATTTAAATACTAAGAAGTGTGCTTTGATAATTTAAACCAATTATGAATTGATTTTCTATATTGAATTGAATTCTTTATGTAAAACTTCTTAACCAAATTTTCTTTTCAGATTATTTGATGAGTAGGTCAACTGGTCAAGTTAGATAATAATTATTAAACCATCATTAAATTAAAGATAATTTCTTTAGTTTCGCATGGGTTGTAAAATCATCAAAATTCAATTTCTAAAACTCAGGATAGAACCCAAATAGTAAAGTGTGTATCTAAATTTTAATAAATATTTTTATTATTATTGTAGCACCAATTTATTTATTTTTCCACCAATTCTTTTAAATATAGAGAAATTTTATGTTTCTTTCAAAAAAGTATAAAAATTAATTAAGAACAAATTCAAATCGATAAAGAATATATTAATATAAGAATAAAATTTTATATAATCATAACATAATTTTTATTCTGTTTAATAATTTTTAAGTAATAATGTATTTTAAAATTTTATATACAGTGTAAATAAAACTGAAACATTAAAAGTAAAAGTAGTTAGTAAGATACTTATATCAGTATATACTTGATATCCTTATTATATTAAATCCTTATATATAATAATCATAATAGGTTCTTATCCAAAATTTTGGTCGTAGACAACCAAATTAATAAGGACCATTAGATCTTAACTAGATAAATTAAAATCGTTAGATCAAATATTTAAAAAGTCTATTTTATTAATAATAGAATTATATTTAAATTCTAAAAGGTGTATTTTGATAATTTAAACCAAATATACCAAATATAAATAAGTTTTCTATATTGAATAGAATTCTCCATGTAAAAAATTCGTGACTTTCTTTTCTCTTTCATGGATAATTCCAGTTAGATAAAAATTGTTAAACCATCTTTTAATTAAATATAATTTAGTTATCTTCATGTGGGGTATAAAATCGTCAAAATCTGATTTTTAAAACACAAGATAAAGCCCAAATTAGTAAAGTAAATATTTAAATTTTAATAATTATTATTATGTCATCATTATTTTAATACCAATTTAATTAATTTTTTCTAACTATTTTAAATTTAGAAATATATGTTCAAAAATTAAAATCAATCTAAGAAAAATTCAAATCAACAAAGAATATAATAATACGAGGATAAAATTTTATAAAATTGTGCATATTTTTTTTTTGCTAAGTTAAAATTGTGCATATTTTTAATCCTATTTTATTAAGTTTTAGATCATAACTAATCAAATATTATTTATTATTAAATAATAAATTATACGTAAATGGTGATTTTGTTTTATAAGAACTCGTAGATACCTGTTAGGTCCTGATAAGTTTGTAGAAGGGGGGTTGAATACAAACTATACCGTTTAATTGAATTTGTCCTTTTAGAATAAAACTGTTTAGGAACAAATTAATGCGGAATAAAAATGAAACAAGATTCAAGTTAAATATAACTAATATTAAACTTGAAGGGTGTTACAAATGATACTGAGTACAAGATTGAATCTTAAATAAATTAAAACAAATCTAGAATAAATTCGACATGAATTTATCTATATTTGTAATAAAATGATTTAACAATATTTGATAATTTAATATTCGTTCTAGGGATAAAAATCCGCTAGATAGTCAAAGCAATACAAGTAATCAAATTATAGTGGTTTGGATTTAACAATACAAACTAGAATTAATTGCTTGAGAAGAAATAAGATATAAAGCTTCTTTTGTTCTTGAGTAAATGCTTCTTTTGTTCTTGATGTTTTCTGTCAACTGCCTTCCTTTTCCTGTTCTGTCTTCAATTAATACATATCAATTAAGCCTGTATGACCTCCAACAGAATGCTCGGTAGAACCTTGAATGCTAGTATGACCTGCCAACATAAATTCTAATTTTCGGTATGACCAAAAAAGAGAATTGTATGACCTATAAAAAGCACCTAGTATGACCTGTAAAAAAGAACTTAGTATGACCTGATAAATAATTCAGTAGAACCTAGAAAATAGGTCATACCGAATTATCTACTAAGGTCATACCGAGTTTTTGATAATAATAAACATAGGTCATACTAGTTCATTTTCAGAAAATCCTTTCAATTTAAATAGTTAGATTAAATTATAGATTAAATTAATTCTTCTTAAATAGAATTAAGTTAATAAATAATTTAAACTACTAACCTAATTAATTTAATAAATAAATTAATTCTGATAGAATTAATTTATTAATTAATTTAACTTAGTAAATTAAATAAGATATCTTTAAAGCCTTGCATCTCTCTCTCTTCTGAAAACCACTGAATAGATATGATTTAATTCCACTGATGATGTCGTCACTCGATGCACTGTCTGGTTTCATGAATAACTGACTTCAATGATAATTCTTCATCTTTAAAACATTTAAAGCTGTGGTTTATTTTCTTTAGCTCTGACAATACTCTGTGTCCTGTACTTCTTCCGTCACCACTGGAAATCTCTGTCACTGCAGTAAATCCACTAACTTGAATACTTCACTGAGGCTTGAACAATAAATTGAACTTCTTTCAATGTAGAATAACTTCAAGTCTGTAGATGACTTTAATTCTCCATTCTCTTGACAGATAAAACTATCTGAGATTCCTGTGACATATTAACTTATTATTTACTTATTACAAACTTGTTTAAATTAAGTTGTTTCCTCGGAATATTAACAGGCCTAAACATATGCCTTTCAATCTCCCCCTATTTGTTTGTTAGAGAATAACAATCAAATACCTAGAGGATAACTCAACTAACTTAAACAAGAAATAGAAATGACTTTTAAGAGCCAAGTAAATAACAAGAAAAGTTCTGGATTTCATTTAACATATTCCAGATTCAAACATTAAAGATAAATACAAGATAGATGTTCCTCTAGACTGAACACATATTTACATTGATCCTATCTTGAAATACCTAAGCTCTATACATATAACATTTACAGTCTAGAGCTTCTTCAAATTTCAGACTCCATCATCTCTCCTTCTTCAAGTGCTTCAAGCAAATCCTTGTCCAGAATACGATCAGATTCAGAAGTAATGCCACTAGGTCTGACAGGTTGAGCTGTGACTTTCTTCAGCCTATTCTTCATTTGATGATATCTCTTGATATTGGCAATGCAATAGTCTTGAATCAAATCAGCAACTTCTGTCTTCTCTTGTGTAGCAAACCCTGTTGTCCTCAACATATTCTCCATATAGACAAGATGCCTGGCAGGATAATCTTTCAAAGAGATGGGGTCCATACCACAAGTTTGAAGTGCCCTTCCTTTGTAAAATTTAACTTCATATGGCACATCCACAACTTGAGGACTAGCCTTCATTGCAAAGTCTCTTAACTGATCATGCAGCAGCTCAGCTAACGGAGAAGTTCTTTTTACCTTGCACATGAAGACCCATAGTTCAGAGAGAGTTCTGCTTTCCAGAAGATTGAGAGACACTAAGAAGGTTCCCTCATTGTGAGTGTAAACATATATCTTCAACTCCTCTCTAACTCTGTCATATCCAGTTGTTATCCTTGAAATCTCTGCATGAAGAGCTTTCATATATACTGTGTTGTCTGGATTGACCTGTCTGTACCTTTCCAACATCCCAAGAAACTTTGCATCATTATTAATTCCTTCTTGATGTGCAAACATTTCTCTTGCCTTGTCCCATTCCACTCCTTGCTTGAGCCTTACATACAATTTTCTATCACTGGCCTTCAGATTGTGAAGCCTTTGCTTTTCTTGTTGCTCAGCTTTTTGAATGACAAGATGCTTAGAAATGATGTCAGATACCTTTGCATTTTCCTCCTCTCTCCTCTTCAAATCAGCCTTTTGTCTCACCAACTCAGCTTCAAAGGCAGGATCCACTACAGGTTCATCTTCCCAGTCAGCATAATCAGCCTCTCCTTCAACTTCTACCTCACCAAAGATATCTTCAGGGGCTTCAGATTCAACATCATCAAATACTCCCTCTTCACCTTGATAGTAGTCAGCATCAGAAAAAGTCAACTTCTGCTTCCCTTTGTCCTTTGCAGAACCAGAACCTCCAGCTTCTCCTCCTTGTAACTCCTTCTCCTTATTCTCCCCCTTAGTTGAGGAATCCTCTAAAGATTTAACTTTATCAGTTTTAGGATCCTCCTCTTTACTTCCTCTTTCTCCATCCTTGTCAGCATTGTCCTCTTCTTCATCATCACCCTCAAAGAATTTCTTCTGTTCAGCATTGGGTTGATGTGAGACCTTGATCATAGTATACAGATGTTTCATGCCCTCGTTCAGATGTTGCATCCCTGCTTCAATCTTGGTAAACCTCTCATCATTGAAGTACTGATTTTCATCAATAGTATCTTGAACGGAGTCTACTTTGGTTGAAATAATAGGAATTTGTTTGATAGCCTCCCTGATCTCAGCATTAGAAACCAGAAGCTCTGACATATCTGAAGCCATTAACACCTGTGACTCTTGAACAGCATTCAGCTTTGGGACCAATGTGACTTTTACTCCCTGTATCTCATCTCTAAGATGACCCAGCTGATTATTTACAGAGGTGGAAGAAGAAGACCGTTCATCCACTTGTGCCTTAAGAATATCTTTCTCAGCCTGGGACTCTTGTAGTTGTTTCTGAAGATTAGCTATTTGAGCCAACAAAGAAGCAGTGTATGTGTCATTGTGTGCACTCATCTCAATTTCTTTCGATGGTGTTTCACTCACCTCACGTGCTTGTGTTTCGCTCTGTGTTTTACTAACCACTAGCTGTCTATCCAGAGTAGGAGTTGAAGTACCTGCAGAGAAAATCACCATAGCCCCTTCTTGAGAGGTCACTGGTGGTGCAATGGGAGTTCGCGAATCCCAATCCATGGTAAAGTCCAAAAATTCATCAGAAATTGAAAACTGAATTGCTTCAGATATAGACTTACCATGTTGCCCTTCACTTTCTCCAGTTGAAACTGCGAGTGAAGAATCCCTTAGGGGAGCCAGAGATGTTCCCTCTGGGAGGGGAGAAAATGATTCTATTATTGGGGGCGAAGAACCAGATTTTCCCTCTGAAGCCTGTGAAGGCTCTTCTACCGTGACAATGGTAGGCACTGTTTCACCAATCATTCCTATGTGCTCGCCTCTCAGAGTGTCCTGTGCAAGAGTCTCTACTAATGTTTCAGAAGTGTTTTCTCCCATTGTGAGTAATGGGAGAGTGCTTGACTCTGTACAGAATGCCATGGCCTGATGGCGAATTTCAATAGATTCATCCTGTTGAGAGGATGCCTCTAGTAACTGTTCATTGGCCTTTTGAGAATCCATATCCTTTTGGGAGGATACAGACTGGCTAACAGATGCCTCAAGTAGTGTTCTTCTCTTCTTTAGTGGTGGAGGCAGAGCTGTGGGATCACTCATATTAAACTCTACTTCAAGTTGCTCTCTTGATCTTGTTATAGCTGATAGTTGTAGGGGAGCGGTCAATGGATTTGACTCTGTGTGTGGCTCTATGACCGGGGACAGAGATTGTGGTTCTACAATCCCTTGGTCAATCCTAAGAACCTCTTGGGTTAGTGGAGCAGTTGAGAGAGGATATATTACCTGAAGTGCCATGGTGTTAGGAGGCGCCATTGAAGTTCCTGCTGACGAGGATCCAACCACTGGATGTTCAATAAAGAGTAAAGGTAACTGTGGTTGCAAAATCTCTCGCAGATAAGATTGTGGAACTAGGGGTCTCCTTCCAGACTTGGAGCTTGTGGACAAAGATGAATAAATGAGAGGATTAGTATGTGCGGGGACTTGAAAAGGAGTGTTTTGAAAAAGGGTTTTATGTTCATCAGAAAGAACATGATTCAACACTAGAGAAAGGAAACGAGAATAAAAGCATCTAACTTTCTTTCCAGTTTCAATATCTCTAGGGTAATTGAAAATCCTCCTTATCAAGAGATCCCACACAAGAGTTCCTATGTCCACTCTCAGGTTATAAACAGCAGCATAGGCAATGTTTTGTAGTACAGAAGTGATGACTTGAAAGTTGTTTTTGGTAGAATTACTAAAAACTTTGGCTAGACAGTCAAAGAACAAATCCCACTCACAAGCTAGATTACCCTTATTCAACCGAGGAAGAACAATATTTCCCTGGTAGTCAATACTAGAGAAAAATTGAACTAACTCAGCATCAGTAGGGAATCTAACAAAGTTATCAAGTGGAAAATGAAGCACTTGACAAAAGATCTCCTTAGTTACTGTGTACTGACGATCAGAAATAATGAATGTGAAAGATCGCATATCTTCAGCAACAACAGCAGTTAAGCATAATAGACGAAGGGGTTCAATCTTTAAATCAACAGAAGCAGTGATAGCATAGCTAACAATTGATTGTTCATTTAAAAAATGAATCCACGGCCTAAAACGTTCAACAGAACACTTAAGGGGATCAAAATAGCCAACGTAATTATTAAAACGTTCAACAACAAACTCCGCAGCCATTTGAAAATAAATAATAAAATTTAAAAAAAAAAAAAATTATTAGAATAACACAGCAATTAATAATAATAATTATTAGAAAAGAAATAAAATCCCAAGTAATGCACAAGAAAAATTTGCAATAGTTTGTTGTTCTAAGAATAAAACACAAACCAGAGCAAAGTTAACTAAGTAAAAACTTGAGTTAGAAAGGTATGAAAAGCAAAAGAACCTGAAAAGCATTAGTATTTATAGGCAAGGGTTCTGCTGAGCTCGGTATGACCTAAAGGGAGGTCATACCGAGTTTTTGCTTGAGGTCATACCGAGAAAACAAGAGAAAAAAAATTAATTACAAGAAAAAAACATCAATATGACCTCTAATATAGGTCATACCGTGTTTTTGAAGTAAATTACCAAAATAAAAACCAATATGACCACAGCAGAGGGTCATACCGAGTTTTTAAAGTTTAAATAAACAAAATAAAACCAATATGACCTGTCTAGAGGGTCATACCGAGTTCTATATACACATAAATAACAGCAAAACAATCAAACAATTCACAGAAACTGCTAACAGTTGAAAAACCTACTGCATAAAAATTAACCAAAACACAAAATTACAATAAACCTGCATAAAAATCTGAACAAAAAATTTTATAATCTGAAAATAACTTAAACGATTCTAAATAAATATAATTTCAATAAAAATACATTTCTCCATGGAAAATGAGAAAAATATTTTTTAAAGAAATTTAAATTATTCAGAATATTTAAATTACCAAGCTTTATACAATAAACATGGATTGGCAATATTTAACATCTTAAAATCAACAAGAGAAAATGATTTAGTTAAGAACAAACCTGGAGATATTATCAATCACTAAGACTGTTCAACATACCCAATTTACCAACTAACCTGATGAATGTGGATTCGTCAACAAATTTAGTGAAAATATCTGCAGTCTGTTCTTCAGTGGGTACAAAGTGCAACTCCACTGTTCCATCCATAACATGCTCTCTGATAAAATGATACCTGATATCAATGTGCTTTGTTCTCGAGTGCTGCACAGGGTTGTTGGAGATTGCTATGGCACTTGTATTATCACAAAATATGGGAATTTTGTCTAAGGCAAAGCCATAGTCCTTTAATTGATTCCGTATCCATAAGATCTGAGCACAACAGCTTCCAGCAGCAATATATTCAGCTTCTGCTGTTGAATTGGAAACTGTTTGCTGTTTCTTGCTATACCAGGAAATCAACCTACCTCCAAGGAATTGACAACTCCCAGAGGTACTCTTTCTATCCACAACACTACCTGCATAATCAGAATCTGTATATCCAACAAGATTAAAACCAGAATCTTTAGGGTACCAAATACCTAGATTAGGTGTACCCTTAAGATATCTCAAGATTCTTTTTACAGCAACGAGATGAACATCTCTAGGGTCCACTTGGAACCTTGCACACAAGCATGTAGCATACATAATATCTGGTCTACTAGCAGTAAGATAGAGTAAGGAGCCAATCATACCTCTGTAGCTTGTAACATCTACCTTGATAGATTTGTCAGAAGCTCCAAGTTTGATTCCTGTTGAAGATGGAGTCCTTGCTGATGCTGAATCCTCCATATGATACTTCTTGAGGAGTTCTTTGAGATACTTGGATTGACAAATAAATATACCATTTGACCTTTGACTTACTTGCAATCCAAGAAAGAACTTCAGCTCACCCATCATACTCATTTCAAACTTACTCTGCATTAGCTCAGCAAATCTCTTACAGAGATTATCATTAGTAGACCCAAATATGATGTCATCCACATAGACTTGGACTAATATCATATCATTTTTGTGTTTCTTTGAAAAAAGAGTTTTGTCTATGATACCTCTAACAAAACCATTTTCTAAAAGAAAACCAGAGAGAGTGTCATACCATTTTCTTGGGGCTTGTTTGAGACCATAGATAGCCTTGAAGAGAAAGTACACAAAGTCCAGCAACTCCTGATTTTCAAAGCCAGGGGGCTGTTCCACATACACTTCTTCATCAAGTTCACCATTCAGGAATGCACTCTTAACATCCATTTGATAGACTTTAAAATTGGAATAAGCAGCAAATGCTAAGAACATCCTGATGGCCTCAAGTCTAGCCACTGGTGCATAGGTTTCATCATAGTCAATGCCTTCAGCTTGAGAATACCCTTGTGCAACCAGTCTTGCCTTGTTCCTTGTAACAATGCCATCCTCATCTAGCTTGTTCCTGAATACCCATCTTGTGCCCACTACTTTCTTGTTCTTTGGCCTGGGTACCAGCTTCCAGACTTGCTGTTGTTCAAATTGATTGAGTTCATCTTGCATAGCAATCACCCAATCTGGATCAGTCAGTGCTTCCTCAGTTTTCTTTAGCTCTGACAATACTCTGTGTCCTGTACTTCTTCCGTCACCACTGGAAATCTCTGTCACTGCAGTAAATCCACTAACTTGAATACTTCACTGAGGCTTGAACAATAAATTGAACTTCTTTCAATGTAGAATAACTTCAAGTCTGTAGATGACTTTAATTCTCCATTCTCTTGACAGATAAAACTATCTGAGATTCCTGTGACATATTAACTTATTATTTACTTATTACAAACTTGTTTAAATTAAGTTGTTTCCTCGGAATATTAACAGGCCTAAACATATGCCTTTCAATCTCCCCCTATTTGTTTGTTAGAGAATAACAATCAAATACCTAGAGGATAACTCAACTAACTTAAACAAGAAATAGAAATGACTTTTAAGAGCCAAGTAAATAACAAGAAAAGTTCTGGATTTCATTTAACATATTCCAGATTCAAACATTAAAGATAAATACAAGATAGATGTTCCTCTAGACTGAACACATATTTACATTGATCCTATCTTGAAATACCTAAGCTCTATACATATAACATTTACAGTCTAGAGCTTCTTCAAATTTCAGACTCCATCATCTCTCCTTCTTCAAGTGCTTCAAGCAAATCCTTGTCCAGAATACGATCAGATTCAGAAGTAATGCCACTAGGTCTGACAGGTTGAGCTGTGACTTTCTTCAGCCTATTCTTCATTTGATGATATCTCTTGATATTGGCAATGCAATAGTCTTGAATCAAATCAGCAACTTCTGTCTTCTCTTGTGTAGCAAACCCTGTTGTCCTCAACATATTCTCCATATAGACAAGATGCCTGGCAGGATAATCTTTCAAAGAGATGGGGTCCATACCACAAGTTTGAAGTGCCCTTCCTTTGTAAAATTTAACTTCATATGGCACATCCACAACTTGAGGACTAGCCTTCATTGCAAAGTCTCTTAACTGATCATGCAGCAGCTCAGCTAACAGAGAAGTTCTTTTTACCTTGCACATGAAGACCCATAGTTCAGAGAGAGTTCTGCTTTCCAGAAGATTGAGAGACACTAAGAAGGTTCCCTCATTGTGAGTGTAAACATATATCTTCAACTCCTCTCTAACTCTGTCATATCCAGTTGTTATCCTTGAAATCTCTGCATGAAGAGCTTTCATATATACTGTGTTGTCTGGATTGACCTGTCTGTACCTTTCCAACATCCCAAGAAACTTTGCATCATTATTAATTCCTTCTTGATGTGCAAACATTTCTCTTGCCTTGTCCCATTCCACTCCTTGCTTGAGCCTTACATACAATTTTCTATCACTGGCCTTCAGATTGTGAAGCCTTTGCTTTTCTTGTTGCTCAGCTTTTTGAATGACAAGATGCTTGGAAATGATGTCAGATACCTTTGCATTTTCCTCCTCTCTCCTCTTCAAATCAGCCTTTTGTCTCACCAACTCAGCTTCAAAGGCAGGATCCACTACAGGTTCATCTTCCCAGTCAGCATAATCAGCCTCTCCTTCAACTTCTACCTCACCAAAGATATCTTCAGGGGCTTCAGATTCAACATCATCAAATACTCCCTCTTCACCTTGATAGTAGTCAGCATCAGAAAAAGTCAACTTCTGCTTCCCTTTGTCCTTTGCAGAACCAGAACCTCCAGCTTCTCCTCCTTGTAACTCCTTCTCCTAGTAAATAATAAGTTAATATGTCACAGGAATCTCAGATAGTTTTATCTGTCAAGAGAATGGAGAATTAAAGTCATCTCCAGACTTGCTGTTGTTCAAATTGATTGAGTTCATCTTGCATAGTAATCACCCAATCTGGATCAGTCAGTGCTTCCTCAGTTTTCTTTGGCTCCATTTTAGATAGAAATGCTGAGAAAAGACATTCATGTGAGAACTGGAAGGTTGAACAGCCTTCACTTCCAGTTTCTGTGGGACTTCAGCAGCCAATGCAGTGGAGGTACCAACAATCCTTCCAGTTCCATACAGCTCCTTCTGTTGAATCTGCTCCAGCTCATAGGTCTTCAAGACACCATACAATCTTTCCAAAGCAAGCTCATTCATGTCTCTTGCTTCTCTAATAGCAGATATCTTGTGCTCCAAATGAGGTGGAAGTGTAAGAAGGAACTTCTTGTTAATCTCCTTGTTGGTGTAGTGCTTCCCATTGAGATTCAGATCATTAATTAATTTGTTGTATCTTTCAAAAACCTGAGAGATACCTTCACCAGGGTTTGATCTGAAATGCTCATATTGTGAAGTGAGAATTTCCAGCATATTCTCCCTAACTTCTTCTGTCCCCTCATTGATTATCTCTATGGTTCCCCAAATATGTTTGGCAGTTTCACAATTTAGGACATGATTATGCATGATAGGATCAAGACTCTCAATAAGGATCAACTGAAGACAGGAATCCAAGGTAACATCCTCTTTCTCATCAGGAGTGTATTCCTTGGGATCTTTAGGGTACATCCTAGCAGCCCTAGTCACAACATTATCCTCAACAACTTCAGGATCAATAATCATAGGGAGTTTGGGACCACTCTTCAGCACATCCAAGTATTTAGGATTTGCAACCTTAAGAAATAGGAGCATTTTCTTCTTCCACATTGGATAATGCTCCTTGCTGAATATTGGGATTTTAACTGTCCCCACTTTCTGTGTAGTAGACATCTTTTGAGATTTTTAGAATTCAAATAAAAAATCAGAGTTTAAAAGAAAAATCTCAAAACAATTGGATCTTTGATTTGTATATCAATCAAAAGGCTCTGATACCAATTGTTAGGTCCTGATAAGTTTGTAGAAGGGGGGTTGAATACAAACTATACCGTTTAATCGAATTTGTCCTTTTAGAATAAAACTGTTTAGGAACAAATTAATGCGGAATAAAAATGAAACAAGATTCAAGTTAAATATAACTAATATTAAACTTGAAGGGTGTTACAAATGATACTGAGTACAAGATTGAATCTTAAATAAATTAAAACAAATCTAGAATAAATTCGACATGAATTTATCTATATTTGTAATAAAATGATTTAACAATATTTGATAATTTAAGATTCGTTCTAGGGATAAAAATCCGCTAGATAGTCAAAGCAATACAAGTAATCAAATTCTAGTGGTTTGGATTTAACAATACAAACTAGAATTAATTGCTTGAGAAGAAATAAGATATAAAGCTTCTTTTGTTCTTGAGTAAATGCTTCTTTTGTTCTTGATGTTTTCTGTCAACTGCCTTCCTTTTCCTGTTCTGTCTTCAATTAATACATATCAATTAAGCCTGTATGACCTCCAACAGAATGCTCGGTAGAACCTTGAATGCTAGTATGACCTGCCAACATAAATTCTAATTTTCGGTATGACCAAAAAAGAGAATTGTATGACCTATAAAAAGCACCTAGTATGACCTGTAAAAAAGAACTTAGTATGACCTGATAAATAATTCAGTAGAACCTAGAAAATAGGTCATACCGAATTATCTACTAAGGTCATACCGAGTTTTTGATAATAATAAACATAGGTCATACTAGTTCATTTTCAGAAAATCCTTTCAATTTAAATAGTTAGATTAAATTATAGATTAAATTAATTCTTCTTAAATAGAATTAAGTTAATAAATAATTTAAACTACTAACCTAATTAATTTAATAAATAAATTAATTCTGATAGAATTAATTTATTAATTAATTTAACTTAGTAAATTAAATAAGATATCTTTAAAGCCTTGCATCTCTCTCCACTGAATAGATATGATTTAATTCCACTGATGATGTCGTCATTCGATGCACTGTCTGGTTTCATGAATAACTGACTTCAATGATAATTCTTCATCTTTAAAACATTTAAAGCTGTGGTTTATTTTCTTTAGCTCTGACAATACTCTGTGTCCTGTACTTCTTCCGTCACCACTGGAAATCTCTGTCACTGCAGTAAATCCACTAACTTGAATACTTCACTGAGGCTTGAACAATAAATTGAACTTCTTTCAATGTAGAATAACTTCAAGTCTGTAGATGACTTTAATTCTCCATTCTCTTGACAGATAAAACTATCTGAGATTCCTGTGACATATTAACTTATTATTTACTTATTACAAACTTGTTTAAATTAAGTTGTTTCCTCGGAATATTAACAGGCCTAAACATATGCCTTTCAATACCTAATTTCATTGTTAGAAGGACTATATTCATATTAAAAAAAAAACCGTATTTTGAATTTTTAGACTCAGCTACAGAGGCCAAACTTTTTTAACATATATACATTGTAAATTATTAAATTCGAAACTTTAAAAGTTTCTTAATAAATTAGTATAGTACTTTTCTGAAAAATCATAATTTACAAAAAATATTATCAAATAACCTATGTCTGCAAGAAAAAAAATGAAAAAATTCTTTATTTAAAAAAGAAAACCTATAAATTTTAATATGTCGTTGGTAGATTCAAACCTTAGATCATTTTACATGATAATTTTACTGTTATATCTAACATTTTTCAACAATTTAATTTGAAACATCCAACGATTATGGATTGAGTGATCAAACAAAGCGACCAAACTTAAGGAAGCTTTCATTATTTAGTCTTTAATATAATAACATAGATATTTATAGGATATACTATAAAAAATGAATTTTATACAGAATTTTGATTGTCACGGTGTACTACTTTAAAAGAAGAACTATTACAAAAAAATTATATTTTAATTGATAATTTATTTTCTCAAAAGTTCAAAGTTCCCGCATCTTTAACATATTACAAAGAAAAGTATATTATTTTAGCAATAAATATTTAAAAAAATTATAAATATTAAGAAAAAAATAATGATGTTATCATGGTAGTTTGTTTCTAAATACCGCCAAAACATTCTCAACCGTTAGATCCAATACTTTTAAAAATAGATGATCAAGATTATATCATATAAAAAGAAGTTATTGTCTAAAAATGATATAAGTTAAAAGATATTATATTAGGATTGGATTTTCTAAAAAGTCAAAACATAAAAATAGTTGTAATTAAATAAGGAAACTCATTTAATACCAAAATAATCAAAATCGTTTAATGTTAAATAGATAGGTGAAAACTGTTAGATTTAACATTAAAAACTGTATTTGGTTAATGAAGGGTATTCTAATAATCTAAACTACATATAAGTAGATTTCCTAAATCGAATAGAATTCTCAACATTAAATTTCGTCACTTTATTCTCTTTTTAGTTTTAGAATAGTTTAGCGTGTAAAATATAATAAATATCAAATTTTTAACTATAATTTTTTTGGCTAAATCTTTTTTAACAATAATTTAATCATGTAAACTAATAACTTTTAAATATTAAAATATTCATAAATAAATATAATTATAAATATTTAAAAAACAATCGTGTGTTGCATGGATAATAAAAATATAATTATAAACAGAATAATTATAAATAAAATTTAAGTAACCGTGCATCGCACGGGCTATAAGCTAGTATAAAATAAAAAGGAGAAAAGAGATATTGAAGTTTTTATCAATATAAAATAGGAATTTCGTTGATAAAATTTATTCTCAATTCCTAGATCAAAATTTTGATATGAAGAAGAGAATATACATCTTTGTTTTTAAAATGTTTTGAACGAGGAGATCATTATATGGATTGATACAATAGTTGAGTTGATAATCATCAAAAACGTTAAAGTATTAATTGGATGCCCCAAAAAAATGAAAATTAGGTTTAATGGTGAGTAAGGTTCGAAGGACTTGATATTTCTTTTGTTTGGTCCGGCAGCTAAAAGAAAGAAGATAAACTACCATCTCCGAGTTAAAATAAATTGACTATAGTACACAAATCGTAACAGAAAAACAAATTTAAATGAAATTGTTAGGTCTCGTAAAAGGACTATTTTAAGCTAGAAGGAGAGTTGAATAGCTTAATTACTAATTTTAAAATTATTATGATATTTTAAAAATATTAATCTCTTTTTAAATATTTTACCGAGTTATTATGCAATTAATAAGTGCGGAAATAACATGCAAGGAAAGAAAATATCACACGAGTGATTTTATCCTGGATCGTGATGGCGTAATCTCCTCACCCTTACTCCAGTCCCCGACCTCCTCTTTGGACTCGAGATTTTCTTTAAAAATAAACTCGCTCCTTTAATAGGCGGAGAAACCTTTACAACCTACAAAATTTGTCTTGGAGCGTAATTTTCCGTTACCTCCTCAAAATCGTTGTAAAAACCTACACAACTTACCTTAGACAGCAATTCTCCGCTAATTCTTCAAAGTTGATGTAGAACTTTGGCGTAGACTATGACTTTCTTAGCTTTTGTCGGCCTTGAATCTTAGATATTAAATCTTGGGTCTTTCCTCTTCTTCACGGTGCAAAGACGACCAACTCCCCGTTAGTATGCCTAAGACTTGGATCTTAGAACGAGAATCACCT
Organism: Heracleum sosnowskyi; assembly: GCA_030848705.1. Classification (NCBI taxonomy): domain Eukaryota; kingdom Viridiplantae; phylum Streptophyta; class Magnoliopsida; order Apiales; family Apiaceae; genus Heracleum; species Heracleum sosnowskyi. The sequence continues at coordinate 44,515,464 of CM061244.1, forward strand.
CACTTCACCTCACTACAAAACTAAGAAGACAATTTCTACGAAACAATATGGTTATAAAATATAAGTTTGGACTAGTATGTTATGGTACTAGGCCAAGAGAGTATATAATATTCGTATAAAAATATTAAATATAATTATAAGTATACTTTTTTGATATTAAATTATAATCAAAGTATACTTTTAATTACTCTAAGTAAGATATAAATAATTGTGGAGTAATTCTTGAAGTCCTTTCTTTTAAGGTTATATAGAGCTTTAAAAGCTTCGAATGTATTATTTCTTTCGATGTATAATATTTAGATCGAAGAATACTTTTATAACAATACTCTGTAAGATGAGATTAAATATTTCTTGGAGTTTGTTGATATAAAGTCCTTTAAGCTTTTTGGCTTAATGCTTTTATATGATAACTCCTCTTTTGTGGTACTTGAAGAGCATCTTAAAACTTCTTGTGCGAAGTACAAAATTTAGCCACGGTAAATAAAAGTAAGTGCGATAAGTAAAATGAGTGGCTAAACTTGTGCTTTCGAAGTTTACGAAGTATAAAGTAGTTAACTAACGAATATTCCCACTAAACACTAAACGTGCTAGTCGGGAAGTCAATAATAATATTCGTAGTAAGTTTAATCTTTTTTAGAGAGATAACGTACTTCGTTTAATACAAAAGTATACTTTAATCAAATATATTCTCATGAAACACTAAAGGTGCTAGTTGGGAAATCGATAATATTTTTATAGTAAATTTGATCTTTGTCAAATTTAATCTCTTTTAGAGATTAAGTACTTCTTTTAATCTTTCTTCAAATATTTTCGTTATTTTTAAAGATCAAGTACTTTTGTGAACTTTGTCACCTTTTTGCTTCAAGCAAAGAATAATTATTTCGAATCTTTGGTATTTTTTAGAGATCCAAAATTAGAGTTAAAGATAATATATAAAAGTTAAGAACAAAGCTCAAATATAAGGGCCGGTTTGGCCGAGGTGATTTATACATTATAAGTTGATAATAGTTTATGAGGGGTGTTTGTGTACTCAGCTTATTTCATAACTTATAACTTATAAATTGATAAGTTGAATGTTAGAAATCACTAACATTTTACTTAACTTATCAACTTATTCTTTGATTTCTTTATTTTTATAATATTTTATATTTTTACATTTGTGTTTTTAAATATTTTTTAATTTAAAATACAAGTATTGAAATCATTGTATTTAAAAATTATTTTTTCAAATTTAATTTAGCAAATTCTTCACTAACTTATAAGTAAAATTTATCCAAACACTCATATAACTTATAAAAATTCATCAACTTATCACTTATATAACAATTACTCATTTTAAGTTATAAGTCAACTTATTTGTGATAACCCAAACATGCGCTAAGTTGAGTATTTAATTATCCAAGTAGAATGGAAAATTAGAAAAAATAAAATAAAAGCGGGCCCCACATTACTACAAGATCTATCTTACTGCATCTCATAATGTACTCCATTTTTCTCAGCTGGTAAAGTAACTAGTACAGCTCTGTATGACTGTATCTATCCTCTCAATTTTATTCTTAACAATCAATTTAATCAAACCTATACTTACATTACATTCCCTTTCTTCTCCTCTCTCTAAACATATACATATATATGTGATTAATTTCTAATAAAGATCCCATCTTTATTTTGTGTTCTTGCTGAAAAGAACATGTTTTCTTGATTTACTACTCCAAAACCATTCTTGATTTATAAACAAGCCCTTGTTTCTGTTTCAAGATGCAGCTCAGATCCTTATATTATTGATCTCAAGATGTGGCCCAGATCCTAAAATCTATTTACTTGTTTTGTTGCAATTTACTCTAGTGAATGTTTGATGGATTCCCCTTTGTTAGCTACTCTAATCTTAGTTGTTTTAGGCTTCTTTAGTCTTCTAGTTGAATCGCAATCTTTTTCGAGTCTAGTTCCACCACCGCCACCGCCACCGCCACCGCCTCCTCCACCACCACCACCTCCTCCCCCTCCACCTCCACCACCACCACTGTCACCTCCTTCTCCTCCACCTCCTCTTCGCATTCTTCGGGTTGAAACCCCCCCTCCTAGGACAATTGTGAATCCTTCCATCCCCCCACCGCCTTTACATGACAAGGCATTAGTACCGCAACATAGTTTTCATACTTATCACAAGCATAAAACTCCACCAGCTTCTGAAGAGAAGCTCAATTTGGGGAAGAAAGTTGGGTTGTTGTTTACGGGAATTGTGGCCATCTTGCAAGTTTGTGTAGTTGCATTCTTGGTTATTAAGTCGCGGCAAATGTTCAAGGACCAAGATGTTAATTAAAGATTCCATCTTACTGATGGAGTTTATAATGTTTTCCGGGCAGTTGGTATCTAAGGGAGTGTTTTATGGTGTTAGTTACAGATTCTGGATATGTTCGGATTGTAGGCGTCCACATTTGGGTCACCGCTCTTGTAAATGGTAATCTTATAAACATTCTTTTAGGATTTGTTTGATTCAATTCACTGCTCTTAACACGGCCTATATGTAGATCATGAGATATCTCTTTTTCTTTCACATTATGTTGGTGACAATTTTTTCTAATATAATTTGGAAGTTAATTTTTGAAAGATATTGTCTTGTTTGATGATTACAAATTTTAGTATTTAGATATGTCATATTATGTTTCATTAATATAGATGACTTTGTTACTTCTAATTTAGACGACTTCATTCCATATGAGATGCATTTGTGCAATGATTTTTACAATGCAATACTACATAAGATTGTTATATGTGACCCTGGTTTAAGCATATTTATGAACTTGTATTGAGATAACATACCTAAAGTTTTCTCTGTAACAAGAAAAGCAATGCTTATAGCATTACAGGGTAGTAAATTGTGCTTAATCCAACGGCAAATCAATCTTGACAATTGGCGTCTGTAATCATGGAAACTTTAAGCTGATGGTGAACTAAGAAATCTGATGTGATTCCATAGATACTTTACACATATTTCTTGAGTCGTTAAAGTTTCGCTTATGTATATTGATGCTGCATCTTACTATTAGTATGGAGATCCAGTATATTACTGTTGGAAGTATGCAATACTATTGAACTGGATTGGTTAACCATAGGTTCCCTAAGAGCAGCAGTTTCTGACTGAACAATGTAATTGACTAGTGCTTGTCTTCTTTATCCTCTTCACAAATTAGAATGCAAATATTTATAAGAACTACCATCTAAGTAAGCCCTTCACAGTCCTCATGATGTATTGTGTACTTATTAAGTATGAGTTTGATGTAAAAGAAAGAATAGTCCCTCTGGTTGAACAGTTTTTTTTTTGTCAATAAGTTCATCTGTAATGTATTTCGGAGAGTTTAGGATAGAGTTTCATAGAGTGTTACCGGTCAATATAACAGTATTAGATGATTCCCGCATCAAGTACAATTCATATTTTGGATATTCTTGGTACTCGCAGTGGAAGTGGATATTTTCAGATAGCAGCACTAGTGTTTTCAATTTCCCGTAGTGAAGTGACCAAGATGAACTCATTGAAGCTGTGATAGCCTTAGTAACTTCTACTTTCCACTAGTAGGTATGGGGCTACTACTTGGCATTCTAATTCAATTCATAGTGCAAAGATGATTGCTGATCAAATCTAAACATAAGGGAAACAATTTCGCTGGAACACAATAGTAATTTTGGTTATAACTAAACTCGGGTTTGATTCCTTTCAATTACATAATTAAATAAGATTTATTTATTTTATTTAATTTCTTTGGTTTCACCCGATCCCTAAAACTACATAATTAAATATAATTATTAATTATATTAATATTTTAATCTCGGTCCGTGCTTCGCACGGATTATCAGCTAGTATATATAAGTAGTTAAATGAGATAGTTGCTTAGCTTTATGATATATATTAATATATTAAGCTATGTGTTACAAAAATATAAAAATTTGTATAGATTATTTTTGAGATTCTTCTTAGGAATCAACATTAAGATATCGTTAAGAAATGTGTAAGACAAGAAGAGTAGAAGAAATTTAATGCCAAATATCATACCTAAGGAGATGAGTTATGTGATCCGATGGAGCAGTAAAATGATTAACCTGATAATAAATTTTGGCCCTGAATCTTTTAAATTTATGATTGTGATTTGTTAAATGGTTGAGTGGTCCTTTGCTCCTTGGTTCTAATCAGGTGTCTTTTCTTGTCAACATAATGAGGAAATTTTCTTTCAGATTTTGTTTATTTCAACTTGAATATGATCCATATTTTAGTTGATAACAGGAAAGAGAAGTTGGTTTCTTTTGAGGGCAAGTAATCTGCTCTAATCTACTCAAAAGGAAGCTACAGATTACAGCTCCCTACGTGAATCTTATGATATTTTTATGTACTTGTAATTTGTAAAAGTTGATATGAGCATCAACTGGAAAGACAGGATACCCTATTTTTCAACAAGTTTAGGATTGTAGAGAATGACTCGTCAGTATGAACATGTCATTAGGTTTATGGTTTTAGAAAATTGGAGAAACGATTAGACTAGAGATGCGATCATCGATAATGACGATTGTAGAGAATGACTCTGATCAATATGAACATGTCATTAGGTTCAAAACTTGGTGTTTTCTAACATGAGCGTGAGTTGTGAATGGAGCTTCTGAAAGTTGCATTGTTTTTGTGGACTGGCACATATAAAGGATGAAAAAAAGAGAAGAGAGCGGTTAAATATTTTGTGTCTATGTTACCCTTTTTGAAGTTATAGATGACGGAATTTCTTAACCAAAAGTTGGGTATGGGTTGTGAAATGTGGATCTTTTCGAAGATATTGGGGTAAGATATGTCCTCCTGGTTCTTTTCAATACCAAAATGATCGCCTACAGTAGTTGATACATTTCCTTGATACTCACCAATCACCATTACTAATTTTATGCATGTAACTTTTTCTTTTTGACAAACTCATGCAAGTAACTGAATGAAATACCTAACCAATTTGTTTGAGAAAATGGTTTAATCATATCCATACATTAGTTGAGATGCTCCCGAATTGTTTGTTGATCAGTTCAATTTATAAATGAGTCGAACTTGAATACGCATATACGAGCCGAATTTGAGTATTAAAGAGTTTGAGCTTAATAATATTCTAAAGAACGAAATTGAAAATTTAATGAGTCGACACCCTATTAAGGGGTGGATTGGAAGTCAATGAGCTTGAAGAAGATGGCCGCCATTAGCCTGGAAAGAATCAGTCCTAGACAAAAACACATGATATTTTGTATCACTTAAATAGTTTTGTTTGCCGTCTCCCGAAAAATTAAACACAAAATCCACCAATCACCATCCCAATGGTTACAAAACAATTGCTGTCTCCAATGGATCTCAACAACCATGACATATAATTGCATAAGTTAGTCCAAAAAACAAGATAAACACAATTTCTTGCGCTGTTCTGACAATAAAATAACCTTAATACAACATCACATCTTACAAATACAGCACGCCTATGCCCTTCAATATGCCATTCACCGTCCTTTCCTCCTAACAATGACATTATATAGTATCACCCTACCAACACATCTTGTACTGTATTATTACTCATCTTTCTTCTTGCATCAAACAAGATAACAGCCAACACCTTTTAACCATTGTCCTCTTCTTTCTCTACAACAAACAATGACTCTTGAAGAGCCAGAGCCAGAGCCAAACCCCACCTCTGATTATACTTTAGATTGGATGGAAGGTTCCTTATCGTACCTTCCATCCTTCTTTGAAGATCCATATAGTTCTGGTGATCCTTATAGTTCCGGAGATCTTAATGATGATTCTTGGTTGGATATTGGTCAAGACCTTGATCAGGAATTACTTAACTCTAGTCTTGCTTCTATCAACTATAACTCGGCCTCGTCTACCACTACTGCCACAAGCACACCTCTGATTGATCCCATCATATCTGGTCAGAAGAAACGAAAGATAACTGATGAACCAAATCCCAGGGTATCTCAAGCCAACAAAAAGAATCAGAACCGTAGAAGCAATGAGCCGGAAGATGGAAATCAAACAGTATTAGATCAAGGAGTCCCAAACAAAAAAGGTGGTGGAAACAAAAGAGGAAGTAGCAAATTGGTTGGAAATAACTGTAGTAACGGCAATAATAAAGAAGGGAGATGGGCAGAACAACTGCTCAATCCTTGTGCCATAGCTATCACGGCAGGAAATCTGAATCGAGTTCAGCACTTACTCTATGTGCTTCACGAACTTGCCTCAGCCACCGGGGATGCCAACCACCGCCTGGCATCACACGGTCTCCAAGCACTTACTCGACATCTATCTGCTTCTCACACATATTCTGTTGCTTCTAAGACCATGAATTTTGCTTCTGCCAAACCCAGATTCTTCAAAGAATCTTTGATGTATTTCAATGATATCAATCCGTGGTTTACTATTCCTAACAACATTGCAAATTCCTCAATACTCCAAATACTCTCTCAACAACATTCCTCAAATAATCTTCATATTGTTGATATTGGAGTCTCTCATGGAGTTCAATGGCCCACACTTCTTGATGGCTTGACTCGTCGACCAGGTGGGCCTCCTCCATTGGTTCGACTCACCGTTATTGCTCCAGTTGTCAGCAATAATCAATCCCTAGACACTCCATTTGCAGTTGGTCCACCGGATTACAATTTCATCCCACAACTCACTGCATATGCAAAAACATTGAATGTTAACTTGCATATCAATAGAATTGAGAACCATTCTTTACAAGCACTAAATGCTCAAGTCCTTGGTTCTACTCCTGATGAAACCTTAATCATTTGTGCTCAATTCAGAGTCCACCAGTTGAACCACAACAACCCGGATGACAGAACAAAATTCCTAAAAGTACTGAGGAGTTTGGAGCCCAAAGGGGTGATACTAAGTGAAAACGATATGGATTGTAGCTGCAACAACTGTGGGAATTTTGCGACTGGATTTGCCCGACGAGTGGAATACCTGTGGAGATTCTTGGACTCTACTGGTGCAGCATATAAAGGACGAGACATCGAAGAAAGGAGGATGATTGAAGGAGAAACTGCAAAGGCATTGACAAATGCTGGAGAGATGAATGACAAAAAAGACAAGTGGTGCGAGATAATGAGGCGTGTAGGATTCAGTGGAGAAGTTTTTGGAGAGGATGCCGTTGATGGAGCTCGAGTGCTGTTAAAGAAGTATGATAGTAACTGGGAAATGAGAGTCCAAGAGAAGGATCGATGTGTGGGACTCTGGTGGAAAGGACAGCCAGTTTCATTTTGCTCCTTGTGGACTACTGATAGGAAACAAAATGATAAGTGAACACTTAATTGTTGGTTTATTGAAGGTTTCAGTAATTTAGATAACTCGAATCATATCATTTCATAACACGTCAATAATAGTCTGCTTATCAGTTGGTTCAGGTTCTTTGAAATACCATTGTTTGTAATATCATCATTATTCTTGATACTATTTCAGCAAGTAAAAGGTTTTGTTAAAAATTCTAGAACAAGCTTTTATGGAGGCAGTTTTCCCAGAGACACTCTTATTTCATATATTTAAGTCGAATACTTGTTAGCGCTGTAAACATTCTTAAATTGAATAGTCGGGCATTACGATAAAGAGAATGTTCGGAGTTGTCAAGACAACTAGGCAGTCAAACAAAACAGGATGCATAACAAAAACATTCTTCTGCTGATTTTAAGCTCAAACCAAATGTATACAAGACGGTTCAGTTATCCCCTAATCATTAGAAAATATAACAGATCACACAAAAATCTCTAAACCATATGTACCAAAGTTCCAACAGCAACACAGTTGCTTCAGTGTTATCTAAAGTCTATCTACTCCATTTATACCGGAAATGTACCAAACTAAAAATAATCTCAAGAATCATATATCCTCACTGACGTTCGAATTGACTGCCTGCAAACAGGACATTTGGGTGATTCTTCGCGCTCTATAGACAGTGCACATCTTTGGCAACAAACTAGGTGCCCACATGGAATGAATGCTGATCTTCGCCTCCTCATTAGGCAGATTACACAGAGCTCCCCATCTGGAATATCCCCAGTCTCCTCATCTGCTACAACCTGAGTCTCCGCCTCACTACTAGCAGCAGAATTGTCTTGCTGGACGCGCCTAACTTGCCTCCACTCTTTCCATCTATTCCAATTCCTGATACAATTGAATGGTTTTGTATTTATTCATTGTATTGATCAGATGTGTTAGTTATAATTCACATATATTATATTTACACTGATTTGTGAACTAAGCTCAACAAGAAGCACACTCTCAGATAACTACATACAGGAGTGGATCAATTCTTGCACTTATAGGACTGGGTCAATTCTTGCACTCACATTTTGTTTTCTTTCTATAGCAATGATGATAGTTACCACAATCACCACGAAAGTATAACAATCTTTTTAAATCCTTGTTAAATTTCGACACCTACCATCCTTCTTCCTGTCTGAAACCTACCATCCTACTAGAGTACAAGTGCAAATCAGTATATTACCTTACAGCAGCATAACCTAGCACGCCTATTGCTAGAGAACTAAGAACAACTCCACTCCAAAATAGAACTTTTGTTCTGAAGGCGAGATCTACCAGCATCTGTTCCTTGGTCATGTCAGACCTGCAAAAGCACATCAAGAAGAGAGAAATAAAAGGTCATCACTATTGATTAGAAGCTATGATAAAAGAGATGGTAAAGGTAAGACCAAATTTGTCCTCATACGTAAGGTATCTTTTAGCTTTCTACTCGTATAAATTACTACTGAACAGAACTAGAAGTTTAAAAACCACCGTCTAAAACTTAAGATAACAGGCTGGTGCACATGCATATAGTTGATTTCCTAAAATATAGAACAAATGCTATTTGAGTGATCATTCTAATTATGTTTTATCATATCATGTTTTGATGCTTGTGGATAATTATAATAGTTTTAACATATTTAACAAGTAAACAAATATGAAAAGAAACCCAAAGGGTCCTGATATATTAGTGGGCAAGAAAAACTATTTTGAACATAAAGTGCCTAAGATAGTTCTGCTCTGGTATATTTAATGTTTGCAACAACTTTTCAAGTCCGTACATAAAATACGGCATATCCTTGCACGACTTGATCTCAGGAGTTCCATTTTTCAAACTGCAGATGCCAACCGCAGTAATATCTTTTCCTAATGGAAGAATTTTCTCTTCGTCCAGCAGTCCAACCTTCAAGTATAAGACAAACTCAGTTCAAAAGTTTCTGATAGCATTAACCATCAATAATCTAAAGAAAAAAAAATGTGGTTGTAGGTGTTGGAGCAATGAAATCCTCAAGCTCTACAATAAATCCATATTAAAATATCACTAATTATTCTTGTAAACAAATAAATAATTAATAACTCACAGGATACTCATGGCCAAAAAGCGCCTGTAGGAATGTATAAGGAGAAGCTGTGATTGGCTGCAAGTGGTGATAAACAGTTACAAGAGGTATTGGATGTCTTGAGCCATCCATGTTCACAACAACATAATCAGAATATGGCCAAATTCCACCATCCACAAGAATAAAAGGAACCTGTTAGGATGTCATGTCAAAAAAGGAACACAGTTGGCAGTAACAAAAAGGAACCTAACCTAAATCAACATCTAGTATCTTCACATTAAAGAAGTGAAAGAAATTGATGTAAATTAATCATGTCCACTTCAAAAAAGAGATAATTCATAGCTTCATTTTAATGGTATTAGCATCTAATATAAACCACAAAGACTAAAGGAAAAAAAGTAGTTGTTACCGTTCTTAATGATGAAGACTCTTGCTCTTTCCATGATCTTGCAAAGAGAGAACGTATATCTGAAGTCCATCCAAAAAATCCTCTCCATTCGTTGTATATACACTTCAAACTCACACCACTGTATTAGAAAATAAATAACACAGAATCTATATATTTTACAGACTAACATACATTCGAATATTAACTCCTTGTACAACTTAGTGAATTTCAGCATGCTATTATACATTGTAATTTCTTCTAGGACATAGGAGGTAAGAACTATTAACAATTTATAGAACTTCCACTCTAGCTCGGTTCTAAAATACAACCATCTTTATACTTAACTAACTTTTTGACATCTCTCAACTTTCATCGGATTGATTATTTGGCAAGGATAGCTATAGCTATGTTTTGTTCAATATTTTGTACCAATTATACATTTATGCTAATTCCAATACAATCATAGCCATGCTTTGGATTGATCATTCATAAATCTAGTTCAATATGTTTGCTGCATTGCTCTTAGACAGTTAGAAAGTTCCTTCACTAAACTGTGTAAGATACAAGAAACATTTAGGTACTCTTTACGACATGTTATCCTAACAGCCTCTTAATCCACACTGTACCTCTCTTAATTACCCTAACAAAAGCTAAATTCTATAACAAAAACTCAAAATCCTACCAAAACACTTCATTTGAATAAATTCATACAAACTCAATCCATACATGAACCAAAACACACAACACAAACAAATAAATACTCTATATAACTAGAACAAATGAATTAGAAATTACGAAAATACCGTTTGCGTTCGCAACAAGACCACGCCTTTCTCGCCGGACTCAGGCGAAACAAGAGCATTACTAGCTCTCAAACTCTTCCAATTGCCTTCAACAACCGATTTAGCCTCAACGGAGCCACGAACAACGATGATCTTACCATCATCGGAAGTAGAAAGCAGCGACCGGAGATCGGAAACGCGAACGGACGGAGCGTCGTGGATTTTACGCAACGCCGATGAAGAAGAGGTGTATTTGAGAATGCTACGAACTGCCACGTAAGCTAGGGTTAAACCGAGCACAGCGCCGTCGGCTGCGAGCGCGATTTGTGACAGAACCGCCGCGGCGGCTTGGTCTACAGACATCGGAGTAAATTATTTCACCACTAGATGATTGAAATTTACTTGATTGTTATACATACAATTTATCTGTATCTATACGCAGATAAGGGAGTGGAGAAGACAACAAAACTAACTGCCGCTGTGTGTAAAAAGATGTTTGCAACTTATCACTTGCGTAAAAAGTTTGGTCGGGGGAAAAGCCATTTTTTAAAAAGTTTTTTCAATTATTTAAGTTTATAAAATACGAGCTTATATCCCGTGCGATGCACCGTTTTTTTTAATATTTTATTAATAATATAAATAATTTAATTTAATAAATTATTGACGTAATCTTTAGTAGTATTTTAGATATTAAAATATAAAATATTTTTAAATAATAGATCTAACGGTATGTATGTATTTATTTGCTCTTAAAAAATTTATAAATGTGACTAAAGTGCAAATAACAAAATATGTATTCTGTAATATACCGAGTTTCTTCTAACATATGATATTACTTTTATTTTTTTATTAATTATCTTATTTAAATTGTATGTTATAAAAAACTTATATTAAACCCGGATTTTATAAGTTTAATATAAAAATATTGTCATTATATATATATTTTGTCCGTGTTATTTTTAATTTGAATATGAGTTGTTTTACCTAAAAAATATACAAAAGACAATGTTATTAAAAAGACAGTTAGTTACTTATTAATAATTATATAAAATAATATTACATTTATATATATGTTGTCCATGTTACTTTTAGAAAATTAGTTGTTTAAATTAGAAAATATAAAATTATATTACCTTTTTATATATATGTTGCACCTGTTACTTTTAGAAAATTAGTTGTTTAATTTAGAAAAAATAAAAAAGATTATGTGCTTTAGCGAAAAAGGGTAAGTGATTATTTATTAATAATTATATATAACAACATTACCATTACATATTTATTTTTCATGTGTTATGTTTAGAAGATAAGTTGTTTTAGTTAGAAAATGTAGAACATATAATGTGTTTTTGCTGAAAAAGGTAATTAGTTATAAATATTTAATAATATTACCATTTTATATATAGGTTACCTATTTTATTTTTAGAATATCAGTTGTTTTGGTTAAAAACATATATAATAGGTAATGTGTTTTAGCTGAAAATATATAAAATTATATTATCTTTTTATATATATGTTGTTCGTGTTATTTTTAGAAAATTAGTTGTTTAAGTTAGAAAAAAATAAAAAAGGTTATGTGTTTAGGTGGTTATTTATTAATAATTATATATAACAATATTACCATTATATATTTATTTTCCATGTGTTAGGTAATCAGTTATAAATATGTAATAATATTACCAGTTTATATATATATATTACCTATTTTATTTTTAGAAAATAAGTTGTTTTGGTTAGAAAAATATATAAAATAGGTAATGTGTTTTAGCTGAAAAAAATAATTGGTTATAAATAAATTGATTATAGATAGGCCCGACCCAAATTATAGATAGACTCGGACCAAATACCGACCGACCGACCGACAACTGACCAAAACTTTTAATATTTCGTCTTTAGTATAGATAATCAAACTTTAAAAAAGTTATAATCACTAGCTTATATTTTTTTATTTACTTTTAAGAGCTAATTACAAAAGTTATAATCACTAGCTTATAATCCGTGCTTGGCACGGGTTTTTTTTAATATAATAAAATTATATTTTTAAAATAAAAATATTTTTCATTTTATTTTTTTGTATTAATAATGGAAATATATAGAATATTGTATAATTTTAGGCATGTTTATAAAAGATAATATATTTCCATTAAAAGGTAATGTGTTTTATATTATTGCTTTATATTATTTTATACAATAGACTAAGTGATCGAAAATCGAAAACCAATTTTTTTAATATTTCGGTTATTATATAATAGTAAGCTTAAAACCCGTGCGATGCACGAATTATTATTAATAATTGTTATTTTTATTATTTATGTTTTAATATTTCATTAATTACATTTGCTAAAAAAAATAAGTAGACGTGTTAAACATTTTTAAATAATTAAAAGTATTAAAATAAATTTTATAATAAATAGCTTATAACAATCACGGGCTTCTTTTAATATAATATAATATTTATTTTTCATATATTTTTATTGTATTAATTATAAAAATATATAGAATATAGTATAATTGACATTTTTATTAATAAGATATAGTGTTTCATATTTTATAGAATGTATTAATAATTGAAATATATATAATATTAAGAACATATCTAATTAAAAAAGGCAATATTAATGATTGAAAAATACATTTTACTAATTTTTATTTTTAGGCGTGTTATCAAAGGTTATATATTTTCATTAAAAAGTAATGTGTTTTAATTATAAAAGATAATCGGATAGTTACAATATTTTATATTATTTTATTATTATTTTAGAATATAATAATAATTGAAAGATATATAATATTAAGAAGATATATAATTAAAAAAGACAATATTAATGATTGAAAGATATATTATACTAATTTTTATTTTTAGGCTTGTTATCAAAGGTAATATATTTTCATTAAAAAGTTATGTGATTTAATTATAAAAGATAATCGGCTAGTTACTATATTTTATACTATTATATTATTTTCTATTTTTATATTATTTAATTATTTATTAAATAGAATAAATGATCGAAAACTAAAACTTTCAATGTTTTGGCTATTTTTTTGAAAATGAGAGATTTTAGTAAGGACAAATAGAAAAGCTAACATGTTTTAATTAAAAAAAATAATTATCTGTGATATTTTTAAAAGTATTTTAATTATATTAATTAAAAAAATACGTTGACATGTTTAAATATGTAAGCTTTTTTAAATAATTAAAAATATTAAAATAGATTTTAAAATAAATAAGTAAGGGTTGCACCTGATATTTTTGGAAAATAGATATTTTAGTGAGAACAAATATAAAAAGTAATATGTTTTTATTTAAAGGTAATTATCTGATCTAGTTACTATTTTTATATTATTTTATTATTTATTAAATAGAATAAATGATTGAAAACCGAAAACTGAAAATCAAAACTTTCAATGTTTCGGCTTTAATAAAAACAAGCATATAACCCGTGCAACGCACGGACGACTTTAATATTAATTTTGAAATTTAATTTTAAGTTTTTTGAGATTTTAATTCTTCTGAAAATGCTACCTTTTTAAAAAGAATTAAAATTAATATTTTAATACTTTAAATTTAAAAACATTTATAGATTTGATAATAGTTTATTAGTTTAGTAAGCATGTTAGTAAAGATAACCGTCAAAATTATCAATATATTTTGTTGTAATATATATAAATATAAATTTAAATATTTTATAAAAAAAAGTCGTGTTTTTTAATTTTAAGTAAAGTATAATTAAAAGAGTTTGTAGTTATGTTATATATGTGAGAAAATTGAAAATTAAAACTTTTAATGTTTCGGCTAGTATATAATAGTACAAATAGATAGATTAAATAGAATAAATTATCGAAAATTGAAATCAAAACTTTCAATGTTTCGGCTATTATATAATAGTATAGTATAGATAGATAATTTTAGAAAATGAGAAATTTTAGTTAAAAAATATAAAAAAGAATATACGTTTTGGCTAACAATGGTAATCGGTTAATTATTAGTATTTATAATATTAGTATTTTATGTTACTAAATGAAATTGCATGTGATATTTTTGAAAAATGTGAGATTTTATTTAGGAAAAATTTTAGTTAGAAAATATAAAAAAGAATATACGCTTTGAAAAAAAAAGCTAATCGGTTAGTTATTAGTAATTACAAATATTACTATTTCAGTTCATTAAAAAGAACTACCCATGATATTTTTGGAAAATGAGAGATTTTAGTTAGAAAAAATAGAAAATTAAAACATTTAGTTTGAAAATATAAAAAAATATATACACTTTGGCTATGTTATGGATTAAAAAACGTATTTGTATATTAATTGCTAGGATTAATGAGCTTTCGAGCTTTAATGGCTGCACTCGTGTTTCCGGACTAAATTGGTCCTCACAAGATGCCTACGTATCTCAATTCGTTATTGAGAATCAAGCCAAGACGTAGTTCTGATTGTAGGATCAGGGACCTTATATAGGCGTCTGGAGCCTAGTATTTATGGTATGTTTGGGAGACTTAACGGATAAGTCTTCTTTTTGATATTGGATAAGTATTGTATTTCTTGCTGAAGAATTCGTTTCCTTGTTGATAAAGGTTATGACTCATTGATTGCCTTTAATTGGGATTCCAGATCCTTCTTTGACTAATTTTCCATAATCAAAGCTCTTTTCATGAGCTGTATATTTTCCCTACTCATTAATTACGAAATTAATGAATAATTAGGGTGTCGGGCCTTAAATATCGACCTTTTGTTTGACCAGCCAATTATATTTCTATAATTACTTTTCTGACCATATCATTTGCCCCCCAACTTCTGGGAAAATATCCTTGCGGTTTTCGTAGAAGTTACAGCGTGTTTTTCCCAAAATTTTCCATTTTTTAGGGCATTTTCAACCTCAAATTAGGTCATTTTCGACCAGGAATTCGACCAGGAATTCAGTGTAAAATCGACCAGGATTTCGACCAGGAATTCGAGCTCAAACAAGTGTGAGGTCGAAGCTCTCGACCTGGATTTCTAGGTCTTTTTCGACCTCGCCTGTTCGACCTCGACTCAGTATTTTTTCGAACAGGAACAGCTGTGAGGTCGAAGATCCCGACCTGGTTTTACAAGTCATTTTCGACCTCAAGTGTTCGAACAGGAAGCCAGTGTAACTTCGACCTGGAATTGTTGATTTCAATTCCTAGGCTATTATCGACCTCATTTGACGACCTCGTCTCTAATATACCTTCGACCTCGATTGGTTGCGAGGTCGAGGCTCTCGACCTGTATTCAAAGGCTATTTTCGACCTCGATTGGTCGACCAGGAATTACATGTGTTTTCGACCAGGAATTCCAGAATTAATTTCTATGCCATTCTCGACCTCGTTTCAGTATGAGGTCGAGTGATACGAACTCGATTAATAGTATATTTTCGATCTCATTCGTTCGATCTCGACCCAGGGTCTTTTCGACCTCATTTTGCCAATTTTTTGACTTGTTTTTGGTGCGAAGTCGATGGACACGACCTCAGTTTCGTGTGTATTTTCGACTAGGGTCATACGACCTCGATTTAGGGTCTTTTCGACCTCAAAACCTTTAATTGTTTCGTTTTATTTGGAAGTGGGGTCGTTTGATACGACCTCGTCTTCTCGTATACTTTCGACCAGGGCCGTGCGATCTCGAATTAGAGTCTTTTCGACCTTGGTTTTTTCATTTTTTGCCTTGGTTTTATTCCAGGCTTTATTATTTTTGGGCTTTTAAATAGTCCAATTTTAATTTTGGGACTTAATTCTTTCCAGCCTTGGGCCTTAATGGGCCTTTTTGACTTGGGCTTCGATTTTGCCTGAGGCTCAATTTATTTGGGCCTTTGCCTTTGTAATCCAAAAATGGATTTATGGGCCATACTGGCTATAGACGGTTGCCATCCCTCAACCGGTTGATCTTCCAGTCATTCTCACTATAAGAGAGTGAGATTTCTCATTTCACTCTCACTTCTCACTTTTCACTTTCCAAAATTTCTCTCTAGTTTTCTCTTAGTTTTTATTCCGTGGTAAGGCGATTTCCGGCGAGCTTTTTACGGTGGTGTTCTTGTTTTTCTGGGATTGATCTTCATCCCTTGAAGATTTCTGGGCTTTAATCTTCATCATTTGAAGATTTCTGGGTTTTAACCTTCCTCATTCGAAGATTTCTGGGTTCCCTTGAAGTTTTTCTGGAAATTTCCTTTGAAGATTTGAAGATTTGAAGATGTCTGACAAGACTGCCCAACGACTTCAAAGAATGAACAAAGCTTCAAAGAGAGGTATCAACATTCGCTCTCCTCATATGTCTCTTCAGGATATGATCTTAGAGCGTAGTGACGAATATCCTCATGTATCACACTTAGATTCATTTGATTGTAGTAATAAGTTCCATGAAATTGACTTAATTAGGGACTATAACAAAATGTATAGGGTTAAGTCCCCCTATAGGTTAGTTCCAGCAGGCCCAGGG
This sequence comes from Heracleum sosnowskyi, assembly GCA_030848705.1. Taxonomy (NCBI): domain Eukaryota; kingdom Viridiplantae; phylum Streptophyta; class Magnoliopsida; order Apiales; family Apiaceae; genus Heracleum; species Heracleum sosnowskyi. The sequence continues at coordinate 44,532,456 of CM061244.1, forward strand.
GACCGTTCTTGCCATTGGCGTCCTGATGCACTTTGCATATACAAGGATGCCATTGTTGCAGGACTTAGGTTTCCCATTCATGAGTTCATTCCCAGGCTTTTGGCTGATGTTGGGATTAACCCTTGCCAACTTCCTCCAAACGCCTGGAGAATAATTATGTGTTTCATTGTTCTTTGTTTGAAGAACAAATTTTCTTTATCTGTAGCTTTGTTTAGGAAAATCTTTCAATTTAAGAATAGTTCAGCCATTACTTTGGGTTGGGTTTATATCAACCACCGTCCTTCCACTCCCCCCATATTTCACCCCAAATCCATTCCGGATAATAACCCAAAATGGAAAGAGGAATTTATGTATTTAGTTTGGGAAGGAGGGGATTGGGGCACCCTTTTTCGTAGTTCTTTTAGTAGAGTTTCGGATGGTAGCCCTAGTGATATTATCCTGAGTGATGAGGAAGCCCATGCGTATGCTGAACTTACAAAGGATAACTATGCCACCATGGCTTGGGTGCTCCTGGACGAGTTCCAGCTTAAGTCCTTGGGACTTTCCAACGTTTCTGATAAGGGTAATTCTCACCTCATATCTTTCTTTATTTATTTAAGATTGACTTATACCAACTGTTTCTTTCCTTGTATCTTTTGCAGTTGCGACCTTTATCAACAAGTCCAACGAGCCTGAAGACGGGGAAACAGCCCGGATGAAGAGGGCACGTTTAGGGGGGAAGGACCCTCGTGCTTCTAGTATTCCAGCTTTCATAAGGCCACATGTGGACCTTACTGAGGATGCTGAAGGCCCTCCTTCGGGCAAGAGTGCAGTTTGACGCCCCAACTGGGGTCTTAGGAAGAAGGACACCGTGGTGGGAGTGTCCAAACATGCTGTGGAGTGGTCTTATCACTCTCTGACTCCTTGTGACTACAAGGATTTTGTTTCTAACTCCACCATTGAGGGGGTGGAGCATGCTGGATCCCAGGCTATGGCTGCTGTAAGTATTTCTCTCCTTCTTTTCTTTGTAGTCTTTGATTTATTTCAAGTTTAAGTATTTAACCTATAACTTGTTTGCAGATGAATGCCAACTACCAAGGGGCTCTCTTTCAAGCTAAGTCTTGGCGTTCATCTTCTGAGGCCAACCAAGGCAAGTTTGAGAAGTCCCAGGAGGAAATGGCTTCAGTGAAGGCCACCCTGGCTAGGAAGGAGAAGGAGTTGGCTGACTCCCAGGCTGAGCTGGTGTCTTTGAGGAAGGCCAAGGATGATTTTATCGACGAGTATCTCGACTCTGAGGAGTACGGGGACTTGATTGATAAGCATGACGGGCTCCTCTTCCTAGTTCAGTACACTAAGGGATGGGATGACGCTCTTGCTGCTGTTTTGGAGAGGATGCCTGGATCCCTCTCTATTTCTGATTTTCCAAGCCCTCACCTTCCTACTCATATGGAGTTGGCTTTGGCTGGAGAGGAGGATATGGAGGAGGATGACAGGATCCTAGACCTGGATCATACTTCTCCTCCTGGTCAGGCTGCTGGAGCTGATGATTGTGCCCCTCACTTGGGAGAGGAAGAGGAGGATGAGGAGGAGGCCGTGGACAAGGCTGCTTAGATGTAGTTTTACTTATGGCCATTCATGGCTTGTACTTTTTTATGTACTTTCAGCCTACGGGCTTAACTTAACTTTTTTATTTAAGTTTTTATCCAGCCTTATTTATATCTTGTGGCCATTCATGGCTTGTGTTGTTTTCCTTGCTTCTTGAATGTTTGTTAACACTCACAGTAGATAAGCTTTAAAACATGAAAATGCTGAATTTATTCATAACTTGAAGATGGGATCAACCCTTACATAGTATCCCAGTTTAAAACTTGGGTTGGTTTCATCGAACCTTATTTATAGTAGTGAGTCCACTTGGAGACACCTTAAACATAATAAACTTTCAAATTGGAGGCATGCCAAGTCCTTGGCACCTCTTGCCCTTCAAGGGTTTCTAGTTTGTACGAGCCTCGACCAAATACGTTCTTGACGCGATATGGTCCTTCCCAATTTGGGGCTAACTTCCCTTTTTGTCCAACTCCGGATGCTTCAATCTTTCTGAGAACCAAGTCTCCTTGACGAAAGAACCTTTCTTTAACCCTTAGGTTGTAGTAAAAGGATGCTTTCTTTTGATGTTCAACTATCTTGGCGTTCGCCTCATCTCTAACTTCGTCAATTAGATCCAAAGCCAGCCTCAAGCCTTCTTCATTTTCTTCCGGTTCATAAGCCTCAACTCTTGGGGAGGTGTAAGTAATCTCCACCGGGACCACTGCCTCTGCTCCATAAGCCAATAGAAATGGAGTTGCCCCGGTGGTGACTTTGCAAGTAGTACGATATGCCCAAAGTATAGGGAGTAATTCGTCTACCCAAGTGTTTCTGGAGCGTTCAACTCTTTTCTTTAGTCCATCAAGGATGATTCGATTTGCAACCTCAGCTTGCCCATTTGCTTGTGGATGGGCGACAGAAGTGAAGCGCAACTTGATATCGTTTTCATCACAATACTTCTTGAACTCATCGTTGTTAAACTGAGTTCCATTGTCCGTGACCAGGACTCGTGGAATTCCATATCTGCATATCACATTTTCCCAGAAGAATTGCATCACTTGCTTGGTTGTTATCTTGGCCAATGGCTTAGCCTCAATCCACTTGGTGAAATAGTCAATTGCTACTATCAAGAACTTTCTTTGAGCACTTGCCATAGGAAATGGCCCGAGTATATCCATTCCCCACATAGCAAAGGGGATAGGTGAGTTAATGGATGTCATCATCTCTGGTGGTTGCCTAACCACTGGTGCATGTTTCTGGCATCGTTCACATTTCTTGACGTAGCTTTTAGCATCAGCAAGTATGCTTGGCCAATAGAAACCTAGACGAGTGACTTTATGAGCCAGGGCTCTGCCCCCCAAGTGTTGCCCACAAATCCCTTCATGCACTTCCTTTAGGGCCAATTCTGCCTCTTGAGGTCTTAAGCACTTTAAGTATGGAATAACAAAAGATTTCTTGTATAGGATTCCCTCAATTAGGGCATACCTTAGTGCTCTGACGTATAACTTTCGTGCTTCTGAAGTGTCGTTGGGCAGCCACCCAGTTTCCAGATGAGCTTTGATGGGATCAATCCAACAACTGGTGATACCAATGGGGGCTACCAACTTTCCATTGATGCTTGGGGTCTTCAAGACCTGGAAGTATACACTCCCGGCATAGTTTTCAATTTCAGAAGAGGCAAACTTAGACAAGGCATCAGCCTTCACATTTTCCTCCCTTGGAATGTGCTCCACATAGCATTCATCGAATTGAGTCATAATGGCCTTGACAAGTTTTAAGTACTTGGCCATGACTTCATCTCTGGCCTCAAATTCCCCATTTACTTGGGAAACCACTAGCCTCGAGTCTCCACAGACTTTCAGAGTTTTGACTCTCAAGGCTCCAGCCAGCCCTAAGCCAGCTATCAGAGCTTCATACTCAGCCTCATTGTTTGTTGTCGGGAAGTCAAGTTTTAGTGCATACTCTATTAGGAATCCATCAGGACTCTGTAGCACTAAACCAGCTCCACTTGATTTTGTTTTTGATGCTCCATCAAAATAGAGCACCCAACATTCTTTGAAGGTCATTTCCTCATCTTTCTTATCTTCCATAGTTACTTCCTGCCCCCCGACTTCTTGGTTGTCAATGGTGCATTCAACCATGAAGTCAGCAAGTGCTTGAGCTTTTATGGCCGTCCGAGGCTTATACTTGATATCAAATTCTCCCAATTCAATGGCCCATTTGATCAATCTTCCACTAACTTGAGGGCTATGCAAGATGTTTCTTAGAGGTTGATCAGTCAAAACCTCTATCTTGTGAGCCTGAAAGTAGGGGCGTAGCTTTCTTGAGGCCATTATCAAGGCTAAGGCAAACTTCTCCACCATTGAGTAGTTTATTTCTGCCCCATGTAGAATCTTGCTCACATAGTAAATGGGTTTCTGAACCTTCATTTCTTCCTTTACCAAAATAGCTCCAAGGGCTGTGTTAGAAACTGCCAAGTATAAATAGAGAATTTCTCCTGGCTTGGGTTTTGCCAACAGTGGTGCTTCAGCCATATATTTCTTCAGGGCCTCAAAGGCCTCTTGACTTTCAGTTGTCCATTCAAAATTCTTCACTTTTTTGAGTGCTTTGAAGAAGGGCAAACACTTCTCTCCAGACTTGGAGATGAATCTTCCCAAAGCAGCCACTCTTCCCGTCAGTTTCTGGACATCCTTGACAGTCTTTGGTGGTTCCATGTCTAGAATCGCTTTGATTTTGTCGGGATTTGCCTCGATTCCTCTCTTGGAAACCATCAGGCCTAAAAACTTTCCCGAGCCTACACCAAAGGCACACTTGGCTGGATTTAGCATCATCTTGTGGTGTCTTAGCACTTCAAAAGCCTCTCGAAGGTGCTCAATGTGATCGGCCTTATCAAGGCTCTTGACTAACATGTCATCTACGTAGACCTCCATGGTTTTTCCAATCAGATGCTCAAAGATTTTGTTCACCAACCTTTGATAGGTTGCTCCAGCATTCTTAAGCCCAAAAGCCATGACTAAGAAACAGAAGACACCAAAGTCAGTGATGAACGACACTTTGGCTATGTCATCTTTGTGCATCTTAATTTGATTATATCCGCTGAAGCCATCCATGAAACTTAGCATCTCGTGCCCAGCAGTGGCATCTATCAGAGCATCAATCCTTGGTAAGGGAAAACAATCCTTAGGACATGCATCATTCAAGTCGGTGAAGTCGACGCACATTCTCCACTTCCCGTTAGCTTTCTTGACCATCACAGGGTTAGCTAACCATTCCGGGAATTGGATTTCTTCAATAAACCCAGCTTCTAAAAGCTTATTCACTTCTTGCTTAATGGCTTCAAGCCTCTCTGGAGCAAAGCTTCTTTTCTTTTGTTTCACTGCCTTCCTTTCTGGATCCACATTCAATTTGTGAGATATTAGTTGGGGATCAATCCCTGGCATGTCAGCCGCTGTCCAAGCAAAAACGTCATTGTTCTCTTGAAGAAAAGAAGCGAGTTTGCCTTTCAATGGTTCGGGCAGTAGTGCCCCAACATAAGTCACCTTTTCTGGTTCATCCAGGACTAAGGGAATTGGGATTAAATCCTCAGCTGGTTTCCCTCTTCGGTCCTCATTGTCACTAGTGTCCATATCTTCAATGGGGAGAACCTGCCCCCCGACTCCATCAGGCCTCAACGCGGCTACATAACAGCTTCTAGCCATCTTTTGGTCTCCCCGTTCTTCACCAATCCCATTCCGAGTGGGGAATTTGAGTTTCAGGTGGTAAGATGAGGCGACAGCCTTAAACGCATGAAGACCCGTCCTCCCAAGGATCGCATTGTAGGTTGAGGTTGCCTTTATAACTATGAAGTTCAGCATCTGAGTGGATGTATTCGTTCCTTGCCCCATGGTCATTGGGAGTTGGATAGTGCCTTCCACCTTTGATTCCACTCCATTGAACCCATATATGGGCATATTAGAGGGTGTCAACTGAGAATCAGTGTAACCCATCTTGATGAAAGCATCGTGGAACAATATATCCACTGAGGCTCCATTGTCGACTAGGACTCTCTTTGTTTCGGAGTTGCCTATCACAGGTACTATGACAAGAGGATCATCGTGGGGGAACTTCACCCCTTCCAAGTCTGAATCATCAAAACCTATTGATACTTCTGTTCGTGCACGCTTCGGTGCTTCTCCAATGACGGTCAGTACCTCTCGGGCATAAGCTTTTCTTGAGTTTCGGGAGGACCCAGCAGCAGTTGGCCCTCCGAATATCATGTTGATCACTGGCCCTCGGGGCTTGGGATTCCGATCTTGATCGTTGTCCCTTCTATCATAATCCTTTCTTTTATAGTTCCCCCTTTGGCTACCTTGGCTTCCATCCTTAGTGAACTTGCTGAGTTTTCCTCTTCGTATCAGAAACTCAATCTCATCTTTCAATTGCCTACAATCGTCGGTGTCATGACCGACTTCTTTGTGGAACCGACAAAACTGATTTTGGTTCCGTTTGGACAAATCAGCCCTCATTGGCTTTGGCCATTTGATATCTTCTTCCTTGGCTATCTCCATCAGAATTTGACTCCTGGGAGTATTCAATCTTGCATACTCCGTGAACTTCGGCCCAAAGTTATTTCTCTTGGGTGGAGAGTCAGAATTCTTTGATGTTCGGGGAAACTTTTCCTTGACGTCGTACTCCTGAGTTTCTTTTCTTTTCTTTGAGTTTCCACCGTCGCCAGCGGTGGGTTCATACTTTCTCATGCTTTCCTCAGCCTTGATGTACTTTCCGGCTCTATCTTGGAGCTTCAACATGCTCTCTGGTGGATGTTTAGCCAACGACATCCTGAAGTGGTCATCAGTGGTTCCTTGTTGCAGGGCTATCATAGCCACTTTGTCGTCTAAGTCCGGGACTTTCAAAGCCTCTCGAGTGAATCGATTAATGTAGTCCCTTAGGGCTTCATTCTTTCCTTGACGTATTGCCATGAGTGATGCAGAACTTTTCTCATGCACCCTTCCACTAATGAACTGATTGATGAAAGCCTTGCTTAGCTCTTTAAAGGACCCAATAGAGTTGGGAGGTAGACGGCTGTACCAACGTTGAGCCATACCCGCAAGAGTTTGGGGAAACGCCCTACACTTGACCGCATCGTTGGCTGGCTGCAACAGCAGTGCATTGGAGAATGTCCTTACATGATTTGCGGGATCTCCCGTTCCATCATAGGCTTTGATCGAAGGCATCTTAAACTTTCTGGATATAGCCGTTTTCATGATGTCTTGAGTAAACGGTGGTGTAGGATCATCAGGATCTCCTAGGGGCAACAGATTACTAGGATCACCCCTTGGGGCTTCAGCCCTCTTGGTCCTTCTTGGTGGATCCAAGTTGATTATCGGGATTCCTTCAGTTGTTCGGCCCCGAGTTTGAGCGGCCTCTTCTTCATCAAGGAGTTTTTTTAGCCTTGCAGTCTCTGCCTCATGGGCTGCAAGCTTCTCCCTAGTAGTTTGGGGTGGCTCCCGATTTGTCTGTGAAGAACGTCTCCTCCTTGGGGCAACATCCTCCCCAGTTGTATAACCCTCATCCTCAGTGTATGGGCCAGAGTAATCTTGAATGAGAGGGGTCTGACGAGTCTGTTGATTTTGGGGTCCCAGACCTTGAATATAAGGAGGCACATATGCCTCATGGTAGATTGGATTAGTTCCACTACCGCCCGCCATGGGTCGAGGGGGCATGCCATAGCTTGGCATCCCCAAGGTCTGATTCGCGTATTGAGGGAGATCAGTAGTGTGGAGTTGAAGACTGCGAGGTGCGTTTATAAGCAGCGCAGAGGTTGTAATTGGTTGCTGGTGAACGGTTTCTTGTGGATTAGATCCATGAATAACCATTTGTAGGGGATTCGTCCCTTCAGTAGTAATCGGGACTTCTTGTCCTTGAGTGTTGGTGGGGATATTCGCCCCTTGAGTGCCGGTAGTTGGCGGTGGTTGGCTCCCATGAGTATCAGCCCCGGAGGTGATAGGGAGGCCTTCAGAAGTATCAGAATCTCTGGGTGTTCTTCGCGTGTTTGCCATGGTTGATGTTGTCTTCCCACAGACGGCGCTAAATGTTATGGATTAAAAAACGTATTTGTATATTAATTGCTAGGATTAATGAGCTTTCGAGCTTTAATGGCTGCACTCGTGTTTCCGGACTAAATTGGTCCTCACAAGATGCCTACGTATCTCAATTCGTTATTGAGAATCAAGCCAAGACGTAGTTCTGATTGTAGGATCAGGGACCTTATATAGGCGTCTGGAGCCTAGTATTTATGGTATGTTTGGGAGACTTAACGGATAAGTCTTCTTTTTGATATTGGATAAGTATTGTATTTCTTGCTGAAGAATTCGTTTCCTTGTTGATAAAGGTTATGACTCATTGATTGCCTTTAATTGGGATTCCAGATCCTTCTTTGACTAATTTTCCATAATCAAAGCTCTTTTCATGAGCTGTATATTTTCCCTACTCATTAATTACGAAATTAATGAATAATTAGGGTGTCGGGCCTTAAATATCGACCTTTTGTTTGACCAGTCAATTATATTTCTATAATTACTTTTCTGACCATATCAGGCTAAAATAGGTAATTGGTTAGTTATTAAAAATTATCATTTTATTTTAATAAATGAAACTGTCTGTGATATTTTTGGAAAAGGTGAGGTTTTCGTAAGCAAAAATAAAAAGCTTATATGTTTTAGTTAAAAAAGGTAATTGCCCGTGATATTTTTGGAAAAGTAAAAACATTTAATGGCTCACAATATACCAAAAAATATTTAGTATTATATCCAATGACTCTCATTAATTTAATTTAAAAGATCTAACAGTTAGAGATTGGATGACCAAACTATGGAGGACCCGACTACAAACAGACTACAAAAACTTTCAATGTTTCGTCTTTAATATAACTAGCTTAAAACCCGTGCGATGCACGGATTATTTTAATAATTATTATTTAATTATTCATATTTTGATATTTTATTAATTGTATTTGTCAAAAAAAAGTTAGCATGTTAAAATAGGTAAACTTTTTTAAATAATTAAAAGCATTAAAATATGATTTAAAATAAATGAGTAAGGTTTTGACCGTGATATTATTGGAAAATGAGGGGTTTTAGTAAGAAAAAATAGAAAATGTAACATATTTAATTATAAAAGGTAAGGTTTTGACCGCAGTATTTTTGGAAAAATAAGAGGTTTTAGTAAAAAAACATATAAAATGTAACATATTTTAATCGAAAAAGGTAAGTTTCCGTGATATTTTTGAAAAAATAAAGGATTTTGATAGAAAAAAAATAGAAAACGTAATATGTTTTAGTAGAAAAAAATAATTGGTAATAAATAGATTATATAATTATTTTATGATCTTTTTATAGACCGGGATATTTTTGGAAAATGAGGGGTTTTAGTAAGAAAAAAATATAAAAGACAACATGTTTTAATTGAAAAAGGTAAGACTTTGATCATGATATTTTTTGGAAAAATGAGGGGTTTTAGTAAAAAAAAATAAAAATAAGTAACATGTTTTAATCGAAAAAGATATTTGTCCGTGATATTTTTGGAAAATGAAATAATTTTGTTAGAAAATAAATATATTATATTATTATTTGTTAGATATGAATATCACGAAGAAACTAGACAGAGAGGTGAATGGATAGTTTGAATGTTTTTCGTTTTCTTGAAACTAAAAAGCTGTGTTAGATTGTGTTGTATGAAAATGCGGAATAAAATAGACAGAACACACACAATCACTTTAATCTACTTTGTATTAAGTAAATCAAATACTACAGCTTCCTAAATTTCACAAGTGAAATTCTGGCTTCTAAACAAAAACAGTGTTTTCTTGTTTTCTTACAGAGAAAAGAGTGCTTGAATATTTCTGTATATTACTCTCTTGCAGCTCACAATAGGGTGTGCACAATATATATATATTACCTATACAAACTAGTGCAAACCCTATTTACACAGCTACCCTTAACTGTAACTCCCATTTGTTCTCCCATAATAGGTTAACTGTGTCAGGAAGGACCACATCCTTTCTGTTGTCCTATCCCGTATCTGTAGCTGCTTGTCTCTATTCTTTCTCTCCAAGTTTTGCTGTAGATTTGCCATCTGTCTTTGGACCACTTAACCATAACAGATGCTCCAGTATTTGTCTCCTTTGAACTTTGAATTTGTACCTTGATTTGTCTTATTGTAGATCGTCTAAGTGTTGACATCATGAACTCCAGCATTCCTTTTTCTGTGACTTGTCGACATAGAGCATTTGAGACTTTGCTATATGAGGACTTTGCGATACGAGCATTTTAGGAGTGTGCGATATGGCATATTTCTGACTTCACGATATAGCCTTTTTGAGGACTTCACGATCTAGCCTTTTTGAGGACTTCACGATCTAGTACATTCTGACTTTGCGATCTCAACACTTCACGATATGAGTCTTGAAGACTTCACGACATAGTTCATTTTGGACTATGCGATCTCAGTACTTCACGACATGGAAATTTGGGACTTCACGACATAGCTCATTCTGACTTCACGATATAGGGACTTCGACAAATTTCTGCAACTTATTTCTTCAAGGCCTTATTCACTTTCATCCTGCTGCATGAACAATTTGAACTTCTACCAGGACAATTATTTCATGACCTATGTACATTCTAGATGCAAGAAACTTACTAAGATCATTATAACCTTGAGCATACAAAATAAAGCTAAGTACATGAAAAAAAGATAAGTACAATAGAGACCTATACTATATCCCAGTGATAGAATTCACTAGGTCATGTAAAGTGACATAGTCACAATGTGTAGGCTTGTTAACAGTGGTGTTCAGACATGCCTTGAGCCTAACAATCTCCCCCAAATTATGAGTAAGAAACTTAGGCACAATTTCATGTCTGATAACAAGCCTAACTTACATAAAAGGAAATATACTTCAGAGAAAACAGCAGATGTACATTATGAACTAAATTTGATTACAAATAGAAAATGATAGCTTACAGATAATTTTTCTGTTGCAGAGCAGCTTCAGATTCCATTTGCTTTTCTAGATAGTCATCATAAACCTTCTTCTTTCCGGCTTCTTCCCTTCTGTTCATTTCTGAAATGGCTTCTAGAATTTCATCTCTTGCAATCAGTTCTTCTATGAGAGGAGAGTCTTCTAAATCTTCAACTGCGGCTTTCAGGGCACTTTCCACATAGGAATCCAAAAACTCCATTCTTATTTTGCTTTTCCCTCCAGTTCTATTTTTGTACTCCACCACATAAGGATTTTGTTTCACTTTGCACAACCCTTTCTTCCTCAACTCTTTAGCCTTCTCTTCCATTTCTGCCATCTCCTTATCTTTCTGAATTTTCTTCTCTTCATTTAACTTCCTCAGATTTTCTTGATAATCAGAGTGCATCTTTAAAAACCTGGCAATTTCAATCTTCCACAATCTTTCTTCTTTTTCTTCAAAGTTCAACAATGCATTTATTCTTTCAAGCTCATATGTTGGAAAATATTGCCAGCTCCCTGTCTTCATCTCTTTCTCCCTTCCATCAGTGTATTTGATCTCTAGATGATTTTGTTTCACTTTGACTTCAAAGATTCTTTGGGCTCTCAGAAATGCTAGGGCATCTTCATCATAGTATTCATCTAGAGGAAGTACATTAATCCCAACAACATTAGTGATCACTCCATTTCTCTTTGTTATCCTTGTTCTTTTAGCTACACTTTTGAGTTTCCAGTGCTTTACTTGAGGTAGCTTTCCAGAACATGGAGATTTTGTCTTCAGTGGCACATCATTTGGAAGTAGTCTCAGTCCTTTCCCTTTGATCCACTATAATACTCCACTAGCTATGACTTTGTGGAAGTGTCTTTTAGATTTTGATGTTGTGGCTTTACTTTTCTTCAGTGGCAAATCAGTTTCAGAAGTCTTGGATTTAGATTTCGGAGGATCATTACTAACAGTACCCACCCTAGACTTAGAGTCTGGTGTTGTGGTTAAGATATTGCTGGCAATGTCCTTGACTTGCTGATTTCCACTCCTCTTCTTCTCAGCTTCTTTCTTGTCTTGAGAGTTTTTCTTGTCTTTATCAGCATCTTTGGATCTTCTAGAAGATTTGCTTCTGTTGCTCTCACTTTTGTCATCCTTATCACTCCTTTGTAGACTTCTCCTTCTACTGCTCTTCTCTTCATCATCCTTGTCATCTTTCTTTTCACTCCTTTATTTGATTGACTCAGGTATTCTGCCATGGATTAGAAATGATTGGAGAATTTGAATTATCTCTAGCTCTTCTGCAGTCCTGAACCCCCTCTTTGCTCTCGGCATTTGAAGCACTTGATTGATCTTGTCCTTGTTCTTCATTTCCAACTGAGCAGGAATCATCAGTTGATCAATAAAGTTTGCCTTATTGAGACTTTGGAAAATTATGGTTCTTGGACTAGAGATGACTTCAGGCAATCTTAGAAATTGATCTTTCTTCAAATCATCATACAATCTCTTGTTGTTCTCCCCATTCTTCTCAATTAGCTCCAGAAGTGTGTCTAGCTCAGTATACCTCAGCTTCTCTAGAGTTCCAAAGGACAAATGCCATAAGCAATTGTCTTTAGATACCATGATGATTTCTCTTAGATGAGCTTCCTTGATTTTCATGACTGCCACTGTAAAGTATTTGATTTTTTCATTGAGCTTGCTTCTGTAGTTGAGAGTTTTACCATGTGCACTGGTTTGTATGGCTTTCAGAAACTCCAGGAAGGCCACATCATGATAGATGTTTGAGTTGGCAATTTCATGTAGCTTGGCCTTAGTGACAATGTTAACTTTGACTGGCTGAGCACTTGTTGTAATTTGAGGAGCAGAGACATCCATGGGCATTGTGCCAGGATAGAAGGTTGTTGTGACACTACTTTTCTGGCCAGCTATACTGGTGACAGAAACAGTAGGAAGGGTAATAGGCCTTAGATCTTTCTCTGTGATTTTGCCTTTTTGCTTTTGTTTAGCCAAAGCTCCCCCTTTTTTTCCAGAATAACTTCCTTTCCTTTCTCCCCCTTAGGCTTGGGATCAGACAAGATGTCTTGAGCTTCTCCAGGAATAGGAAGGTTCATACTTTTCATCATTGTGGTCGTCATTTGTTGCTGGACTAGCAAGATATTTGAAGTTGTATTGCTTTGGTCATCCAGCTTGGCATTTAGGAGCTCCAAGGAATGAGAAATCCCTTGGTTTTCAGATTTTAGCTCAGCCACCTCCTTCACCAATCTATCAACCTTTGAGAAGAGTTGCTCAGACTTGAAGGAATTGAGAGACTGTTCCTTGATCTTTGTGAAGTCAAACTTGGAGATGTTGGAGATTGGAACTTCATCTACCAGCTTGTCCCCATACTGATTCTTCCACATGACAAAAATCATGGAGTTGGAGTTGATGTTGGATTGCACCTAATTCTCTAGCTTGGTAGACAACTTCTTCAAATTATCAGAGACCAAAGCCAGGGTGCAATCCATTGTAGTCACATTCTGTGTAGTCTTCTTTACCTCCTTGAGGATGCCATCCACCTTGGGAAAATCAGAAAGATAGGAGTTCTTGATTTGTGCCAATGAGTGGTCTATTTCTTCTTTGATGGTGGAGATTTCTGATTGAAGACCTTTCCCAAGGAAATGCAGAGCCTTTAGTTGACTTTTATATACATCATTGACTGCATCATAGATTTCTGCAGGAGAGAGACTTTTGGCATTTGACCCCAAGGCAGTTAGGTAGTCCTCCCTGAGAAAAAGCTAGAGCATCCTTGAGCTTTACAGATCTCTTGGCATCCAACCAGGCATCTACATTGCCATCCTGTTGAGCCTCATCCACTATCTTCTCCTTCTGTGCTTCAGCATCCTCCCTGTGGCATAAGAGAATAGCTTCATAGTCTTTGTTGGGGAGACCAGCTGTCATGAGATGTTGAGCAATCTTAGAGAACTCATCAATCTGTACCACATGTAAGTTTTGGAGTGCTTCTTCCGTCAATTGTGTGGGCACGGATGATGATCCTGAAGGCCTGTCATGTTGCACAGACTCCAACCATTGAGACATGGTGGCCTGAGCCAAGTTATAGCTAGTGTTAGGCACTCCTGTCACATATGAGGGTTCTGCAACAGGTATGGAAGTAGATTGAGTCTCCTCCAGCCTCGGAATAGCTGTAGAGTATGATGCTGTCTCCATTGAAATGGGATGATTTACAGCATCATCTCTATTTGCCTGTGAAGGCATGTCCAAATCCCCGAGGATTGGAGAAAGAGGCATAGAGTCTCCAGTAAAAACTGGTGAATCCTCCATGTTTATGTTGGTGTCATTAGAATATGCCCCAGCATGCATTTCCTGACCAACTAATTTGGGGGTCCTGGGTGGTGAGCACAGTGTCAAGCACCATGTCACTTGAAGGGGGCTCATTCACAGAATCAATTTGTGAATGATCAAGTGCAGGATTGTTATGTGACTGACCTTCCTGTATTGAAGAAATTTTTGATGTTGTAGATTCTGGAAGAATAGAGAAGTTGAGATTGGATTTTGGCAACTCCCCCTGAGAAATAAGAGGAGTTTCAACGTTGATGTGCTCTCCACTCAATGTTTGATCACCCTTATTTTCACCTGAGTCAAGAGTGAGTTCTTGACCCTGTACTGACTCTTTACAGGTTGTAGTGGGGTGACTACTCTTTTCAATAACAATGTCCTGTTGAGAGGACATTGATAGTAACAGGTTTACCCTTTTTAACACATCTGAATCCTGTTGGGAGGATTCAGTGGTAGCTATAGTTTTGGATTTCTTCCTTTGTCTGGTGAGCTATGACTCACGTTCCTCACTTCCTAAATCTACAGACTCATCAATTATAGCCAGGGTTCTCTTCTTAGTCTTCTTTTTAATAACACCGACCTTTTGAGAGATTGGTGCACTTGGCTCCCTAATTACTAAGGTACTGTTTGCAGGGGGTCACTGGATGGGATAGGGAGGCTTGGAATAGACTCTGAAGCTCCTTCAGTCTTAGCCTTCCCTTTCCAGGAAAGTTCATGATATATGGGCTTATCAAGTGTGTAAGTTTCGAATGTGTCTTGCATATGCTTTGTCACACTCAAAACTACATCCACTTGATTCCTAGTATCCAATGTACCAAAAATGACTTTGGACATGGACTTAGGATAAGCCAGTTTTGACCTTCTATAGACTTTAAGTGAATTTCTAACTCTCTACGTTATCCTGGACCCTACGTCCTAACTTGTTTCAAATTCCATAACATGTCGCTCTGATACCAACCTGTGACGCCCTCCAAACCTGGGGCACAGGTCTGGGGAGTCACCCGACCAACGAAACACAATAAACCTGGATATAACACATGCATAATAATATAATAACATAAAACATCCCTTAACCAAGACCGCTTTCAGATTATGGCATTGAACAAGCTTCTAAGTTATTACAAACCAGTTTTCAGAGTTATTAATATTACACAACTTAAAGTTCAAATCTAGGCATCTAGTTTAACTAACAAAATAGACAACTACCCTGCCAATGACAACCACTCGAGATGGTCTCCTATCCGCTGGAGAACTATCGCTCGCGCTGTGTCTGCTCATATTCTCGCTTCACTGGAATAAGGTTAAAAACAAAACAAGTATGAGCCACAAGTGCTCATCAAGCATAATATATATCAATCACAGTTCCATAATGAAAGGAAGATCACAATTATCTGAATCAACAAGGTTTAAGCCAAACATAAGCTTTTTAACAATCTCAATGGAAGTAAAAGGGATTAGAATTGGGCTTCTACATTTTTCAAATCAAAAGGTTGAGCTGCTGATCATTCACGCATCAACCCCGGACTTGCTTATAGCAAAGTCCTCCACTAGGATCCATGGCCATCTTGGCCTTAAATTATTCCGACCATTATTGGTCCCATTTTTAAAAACATGCCAATTCTATCATAGAATATAAGAAATAACATGCATCACAAGATAAGTACACAATGACAAAGTATAATAGTTGCAAAAGAGCTTCAACTATTCAATATCAAATGAAATCCGAGAAATAGATTCGGAATGGTTTCAACGTAGATAAGTACACAATGAAAAGGTATAATAGTTGCAAAAGAGCTTCAACTTCTCAATATCAAATGAAGTCCGAGAAATAGATTCAGAATGGTTTCAATGGTACAACGTACTCATTTAAGAAAGTCAACAATGGTTATCATTAATATAAACTGAATTGGAGGTGAAGGTTTCTGATATCCAACACGATTATGGGTTAAATCAAAAGTTAGGAATATTCAAGGAAATAGCATAAGTTGCTCAAATACGGGTAAGGATTGAATAATTTGAATTGTTCTGATGGTAACATATATAATCATTGGAAACAATATCAATATAATCAACAAGTAATCGCACAGATACTTGCCTGGTCTACGTAGCTGACTTCGGTCTATCTCGTTTACTCTACCTTCTCATTTCTCTTGCCTCGGGAACTCGATTCTATAATAAACAACTCACAATAATAACTCTAACTACCCTCATTCTACCTTCGACATAAACTCATAACCATTTTTAAGTCTAAACAAGTAATCGGGTACTTAACAGCATTTATCGGACGCTCGCTCTATTTTTACGAAAATAAAAACTCAGACACTAGCCCTTATACGAAGCATTTACGGACAATAAAACACATTACTCAACTCATATAAACCATATAGCACTTATAAACATTTTTAAAACAATATTCGATGCTCATTTGAATTTATATAAGTCACAAACAATTTTTAAATCAAAAATCGGATTATTAATCCCAATATAAGTATTTAAAAACAATTTAATCAATTAATATAAAATTAATTGACAATTTCCAAACACTCAAACTATTTTTAAATAATTAAATCAAGTCAAGAAATAATTAAACTTAATTTAAATTAATTAAATCTAATTAATAATTAATTAATAAGAATTAACTGATTAATAAACTAAATCAATTAATCAAATAAATTAATTATTAATAAAAAATATTTAAAATAATTAAATTTAATCAGTTTTCGAATTTAAATAAATAAATATAATTTTTCAGAATTTTCTGAATTTAAAAATGTATTTTTAAAATAAAAATATGATTTTTATAAATATTTAAACTATTTTCGAATTATTTTGAAAAATAAAATCCAAAAATAGTTTTCTGAAAATGAATTAGGGTTTCGAAGATTGAAACCGGGTCAGAAATCGGGTCAACGGGTCGGGAAGAACAACCCGGAAATTTTCCAGAATCCGACGACAATTCCAGATTCCGATGAGCCAAAAACACATCAGAATTTGGGGCTTTTTGTACCAAAACACTCCTTATTAACTCAGCAATACATTCCGACCAAAACAAACCAAAAACACAGCCGGAATCCCAATCCCGATCAAATTCCGGCGACCTCAAGCAAATTTTCCGATCTCACTTATTTCTACATGAAACTCTACGTTCTTTATGTTAAAATGAAGCTAAGAACACATACAACAAAGCCCTCTATCAAAAACAATGTCAGATCATTCATATGAACGGACTATTCAAAAAAAAATCGGGCAAAAACCCTAAAATCGAATTTCTCAAAATCGAACATAAACATGAAATTAAAGCATGGATTCCTACTAATTAGAACTCTAGAAACATGTTAGAAGCAATCAATTGAACGGAGAATCAACAGAATGAAAATCCGCAATTCGAATCAAGAACCCTAATTTAATTCGAATATTGAAAAATTCATAATAAATCAAAAAATTACCAAATGATGATATGGTTTGAATATTCTGAAACTAGAGATCAAGAGCTTTGATTTGAGTACTTGAACTTGAGATTTGGATTCCAATAACACCTTCAAAATTGATTTTGATTTTTGAGAACACGAAGAACACGGTTCGGGAATTTTTATATTTTTGTATATATTTAATACAGATTATATGAAGGATAATGTACGATTCGTCTTTTTATACTTAGTGGAAAATAATACCCTAAACGACATTTTTGGATCGATATCGATCCACTGGATCGCTTTAAACCTTTAATAAAGTAAAGTTCACGTTTTACGAGGTGATAACTATCCACAAAGACTAGTAGTTATCCATATCAATACATATCATTTATATAACGAATGCTCAAGAATACTGGGGCTATAACAGATGTATTATTGATATGAACGATATATCAATCGCCCTAAATAATTAGGGTTCGGAATAATTTTTCTCTTTTTACACAAAACAGATACTATTGATAGTATCGGATAATAAGGAATATAATATTACGAAGAAATCTTCCAATAATGATTCGGATACGAAAGACGAAGGAATAATAATGATGTACAAATTTTCAACGAGGCCCTTGAATTTTCAAAACGGGGCTCAAAACTGAAGATATTTCTAAACGAAAAGATATTCGAAAGGGGCTTTCGACACATCAATTTAACATACTATTACTCAATAACCTTAATCATTAAGACTCCAAATACTCCACATAAATTATTTTACTCATAAAATATAATTTATATTATTAATAAAGTTCACGGATATTACATCCTTCCCCCCTTAATAGGATTCTGTCCTCAGAATCAGATCAAAGAAACAACTGGGGATACCTCTCTAACATATCACTTTCTAACTCCCAGGTAGACTCATCCACCTTAGGATTCCTCCACAAAACTCTTACTAATGCTACGGTCTTATTCCTTAACACTTTCTCTCTACGATCCGATATCTGAATTGGTTGTTCTACATAAGACAAATCTGACTGGACTTCTATGGGTTCATATTCCACTACATGGTTCGAATCTAGTCGATACTTCTTAAACATTGCTACGTGAAACACATTATGAACGTGCTGCATGTACGGGGGTAAGGCCAACTCGTAAGCTACTTCCCAACTTGAAAGATAATAGATTAGCGTACATTATCACTAATAGAGTTTACTAGAAGTGTACCTGCCAACACATCGGTGTCTCTCACTGCTTCCCTCATTGCCATGTTATAGGTTATGGCTAGCGACTGAACATCAACAGTTGGAGGTGCCTCTATAGCTCGAATCATGTTGTTCACGGGTGCTGGTGCTCTGCAATCCTTAATCATATGACCTGGTTCCTTGCATCGGTGACACACAATACCTATCTTGCAATCTCTGGCATAATGACCCTTCTGGTTACATTTAAAACATGTGACGCTCAATCGGTTGCATACTCCTGGATGTCTTTTCCCGCATGTCTTACATTCTGGTAGTGGGGGTCTAGAAACTCCCTGCTGATTGTTGGTTGGTAAACGATTGTCTTGTCCTGTATTCCCGGTATCCGATTCCTTAAAACTTGAACTCCTGTCGAACTGGAATCCTGGTTTCTTAATCGACTGACCTTGTGAACTTCCCTGTTGCTGTCCCTTATCAGATGTCCCTACCTTCCTTTTCTTATTCTCTTTCTCCCTCATGTATGAATCACTCTCTGCTTCCGCAATCATTGCCTTCTGAACCACTGCTGCATAGGTGTCCAACTCCAGAATGGCTAACTTACTACGAATCCATGACCTTAGTCCCTGTTGGAACATCTTGGCCTTCTTCTTCTCCGTGTCAACGTATGTCGGAACGAACCTAGACAATTCAGTAAACTTGGTCTCGTACTGAGGAACAGTCATACTACCTTGTTTTAACTCTAAAAATTTCAACTTCATCTGGTCGCGCATATAATCAAGAAAATACCTTTCTAAAAACAACTCTGTAAACCTGCCCCACGTAATTAATCCCTCAGGTTCCATAGCCCTACTCGTTTCCCACCAATAACTTGCTTCACTTGTTAGGTCCAAAGTATCGTAGAAGGGGGGGTTGAATACGATACCTACAAATAATTTAATTTCGTTCGCGGATTAATCATTTAGTTTTATAACGAAATCAAACACACCAAATCAAACCAAGAGTCGGGGAATATATCTTTTTATAAATATAAACCTCGAGGGGTGCTACAATTTCTAATCCGTAGATTAGCTTCAATGAGTTTAAGGTTACACGAATTCAATACAATGATAGAAATCTGAGCAATATTAATTTCTCTGATAATTTCTCTGGCTCAAGCTCTCTCCTCGTAAATTCTTCTGTGTTCTTCCTTAACTGAAGAAGACACTTTCTTCACTCTTTATTAACTGCAGACTTTGGGTTTGAAAACTATCGAACCAAGATTAAAGAATTAATCTTGGCCGTCCAATTTCCATCAACCATTCACAACAAACACTTTTCACCTGTTCCCAAATTAGAAAACCATCGAATCATTAAAATGAGTTTACCATTCGATAGTTTTTAAATAAAAACTATCGAAAGTTAAATTCTTTTGTAATAGAATTCAAATGGACTTCATTTATCCCATTCGATAGTTTTTAGAAAATAAAAACTATCGAGCTCTTTTCTTTTGACTTTGATCTTTAATAAAACTTCTGAAATCCAGGGTGTTTAGTTTTAGAATGTATCAATTCCTTCTGAGACGATAAAAACAACTTGATCTTTTAAGTGTCGTCAACTAGTGCAACTGGTCTGGTTCACAGATGAATAACACTTGATCAATTCTTCCACGTCTTCAATTCAATGTTGTTGATAAGTCCTTTGTCGATCTGGTTGCTTCAAATAAATCACTGGAATCCTGTGGTACTTAACCCTAAATCATTCACATACTTCCGTAGTCTTGAAAATCTTGTTTCTTTGATTGTCACTGAGGCTTGAACATTTTCATGAACTTCTTTCCGTGACCTGTTTACGGACTTCAAGAAAACATACCATATTTTGATTTTTTGAGTTTACCTTTTCTTCTTTGATTCTGGATTCCTGTGCTTCTGTTAATATTATTGTATGTCTTGTCCTTTGTTGAGTTGTAGTTATCTCTTTTACATCTTATGTTACATTATGCTTTACAATATCCCCCTATTTGATTGGATAGAGTTCGACAAGCAAATACTTCGAGGATAACTCAACTAACTAAGGAAACATTAAACTAATTAAAGTAAGACAACTTAATAATATTAAATACATTCTGGATCAGATATATATACATTTCCAGATTTCATAAATCAAAAAACAATAAAACTTTATACATTGAAGTTGCTCCTCTAGTCTGAGCTGATAGTTCTTTTGTTCTTTGCTTCTGTTCTTCAGTCCATTTCAATCTCACCTTCTTCAATCATTGGATTGGAGTTAGCAGCTTGATAATCAATCACTGATGGATAGTGCAATGAATCTCCAGGTTTAAGGATTGCTCCTTGGATGTGTCTTCCAATATATTCAACCTCTTGACCCACTCCAGCCCACAACCATGCAATGTTAACATCTTTCTTGTTTAGCTTTGGCATGTTTGGTAGTCTGGTACGCACTTCCAATCCTTTTTCCACTCTCTTCCTACAGTAAGGAACATTCTCCATTAGAAATCTTCGTAGAGTGTCGGCTGCTTTGTCCTTCTCCGTTGATGTGAATCCAGTGGATCTAAGATACCTCTCCACTGATATCAGATAATTACTTGGATAATCTCTCAGTTTGTCCTCAGCCAAATAGCAGATTCTGAACAAGTCATTCGTCATGAATCTAACCATTGAAGGATCTTCAGTAATCTCTGGACCGACTTTCATCAAGATCTCTTTAACATGCTCACGGAGCAGTTCATTTAACCTTGTAGTCCTTTGTATCTTGATGAGAATCACCTGCAGTTCTGTGTATGTTCTCTGTTCAAAAAACTTAGTGGAAATCATAAAGGTACCTTTCTCAAGAAAGTTGATCAATATGTTCCAGGCACCGTTTGCTTTAACCCCAGCTTTCAGAAAGATCACAGTATTTCTCAATGCAGTGAAGTAAGTATGATCATCAGGATTTGCACTTCTTATGTCCTGAATTATGACTTCCACCTCCGCATTGTCGTTGACTTCTAATCCGTCTTCAACTCCACAAAAGGTTTTGTAAGCCATCTCCCAGTCAATACCTTGCTTCTGTGCTAAATCCATCATCTTCTTCTTCCTCACTTCAGCATACATCTTGAATCTTTTAAGCTTCTCAATCCTTAGAACTTCTTGGTGTCTCTCTCTCTCATCTATTGCAGCTCTGTCAGCTTTCACCATCTCCAAGGCAGCTTGTTCTTCTAGTGACAGAGAATTTGCTTCTACTTCCATATCATCATCCAAGATAGGATGTTCTATTGGCTCTGGATAATATGGCTCATGCTCCTCCTGTATTGGTTGCTCTTGCATGATCTAAAATTCCTCCTCACTCTCTTCTTCTTGCACAATGTCTTCAATCCAGTACTGTCTAACTGGAATAGCTTCATTGGTTTCCCAAACTCCCCATCCAGATGTTTGCCATCCTTCATGTGTCTCCCCTTATCCAACTTTCTCCCCCTTAGTTGAGGAATCCTCGATGTAGTTATCCTCATTGTAAAAGGTAGTAGACGGATCAGGTTGTTGATTTGAAGGTTCGGGTTGTTGGTTCCTCAACATATTCCATATAGACTGTACTCTGTCGCCTTGATTCTCCATGAACTCCATAATCTCCTTATTCATCTCATGCACAGAAGATAGCTTCAGGTCAATATCATCCAATCTCAGCTTGGTAGTCTTCTCAATTTTGTCCAATCTCTGGTTCAGCTTAGACTCCACTCTAGAAAGGGTGTTCATTGCATCTTTTACCCTAGCTTGACCATCCTGGATAACCAGAAAGTCTTCTCTCAAAGCTTCTTGTCCTTTTTGCAGAGCATTCACTTCATTCATGAAACCATCCTTAAGCTCTTTGACATCAGTCCTCAAGTCGACCAGTTCTTCCATTGATTCCTTCTTCAAGGAGTCCACTGCCTGTTTAGTACCTGTTATAGTGCCAGATGCACTGCCTAAGACCCTGTAAGTTCTTCTAGAATCATCCACCGCCAAGTCAACCTTCTCTTGAATAGACTTTAAAGAAGCATTGGCTTGATCAGAGGAGATCCCTTGGTCAAAGGAAGGTCTCAATGGAACCTTGAAGAGAGGATTTCCTTGCTTATCATGAACCTTCATCTCCTTGAGTGTGGATTGAACATACATTTCTCTTTCTGTAGGTAGTAGTAGATCATCAATGTTTGGTAGGGTTAGGGTGTCACTCCTCACATTTGGCTCTGGGTGTGCACTCAACGTTTCTGTTGGTGTTTCACTCATTTTTCCTTTCCCACTCAGGCCAGGTGTAAGTGTTTGTGTTTCACTCAATCCCTTTTGTGCTATTTGTACCTGCATCAGAAAACACCGTAGCCATCCTTAAGGAGGTCACCGGCGGTGCAATGGGGCTTCGCAAGTCCCCGTCCTTGGTTAAACCAAGTTGCTGATCATCCGTAGATGATGTATCCTTTGTAGGATCTAGAGTTTGAATCTCTAGGAGGCTAGAATCAGGCTCTATTAAGAGTAGAGATCCTGAAACTCCCTCTAAAGTCTGTGAAGACTTTTCATCAGTTAACTCCTCAAGTGAAATTGATTCATTGTCACCGAGTTGCCGATCCGCACCTACGTCAGACCCTTTACCCGCACGATCTAGATATGTTCCATATGGGGAGGTAGGCAATGACCCTTTAGATTTTGCATTTGGGTCAGAGCATTCTCTCGACGTCTGTGAAGACACTTGGTTCTTAGAACCTTCAACCAGTGAACCTGACCGTAATATGGTCGGAACACCAGTTGCTTCCGTCAATTCCTCCTTGCCAGATTGAGCTATTGGTTCAGATATTGCTTTAGTTAGAGTAGCCCAATCAGCGTCAGAAAAATCTATAAAGGGCTTTTTGGATAATTGAAATGAAGTTTCAAAAGTTGCCTCGGTTTCTATTCTTCTCCTTTTAGAGGAAGGCAGAGCTGCTGTTGAAGGGTGTATCTCCTTATGTGGTGCTGCTATGGCACTATCTCCCTCTACACTCACGGATGTCTGTATATTGGGTATAGGAGGGGCAGGAGGTTCGTTTATGGTTTCATTTGTCTCTTCCAAAGGCTCTATGACCGTGGTTAGAGATTGTGGGTTTGCAATCTCATGGTCTAGAATGGCCACTGAGGGCTCTGGATCTACATCTGTTAGGAATATGTTGTTCTTGATGATAATTATAAAAACACTTAGTAGATTTTGTATTAAGTTATTTTGTAACTGTCAACGGAATAGCATGCTTTGCAGTGTTTCGTTGACAGGAAGCTCATCAACGAAATGAGTGATGTAGCAATTGCACTGTACATTACTTCATAGTTTGATATGCAGTGTGTTGAGTACTAGATAGGTTTTCTAAGTCATGTTGACTAAATGGTTAGATAGGCAAAATAGGTTGGTTAATTGTAAATATTTAGTGCCTTGTAATTTTGCCTAAGTGAAGACATGTCAACGGAATGAAGATTACTCTATCAACGAAACAAGGAAGCTCATCAACGAAACAAAGAATAAAGCTATCAACGAAACACATCTCTATGCCATCAACGAATCATTATTGCTTTTCTATACAATTGACAAAGTGATAGTGACAGGTTCCTGACAGATCAAAAAGAAGATGTGGAAGTGTACTTTGCATTGGAAACCATTAAAATGGACATGGGGAATAAGGAAACATCCCAGTTTCCAATTGGGCTCTTGGGAGTGATCATAATAAGCATGAAGTCAAAAGCAAGGATCTCCAAGGACCACTGGACAAAGGGATGAAAAGCAAACTATTGGCGGTTACTCATTGTACTATTAGTGTAGCCAAAAATAGGGTTGTAAACTTGAGTTTATATAACCAAGTGTAGCAGTTACTTTATTTTGTGTGAAGAAAAACAAAGAGTTTGTATTAGCTATCTTTGAGAGCATTTTTCTTCTCTACAACCTTGTAACTGAGCAGCTGTGTACTTTTGTATCACAGATTATTTCCGCAATAAAAACACTTCAGTTGGATCATCAAACAATCCAACTGAATTATTTATATCTTGTGTTTTTATTTATTCAGTTCAGTTTTATTTTATAAAGTGTTTTAGTTTTAAGAAAATATCAAGAATTGTATTCAACCCCCCCCTTCTACAATTCTGTTAGGTCATTTGGGAATAACAATTGGTATCAGAGCAAGCTTCTAACATACAAGAAGTTTAAAGATCAAGACCAAAAACAGAAACCATGGTGAAGAAGGATGCAGGTGTGAAGATACCAGTTCTTGATAAAGACAATTACTTTCACTGGAAAGTAAAGATGCATTTACATCTCATGTCTATGGATGAGAGGTATGTAGACTGTATTGAGAAAGGTCCACACGTTCCCATGAAGCTTGATTCTAGGGTTGGACTGCCAGATGATGCACCTGATGTAGAGATTCCAAAAACTGTCTCAGAATGGACTGTTGAAGATATTGCAGAAGTCCATAAAGACAAAAGGACCATGAACATTCTGTTTAATGGTTTGGAGCAAGAGATGTTTGACAATGTTATCAACTGTACAACCTCTAAGGAAGTATGGGATACTGTTAGAACTCTCTGTGAAGGAACTGAGCAAGTCAGGGAAAATAAAATGCAACTCCTTATACAACAATATGAGCATTTTCATTTTAAAGCTGGTGAAACCCTAAATGACACGTTTAGTAGGTTTCAAAAGCTTTTGAATGGATTAAAGTTGTATGGGAGGATCTATCAAACCAAGGATTCAAACCTTAAATTTCTTAGAGCTCTTCCAAAAGAATGGAAGCCTATGACTGTTTCTCTCAGAAACACTCAAGAGTACAAAGACTACACTCTTGAAAGGCTTTATGGAACCTTGAAGACTTATGAGCTGGAAATGGAGCAAGATGAGGAAATTGAAAAGGTACAAAAGAAGGGTGGATCTATTGCATTGATTGCATCTGTGAACCAACTTGAAGATGACAATAAAGAAACTGCAAAGGCCACAACTAGTCGATCTAGTTGTAGGAGTGATGTTAGCAAGGGTAAAGACAAGATGACAGAAGAAGAAGAATCAGAACCAGCCAACTTGGAGGACTTAGATGAGATTGATGAACACATTGCTTTTCTGTCTAGAAAATTCTCTAAGTTCAAGTTCAAAAGAAACTCAGAAGCAAGGCCACCAAGAAGAGACTTTCAACCTAGCAAAACAAACTGGATTGAAAAGTCTAAGTCAAAATGTTTCAATTGTGGAATGATTGGTCACTTTGCTGGAGACTGCAGAAAGCCCAAGGTTGAGAAGGGCAACAGGAAATTTGAGCCTGTTGATTATAAAAAGAAATACTTTGAACTTCTCAAACAAAAAGAAAAGGCTTTCATGTCTCAGGAGTATGATTGGGCTGGTAATGGTGAAGATTCTGATGATGATGTTGAGTATGTCAACTTGGCTCTTATGGCTGACAATCATGAGCAGGAAGCAAGTTCCTCAAGCAACCAGGTAACAATTACTAATCTTTCTGAGCTTTCTAAAGAGGAATGCGACAGTGCAGTAAATGAAATGTCTACTGTATTATATAATTTGCGTGTTACTCTTAAATCACTTACTAAAGAGAATTCTAGAATAAAAGAGACCAATCTGCTCTTAAGTGATAGGAATGCAATGTTAGAAGCACAGCTCATTGAATTTGAGAAAATGAGATGTGTTAGTAGGGATGCTAAGAAGGAACTTGAGAACGTGTTACAAAGGGAAGAAATTCTTAAAACACAACTTGAGATAGAACAAGGTGTGATTGCAAAATGGAAGGATGCCAGGAATGTTGCTGCCAACATAATTAATGTTCAAGGCGTGGAATCCTTCTGTGAGCAATCATGGAAAAGGAACAAAGAGAAGCTAGGGTATGTTGGTGAAACCTTAGAATCAGAAACTGAGTCAACAAACAACAAGGATCATTTGTTGAAGGTTGATATGTCAACGGAATGCAATGTTTCGTTGACAGATGAACCATCAACCGATCAGGCTGTTTCGTTGACAGAGAAAAGAAAAGATAAACTCACTAGACTTAATGACAAGTATGGTCCGGTCACCAAGAACTTTGTTCAAGGTGAGTCTAGTAAATCAAAGAAAGTTGAGAAGCCTGTTGAGAGAGCTAATGTAGGTAACTTGTCTAACAAGCAATTGAAAGACAAGTTAGAGAAAGTTCAGGTTGAGGCTAAGGGAAATAAAAAGAATAACAGAAATGGCAAGGTAGGAATTAACAAACACAACAATTACACACCTGATAAATATGCACCTAGAAAGACATGTGTCAATTGTGGAAGTGTTAATCATTTATCTACTAACTGCAAATCTGTTAAGAAATCTGTTAATGTGAAAATGCCCAAGCCTGCAATGAACAGTTCCATGCCTAAAATGCCTGTTATGCCTAACATGTTTGCTCCATATGCACAATTTCAGAATCCATATGCTAGCATGCCATTTGTGCCTAATCCTTACATGAATATGTTTAACATGCCACAAATGCCATGGAACATGAATAACATGATTGTTCCTCCAACTATGCATGCTATGAATGAAAATATGAGCAACCCTCAGAAATCAACACCAAGGGTAAAGATTGATTTGAATCAATCTGAACCCAAAGTGAAAAATGGTACAAAAGGGAATACAAAGGCTAACAAGACAGGACCCAAGGAAACTTGGGTACCAAAATCGACTTGATTTGGTTTTATTGTGTGCAGGGAGACAAAAGGAATCTTTGGTACTTGGATAGTGGTTGTTCAAGACACATGACTGGTGATTCTACCCTGCTCACAGAGTTTCAGGAAAGAGCTGGCCCTTGTATTGCTTTTGGAGATGACAGCAAAGGCTACACAAAGGGATATGGCTTGATTTCAAAAGAGAATGTCATCATAGATGAGGTTGCACTGGTGGATGGTCTTAAGCACAACTTGCTTAGTATCAGCCAACTTTGTGACAAAGGATTTTTAGTTACTTTTTCAAGAGAAGCCTGTGTTGTTTCTAAAGGAGGAAACAACAATGTGGTAATGACTGGATTCAGAAGGGGGAATGTGTACATTGCTGACTTTAGTAGCACAAGTTCAGACACCATCACTTGTCTCTTCAGCAAGGCAAGCAAGGATGAAAGTTGGTTATGGCACAAGAAGTTATCCCATCTGAATTTCAAAGTTATGAATGATTTGGTGAGGAAAGATCTTGCTAGAGGAATTCCACAGGTGGAGTTCTCCAAGGATGGTTTGTGTGATGCCTGTCAAAAGGGAAAACAGAAGAAGGCATCATTCAAAAGCAAGACAGAGTCATCAATTGTCCAGCAGCTTGAATTGCTTCATATGGACCTATTTGGCCCTGTAAATGTTATGTCAATCTCAAAGAAGAAATACTGTCTTGTGATTGTTGATGATTTTTCTAGATTTACATGGACTTTCTTTTTGCACTCTAAAGATGAGGCAAGTGAAATCATTATCAATCACATCAAGATGGTAAGCAATCATCCTGATTTCAAAGTAAGAAGGATTAGGAGTGACAATGGGACAGAATTCAAGAATTCAAGCATGAAGGTGTTCTGTGAAGAAAATGGTATTTTGCATGAGTTTTCAGCAGCAAGAACACCACAGCAAAATGGTGTAGTTGAAAGGAAAAACAGAACACTTATTGAAGCTGCAAGGACAATGCTAGATGAATCAAAGTTACCTACATATTTTTGGGCTGAGGCAGTTAACACAGCTTGCTTTACTCAAAATATTTCTTTGATTAATCAGGCCAAAGGAATGACCCCTTATCAGTTACTCAAAAGAAAGAAGCCACTATTAGATTTTCTTCATGTCTTTGGATGCAAGTGCTTTGTTCTGAGAAATCAAGCTGAGCATTTGGGGAAATTTGAAGCAAAGGCAGATGAAGCAATATTTGTGGGATATGCAGCAGGGAAAGCTTACAGAGTCTATAATCTCAGAATCAACATTGTTATGGAATCTGTACATGTTGTTTTTGATGATCTCAAAATCCAAGGTCTCTGTGATGAAGGTTTCCATGAAAGTCTTTCTTTTGAAAATGAGGAAGGAGATCAAGTGAATCATGATAAGGCTACTGAGAAACAGCCTAAAGTTGTTGTATCTAGCACAGATGAAAGCAGCAGTGAGGATGAAATTGCTGCATTGAGATTAAAAAGGATAGCTGCTAGCAGACCAACTGGTCATTTTGTTGACAGTCATGATGGTGGATTCGTTGACAGTCAGAATGAGCGTTTCGTTGACAGCCAAAGCGGTCATACCGTTGATAGTCATAGGAATGCTTCTAGAAGTGATCAATTAGGGACAACAAACTCAGGGGGAGTTTCTCAAGGACAAATATCCAATCAAGGCAATCATGATCATGAAGCTACGTCTTCAAGAGCAAATCTACCTCCCTCAAGGAAATGGACTAAAGATCATCCCTTTGAACTTATTATAGGTGATGTTTCTTCAAAAGTCCAAACTAGAAGAGCAACTCAAGAAGAATGTCTATATAGTAGCTTTCTGTCTCAAGATGAGCCAAAGAAAGTTGAGGATGCACTTCTAGATCCAGATTGGGTTTTAGCCATGCAAGAAGAGCTAAACCAATTTGAGAGAAACAACGTTTGGAAGCTGGTGCCCAGGCCTAATGACAGGAGTGTTATAGGCACAAAGTGGGTGTTCAGAAACAAGATGGATGAAAATGGCATAGTCACAAGGAACAAAGCTAGACTGGTTGCAAAAGGCTACTCACAGGAAGAGGGAATTGATTTTGATGAAACCTTTGCTCCTGTTGCAAGACTAGAAGCAATAAGGATTTTCCTAGCCTATGCAGCCCATGCCAATTTCAAAGTCTATCAAATGGATGTGAAGAGTGCTTTTCTGAATGGGGAATTGGAAGAGGAGGTGTATGTAAGTCAACCTCCTGGTTTTGAAGACGATGATTTTCCAGACTATGTGTACTTCCTTCTCAAAGCACTCTATGGTTTGAAACAAGCACCTAGAGCCTGGTATGACACTCTCTCACAGTTCCTCCTTGAGAATCATTTCACTAGAGGTACTGTAGATAAAACTCTTTTTCACAGGGTTGTAAATGGCTCTACTTTACTTGTTCAAATTTATGTAGATGATATAATCTTTGGGTCTACAGATGTGAAACTTTGTCAAAAGTTTGCCAAGCTTATGCAAAGTAAATATGAAATGAGCATGATGGGAGAATTAACTTACTTTCTTGGTCTCCAAGTAAAGCAAGTTAATGAAGGCATTTTCATTAGTCAAACAAAATACATTCATGATTTATTAAAGAAGTTTAACCTAATGGAATGCTCTCCTGCCAAAACTCCCATGCCTACTGCCACCAAACTTGAATTGAATACTAAGGAAAAATCTGTGGACATTTCAAGTTACAGAGGCATGGTAGGCTCACTTTTATATTTAACAGCTAGTAGACCTGATATTATGTTTGCTACATGTCTATGTGCTAGATTTCAGGCTGACCCTAGAGAATCCCATTTAGTTGCTATTAAAAGAATTTTCAGGTATCTCAAAGGAACACCAAACCTTGGCATTTGGTATCCTAGAGAATCTGGTTTTGAACTAATTGGTTATTCAGATGCAGACTTTGCAGGATGTAAAATTGACAGGAAAAGTACAACTGGAACCTGTCAATTCCTAGGAAACAAGCTTGTGTCATGGTTCAGCAAGAAACAAAACTCAGTTTCTACCTCCACAGCTGAGGCTGAGTATATTGCAGCTGGAAGTTGTTGTGCACAGATTTTATGGATGAAAAACCAACTACTTGATTATGGATTAAGAGTTGAGAAAATTCCTATTTTCTGTGACAACACTAGTGCCATTGCCATTACTGAGAATCCAGTGCAGCATTCAAGGACCAAGCACATTGACATCAAGTACCATTTCATTAGAGAACATGTTATGAATGGTACTGTGGAGTTACATTTTGTTCCAAGTGAACAACAACTTGCAGACATCTTTACCAAGCCACTTGATGAATCAACATTCTCAAGATTAGTAAGTGAGCTAGGTATGCTAAATTTCTCTTAATTATTTTTGAGATATTTGCAAGTTAAAATGCAGCCAGAAACTTGCTATGTTTTTCTGTGAATTAATTTTCTTAAGAAAAAGTGAAATTTTGTCTAAGTCAAAATTACTATGTCAACGAAACGAACCATTTCGTTGACAGTCTTAGCAGTTTTCTGGGTGTTTCGTTGATAGATCTTTTATATCAACGAAACGCAGCTTTATCAACGAAATAAGACGGGACTTTAACCGCCCAATCCTGATTCGTTGATTTAGCGCTTTTAATCTGAACCGTTGTAATTTGACACGTCTTTTACCACGATCTATGCATACACCCCTGTAAGTATAAATCATGGTAATACTTTAAGAGTAACGGTTATATTTTTAAGCCAATCAAGTAATTTACATTTATTATTGGATTCATTTTCTGAGAATTTTTGGGGGAGTATTTAAGAAATTTTATTTTCATTATTTCTTTTTACCTGTTCTCAAAAATTCCAAAGGCTTTTTTTTTTTTTTTTTTTTTCTCTTCTTCTCTCTAACAAGCAATTCAGTTCGAAGCTTTCCTTTAATCAACAATGGCACCTATAGTCAAGCTTATGTCTGCTGGAGGGTTCATCTATGAGAAGAACAACTCCATCCCTTTTGTTGTCAAGGAAAACCCGAACAGCCTGTTCTTCAAAATGATGGATTTCATGAAGAATTGCAAGTTGAGCTATGCAATGTTTCACTCTACACCACTCTACAATGAGATAATCGAGGAAATTTGGACCTCATGTGAGTATAGTGGAACAAACTGCACACTACAATTCACCCTTCAAGGTAATGAGTACATAGTTAATTCTGATGTTTTGCAAGCATGTTTACATATTCCTGATAATAACTGTGATGCTTTGCCTACTAACACTGAAATAACTACCATGCTAAATTCTATAAACTACTCTTTGCCTACTGATAATCTGGGTAGAATAATTAGGAGAGGTTTGGTTAGGGAATACAGTTATTTAGCTGATGCATTCATTAAGGTCTTTTCTGGAAAGATTAGTAATTTTGATGCATTAACTAACTCTATGTTAATTCTCCTAACCATGCTTCTAAATGATAGATATCACAACTTTAGCACCCAACTTATGTATGAAATTGGTGCTAAGTTGGGTGACAAAGCAAATAGGAAGAAAAATATCTATTATGCTAGGTTTCTGATGATGTTGGCTAACCATGTTAGTCCAGCACCATTAGTTATCTCTAACCCTAATGCCAGGTTCGAGTGCTTTGTGCAAGAAAAGAGAGTATTGACAGACATACTGAGGCTGAACCACAATGGTGATGTTCCAGTGGTGTATCTGCCAATCATTGAGGTAACTACTACTATCCCTGTTAGTGTAGCTAACTCCTCTACTGTTTTACCTTCCAATGTTGCTATGGAGTCTGTAGCTGTGACCCAACAGGCTCCTACCCTAGCAACAAAACCTAAATCAAAGAAATCCTCCAAGCCAACCTCAGGTGCTTCTCAAAAGGCACCTGTTGTAAAAACTACCACACAACCTAAGGGGAGTGAGTCTGGAGTTGTAAGAGGTGAGGGTAGGGGTGAACATCAAAGAAACCCCAAGGATAAGGAAGGACAGGTTAGTGTGTACCAGCCAAGCCCCATTGTGTCTTCCCAACAAGGCACAATGAGTAAAATGGATTTAACCACAAGTCTAATTGCATCCTCCCAAAAGGATGTGATTATTGAAACAAGCTCTCCACCAAGAGCACAGTCCAAGAGGGTAAGGGACACTTCAAGCCCAAAGTCTACATTTTCCCAATACCAAAGGAGAGTGAAGCAAAAGTCCAAGGGTACACAGGGTGCACACACACTGGAAGCAACACTTCCAGTTTCTCAAATTCAGTTTGATGTAACCCCTATCATTTCTCTGGGGTTACAGTCCCATTCTCTAAACATCAATCTTGAATTATCTCCATCAAATTCACCAACTCAATCTTTAGATGTGGACATGATCCATACATCTATTCCTGATTCTCCAACTCTAATCTTGGAGAAGCCCCACTCTGAAGCTGGTGGCCATCACTTGTTAAGTGATTTGTTGGGCCATCAACCAATTTTTCCTGAAGTTGCAAGGGGATCTGTGGACCAATCTTTAAAATCAATCACCACAGACTCTACTGTAATTTCTCATTCTCAAAGTGCTTTCTTGACTTCATCAACGAAACAGTCTATTTCGTTGACAAGTGTTTCTCCATCAACGGTATCCATACCGTTGACAGTTCAAACTACCATTCCGTTGATAGTTCACTCTGCACCTTTAATTGAAAATCAAGTTGTTCCCACAACTAGTGCAGATGATCTAGTGGTAGTTGAGACACTTCTAGGACTGAGAGGGAGTGAAACTGAGAGGCTGGCTTGCAGCCAGGCAAAAGGAGAGAATGTGAGTGAGAGGCTGGCTATTTCTTCCAGCCAGGCAAAAGGAGAGATTGAGAGTTCCACCTTAGAAGGTGAAGGTGAGGGTGTGAGAGGTGTGAGCCATGGGGAGCCCATGATGCAAGAACAGAGTGGAGAGAGAGAAGGGACTACAGGCGAAATAAGGATGGAAGCAGCCATTGCTAATGAGTTAATGGAGGTCAGTGAGGGAGAAAGGGAACCTACTTTCCAAGAGGTTTATCAACAAACTCTGGATAGTATTTCCCTGGATCCTGAGACCTTTACTCATCCTGTGCCAGCCTATCAAATTATGGCTCAGCAGGGCAATGTGGAGGCAGAAAGGTCACTAAATCTAATTCATACAACTGCATCAATGCAAAGAGCAAAGGATGCCCTGACCAATCTACCTTCAGGAGCTGCAGCAAGTGGAGAATTTGAGTTTTCTGATGCTGAGGACAGCTATGGTGATAATCTACAGGTGGCCACCACTTCACAGACTGGGACTTCTGTGGTGCCTCCTACACCAGGCTGGCTTTCTCAAGGTATGCATGGTAGAGCCACTCTAGATGCTGCTATCTCCAGGCAGTACAATGAAGCCTACTTAGCTCATGAGTCTGCAAATGCAAGAGACAAGAAATTCTACAAGGCCATCATGGATTCTCTGGAAATTCAAAGGCTACAAATGATGCAGACAAGGATTGAGGCTACAGAAATCAAGGACTCTATTAGCAATTTCAGGGATGCTACCTACAGGATGATGGATGAAAAGCTCCCTCTTCTCACTATGTCCAAAATGAACAGGTTTCTCTCTAAGGAACCTGAAGTGGCTACCTCCTTGAAGACTCTCTCTTCTAGAGTGGACAAGGTGGAAGCTACTTTATCTCAAATGCAAAAGGAACAGGAGAAGCAGACTCAACTTTTGGCCCAGCTAGTGGCAGCTCAAGGACTCCCAGTTGTCTCTTTTGATGATAACAAAAAGGGGGAGAAATCTCAGGAGCTAACCATTCAAATCACAAAGGTGCTGGTCCCAACCATCACATTACCACAGGAGCCACTAGCAATGGGGGAGTTTGGAAAGAAGAATAAGGATAGCATTGACTTGATCCAGGAAGCTTCTATGAGGATACAACTTGCAGCACAGATCAAAGATCATTGGTCCAACATAGAAGCAAGGTTCAAGAAAATTACTGAATCTTCAAAGACAGATCAGCCATCAACAAATGCAATGGTGACTGCACAAGTGGAGCCACAGTTCAAGAGCTCTTATGCTATAGAGCCCCTTCTACATGGAGTCATTCAAGGACCAAGAAAGGAGAAAGGACAAACTTCATGCATTAGGGATGTGGAAGAAGCTACATTACAAAGAAGCTTATCTCCCAAGTCTCCTGCTAAACCAAAAGGCAAAAACATAGCAAGGACTTTCTATCCTGCACCTTATCCAGATGAGCTCAAACTACTTGGACTTCTCATCACAAAAAGCAAGGAAAGTAATAATCATGAGATAAGGAAGCAAAGGGCAATTGTCTACAGGAATGGACAACAAATCTGTGTTTGGGCTGGTCATCCAAACTTTGCTGAAGCCAAGGCTGAGGAATCAGAAAGAGCAGCTATGCAAGCTCTTGCAGTAGCTCAAGCTCTAGATGAAGAAGAAAGACAGCAAGAAGAAAAAGCCCAAAAGGAAAGGAGTGAAAAGAAGAGTACAAGGCAACCAAAGGCAAGGGCTAGAAGAAACATAACCTTTGAAAATGATGACTCTCAGAGTATTGCATCAGACTCTTCTGTACCTCCAACAATTCCTGATCCATCTTTAAAGTTAGCCTGTGATCCCAAACATCTTGTTAATTATCATGATCAGCCAATTGAGCCAAAGGAAGAGCCAATTGAGTTTGATGAGGCTAACTTTCCTAAATTCCTTTTTGAGATGGATCCAAAGAAGAAATTGAAGCAAAGGGCTGTCAAGACAAAGCCAGTATTTGTGAGAAAGCCACAACCTCAAAAACCCCCTTCAAATCCAGAGGACTGCATGTACATTGCTGACATCAGGGAAGAATCCAGCTTGCATCTTGAGTTAGACAACCTGGTGGAAGTAAGGGGCATTGCAGCTTCTCAGAAGCTACCTGAAAGATTGGTTTTCACATACAAGGGTGGTAGAGAACAAATTTGGCCTCTCTACAGAATTCTAGGAGAAGACTACCAAACACTACTCACAGTGTTTAGATGCTTGAAGAAAGACTTTGGCTTCACCAAAACAGCCAAGTCTGAGGTGGTCTCCAGAATATGTCAAATAAAGGCTAGCTGGAACAAGCCTGAGGCTCTTCCCAGGATGCTAAGAGTGCCCTCAACAGGAAAGAAGATCCATCTTCAACCTTTCTGGATGATGGAATTCAAGGACAAGGACAACTGCAGAAGGTTCTTCAGGATGGAAGACCAGCTGGACAAGGCATCTAATCAAACTCTAAGGTTTATGCAATCCAAGCTTGGTGATCAAGATGAAGAAGAGAAGATCTTTTACAGAAGGCTACAGGTCCAGATTGAGGAGAACAACTCTAGGAGAGGGAAGAAGACTATGCCCCAAAGAAGACAAAGATGAATTATTTGCTCAGTCTGGAGGAGCACATTTGGGCATTAGTTTTGTAAGTCTTGCATTATTTCTAAAAACTTTATGAAGCTCAATACAACTTTTACTTTTATCATGTGTAATATGCCTGAGTGTTTTTGTTATCATCAAGGCTCTTGATTTATGGCTGTTATTCTATCAGTCATAAATTGGGGGAGATTGTTAGGAATATGTTGTTCTTGATGATAATTATAAAAACACTTAGTAGATTTTGTATTAAGTTATTTTGTAACTGTCAACGGAATAGCATGCTTTGCAGTGTTTCGTTGACAGGAAGCTCATCAACGAAATGAGTGATGTAGCAATTGCACTGTACATTACTTCATAGTTTGATATGCAGTGTGTTGAGTACTAGATAGGTTTTCTAAGTCATGTTGACTAAATGGTTAGATAGGCAAAATAGGTTGGTTAATTGTAAATATTTAGTGCCTTGTAATTTTGCCTAAGTGAAGACATGTCAACGGAATGAAGATTACTCTATCAACGAAACAAGGAAGCTCATCAACGAAACAAAGAATAAAGCTATCAACGAAACACATCTCTATGCCATCAACGAATCATTATTGCTTTTCTATACAATTGACAAAGTGATAGTGACAGGTTCCTGACAGATCAAAAAGAAGATGTGGAAGTGTACTTTGCATTGGAAACCATTAAAATGGACATGGGGAATAAGGAAACATCCCAGTTTCCAATTGGGCTCTTGGGAGTGATCATAATAAGCATGAAGTCAAAAGCAAGGATCTCCAAGGACCACTGGACAAAGGGATGAAAAGCAAACTATTGGCGGTTACTCATTGTACTATTAGTGTAGCCAAAAATAGGGTTGTAAACTTGAGTTTATATAACCAAGTGTAGCAGTTACTTTATTTTGTGTGAAGAAAAACAAAGAGTTTGTATTAGCTATCTTTGAGAGCATTTTTCTTCTCTACAACCTTGTAACTGAGCAGCTGTGTACTTTTGTATCACAGATTATTTCCGCAATAAAAACACTTCAGTTGGATCATCAAACAATCCAACTGAATTATTTATATCTTGTGTTTTTATTTATTCAGTTCAGTTTTATTTTATAAAGTGTTTTAGTTTTAAGAAAATATCAAGAATTGTATTCAACCCCCCCCTTCTACAATTCTGTTAGGTCATTTGGGAATAACAACATCCATTGGTTGTTGTACAGGAGCCAGTTCAGGTTGAGGAATATTACCTTCAATTACCTATTCCCCTGGGGGTATAAGTGGTAGGGGCACCGTTCTTAGATAATCTGTGAGAACAGTGGGTACCCCTGGAAGATGATTCTTTCTTATCAGAGCGGTTATTGCATTGCTCTTCATCCTCATGCACTCCATGGTCTCCTCGTCTGCAAATGTCTCACGTTCATCATCTGTTAAGACATCATTGAGAATTAGCTGTAGGAACCTAGGATAGAAGCAAAGCACATCGTCCATGCCTGTTCTTTCATCCAGTGGTCCCATGCACAGAATGACTTGATCAATCACTAATCGTCCTATATTGATATGCCTATTGTTAGCAATGGCAAACCTTGTCTTTTGAAGGAATAAGGGAATACCATGCAGATTTGTTAGCTTGGCAGTAAAAACATGGATAAGTGTGTGAAAGAAAAAATTCCATGGCTTTGTCAGGTAATGCTTAAGGAACTCTCCCACAAAGAAGTTTGGTTGTTGACTTCTTATGAGAGTGAAGAAAGCATGTATCTCCTCAGTTGTGGGATCCGGAACAAGGTTTTCTGTTGGAAAATGTAGAACCCTGTTAAAATCATGTTCCGTCACCCTTATTGTTCTGCCCCCTGGCACAACAAAACTAAAGGACCTTACGTTATTCTCACTTGTATCCGTGGCGGTTGTGTACAACGCAGTCAATTGATCGATGCAAAGGACTACAGGAGTACTCAAAGAATATGCCACTAACGAACGTGTATTCAGAAACTCTGCCCATGCACGAAACTGTAAGTTCGTAATGGCTTGCAAGTTTTGAAACGAGACATGATTAGTCTTGGTTACGATAAATTCTCCGGCCATTTTAAATTTCCAGAAAATTAATTTTTTTTAAACCAAAACTAATTTTCAATTAATTATTACTAATTAATCAAATTCAAACCAAAATACCCCTTTTAATCACTTAAACAACTTCGAACAATTAAACTACCAAATTAAGAACCCCAACTTTTTCTAACACAAGAAAAGTATTTTTAATCAAAATACACTTCCAAAGAGATGGATTTCAACTAAAAATAACTATTCAAGAACAGTATTATCAGGTAAGGTTCGAAAGAGAATGGCCTTCGATAGTATTCTTTAACCACAACCGAGATATAAAAAAACAGAGGTCACAAAGTACAGAGATTTCACTTTTTTTTTAAAAATGAGATCACTGTAAAAACTGAAGTTACTGTGTATAATTCTTGGTTAAAACTGAAAACTATCGAGTTTGATGTTCTTGGCTGTATCTCTCCTTGTAAGTATTATATCGACAAAAACTTTTCTCAGAATTGTGAATCTGAAAAGAGAAAAAGTCTAAGTGCCAGTTAAATACTATTTGAAACTGTACGGGTAAAATGGTCATTAAACTATTCGATGGTTTTTAATAGTACTGTCGATGGTTTTCTGCAAGGGGCAAAACTGTCAACTTCCCTTCGATAGTTTTTAGAAAACTATCGAAGTTTTTTGAAAATCAGAATTCATAACGTTTTGAAGAAAACTATCGAAAGCTATTTCTGTTTAAAACTGAAAAACTATCGAACATCTTTATGAAAAGCATCGAGAATTTAGATATTTATTAACATTAAATTTAATTCGATGTATTTTCAATTACTTTTTCAAAATCTATCGAGAATTTACATATGGAATTAGATAAATTCACTTCGATATATTTTAAATTACTCTAAAAAACTATCGAAAGGTGTATTTCGAGGGTTTTTCTTTTCTTACTTAAAAACTATCGAATTGTTAGTTCGATGGTTTTTAACTAGTACTTAGAAAAACTATCGAATTTTCTAAATTCGATGGTTTTTGCTTCTGTCCAATTCTGAAAACCTGTTCTTGTTCTAAAAATCAGACTTTTTGATTTTCTGTCAAGTTTTATTTTGAATAAACTTTTTCAAATTTACCAAAATCAATTGTCAATGGAAAATTCACAATTTTCTTAGAATAAAATCAACTAAATATCATTGAATGATATTAATTAATTAAAATCCAATAAATTATGCTGCATTAATCTACTTTGTTAAAAACAAAGTAAATTAATTCAAATTAAATAGATACTTAAATATTTAGAACAAATATTAGCACCTAAATAATTTTTAGAATTAATAACCAATTAAATGCCAGAAGATATATCATTCATAATTATGACATAAAATTAGTACAATAATCCTAACTAAGAGAATTGCTCCAGAAAATAAATTCACGAGTCCGAAGGATATTGAAATTCTTAAACTCATGTATTCACTAGGACTATCTGCAGTTACTGACTTCTAATCAAAATCAATTAGAAAGATTTAACATCCCAAGTTCACCAACCAACTTTGAAAAAGTGGATTCATCAAGCGGTTTAGTAAATATGTCTGCAATTTGTTCCTGCGTGGGTACAAAATGTAACTCCACAGTTCCATTCATGACATGCTCTCGAATAAAATGATATCTGATGTCGATGTGCTTCGTCCTCGAGTGTTGCACTGGGTTGTTAGAGATTGCTATGGCACTTGTGTTGTCGCAAAATATTGGAATCTTTGTCAACAAAAGCCCATAGTCACGGAGTTGGTTTCTCATCCACAAGATCTGAGCACAGCAGCTACCAGCAGCAATGTATTCAGCCTCAGCTGTTGATGTGGATACTGAATGCTGCTTCTTGCTATACCAGGAAACTAACTTTCTTCCAAGAAACTGACAGCTTCCTGAAGTACTGTTCCGATCAATCTTACAACCTGCAAAATCAGAGTCTGTGTATCCAATATAAATCAAATCCTGTATCTTTAGGGTACCAAATTCCAAGATTTGGGGTCCCCTTAAGATATCTAAATATTCGCTTAACAGCTATTAGATGAGATTCTTTAGGATCAGACTGAAACCTAGCACACAAGCATGTTGCAAACATTATATCTGATCTACTTGTAGTGAGATAAAGTAATGAGCCTATCATACCTCTGTAGCCTATGATGTCAATCTTCTTACCAGTTTCATCCTTATCAAGCTTAGTGGCAGTTGGCATAGGAGTCTTTGCTGTAGATGAGTCTTCCATTTGATACTTCTTAAGAAGATCTTTGATGTACTTGGACTGACAAATGAATATACCATCTTGTCTTTGGTATACTTGCAGTCCAAGAAAGAATGACAATTCACCCATCATGCTCATTTCATAACGACTCTGCATTAACTTAGCAAATCTCTTGCATAGATCATCATTAGTAGAACCAAATATTATGTCATCAACATATACTTGCACCAATATCAAATCATTTTTGTGCTTTTTGTAAAAGAGAGTCTTGTCTGTAACACCTCTTGTAAAATCATTTTTAAGTAAGAATTCAGAGAGAGTGTCATACCATGTCCTTGGAGCTTGTTTGAGTCCATAAAGAGCTTTGAATAGAAAGTACACAAAGTCTGCCAGTTTTGAATCCTCAAAACCTGGAGGTTGTTCTAAATACACTTCTTCTTCTAACTCCCCGTTCAGAAAAGCACTCTTCACATCCATCTGATATACCTTGTAATTGGAATGTGCTGCGAATGCCAGAAACATTCTGATGGCCTCAAGTCTTGCTAGTGGTGCATAGGTTTCATCATAATCTATACCCTCTTCTTGAGAGTAACCTTTAGCAACCAGACTGGCTTTGTTTCTTGTTACAATGCCATCTTCGTCCAACTTATTTCTGAATACCCATCTTGTTCAAATAACAGATTTTCCCTTAGGCCTGGGTACCAGCTTCCAAACTTTCTGCCTTTCAAACTGATTGAGTTCCTCTTGCATAGCAATCACCCAATCTGGATCATCTAGAGCATCTTCAACTTTCTTAGGTTCTGTTTCTGAAAGAAACCCAGAATAGTGACATTCATTTTGTGATGTTCTCCTAGTTCTCACTCATGTGCCGGATCACCAATGATCAAGTGAAAGTGATGATCTCTATTCCATACCCTTTGTCTTGGCAGATGCGATCTTGATGATTCTCCATGTTCTAGATGTTGTGGAGTACGACTAGTTGATCCTTCTCCTGCTCCCCCTGAGTTGTTTACGGTTTGATCTGTTGACCCTGTTGATTGACTAGTGGATCCAGTAGTAGTTTGAGTATGTCCACCACTATCACCACTTGGTCCAGAATTATTATCATCATGATTATTATTAATAACTGTAACAACTTCAGGTTCTTCTTCATTGTCAGAGAGATCTCCTGATAGATTTTCAAATACCAAGGATTCAGAGTTCTCTCTTGTTTGCAGGCCTGGTCTTTTGGTGTCGCCAAATGTTACATTAAATCTTTCCAACACCTTCTTATCTTCAATCACATATACCCTGTAAGCCTTAGATTCCAGAGAATAGCCCAGAAAAATGCCTTCATCTGCTTTGGCATCAAACTTGCCAAGATGTTCTCCATATTTAAGTACAAAGCACTTTGCACCAAACACATGAAAATACTTCAGTGTTGGTTTCTTGTTGGCCATTAACTCATACGGAGTCTTTTCATGATCTTTGTTGATCAGGGTACGATTCTGAGTATAGCAAGCTGTATTCACTGCTTCAGCCCAAAAGTAAGTGGGAAGTTTTGATTCATTCAACATGGTCCTTGTTGCTTCAACCAAGGTCCTGTTCTTCCTTTCCACTACTCCATTCTATTGAGGAGTTCTTGGTGCCGAATACTGTCTTGATATTCCTTTCTCTGAGCAGAAATCATTAAGAACTGCATTCTTGAATTCAGTTCCATTGTCTGATCTGATTGTCCGCACAGGTAGCTTAGCTTCCACTTCTATCTTCTTGATGTGATCAATGATTAGTTGTGTTGCTTCATCCTTTGATTGTATGAACAACACCCACATGTAATTGGAGTAGTCATCCACCATCACCAATGCATATCTTTTTCTTGAAAGTGACATAACATTGATTGGACCAAATAAATCCATATGAATCAGCTGTAATGGTTCAGCAATGTTTGTCATTCCTTTGCTTCCATGTGATGCTTCCTTCGACTTCCCTTTTTCACATGCTTCAAATAGTCCCTCCTGATTGAATTCCATCAGGGGCAACCCTCTCACTAACTCTCTCTTTACCAAAGAGTTCATAGTTTTGAAGTTCAGATGTGAGAGCTTCTTGTGCCATAGCCAACTTTGTTCTGAAGATGCCTTTCCTTAGAAACATGTAACTTCTCCTTCACTGGTAGAACTTAAGTCAGCTATAAACAAATTTCCTTTTCTCACTCCCAGTAGAGTAAGCTTCTCATCCTTCCTGTTTGTGATCAAGCACTTGTCTTTTCTGAAATCTACATTGTAGCCTTTATCACAGAATTGAATGATACTTAGAAGATTGTGCTTTAATCCTTCAACAAGAGAGATGTTTTCAATGATGACATTCCCAACTTTCAATTTACCATATCCCGTAGTGAATCCTTTGTTGTCATCTCCGAAGGTTACAATCGGGCCGGTCTTCTTAACCACCTCTGTAAGCAGGGACTCTTCACTTGTCATGTGTCTAGAACAACCACTATCCAGAATCCACACAACCTTTGAGCTTTTAACCTTACCCTGCAATCACAGATTGATTAAGCGGACTTTGGTACCCA
Source organism: Heracleum sosnowskyi (assembly GCA_030848705.1). Taxonomy (NCBI): domain Eukaryota; kingdom Viridiplantae; phylum Streptophyta; class Magnoliopsida; order Apiales; family Apiaceae; genus Heracleum; species Heracleum sosnowskyi. The sequence goes on from CM061244.1 coordinate 44,574,743, forward strand.
AAATTGTTTGGGTCCTGAAGGTTTAGATACTTTGACAGGAGTAACATTCAATTTAGTCTTACCCTGTTTGATATTCATAGTATCTGTGGATTTAAACTTAACAGTGCTTTTGCTACTATCATTCATCAACTTAAAATAAGCATGCATGATGTTGTACTTACATAGCAAACACTCTTTCTTTCCACAGGGTTCATGAAGATCAGGCATGTCAGACATGTTATGCATTTCAGAAGTATTAGCAGTTTCTACTTTAACCTTTTTACATGCATGTGTAAGGTGTCCAGCAGAATTACAAATAGTGCACAACTTCCTAGATGCAATGGGAGAAAATGGAACAATTTCCTGATTAACAATCTTCTTTTTCCCATTCCTGTTCTTTTTAGCATTACTAACTAAGTCACCTACTTCAGTTTTAGGTATTACAGTTTTTACTGATTTCCTAGGCAACTTAGTCTTTACCTCTTTTTCCTTCAATAAATCCTCCTCAAGCAATTCTTGTCTTATGAAAAGGTCATCCTCATTAAAAGTTTCTGAGAAGGGCTTGACAAAGACTGGACTGACCACATTCTTAAGAATATGTGGAATATCCTTCTTGACAACAGAAGATGTCATAGGAAATTCCAAAGTCCTTTTCCCAACCTTTTTGGAATATTCAAGTCCTATAGCAGTTTTATTACCCTGGGTCTGAGTATCAATGATCTCCTTAGCAATCAGGGCGGAATTCTTAAAAGCATTCAGCTTCAAATTAAATCTGAAATCTGCTTCCTGAGGATAGTCTCTATCTCATCATTACACTTGACCTTGTTCTCTAAGTACACATTCTTTTGCTTAAGATCTTCTAATGTGACAGCTACAAGCTCTAGTTCTTCATTTTTAGATTCTAATTTTTTAATCTTAAGAAATAGTTTAGCATTCTCCATTTCAGATGCTAGCATGCTTGTGTGTACATTAAACAATTCTACACTTAGATCTTGCACAGTTTTCTTGTACTCAGAGTTAGACATATCAATTGTAGTTAAGATAGGTACCTGAGATAATTGTGGTGATTCCTCTGAAGAGTCAGCCATTAGGGCAACATTTACATATTCATCCTCTTCATCCGAATCAGTATCATCCTAGTGTTTTCCCTCTGCTATATAAGCCTTCCCTTTCTGCTTTCCAGACAATGCCTCCAGTTGCTGTTTCAGCTTGGCATTCTCCTTCTTCAAATCCTCATATGAGTCTTTCCTTCCATAGACCTCTTTCTTGTCTCTTGTTTGACGAGGCTTCCGGCATTCAGTGGCGAAATGCCCTAACTCATTGCAATTGTAGCATCTTGATTTGCTTCTATCAATCATGCCAGTCTTGTAGCCTCCCTTAAAGCCTGTACTAGGTGCATACTTGCTCTTCTGGAATCTGTTGGTTGAGCCCTTGAACTTGTACTTAGGGTTTCTCTTGAAACGAATATGACTAAACTTTGCAGCTAAGTACGCCATGGTTTTGTCTTCCATTTGCTCAAGCTCTTCTAGGGTGTAGTAATCACTTTCATCAACACCCAGATTCACAGAATCCATCTCAGCTTCTATGATCACCTCATTTCCAGCTCTAGGGGTTTGAACCTGAATATCAGAAGTTGTTGGTTCATCCACTACAAGTGTTGCTGATCTCACAAGTGCATTGTGCTTGTTATCCATTGTCCCTGGTCCGTAGATTATCACTCGTTGTTCTTGCTCCATCTCATAAGTCTTCAACTTGCCATAGATCATCTCTAATGACATCTTTGTGAAGTCAATTCTTTCCCTTATGGATGAGGACTTGTGTTCTACATGATGGGGCAACGTCATCATGAACTTCCTGTTGGTTTCTCTCAGTGGATAGGTCTTCCCTTTCATTGCCAATTCATTTAGAAGCTTAGTATATTTCTCAAAGACCTGAGTTATACTTTCTCCTGGAAGAGACCTAAACGCTTCGTACTGAGAAGTCAGGATGTCCAATCTGTTTCCTGCACGTCTTCAGTTCCTTCCATTATCAAGTTAATGGTATCCCACATATGTTTCCCACTTGTACAGTTCATCAACTGATAGCTCATTTCTTTGTCTACGGAGTCTGCTAATATTAACATCAAACTTGTGTCCAATCGAATCAGTTCTTTGTTAGAATCTGTATACTCAGTGATATCCTTAGGTTGGGTGCCTTGAGGAATCCTGCTACCATCAGGAGCTGTAGATTCACTAACTGGTTTCATTGGTACAAACGGTCCGTTATCTAATATGCCAATATACAACAGATTAGATGCCTTGATAAATAACAGCATCTTCATCTTCCACAAACCGAAATCATCTCTTGTAAACGGGGGAACTTTAATACCAGCGGTTGTCTTTGGAGCACTCATGGTTTCTGAAAATTTCAAATTGTTTAAAATTCAAGAAATTCCAATTAAATGAAAAATTTTGAAAGTTAAAAAATTTGCTTCAAATTTTCACGCTACGTTTGATTTTGGTCTCATTCACCGGATCTGATTTGTACGTCAATCAAGTAGCTCTGATACCAATTTTTAGGTCCAAAGTATCGTAGAAGGGGGGGGTTGAATACGATACCTACAAATAATTTAATTTCGTTCGCGGATTAATCATTTAGTTCTATAACGAAATCAAACACACCAAATCAAACCAAGAGTCGGGGAATATATCTTTTTATAAATATAAACCTCGAGGGGTGCTACAATTTCTAATCCGTAGATTAGCTTCAATGAGTTTAAGGTTACACGAATTCAATACAATGATAGAAATCTGAGCAATATTAATTTCTCTGATAATTTCTTTGGCTCAAACTCTCTCCTCGTAAATTCTTATGTGTTCTTCCTTAACTGAAGAAGACACTTTCTTCACTCTGTATTAACTGCAGACTTTGGGTTTGAAAACTATCGAACCAAGATTAAAGAATTAATCTTGGCCGTCCAATTTCCATCAACCATTCACAACAAACACTTTTCACCTGCTCCCAAATTAGAAAACCATCGAATCATTAAAAGGAGTTTACCATTCGATAGTTTTTCAATAAAAACTATCGAAAGTTAAATTCTTTTGTAATAGAATTCAAATGAACTTCATTTATCCCATTCGATAGTTTTTAGAAAATAAAAACTATCGAGCTCTTTTCTTTTGACTTTGATCTTTAATAAAACTTCTGAAATCCAGGGTGTTTAGTTTTAGACTGTATCAATTCCTTCTGAGACGATAAAAACAACTTGATCTTTTAAGTGCCGTCAACTAGTGCAACTGGTCTGGTTCACAGATGAATAACACTTGATCAATTCTTCCACGTCTTCAATTCAATGTTGTTGATAAGTCCTTTGTCAATCTGGTTGCTTCAAATAAATCACTCGAATCTTGTGGTACTTAACCCTAAATCATTCACATACTTATGTAGTCTTTAAAATCTTGTTTCTTTGATTGTCACTGAGCCTTGAACATTTTCATGAACTTCTTTCCGTGACCTGTTTACGGACTTCAAGAAAGCATACCATATTTTGATTTTTTGAGTTTACCTTTTCTTCTTTGATTCTGGATTCATGTGCTTCTGTTAATATTATTGTCTGTCTTTGATAAGTGGATTTCATATTCACTTGGAACGTCCAAAATTGGCTTAAATTGATTGTTTGTACTCGAGTGCGTGGTGTTTTTAATGTGTTTTGTGTTTGTTTATGCAGAGTTGCTTCGTCAGCAGAGAAGTGGAGTTTCTGGGGTTTGCAGTGGTGTTTTGAGCAATTCTGTGAAGGCCAAGTGGTTGCGGAGCGAGAGAGCGCAAGGAAAAGTCAAAGAAAAGCAAAGTGGAGATTCTGGACAGAGACCAGGCACGCCCGTGCCCTATCAAGCGCGCCCGCGCTCCCCAAAATCCTGAAAAAGGCAATGCTGAGTCTGAAGAGGAAATTAGCTGAAGACCGGTCAACCCTACAGCCTATATAAACTAATGGTGGACGAATTCTGAGACATATATTAAGTTACATACATACATATCCATCCACCGGTGAGGAGAACAAGAAGACGGCTGATTACGAAGATCTAGTTTTCAACTTATCTTTGTATTCTTCTAATTAGGCGATACTTTGGATTCTCGTTTGTTTTTTCATAAACCCTAGTACTTTTATTCAGTATTCCAGACATATTTATTATCATGTTTTCATCAGAACCCACGATGATGAACGGTTCGATTATGAACTAATCGTTGTCGTGGGATTCTAACGGATTTATTTATGGATTTTAGTAGTTAATTGTTTTAAAGATGCGTGTGTGATGATTTGTTGATATCCTAGTTTGGTTGTGCTTATTCTTCTTGGATGCGTAGCTAACATCTAAGTTGTTTGTTAATCTCTATTGAATGCGAAAGTGGATATAGAGGTTTAGAACTTGCCATGCTAGCATAGGTTTATGTATGTTTGTCATGCATGATTCGTAGGTGATTTTAACCATCTTACCTGCCCTATGTAATCTGAATGGATAACTTGCTCGTTAAACCGTTATGTTTTCAAATCTTATAGACATATAGGGTCTAAGCATAATTGGTGTCTGCCCAACTTCTATCTCTTTTGTGGATGTTTGAGTGGTTTGGTATACGTATACTGAAAGGCAGTGTGTACTGATTTCGTGTTATCCGATTAGTTGTCACAACCGTCACATGCATTGATTAAAGACCAAAGACTCTAGATGAAGTATTTAATGAAATTAGGATCCCATGTTTTATTCTCATAAGTAATTCATTCAGCAATCTCTTTAATTAATTATAATCTTGTTAAGTTGATTAGTTAAGTTAGTTAATTAATTACTTGTTGACCGCGTACGCTTACGTGATTTTGTGCGAACAAGTTTTTGGCGCCGCTGCCGGGGACTCGGTGTTATTTATATAGTTTATGTGCTTGTCATCAGTGGTCGTTAAAGTTCACTGACTCGGATTATTCTCATCAATTTTACTTTGTTTGGTGTGTTTCAGATACTTTAGTGAGCGTCTATGCGAACACGTTCTCAATCTCGGAAAGAAGAACTTGAATTGAGTCTAGTTATGGGAGAACCAGTAGTAGAAACGAAGGCTTTTAAGGATTATTCTCAGCCAAAGATCAATGACATTCAATCTAGTATTGGCAGTCCTGCCATTGCTGCTAATACTTTCGAAATCAAGCCTGGCACGATTCAGATGGTGCAGAACTCAGTTCAGTTTGGGGGTGCTCCAACGGAAGACCCTAATATGCATATTAGGGATTTCATTGAGATTTGCGACACTTTCAAGTTCAACGGAGTGTCAGAAGATGCTGTGAAACTGAGACTGTTCCCATTCTCTCTGAGGGATAAGGCTAAGGGCTGGTTGCACTCTCTACCAGCAGGTTCTATTACTACTTGGGAGGATCTTGCTCAGAAGTTTCTCACTAAATTCTTCCCGATGGCTAAAACAGCAGCAATCAGGAATGCTCTTACTCAGTTTGCACAGCATTCTGGAGAAACTTTATGTGAAGCTTGGGAGCGCTACAAGGAGATGCTTAGGAAGTATCCTCATCATGGAATGCCTGATTGGATGGTGATCAATTGTTTCTATAATGGTTTGGGAGGTCAATCTCGACCAATGCTTGATGCGGCATCAGGTGGAGCTCTTTGGACCAAGAGCTACGATGAGGCTTATGAACATATTGAGATGATGGCTGCTAATGAATATCAGAATCCAACTCAGAGGTTATCACAAGGTAAGGTAGCAGGAATTCTGGAAGTGGATGCAGCTACGGCAATAGCAGCTCAGCTAAAGGCTCTGTCTATGAAGGTGGATTCCCTGTCTAACTATGGAGTTCAGCATGTGGCTAGTGTTTGTGAGCTATGTGCAGGTGCACATGACACGACTCAATGTGCCATATCTAATGAGTCGGCGCAGTTTGTGAGCAATTTCCAGAGATCACAACAGCCAGTGCCTAATGCCTATCATCCGAATAACAGGAACCATCCGAATTTCAGTTGGAGTAACAATCAAGGTGGCCAGCAACAACAACCACAGCAGCCGTATCAGCGGTATCAAGGTCAACAATTTGGAGCTAAACCATTTAACTCTTCTGGTTTTCAGCAACAGTATGCTCCAAGGCAACCGTATCAACCACCAGGTTTTCAACAACCGTCTCAAGGCAACGTTGGTCAGTCATTTAATGAGAAGTCTGAATTGGAGGAATTGAGGCTAATGTGCAAGAGCCAAGCTATTTCAATCAAGACTCTGGAGAATCAAATAGGTCAGATTGCCAATGCCTTGTTGAATAGACCACAGGGAACTCTCCCTAGTGATACGGAAGCTAATCCTGGCAAAAGAGAGGTCAAGGAACATGTTAAAGCAGTTACCTTGCGTTATGGAAAGGTTACGAGTGACCAGAACTCAGAAAAAGCTGGAAAACGAAATTTTTTTTGATTCCCAGCAGAAGGTGGAGCGCGCCCGCGCCCTAGGGAGCGCGCCCGCGCCTGAGGTTCTGCCAGAAAGTGAAGAAAAAGAGGAAAAAGCTAGTTTGGGGGGAAACGAAGCGGAAAAGCGTGACCATTTGACTGAGAAATCTGTTCTGAAGCAGAATACAGAGATCAAGGAGGTTTATCCTCCTCCGCCATTCCCTAAACGTCTTCAGAAGCAGAAGTTGGATAAACAGTTTGCTAAATTTCTGGAGGTATTCAAGAAGTTGCATATCAATATACCTTTTGCGGAAGCTCTTGAACAAATGTCGAGCTACGCAAAGTTCATGAAGGGTATTCTATCTCGGAAGTTGAAGCTCGAGGAGTTGGAAACCGTCGCTCTTACAGAAGAATGCAGTGCTATCCTACAGCAGAAGTTACCTCCTAAACTCAAGGATCTAGGGTGTAATAACCCGAATTTTTGGAAAAATTTAAAACTTTTCTTATTATAATTAAGTGCATCAGTGAATAGTGAATTTGGTGGATGAATAGTGATTTTGAGAATTAACAAAGTTTTTCATGCCACCTATGTACGAGACGTAGTGTGGATATTCGGAAGTCATATTAGTGATCTACGGAGTAAATAAGTGAATGCAAAGACGATCGGAATTCAGAAATTCCAAATTTTATTTTGGGTGTAATATTCGACCGGGCAACGAATTATATATTATTATATTCAAGAAATGAGATATTAAAATTGAGGATTTGAGGATTTAATATTTTGGAATTTTATTATTTCATTAAAGTCGATTTAAGGATTCGATTGTTGAAGGGAATAGCGAATAGTTACTATTCATTGCGAAAATCGCGTAGAGTTTTATTCGCTCTTTTGGGAAATATTTCGAACCGTTTCAAGGGGAACAAGGCGACATTTACATGATTAAATATAGACATGGAAGTAACATGTAACAAGATAAATACAAGGAATGCAACAATTGGATCATCCGTGTGAAAGGAAACGAACCAGTAAAGCAAAGCAGTCAAGCCACTTGCCCACCACTCTTGCATGTGTGACAAGTGTCAAGAGGACAATACACCAACCCATGACTCACCATTTTTGTCTCTAAAAATCAGCATTTCCATTAATTGAACAAGGCAAGAAAAATCAAGAAACTCTCCCCCATTTTCCAGATTTTCGGCTCAGCTTGCACAAGGAGGAGAGAAAAATTCATAACTCCAAAACTACTTGTCCTAAAATCACCAAATTTTAACCATAGCTTCTCCACTCCAGGGAAAACATTCTATCAAAATTTCATGGCCAACAAAGGAGTGTAGCCTAGTCAAATCCCTTCCCCAAGTTGGAAAACCCAAACTGTGCAGTTTGTGTCCAGCGGAAGGATGGGACTCAAAACCCTAGCTAGGAAGCTTTAAATGTGGCGATCTATAGCTCAAAAGAAAGCTTATGAAGAGTACAAGGTCTGGTAAAAAGCTTAGAACCAAACTCTTGTTGTTCGATTTTATATGGATTTTACAAAGTGATGATGAATAGTAACTTTTCATGATTCTTGATTTTGTTTCTTAAGGATTAAACTTGGTAAGGTTTGTTCAAAGCTCAAGGAAGGATTATAAACCATTGTTAGTGTATATGAAGCACCCAGGAAGGTATAAAAACCCCTGCCCTTTTTGTTTATATGAGTTTTGAAATGGTTTTGATGTTTATGTAAAGTTAGGAGCATGAATTAAGCGATTAGATGAATTGTTGATTGAGTTGGAGGATGGATTATGAATTTGTTTTGATTATTCATGGAGGATTTGACTGAGTGGAGGGTGTATAAGGTGGATGGTGAGTTTGGGATTGATTGGTATTGATTTGGTTGTGTTTTGGAAATGGAAAACGTTACGATTATAGCCGTCGTAATGCCCATTTGATTTAAGGCTGTTTTGAGCAAGAATTACGAACTGGTATTGGAATATTTTTGAACAGAAATGACCATGAACATGTAGGTCTTGTTTTAAGGTTTGTTTTGGTATAAAGATCATGTCCATACGATTTACGGTTTAAGAGAAAAGTGAGTTTTAGTAAATGTCGTTCGGAGGAACGACCCATCTCTGGTCAGCAACTTTGAGTCTATATTTGGACCACTTCGGAGCCATATTAAAATGTGAAACTTTGAGGAATAATACTAGAGACCGTTTGGAAGGCTCACGAAAAGGATTCGTATTAAAAAGATTATTTGTCGATTTTATAAAAATGTTTTAGTCAGGGTCGCGCAAGTGAAAACCACTGAAAACGAGACTTAGAAACCAAGGTTCCAAATGGTTAAGTATAACTTGGATTGGTGAATGGATTTCGAACCAAACTTGTGATATAAGTATTGGACGAATAACATGGACTTAGTATGAGCCTATAACGAGCTAGTAATGCCTTGGTTGTGTTTCGCTTACGTGTTTAAGCATTTAGTACAAGTGGATTATCCAGGGGATTAATCGTGCGTTTTCTTTGACTTTGTCTAGATTGTCCGGCATCGTCGCGAACCCCTATCACTTCTCGAGCATCAGGCAAGTTTTCTAAATCTATACTTTGAAGTATTGATTATATATTACTGCTTTTGCCATGTGTGGAGTTATACAGTTTTGCGATACATGTTATATATTGTATAAAATAGAGTTTGATTTTGGTTTATATATGAGCTTTGAGATAAAGTAGTTATAAACCGGTGTACCTTGTAGCTCTATAGATAAGAGCAGGTTTATTGTTTCGACTCTAGACCGGGAGTCGATATTTTTGTTATATAGATAGTCGTGGAAACCCGGAGGGATTCCAGCGGCAGAGTACTATTCATCTTGAGAAATACTATTATTAAACATTATTTATGTTCCGGAAAGTATTTATTACTTGGAAATGATTTGATTATGGGCTTCTAAGCTAGATATGGGATATCAGCTATAAGCCAGGATTTTATATTTGCCCTAGGATAAGGGCGTGTGATTTTCTTGAAAAATCAGAAGTGATTATATTTTGTATATGATAAAGGTTATTTTCCGATAAAGACATCGGGTACTGTTATTCGAGGATTAATTATTTATTTAAAGAATGTTATTTATAAATGTTCATTTGAGGATTATTGACTTAAAGATTATTAGTGTGAATATCCATTTAAGGATTATTTATTTAATGAATATTACTTTTGAATATTTATTTGAGATTTAATTATTTAATGATTATTATTTCGGATATTCAAATGAGAATTATTAATTAAGGAACGTTATTTCAGATATTCATTTGAGGTTTACTTAATCGAAGAATATTATTGTGAATATTATCTGAGGATTATTTAGTGAATATTATTTTTGAATATTCATTTGAAGATTAATTATTTATTTAATGAATATTATTTTCAAATATTCATTTGCGGATTATTTATTTAATGAATATTATTTTCAAATATTCATTTGCGGAGTATTTACTTAATGAATATTATTTTTAAATATTCATTTGAGGATTACTTACTTAATGAATATTATTTTAAAATATTCATTTAAGATTTACTTATTTAATAAATATTATTAAGTATTTGTAAATCAAAAGAGGTTCCCAAAATAATGTTTTTCCATTTAAATCTGTCCTTTAAAGAGGATTTAAATGCTCGCTCAACTATCAAAAATATGGGAAACCTGATTTAAGTGACTGCTACTCTTTTTAAACTCTCAACTCAAAAACTGTCAGGGGACAGATATTTTTCAAAGCTATGTAATTGCTGCAAGTCAAATATTGTATTACCACCTCAACAATCGAGGGGTAAATTCCTGGAACAAGTCGATATCCATTAACAAGCAATAGCTTGGGAAATATTGGAGAATCTTCCTTTCCAACCTAGATATAACTACTTAGTGGAGTCGTATCAACAAGTGTTACACTTGGGGAAAGGAGGACGATCTTTACGTTTCAGAGTCATGGATTTCATCTGAACTAGGAGTGGTGTAAGTGGTCAAGTTGCGTGGGCCCATCCAAATTTTTATATTGCCCCAAATGGGCCGGGAGGTCATAGTAAGGCGGTAGACAATGTCAGGCCGTCGTGATACTTCCATCTACATGTAGAAAACTATTTGAGCGGTGCGACCTGCTACTGATCATAGTAAGGTTAGGCACAGCGGACGCGGTAGCAACTCCAGTATTGGTTCATCATCCAATTTGGATATTCCTGCAACATGTATTGGGGTGAAGAACCAATCATGTTGGTAGGGGGTCGAAAAGTGTTTGGAAATGAAGTGACAATAAATTCATGCAACTTCATCTTTTATTTATGAGTTATGACTCTATGGATACCTTACATAACATGAGTTATGGTAAGGGAGTTGTTTATACTGAATCACCTTATAACTTCATCTTTTAAGTTATATGTTGATATTCTGCATATATAGCAGATATTTTTCGGAAAGGTTATATTTGGTTTACTTTGAAACCTCATCGTTTATACTAGAACTTTGTTCATAATATAGCAAAAGTTTGCAGAAATATTATGAAATTGATATTTGAAATACAACAATGGTATTATTTTTGGGATTACATTCCGATAAGGATGTAATTTAAGTATCGAGATATTTTGACAAATTATTGTCTTATACCCGCTTTATTCTGGGTTGAGTTAAAGGCAGAATTATGCCATACTTTCATTACCTTGCTGAGCTATCGCTCACTCTTGCTATTGTTTTATATATATTATATAGCAGCGAAGCAGGATGCTAATGGGACGGCACATACCCCGCAAGGCGTTTCCATAAACAGTTTCTAGCAGTGATCCCGAGAGTAGTACGAACCAATCGAATCAGGCTACAGCTTTTGGGTATTCAACTTATGTATAGATATGAATGGTATGAGAGGATTGTGAGCATCCGAAGGCTAAGTTGGTAATGTAACATTACTTAGAAATTGTATCAGTGACAGATTCAAAGACATTTTGGGTATTGTAATAAAAATTATTTATTCCGCAGTTATTGTATGGTGTCGTTTCTGAGACTCTAACCTGTGTGTGTGTGTGAGACATATATTGTGGGGTCATGAGCAGGTGAATTATGAATGGTGTGAGTAATACAGGTAAGGCAAGGAGTACATGGATTGTGACAACCCTAAATCCCTGACCCCGGATTTGGGGCTGTTACAGAGATGGTATCAGAGCGTTAGGTTACAGTCCTCAGAAATGATAGGAGATCGAGTCTTACAATACCCTTAAGAATGATAAGAACATCTAGAGCCTAAATTGAGTTCGTAGTCGGGTTAGAGGACACGACCCTGACTGTTTAAGATGAAGCCCGAGAGGGGACTTCTTCTGGGAAATCGTACTTAGGACTTCATGATTAGTCACCTCGATTCGTATGAGTTATAGATTGATGGGATTCTGAGATACCAGACCCCGAGGCCTTCGAGTAGGCAATTGATGATGCGTTCCTTGAAATGGACGGAGACCCGATAAAGGAAGATCCATAGGAGGATCTAGAGGAAGACCCCATGGTGGGTCAAGGAAAGAATCTTGTAGAGAACGTGTTGATTGATAAAGATGTAGTATGTTACTTGAGGTCGTATAATAGGACCAGACGAACCTTCAGAGGACAAATAAGTGACGAAACGAGAGTTTTAAGGATCGTTCATGATTCATCAAGAGATATGACAAAGAAAATGGAGTAGAGTCTCCAAAGCAGAAGAGGTAGAGGCAGTACAGCCAGTATCAGTGGATTGATTCGACTTGAACGAAACCTGTTACCCGTAGTAGGTTATAGTTGCCCATAAGGAGGCGGCATACGTAAGAACCAAGATGTTCAGATTTTCACGAACGATTAAGGGTACTTAGTTGCCTAGAATAGTGTAAGGAATTGTTTTGGGCTATGAGATTTCAATCCCCCACGACCAGCGATTCCACTGGAAATAGTGTCTATTACATCATTGAGGGATTTTATTATCTCAAGGAAAATTTTGGGTATAAAGATGATTGAAATAGAGACCGAATTTAAGTTTGTAGTTTCTAACGATCCTCCGGAGTACCGCCTAGTCGACATGTGGAATTGTCATTGCTATGGGCGACAACGGTATCGAAGTCTTCTTATAGAACAGAACGCTTAATTGAGATGTTTGCGCCTAGTCGAATAGAATTCCCTGCGATTGCAAAGGTCGATGGTTGGATCCTTAGCGACTATTATAAGTCGGCAATGACGTAAGTATCAAACACCTTAGGGCGCGTGGAAAAGAAAAGCTTTGGAATTGAACGATTATCCATTAGAGGAGCCGACATAAAAGGCATCCGTAGAGACCTTGGTAGTACCCTCCCCCTTTGCAGATTATGTGGGATATTTCCCCAATCTATGATCTATCTTGACCTCTTTCCAAGAAAGAATTCTGATAAAGGGTATATTCCCTCTTCGAAGTTATTTTATAACACTTGTGTTAAATCATAATTAATTTCAATTGTGTTAGAGGCTGTCACGATGCCTACTTTCAGGTTTTCGAAGCCCTGTCAAATGATGTTATTTAAGCTTTCACTTTTCTTCAAATAATGAATGACCCCATGGTGATACCTCACCACTTGTTTGTTAAGTACCAGTATCTTTTTGGTTATTCTTTTCTTTGTATTTTCTTTGGAAACCGCACCTTTGGAATCTGTTCAATTTTAATTCAAGGTGTTCCTTTGAGAAATATTGTCGAGAGGCGATAATCGTTAAATTGATCTCGAATTGCTTTCATACTTTTCAACTCCCACTGAGACGAACAACCCTATACTTATAGGGGCTACAAGGACTATCTGTCTATGTGATAGAAGTCGGATGGGACGCCATCACTTGTGAGTTGTGAAATACAAGAAGGCTAATTACCTTTAGTAATGTCTCAATCGAGGCACGCAACGTTGAGTTCTTATGATCATGTTGATCTCTCGGTAAATTCTCTTACCTCCAATAAGGTTACCTTAAAACTCATAACCTTATGATCACCAGTGTGTGACGTTTTCCTTGATATGGGAGCTATCTTTTCAAAGCTCCATGATTCTTGTTATCTTTATTGAATTTCAAAGGGAGGCCAACCAGGTCAAATAAGTCACACAAAAAAAAAAAAAAAAAAAAAATTCGCTGATAGGAATTAGATTCGCAACGAAATCTCCTATGACAGGAGCGAATCCCTAAGACGAATAGAATGTTGGTGACGTATCAACGAAATTGATTTATTCTCCCAAGGATGTTATGATAATGGAAAGCGTGTCAATCGACATATGTGAAAGGAATAGCGATGTGTCGTGTACTCCAGTGACAACGGTGTTAGATAGATGCCCTATAATGGAATTGAGAGTTTGGAGGAGTTGTTTACGAATGGACACTACCTCTGGGTTAGCAAGATAAGTACTGGCGATGGAGTCAGAGGGAGCTGGTATTGTGACTTGGGAGAAGTTGATATTATTATAAGGATGGATTGGTTGACACCCAATGGAGCCCAGACTGATTGTAAGAGAGAGAGAGAGTAATAAATAAAGGATGGAGACAGATTCAGAGATTCTTGAATATAGTTCCGACTAAGAAACTATTACGCCAGAAATACGAGGCTTAATTAGCTCTTATGGTTGACGCCAAGAAAAGAGATACCAAGTATAAAGGGAACTACAATGGTTTTGGGAGATTGTACAAGGTTTTAATGAGCTACCAGATATCGATTTGGATGATATGAGAATGAATACCGAGTATTCAGGGTATAGTGGGAATGGAAGAGTTAGTGACTCAGTTACAAGAGTTGTTGTATAAGGGTATGATAAGACCCAGTGTACCACCGTGTAGAGCCCGGTGTTGTTGTGAGAAAGAAAGATGTTAGCACAAGATTATATATCGAACCTCGAGAGTTGTATGAGTTCGACATGGAGAATAGGTACCCTTGTAAATGATTGTTTGATCAGCGGAAGAACGCTGTGTATTTCCAAATTTATTTAAGAACTGGCTATCACCAGTTGGAAGTTAAATCCGAGGATATACCCAAGACTGCGATTCGTACTTGGAATAGACACTTCGAGTTTTCAGCGAGGTTATTTTGGGTTGACTAATGCACCCACAAATTTTATGGAATGTAACGAATTGGCTTTGAATTCTCCGCGATAGTAGATAAAGTGAGATGGAGAAATGACTAGAATTGACCTAGAATTATGACTGTGAGATACACTACCATCCGGGGAAGGCCAATGTGGTGGCTGATACCCTTAATTAAAATGGGACAGAAATGGATTCCGAATGATCGGGAATTAAATGATGAGATTTTACACAAAACCCAAGTTAGTCCAACAAACTAGAAAGACAAAAGATTTCACCAACAAGTGGCTAGTGACAACCAAGACAGACAGAGGAAGCATGCGGACTAAGCCCGCGAGTATAGAGATAGTACTGCTATTGATAAGCTAAATGGCATGTTGATGGATGACAAGCAAGTTTATGTTGGTGTATTTTCTGTACAAACAAGATGGGGAATATGAGGTTAGAGATCCGTGATGCTAAAAGATATCCATGGAAAGAATTAATGAGATTTGGAAAGAAAGGGAAGTGAGCCCGAGATTCATTGGGCCATCTGAGATTTTAAAACGCGTCAGGAAGGTGGCCTACGAGCCAGCCTTGCCCCCCAAACTTGTAGAATGGTCATAACGGGGTTCATGTGTCAATGCTACGTCAGTATACTATAGATGCCCGGCATATGTAGAGTACGAGCAGGTAGATATACAACCTGGTCTGACTTACAAAGAACAACCTGTGGAAATCACGGATAGAAAAGAGCAAGTGCTAAGTGACGAGGTTGCCAAGCTAGCGAGAGGTTTGTGGAAAATCAAGAGGTGGAAGAATCCACTTGGGAGTTAGAAAGTGCAATGGAAGAGAAGTACCCCAGTTACTCCTAAGTTGATTCCGGGACGGAATCCTTTTAAGGAGGGGAGAATGTAATAACCCGAATTTTTGGAAAAATTTAAAACTTTTCTTATTATAATTAAGTGCATCAGTGAATAGTGAATTTGGTGGATGAATAGTGATTTTGAGAATTAACAAAGTTTTTCATGCCACCTATGTACGAGACGTAGTGTGGATATTCGGAAGTCATATTAGTGATCTACGGAGTAAATAAGTGAATGCAAAGACGATCGGAATTCAGAAATTCCAAATTTTATTTTGGGTGTAATATTCGACCGGGCAGCGAATTATATATTATTATATTCAAGAAATGAGATATTAAAATTGAGGATTTGAGGATTTAATATTTTGGAATTTTATTATTTCATTAAAGTCGATTTAAGGATTCGATTGTTGAAGGGAATAGCGAATAGTTACTATTCATTGCGAAAATCGCGTAGAGTTTTATTCGCTCTTTTGGGAAATATTTCGAACCATTTCAAGGGGAACAAGGCGACATTTACATGATTAAATATAGACATGGAAGTAACATGTAACAAGATAAATACAAGGAATGCAACAATTGGATCATCCGTGTGAAAGGAAACGAACCAGTAAAGCAAAGCAGTCAAGCCACTTGCCCACCACTCTTGCATGTGTGACAAGTGTCAAGAGGACAATACACCAACCCATGACTCACCATTTTTGTCTCTAAAAATCAGCATTTCCATTAATTGAACAAGGCAAGAAAAATCAAGAAACTCTCCCCCATTTTCCAGATTTTCGGCTCAGCTTGCACAAGGAGGAGAGAAAAATTCATAACTCCAAAACTACTTGTCCTAAAATCACCAACTTTTAACCATAGCTTCTCCACTCCAGGGACAACATTCTATCAAAATTTCATGGCCAACAAAGGAGTGTAGCCTGTTTCCCTTCCCCAAGTTGGAAAACCCAAACTGTGCAGTTTGTGTCCAGCGGAAGGATGGGACTCAAAACCCTAGCTAGGAAGCTTTAAATGTGGCGATCTATAGCTCAAAAGAAAGCTTATGAAGAGTACAAGGTCTGGTAAAAAGCTTAGAACCAAACTCTTGTTTTTCGATTTTATATGGATTTTACAAAGTGATGATGAATAGTAACTTTTCATGATTCTTGATTTTGTTTCTTAAGGATTAAACTTGGTAAGGTTTGTTCAAAGCTCAAGGAAGGATTATAAACCATTGTTAGTGTATATGAAGCACCCAGGAAGGTATAAAAACCCCTGCCCTTTTTGTTTATATGAGTTTTGAAATGGTTTTGATGTTTATGTAAAGTTAGGAGCATGAATTAAGCGATTAGATGAATTGTACACAAACATAATCAAAGCTATTAATTAAGCATGTTTTTGTTGTGAAGAGGTAGTGTTTGTTCCCATGGCTTCTTCTTTAGGTCTATGGATACAATAAGTTTTGGAGTTGGGGGAGCCATGGATGAATTGAGATAGTCTATCAACAGACCTGAGTTGTGTGTGTTCCTATGACCAATCTGATCCTCAATTATTTATGTGTCTAAACTTCATTAAAAATCTGTCCGTGTCACTTTCTAATCTCATTAGTTAAGGCTATCACTGTCCAACATCACACTTACTCTAATAATCTTGTTGGCCAGATACAAGGAAAAAGAATAGCTGTTTTTTTTGTTTACATCGATTCTTCTTAAAATTATCAGAAATTTGTAGTTATTTCTCAATAATGATTAAATTAGCCATTCGGCTTGACATAAATAAAAACATACAAGTGCAGCATTAAAAAACTGACTCACTATAGTTTGATCAACATATTTGATGTCATGGGCAGAATTATCCCTAGTGATTCCACCCCCGCTAAAATCCACCATCTCTACCCTGAAAAGCTCCCCGACTGTAACCTCCGCGACAGGAGGTATGTCGGGGTGCCATCTGTTGTGGAGGGGCTGTTTTTGTTCCCAGGCCTTCTTCTTTAAATCAATGCTCACTACAAGCCTTGCTCCAAGTCCAGCCATGGCATGCTCTTCTCACTCTAAATCAGTACGTGAGATATTATTAGTTCATTTTACTTTGTCTTTTTTGATAACTATTAGTTCACATATGAATAACTTTTGTCTGCATCTTTTATTTTCCTTAGTGGATGGACCACTTACAAATGTAACTCAGGACCTACTTGTGGATTGAAAGCTACACCGCATCTTAATATCCTTTTTCTTCTCTGCATTCCAATATCCTATTCTTTGACAGGATAAATTGTAAAGCTTCTTTTTAATCTGCTTATCTTATTGTAAATTCAATTTAGCCCATTGCTTTATCTCTCTTTTCTGAGATGATTAAGGAGAATAACTTTTATTAGTAACATTAACAGCTAATGTAAGATTGATGCGATGGTAGTATAAACAATTTCAAATCTGATTGAATGACAACCAAAATAAATCTTAGTTGAAAATTAAACATTATGTTTGTGTACAACTTATGGTTAACAACTGGTATCAGAGCTTTCAGATTAACATACATATCTGAGATCCCGGAGAAAATGCAGAAATCAAACAGTATCAAGATCCCAGCTTTTGATAAAGAGAACTACAGCATTTGGAAAAGAAAAATCTTGTTGTTTATCAAAGCTGCAAATCCACTATACCCAGGTATACTCGAGAATGGTCCTTTCATTCCAAGAAAGGAAATTGAAGCCACAACAGTAAATGGTGAGATTATTCCTGCACATTGGGTTCCCAAAGATCCCTCAGAAATCTTGGAACCTGAAAAGGAGAAAATGGTGCTAGATGATCATTTGCAACTTATCTTGCTCGATTCTCTCACGCTGGATAAAGCCATGTGTGGAAGTGTAATAAGCTGCACATCAGCCAAGGAGATGTGGATCAGGTTAGCCTTACTCTGTGAAGGAAGTGAAGAGGTTAAGGGCAACAAAAGGCAAATTCTAATATCTCAATATGAGGCATTCATGGCCAAGCCTGGTGAAGACTTAACCTCCATGTTCGAAAGGTTCAGTAAGCTCTTAACTGAATTACAGATACATGGCAAGTACTATGACAGAAAAAAATTAAATGTCAAGTTCCTGCTCACACTGCCTGATCACCTTGAACACAAGACAACAGCCATACGAGAAGGAAGAGATCTCAACACTATAACCTTTGAGACACTTTATGGTATTCTGAAATCTTATGAACTCGAACTCTTTCAAAAGAGAGCCATACAAAGTGGAACAAGGAACAAGATGGCTAATATGTCAAGTGCCCTAGTAGCACATGTGCCAAGGATCACACAGCCAAGTGAAGTACTACAGATCACACAATCAACCCCAACACAGACCTTGAAGATAGAAGAGGTGGTTGAAGATGATGAGAAAGTGGTACTACAGCTTAAAGATGTGGAAGATGAAGACTTCTACACAATGGAGGAACTGGAAAGCATGGACAACCCTACTATGGCTTACATGGCCAAGAAGTTCAAGAACTTTAGGTTCAAGAAGGATAGGTCATACAAGCCTCAAGGCCAAGCATCCAAGTTCAGCAAAGGAAGCTCATCAAAGGCTGCTGTGGGAAGTTCAACCAAAGGAGGATACAAAACTGGATTTGTGGATAGATCAAAGTTCAAATGTTACAACTGTGGTGAACCTGGTCATTTTGCTACTGAATGCAAAAGACCCAAACAGGTTCAAAGATATGAGAAAGGAACTGGTGGATACTCCAAGAAAAATCAAGGTAGAGCCTATGTGGCTGAAGGAAAGTGTTGGGATGATTCTGATGATGAAGAAGAGGAAGAATATGTTAACCTAGCTCTCATGGCTAGTACTGATGAGGTAGCATCAACATCTTCAAGTCAGGTACCTTCACTTGTCTTACTTGATATGTCTACTGATGAGTATAAGAAAACCATTAAAGACTTAAGTGCTGAAATGTTCAATGTCTATACTAGCTTATCTGCTGCTAATGAGGAAATCTCTAGACTAAGTAAGCTAAATGAAACACTTCAGTCTGAAAATGATTCTCTTTTTCTCAAAACCAGTTCACTAGGCTCTTTAGCTCAAGAGAATGCTAAACTTAAAAATGAATTAAAATGTGCTAAGGAGGTTGAGGAATTCCTGAGGAATGAGATTGCTGAAAATGAATTTAAGATTAAGGCCTATAGAAACTCATCAAAGATAGTTCAGGATTACAATGATAAGCATACAGAAAATCAGTCTGTTGGTATAGGTTTTTCTTATGGTAGAAGACCTGGAAAGGAAACTGTGATTCAAGATTGTCCTGGAATAGCTGCTGTCAAACCCACCATTCTCAAGAAAGTTAAAACTCCTATTTTCAAAGCTGCTGAAATTGAGTTTGATGAAGAAGCCATGCTCATCAAACAAGAAATTCTTGATGAGGATGAAGGTGTTGACAGCACATTCAAGGAAGGAAAGGATACTGTCAGAATCCCCAAGACAGTAAACTTACCAAGCAATCAGACAGTAAGTTCAAAGGATGCTGTCACGATTGGCATGACAGAATCTTTCAAAGATACTGTCAAGAATGATTCCAAGACAGTAACTCTCAAACCTTCTGTCAAGACAGTAGGAATAAAAGATACTGTCAAGGATAGTTCGACAGCAACTTCTGAACATACTGTCAATCCAGTAACTCCCAAGTCTAGAAACAGGAATGGTAAGGTAGGTGTCAATAAAGGAAATGGATACACTAATGTTGGAGGTGCTTCTAGGAAACTATGCAATAACTGTGGATCTACACATCACTTAACACATGTTTGTAAGAAACCAATTGAGGATAAGATCAATGCAACTGAACTCAATGGTAACTTACACAGAACCCCCCTTATGCATAGAACTATGAGTGTCTGTAATAACATTGATTGTATGCCATGCAAAATCACTACCATGAGTACATGCTTTAACTTACCTGTTCTCTCTACTGAAAAATGCTTATACCTAAACACTGTTGAGACTTCTGAGCCTGCTGGCAACAACAAAAAGGCTTCATCCACTAAGAAAAGGACCAAGTCCAATTCTAAACCTAAGTGGGTGAAAAGAGAAGTCAAACAGGAAGTCTTTGATAATGCTTGTGATGTTGTGACTGAAAGAATCTCAGGAAACACTGAAACTGCAGGACCCAACAAAGATTGGGTACCATATGCAACTTAGAAACATTCTGTTTTGCAGGGTAAGAAGAAAAATCAGGTCATGTGGATAATTGACAGTGGTTGCTCAAGACACATGACAGGTGATAAAGCCCTGCTATCACATTATGTAGAGAAAGCTGGCCCAATCATAACCTTTGGAGACAACAGCAAGGGTTACACAGTGGGATATGGCTGTCTGGAAATTGGAAATGTTGTCATTGAAGATATTGCTCTTGTGGATGGATTGAAGCACAACCTACTCAGTGTCAGCCAATTCAGTGACAGAGGATTTAAGGTTGACTTTGACATGATGGTGTGCAACATCTATCACAAGAAGGATGGAAGCCTCTCTCTAAAAGGGGTCAGAAAAGGAAGCTTGTTTGTTGCTGATCTAAGCTCAACAAAGAAGGATAAAGTTTACTGTTTTTACAGTAAAGCTACTGTTGGTGACAGTATGCTTTGGCACAGGAAGCTCTCACATCTCAACTTCAAGACAATGAATATTCTGATGAAGAAGGAGTTAGTGAGAGGTTTGCCCCAACAGGAATTCTGTCAAGAAGGACTGTGTGAAGATTGTCAAATGGGCAAACTGAGAAGAGCTGTGCACAAGTCCAAGCAAGTAAACACCAACACAGAAGCACTCAAGTTAATTCACATGGACCTCTTTGGACCAGTCAATGTACCATCAATGGCCAGAAAGAGGTATGCCTTAGTAATGGTGGATGATTACTCAAGGTACACTTGGGTGAAATTTCTTGAATCCAAAGATGAAGCTGCTCAAGTGATTATTGATCAAGTCAGAATTCTTGATAGAACCCCAAACTCAAAAGTTCAAATCTTGAGGAGTGACAATGGTACAGAATTCAGAAATGCCACACTTGGAAATTTCTGTAAAGATGAAGGAATTGTACAACAATTCTCTGCTGCAAGAACTCCACAGCAGAATGGAGTTGTAGAAAGAAAGAACAGGACTCTCATTGAGGCAGCTAGAACTATGTTGCATGATGCTAAGTTGCCAACATATTTCTGGGCTGAAGCTATCAACACAGCCTGTTATACTCAGAACAGAACCATGATCAACAAAACTCATGCAAGTACTCCTTACTGTCTGTTAACTGGAAAGAAACCTACTGTCAAATATTTTCACGTGTTTGGAAGCAAATGCTTTATGATGAAAGACAACCATGAGAAGAAAGGAAAATTTGACACCAAGGCATTTGAAGGATTATTCATGGGTTACATCACAGAAAGGACTGCCTACAGAGTTTATGTTATGGAACACAGGATTATTGAAGAAAGTGTTAATGTCACATTTGATGAAACCAAGTTTCCAGGACTGCATGAAGAAGGAAAGATGCAGACATTCAGATTTGAGAATCAAGGATACCTGGAAGCTGAGGAGATTGTAGATGAAGAACCTAGCTTCACTCAAATTGTTGAAGTTGACAAAGATGCTGTCAACACCACTACTGTCATTCAAACTCCAGCTCAATCACACACCATAACATCTAACATTCAGAACAGTGTTGACTCTGGAGACAATGAAGAACATGGTGGAGACAATGGAATTGATGAGCATTCAACTCAACAAGCTGAAGCAAATGTTCCTGTTCAATCAAGTAGCTTGCCCAGAATCACCAGGTGGACCAAGGATCACACAAATGACCTTATAATTGGTGATCCTAATTCTGGAGTGAGGACAAGGAACAAAGTCTCTGCTGACAGCATGTTCTCATGCTTCCTGTCACAAATGGAACCCAAGACAATTGATGAAGCATTGTTGGATTCTGACTGGGTGATAGCCATGCAAGAAGAGCTAAATCAGTTTGAAAGAAACAATGTATGGAAATTGGTTCCAAGACCTAAGGGAAAGTCAGTTATTGAGACCAAATGGGTTTTCAGAAACAAACTTGATGAAAATGGATTGGTGACAAGGAACAAAGCAAGGCTAGTGGCTAAAGGTTACTGTCAACAGGAGGGAATAGATTATGATGAGACATTTGCTCCTGTTGCCAGACTTGAAGCTATAAGAATCTTTCTAGCTTATGCTGCACACTGCAACTTCAAAGTATTTCAGATGGATGTCAAAAGTGCCTTTCTAAATGGAGAGCTGGAAGAAGAAGTGTATGTGGAACAGCCACCAGGGTTTGAGGATGCTAACATGCATAACTTTGTGTACAAACTCTTCAAAGCTTTGTATGGACTAAAGCAAGCACCCAGGGCATGGTATGACACACTTTCCACCTTTCTTCTGGAAAACCAGTTTACCAGAGGAGTTGTGGACAAGACACTTTTCTACAAGCATCATGGCAAGGACATCATTCTGGTACAAATCTATGTGGATGATATCATTTTTGGTTCTACAAATGAGAAGCTGTGTGAGAAGTTTTCCCATCTCATGAGTAACAAATATGAGATGAGCATGATGGGAGAATTGTCATTCTTTCTAGGGTTACAAATTCTTCAACAAACTGATGGAATCTTCATAAATCAAGCTAAGTATATCAAGGAACTTCTCAAAAAGTTCAACTTGGAAGATTCATCTCCTGCAAGAACACCAATGTCCACAGCAACTAGTCTGGATCTTGATCCTAAAGGAAAGAAAGTTGACTCAAGCACTTATAGAGGCATGGTAGGATCCCTCCTATACCTAACTGCTAGCAGACCTGATATCATGTTTGCTACATGTCTTTGTGCAAGGTTTCAAAGTGATCCAAAGGAGTCACACTTGGTAGCCATCAAGAGAATCTTTAGATACTTAAAAGGCACTCCTAACCTAGGCCTTTGGTATCCTAAGAATACTGGATTTGATCTAATTGGTTACTCAGACTCAGACTATGCTGGATGCAAGATTGACAGAAAGAGTACTACTGGTAGCTGTCAATTTCTTGGTGGAAGATTGGTCTCATGGTTTAGCAAGAAGCAGCATTCAGTTTCTACCTCAACTGCAGAAGCTGAGTACATTGCTGCAGGCAGTTGCTGTGCACAAATTCTATGGATGAAAAGTCAACTTCTAGATTATGGTCTAGTGTTAAGAGAAATTCCTATTTACTGTGACAACACTAGTGCCATAGCCATCTCAGACAATCCGGTTCAACACTCTAGGACAAAGCACATTGATATAAGACATCACTTTATCAGAGAGCATGTTGAACAAGGAACTGTGAAGCTGATTTATGTCCCAACTGACAAGCAACTTGCTGACATCTTCACTAAGCCATTGGATGAAGCAACCTTCAACAGGTTGGTAAGTGAATTGGGAATGCTGAATCTGGTATGTTAATTTACTAAGGTTTCTAAATTTTCAATTCTTATTGAAGCTCATGACAGCAACTTCAAACCTTCTGTCAAGAGAAGTTACTGTCTACTTGGTTTATGTCTGTTATGTGACAGCATGTGTTGATTTGACTTCTCATGTCAGTATTTTTGTGCCAGTCTCATACTTTTAAACCGTGTATGACTTTAATGTGGTTATCTGTTAAGTTTGAGAGTTAAAAATCTGTTCCATTGGACTTTCACACTCTTTTACATTAATCTGTAGGATTAAAGGAGGACACGACCATTAATTACTTTTGTGGTAGTTGTATGGGTACTCTAACTGTTGACCATTAGACTTTAATCCTTAGACGGTTTTGCCTATAAATTAACCTTAGGTTTCACCAGTCTGCTCTCAGTTTTAAAGTAAATAATGGAAAACAAAGTAGGAATTGAAGTTGGTCTAAAGAAGTGTGATAGTGAACCCGACAATGAAGAGATCGACGAGCTCTTTGAAATGTTGTTGGACGCCATGGATGAGATAGACGAGGAAAAGGAGGCCAAGGCTAAGGAAGAAGAAGCCAAGGCTGTGGAAGAAGAGAAGGAGCTTCAGGCACTTCTTGAAAAAGAAGGCCGCTCTGAAGAAGAGATTAAGGAAGAAGTCTTAGAACTAGTTGATAAAATCATAGAATGATGTACTCAATGTTCAATTTTAATGATTTTATTAATAATAATAAAAGTTCCTGTTTATGTGGTTATTGAGTTTATGATTTGTCTGTGTTAATTGCTTAAAATCTGTGTTCAAAAGATTACCTTGCTAAATCAATAATTTGTCAATATTTAGTTAAGTGTATGAATCAAGCATTCTAATAAGTTCATGACAGAACCATTTCCTAATCGAAGTTACTGTCGTTAAGAAGGATACTGTCATGTGTTTCTTGACAGCAACCTTCTTGACAGCAGGAAAAGACTTTCTGTCAAGACTTGTAAAGGACACTGTCATTCATATGCTTAACGGTGACAGCAAGTTTTTGCGCAATAGTTGCTGTCGCGCAAAACCTACTGTCACCACCACTTCTTACTGACAGATTGTTTCTAGCGCACAGGTTACTGTCAACAATAGTGGACCGTTGTAATTGGATATTCACCCCACGATTGACAGTGAATAACGGGCAGTAACTCACGTGTTAAGAGAGTGGGTTAAGACACGTCCTTTAACTCCACTTTTTGAGCAAACGTTTGAGAAACCCATATTTATTCTCCAGTTACTCAGACATATCACTCTCACAAAACTCAAGGCAAAATACTTTTCCTCAAGCAAAAAGCTACTTTCTCACTTTCTTCTTTTCTTGAAATCTCCATGGCCCCCAATCAGACTCTCTCTCAAACAAACTTTGCTGGCATCTTTTCCCCAAATGATGCTGGTGAAGATTTCAAAGGACTGGTGTTTTTCTTGAACAAGTCCTATCTTCGTTCAGCCATTACCTCAACTCCACATCTCGACCTAGACAAACTTGAGGAATTTTGGCGAACTGCTGTTGCTCTCATTGTGGGTGAAACCCCAGCTATTGAATTCAAGATAAATGGGCAACAATACATTCTCACAGCTGAGGTCATCAATACTGCTCTTGGAATTACACTGGAAGAAGGACAACACTTTTCTCCACTTGCTAATGATGACACTCTGAAGAAGCTCTTCTTGAAGATTGGGTATGCAGGCCCTATTCTCGAAGAGGGAACAACCAAGTGGTACCCGTCTGGTGAAATGGACAGGAAGTATCTAAGGAAGGAGTGGAGCATGATATTTGATGCAATGGTCAAGGTGTTCTCTACCAAGTCCACAGGCTGGAATGGGATACCTTCCTACATCAAGAAACTGACACATTCTCTTGTCCATGGATACAAGGTGAATGTTGGAGCTCTCCTCATGGCACAACTCCGAGCTGCCATAGGTAAGAAGGTATCACACTACCCTCGCTTTCTTATGATGTGTATCAATACTTTCTGTGACTTTAATAATGATGCCCCTCGTCTAGAGGTTTGCTCTGTCTTGAAAAAGAACACACACACACTGTTATCTTCACAGGATCTAAATGCACATATTCCACTTTGCTTCACTCAGCACATGGTTGATCAAGTGTCCAACCTTGATTATCCATTACCCACTGGTTATGATTCTTTTTCTCTTGAGGATGAAGCTGGATTAGACCCAAATTCAGCTAACCCGCATTCAACACCATACACTCAGCCTAGGCCCTCTAGACTTCCCAAAGCCCAAAGAGAAGCCTTGCAAGAATCCAGAAAACGATCCTTAGAAGCTGATGTTGGTGGTAGCTCTGTTAGTCAAGAGGGAGACACTGCACCTAGTGCAGCAAATAAGGAAGGTAGTCACACAGAACCCACAGTGGTTCCCCCTGAGCCTAAGAAGAAGAGAGCTAGGAGGACCAAAACCACTGTCAGCCACCCTGCAGTCTCCCAAAAGACTGTAGAGGAAACCAGGGAAATAAACTCCTCCCTAGATGTGCCTTCTCAACAAGGTGCTTCTATTGAAATTGGCCTGTCTCCCAAGGCACCCTGTACAGAGTATGCACAAACTCATGGTTCCCAACCTGAGATACCCCCACTTGAAGAAACACACAGTGAGTTAGGGCACAGTGAGGATTTCTCTACTCCTATTGATGGTTCACATGTTCCATCTGTGAATCAGCCCCCACTCTCTACTACACTTTCACCTTCTTCCTTCCCTACACATTCATTTGGTTCTTCTCCACAACCTAGAGAAGGGGACAGTCCCAACCCTTCAGGTTTTGATCATCCATCTCCGATCATGGATGAGCCCCCATCTAGTGGTCCACAAGAACCCATTTCTCAAAGTGAGATGGACACCACTCCTCCAAACACTGAGCTAGGGCAAAGTGGTATTTTGTCAGAAAATGAAACAGCCAACACTTTGTCTGACCTCCAAGGAGCATCTTACCTTCAGGAAGATGCTGTCACAGCCTCTGTTGCTGTCAAAGACACTGGGGATGCTACTGTCCTGGGCACAGCTACTGTCAAAGGTGGAGAGAAAGATACTGTCACTACAGAACATACTGTCACTCCACCTCCCAAAGATGCTGTCAAGCCCTCCCAGCCTAATTTTGATGCTGTACTTGTTGAGGATGCCTCTGATGATGACCTACCTCTTGCCAAACTCCTAAAGGTACATTCTAAATCTTCTCCTTCCATGCATGTTAGTACTGCTCATACCCATGCATCTAGGTTGAGTGAGGGTGTGCAAAAGAAAAGAGAGATAAAAGAAAAGAGAGGTGAGCATAAAAATGAGAGGCAGCCAAATGAGCTGGCAAAAGGAGAGGGACTTGAGCATGTCCGGAGAGATATTGAGGGAGCCCACATTATTCAGGCACTAGGCCTTGAGAGTCAAACTGTGAGGGGTGATGAGATCACTCAAAAACACCCTGAGAGTGTGAGAACCCCCATAGCCTCCAAGCCCCTGTCTTTTCCTTCCCCTCCAAGAAGGTTAAGGTCTGGTGGCCCCTCTGCTACTTTTGGTGACAGGATTGCAGCTCTTGAAGGACAGTGTCTTACTTTGGACTCCAAACTGGACTCTCTCTCTCAACTGGTGGTTGATGGTTTTGCTGCTACTCAACTCTCTATTCAGTTCCTTACTGACCTGGTAGCTGCCAACTCAACTAAGGGGGAGAAGGTAGCAAGATCAGAATCTTTGCCTATTCAAGAATCAGGTGGAACTCAGGGGGAGCCTGTAGCTGTGGAGACCAGAGGGGGAGCTAAAAGGAAAGCAATGTCTAAGGGGGAGCAAGTCAAAACAAGCAGTGCAAAACCACAGGACAAAGCTGAAAAGCCTGTTGAAGTGGAAATGGATGGAGAAAGGGTGTTAATGTCAAAGGAAACTCAACATGCATTGCAAAGAAGACCTGCATCTAGACATCCAATCTTGCCTCCTGTGGTGATTAGAGAACCTATTCAAGAAACTCAAGAAACTGCTCTACACAAGAAATGGAGAGAAATGGAGGAACAAAACAAACTTGGGAAAGGTAAAGGGAAACTGCCTGAATCCATCCATAAAGGAACTACTTGGTCCAATGGTACTGAGTATGATCAAGAGGAAGCCAATGTCTTGATGGTGGATTACAGGGAGAGCACATTACACAACCATGACAGTAAGTTTAGCAGTTTGGTGGAAGAAGCAATGAATGCTCCTAGCAACCGTCCAACCAACACCACAACTCTGTTAAAGGAACAAATTATCAGTGTCAGTGTAATGGTGAATGATGAGAAAAGATGGGCTGTAAGTATTTATCTAACTTCTGGCATATCTTACTTCATCACAATGCAGCTATTGCAGAGTCTGCCAGCAAAGGTGTTGTATGCTTTGAAGGGAAAGATCAGGGCAACTCAAACACCATTCAATGAAATATTGGATATGCAAATCCAGAACCTGATCATGCAGAAGCTACCTGAAGTCTACTCAAATCCACCATGTGTTTTCTACAGATCTAAAACTAAGGATGGCACAAGGAGGAACAGCTACATGAATATTGGTAGCCCATCCAAAATGGAAACCAAGTCAATTCTGAAGGTACTAGATGGAATACTCAGTTCAAATGCCAATCCAGGAAGAGTTCATGTTGTTCAAGAAATCTACAAAATGCTGGTGTTGAGAGACAAGGAACTGGGAGCTAGAATAAAGGAGCTAATCACTAGAGCCAATGCCAAAAGAAATGATCAAGGTGGAAGCTGCTTCTATAACATTCCTCCCCATGATGATGATGATGATGATGAAGATGGTGAGGATGGAGGTGGTGAAGCTTCTGGAAATGCTGGAAATGCTGGTGGAAGTAATTCTGGGAATACTAGTATTCAATCTCAGAATGAAGGCAATGAAGAAACTCCTAGCCAGGAAAAGAAAGATGCTGGTGCAACAGATGAAGAGGAGTCAAGAATACTGGAAGCTTTGGAGGCAAGCATTCTTAGATGTGCTATTGATTGCATAAATGCTGAAAAAGATGCTGTCACCAAAGGTACTGTCGACAAAGATACTGTCATAGAAGATGCTGTCTTGGAAGATGTTGTCGACAAGGATACTGTCAAGGATAAAACCAAAGCTGCTGTCAAGCCCAAGAGACTGAAAGCTAATGCTAAGGCATGGTTTTCTAGACAGAAACCTGCAGGAAAGCACAAATACTCAGGAAAGGAAAAGGCCACTGGATTTGGCAGAAATCTAAGGAAGCCAATTCAATCAATTCCTCCCAACAGTCTTAAGATTCAACAAATGAAATCAAAAGAGATTAAGAGTGTTGAGGTTAAGCTGGATGCAAATCAAGAGGCCTCTGAGTATATTCTGTGGTGGGAAGAATCAAGGTCTGCCAAGATTGACAAGGACTTCAATCTGGTAGCCACATCAACCAAGAACAGCACATCAACCATAGATAAAAGAAGAATTGATTTCTTCTACCTGGAAAGAATGGTAGAGTTGCTGGAGAGCTATGATAATGTTTCAGAGGCTGTCATGGAACATGTTCTAAAATATCAGGCAGATAGGGATGCTGAATTTTATCAGAAATTTGGCTATAACTTTGCAGATTTTGATGATGCTGATATTCTTACTGATCTCCCAGCCTCTCCTATACCATACCACTGGTACTATGAGTTTGATGACTCACCCACAGAAGAAGGGCAAGCCCAACCAACTCAGGAAGGGCAACCCAAGCCAAGCAAAGGACCTGAATCTTCTGCATATTCTCAAGCTCAGACAGAACTTGATAAGAAGGAAGCTGAATTACTAAAAATTCACAAGGCCTCTAACAAGGCAGAAAGTGAAGCTCCAAATTATCAACCATATATGCTGGAAAATCCCCTAAGAGTCAAGTTCCTAAAAGAAGAAATCTATGTTTGCAGCTTGCATAAGCTTAAAACATCCACTCTGAAGGATTTACAGTATATGGTAGCTGGTTCAATTCATCCCTTGGAACATATTTGTTCTGATGAGATAGAGAAGTTATTGGAAGGGAGAAAAGGAGAAGACTCAAAGCTGGACAAGCAAAGAAGGAAGTCTCTCAATGCTTATCCTGGAAGAAGATTCAAGCTCATTAATGAAGAACTTCATTTCAGAACCTATCCATATGATATAGAGCAATGGCTGAATCTCAGGGATGTTAGCTCTCTCATATCCCCTTCCATAAAGAAGATCATTGATGAAGTAGAGGATGATGCAGTGTCTGCTGCTGAAATTTCTCTTGTAGAAAGTCTAAGAAGCTGCTTGGCAGAAGCTCTCAAAAGAGAGGATGCAGCAAGACAGAAGAGGAAATCTCAAGCTAAGTGAAAATTCTTGAATTCTGATCTTGTTAGTTAAGTTGTCAGCACATATTGTAAATTTGCTGTTATTTTCCATAAAAACAAATTGGGGGAGATTGTTGGGATTTATGGGTGATAGCATAGAAACATCTTAACTTTGATTGTACTTAATTTTTTAAATTAAGTAGAACATACTGTCATAGCCAAAGTATGTTCTTGTAATCAGTATGTAATGTTATTCTAGTTGTATTGTTTGAAAGAAGTTCACTTATGTGTTCAAGCCTCAAAGAATGCTTTTTGGATGACAACATGAATAAAGGTTACTGTCCTAAAGCTGTGACAGTAAGATTACAAGAAGACAAAATGTTGCAAGTCACGGCAGCATATTCACTCTGACAGCAACATTGGCGGAAGACTACGCGACAGCAACTATTGCCCTCGACAGCAAGTTTGGGATCCTCGACAGCACTCTATGCGGGGAACTCAGACTGTCACCAAAAGATCATTCCTGTGACAGCAAGCTTTGCGGCAAAAGTAACTGTCTCAATAAAGATCCTTATGCTAGGTATCTTTCTCAGTCAAATCCCGTGACAGTTTAAATGTTCAAGAAACAGGCGTGATGCAGCATCCCTAAGCTGCACCAAGTCTGCAAGACTACGACAGAAGCTTCAAGGCACTACAAATCAAAAGCGAATCAATTCAAGAGCAAGGTCAAGTCTTTATCTGCTGAATTGGTTTAGCTGGAAATAGAATGAATCTAGGTTGCTTTCTCTGTAATGTATATCTGACATGTTAGCAATTTAGGAAAGTCACATGGGTAAGACAATCTGTAAGAAGCTGCCACTTGACAGTGACAGCAGCTTCACAAACCCGTGACTGATAGTGATAGGGTTAGTCCTATACCTTCTATCAACTCATTCTAGAATAGTAACGAAGACAAGCAAGTGTCTTTGAAGAAAACCCGAAGCTCGAGAATTCTTTCTTGAGGTTGTAGCAACACTTTGCAAAATAAATAAAACATTTATTTTGTGAATCTTGTTCTTACTAAATACTGTTCGTGATTGCATATATTGCTGATAACGTTTAATCTTGATTTGAGTTGTTGAAATTTAGATTGAATTTTATCAGTATTGCATTCATCCCCCCCCCCCTTCTGCAATACACAAGGACTAACGGGATACCACAGAAGTAAGCTGGATAGGCTCAGCTATGTTAGCTATTAATGCGACTTCATGTAGAGGTTGTAATTAGAAGTGTGAGATCCTGGTTAGTATATTTGGTTTGTAATAACTGATGTTACTGTGTATCGTTTTTAAGGCTATAACTTGTGTGAGTAAGAGATTGGGGTTTATGATGTGATTTGATTTGATTATTGAGTTAATACAGGTAACATATGATTGAATGGTGACGTGACAACCTAGATTCCTGACCCCGGATCTGGGGGTGTTACAATTGTATAAGCCTTTTGGGGTCTCAACCATTGCACGGTCAAATAAGCATGTGTGTCGTAATAAAGCATGAATTCCTGTCTATCTAAAGTGGTCTGAGGTGTCTTTAAGTGGTTTCTTGTGTCTAGAGTTCATTCTGTTTATAAGCTTGTGGTTGTTTTGGTAAAGAATAGGATATGGTCTTGGTTTAGTTTGGGAGTATATTGATGAGCATTGCACACACGCACGTTTCTGTGTTTGTATGGTTAGTATACGGGAATTTGGTCGAACTCTGTTTGAAAGATTGCATTTCTTGAGATGTCTGCTTGTTGATAGGTTATGGTTAGTCTGAGGGGATTGTTTGCATTAGCATATTAGTTGCATTCATGCATTGCATTATAGATATATAGAGTCTGTTTATGCTTGAGGACAAGCATCGGTTTAAGTTTGGGGGTGTGATAAGTGGATTTCATATTCACTTGGAACGTCCTAAATTGGATTAAATTGATTGTTTGTACTCGAGTGTGTGGTGTTTTTAATGTGTTTTGTGTTTGTTTATGCAGAGTTGCTTCGTCAGCAGAGAAGTGGAGTTTCTGTGGTTTGCAGTGGTGTTTTGAGCAATTCTGTGAAGGCCAAGTGGTTGTGGAGCGAGAGAGCGCAAGGAAAAGTCAAAGAAAAGCAAAGTGGAGATTCTGGACAGAGACCAGGCGCGCCCGCGCCCTATCAAGCGCGCCCGCGCTCCCCAAAATCCTGAAAAAGGCAATGCTGAGTCTGAAAAGGAAATTAGCTGAAGACCAGTCAACCCTGCAGCCTATATAAACTAATGGTGGACGAATTCTGAGACATATATTAAGTTACATACATACATATCCATCCACCGACGAGGAGAACAAGAAGACGGCTGATTATGAAGATCTAGTTTTCAACTTATCTTTGCATTCTTCTAATTAGGCGATACTTTGGATTCTCGTTTGTTTCTTCATAAACTCTAGTACTTTTATTCAGTATTCCAGACATATTTATTATCATGTTTTCATCAGAACCCACGATGATGAACGGTTCGATTATGAACTAATCATTGTCGTGGGATTCTAACGGATTTATTTATGGATTTTAGTAGTTAATTGTTTTAAAGATGTGTGTGTGATGATTTGTTTATATCCTAGTTTGGTTGTGCTTATTCTTCTTGGATGCGTAGCTAACATCTAAGTTGTTTGTTAATCTCTATTGAATGCGAAAGTGGATATAGAGGTTTAGAACTTGCCATGCTAGCATAGGTTTATGTATGTTTGTCATGCATGATTCGTAGGTGATTTTAACCATCTTACATGCCCTATGTAATCTGAATGGATAACTTGCTCGTTAAACCGTTATGTTTTCAAATCTTATAGACATATAGGGTCTAAGCATAATTGGTGTCTGCCCAACTTCTATCTCTTTTGTGGATGTTTGAGTGGTTTGGTATACGTATACTGAAAGGTAGTGTGTACTGATTTCGTGTTATCCGATTAGTTGTCACAACCGTCACATGCATTGATTAAAGACAAAAGACTCTAGATGAAGTATTTAATGAAGTTAGGATCCCATGTTTTATTCTCATAAGTAATTCATTCAGCAATCTCTTTAATTTATTATAATCTTGTTAAGTCGATTAGTTAAGTTAGTTAATCAAAACACAAACTTTGATACTTGTCTTAGCATTGAGCAATAGCCATACATTGTTGCATAAGTGCATAACTATAGTAACCAAAGCAGTCTCTGTGGGAACGAACTCTACTTTCATATATTACTTGTTGACCGTGTACGCTTGCGTGATTTTGTGCGAACAATAGCCTAACTTATCTGATTTCCTATCACTTAAAGTTTTCAGAATAAATGACCCATAATCAAAAATAGTAGAGTATATAAGAGAATACCCTATTTTGAGTGATCCTGACGGTAGAACATCAAAATTAGATGTCTTGTTCAGGAAGCAGCAACTGATGGTGTCAAAGAAATAGTTCCATTCCTTCTTCAACTTTGTCTCTGATTATTACACCATCTGAATCAGTCTTATTCTTGAAAATCCATTTTGTACCAACAATTGACCTATTCTTTGGTCTTGGCACCAGTTTCCAGACTTCATTCCTTTCAAATTCATTTAATTCTTCTTGCATTGCAGTAACCCAATCAACATCCTTAAGTGCATCTTCAACTTTCTTAGGCTCCTCCTTGGATAAAAAGTTGTGATATAAACATTCATTCTGAGTTGCACTTCTTGTTTTAACACCTGCATCAATATCTCCAATTATCAAATCAGGAGTATGATCTCTTGTCCATTTCCTTACTGATGGTAAATTATTCCTTGAAGTAGATGCTCCCCCTAGATTGGTGTTGTCTTGATTAGAAGAATTTGCTTTTGTGGAAGCTCCCCCTGAATTATTGATATCACCTCCTGATGGATTATCAGGATTGTCACTTGAATCAGTATCTGAAGAATTTTGTTTTGATGATTGAGTAGACTCAGAATTTGTAGCAGTTTGTTGTTGCTCCCCCTCAACATTTGCACTACTAGATGTATCACCATTATTTGTATCATCAGTATTAGCACCATCAGGATTTGGTGCTTCATCAGGATTTGATGCATCATCAGGATTTGGTGACCCATCAGTATCTGATGAATTGTCAGTATCTGATTCTTGTTCTTCAGGATCCTTGGTAGCTTCATTTTCAAAAATCAATCTATCATGAGAGTCTTCATTGATTCCAGTTATCTTCTTATCATCAAAAGATATATGTATTGACTCCATAACAATTCTTGTTCTCAAATTAAAAATTCTAAAGGCTCTTGATGCAGGATAGCCTATGAAAATTCCCTCATCAGCCTTTTGTCTCAAATTTTCCTAGTTGTTCAGGATGAGTTCTGAGAACAAAACATTTACAGCCAAACACATGCAGATGCTTCAAACTAGGTTTCTTCTCCTTGAGCATTTGATAGGGAGTTACACCATGTCTGTTTATTAAAGTGAGATTTTGTGTATAGCATGCTGTGTTGACTGCTTCTGTCCAGAAATATGTAGGCAATTTAGCTTCTTCCAACATAGTTCTGCCAGCTTCAAATAGAGTTCTATTTTTCCTTTCAACTACTCCATTTTGCTGAGGTGTGCCAGGAGTAGAGAATTGTTGAATAATTCCTTTGTATTTGCAGAACTCTTCCATCTTTGAATTCTTAAATTCAGTACCATTATCACTTCTCAAAATCTTGACTTTGTACTTTGTGCCTGTCTCAATCATTCTCACATGATCCAACGGTATTTCTGGAGTCTCATCTTTTCTGTGCAGGAAATACACCCAGGTGAATCTAGAGTATTCATCAACAATTACAAGAGTGTACCTTTTCTTACTGATGGACATTATGTTGACTGGTCCAAATAGATCAAGATGTAGCATGTGATATGGTTCTTCAATAGAGGATTCAGATTTACTCTTAAATGATGTCCTTCTCTGTTTAGCTTTTTGACATGCATCACAGAGTCCATCAGGAGTATACAAAACTTTAGGCAATCCTCTAACCAAATCTTTCTTAACCAACTCATTAATATTGCTGAAGTTGAGATGAGAAAGCTTCTTATGCCAATTCCAACTTTCATGTACTGATGCTTTACTGATGAGATAAGTAGGAGAGCCATCAGTATTTGATTGAATGTTGGCTTCATAAATGTTACCATGCTTGTAGCCAGTCAATACTGTCTTTCCTGATTCTTTGTTGACTACTTCACAATGAGTGGAATAGAAGTGGACATGATAACCTCTGTCAGTGATTTGACTAATACTCAACAAGTTGTGTTTTAGTCCCTTCACTAGAGCTACTTTTTCAATGATGAAATTGCCAATGATTATATTGCCATATCCCAAAGTTTGTCCAATGTTGCCATCTCCATAGGACACAGTTGGGCCAGCTTTTTCCTCATATTCTGATAACAGGGCTTTGTTTCCAGTCATGTTCACAGAACATCCACTATCCATGACTAACACATTTTTCTTTTTACCCTGCAATCAGAATAACAAAACACTAGTTAGAGTATTAGGAACCCACACTTGTTGGGTTCCTTTTCCATGCATTTGTCTAAATTTAGCAGCAGAAGACTTTTTTACTTTAGCAGTCCTGACAGGATTAACTCCATCAGGATTTGCTTTGTCAGTATCAGAATTGACAGATGCATGCTTCACATTCTTAATGTTACCAAAATTTGCACTTTTATTAAACTTGGGTAAAGGATCATAGAAGTTATAGTACAAATTATGGTATTCTTCACAAGTATAAATAGAATGCCATTTACTACCACAATGAAAACAGGACTTCTGTGGTTTATAAAATACTGATCTACTCCTAATATCATACTTAGGAATTTCAGTAATTTTCTTTTTACTCTTCCTGCAATCAATAGCAAGATGATTAGAGTTTCCACAGTTAAAGCAGCATTTTCTAGGTGCATTTGGGATAAACCTACAGTTGGTAGATTTTGTTTACCAGTTATATTACTAACTTTTTCCCTAAGTTGTTTCTGAGACAATAAACCTACATTTTTCTTTTCAGTTTTCTTGACAGGTTTAGACTTCACATAAGGAACTGAGTTTTCAGAAGTAGATCCCTTTTCAAAAGTAGAATTGGGATCATTACAAAATACAAATTTAACAGGCTTAATCTTTAATTTGGTTTTGTCTATAACATGTCTATAGGTCATTGGACTTACTGTCTCATCAATTACAACCTTCTCCTTCAATATCTTATCTTTATCTGACTTATAACCTAAACATTCTTTCCAATTCTTAGAAGTATTTATTTCATGAAATTTCCTTCCAGAATCTGTCCAGGTTCTGATTTTCTCTTTAGCTTCCTCAAGTTCCTTTTAAAGAGCAGTACATTTAAGTTTCATCTCTAAATACATGTGTTTAGCATTATCACATTCTATCTGTACTTTTTGCATAGAAGAGAATTCAGTTTCTAGATGCTCATTTCTTTTTCTAAGTTCAGACATCTCAGATAAGATCCTAGTATTCTCAGCAGTTTGACTTCTAAAACTAATATACAATGACTTTAGAAAACGTCTTAACTCAGAAGTATTATCAGTATCAAAATCAAAGACAACATTTAGTACCTTATCATCAGGAATAGCAGTATCATCAGTAGTGGCCATTAGGGCATAGTTGACCACCTCAGTATCAGATTCTGAGGAAGAGTCCATCCAATCCTTGCTTGCAGTAATGAGTGCTTTAGCCTTCTTGTACTCAGTTGCAAAGTGCCCCATTCCATTACATTTGTAGCATCTAACCTTTGACTTGTCAAATTTGCCACTTTTGCTGTCCTTTTTTTTATACTTGTCTTTGTCAGCATTGAAGGTCTTTTTCTGAAAGTTGCCTTGTCTTCTAGCCTTCCTGAACTTCATCTTCTTGAAGCCTCTGACTATCATAGCAACCATCTCTTCCATGTCTGAGTCAGAAGAATCATCATCAGGATTGGCATCAGGATTGCCATCAGTATCTGACGATGAGTCATCGGGATCTGACTCAGCTATCCTTGATTTTCTTCTAGAGACCTCCACAGCTTTTCCTTTTGATTTAGCCTCTACATTCAAGGCAATAGACTTTGCCTTGCTGCTTCTCTTATTCTTCCTTTGTTGAACCTCAAGATCATAGGTTCTGAGCATCACATAGACTTCATCAAGAGACACAGTGTTTAGATCATACTGATGCCTAATTATTGATGTTTGTGTATCCCATTCTTCTGGTAAAGCTCTCAGAAATTTGGTATTAGAGTCTTCAGATACATACTCTTTGCCTAATAATGATAGATTATTCAAGAGAGTCAGGAATCTATCATATAGGTCAGTAAGACTCTCATCAGGTCTAGCATCAAATTGTTCATACTCTTGAATAAGTAGAGCCCTCCTGTTCTTTTGACAGATGCAGATCCTTGGCATTGAGTTTCCAAAGTGTCCCAAATTTCTTTTGCAGACTTGCATGCAATCACCTTGTTTGACATGACAGCATCAAGACTGTTGTAAAGGATATTCTTTATCTTAACATCTCTGAGAACGTCAGCTTTCTCTTCTGGAGTCCAATCTGTTTTCACCTTGACCGCGTAGTGTTCAGGTACAGTATCTGTTTGTGGAATTAGTCTTGTAGGAATATATGGTCCATCACGAATCATGTCCAAATAGTCAGGATACATAGCCTCCAGGTACATCAGCATCTTTACCTTCCATGTTGGATATTCAGACTTCTTCAGGATGGGAATTTTCATGCTTTCATACTTTGTTGACATCTTAGATCGTATCTGATTCAAATTTAAAACAGTTTGCTCTGATACCAATTGTTGCCCATTAAATAACAATTGTAGAAGGGGGTTGAATACAATTGTATAAGATTATCGACTTAATAAATTATGTATCACAAATATGTAATAATAATAACATCTTTATTAAATCTGATATAAAACTGTTACAAACTCTCTCAAGAAATTCTGATGTTCTTGAGAGCTTCTAGGTTGCAAAATACTCGTGTATGTGATCTATATAAATCGAAACCTATAAATAAGGAACCGACAAAATAAACTTCCTTATTTAACTAGACTCCAAATATAACTCTGAGTAGGAATCCTAATCAGCTTCCAGTCCTGATGATCAATCCTGATCCCAGTCCTGATATAAATCCTGATGATAATCCTGATACTGACGCTTGAGCAAATACTGATGACTATGCAATACTGATGACGTCAGCAATCCTGATCAGTTGAGTCTAGATCCTGACGATCATTGAATCCTGATGTAACATTTAATATTTTATTAATTGCATTAGTTAAAAAAAATAAGTAGGTGTGTTAAACCTTTTTAAATAATTAAAAGTATTAAAAAAGATTTTAAAATAAATAAGTAACGGTTTGTCCATGATATTTTTATAAAATGATGGGTTTCAGTAAGGAAAAATAGAAAAAGTAACATCTTTTAGTTGAAAAAAGTAATTGCACGTAATTAGAAATATTAAAATAGGCTTTAAAATAAATAAGTAACGGTTTGCCCATTATATTTTTGGAAAAGGAGGAGTTTTAGTAAGGAAAAATAGAAAAAATAACATGTTTTAGTTGAAAAAGGTAATTGCCCGTAATTACAAATATTAAAACATGCTTTAAAATAAATAAGTAAGGATTTGCCCGTGATATTTTTGGAACATGATGGATTTTAGTAAGAAAAAATAGAAAAAGTAACATATTTTAGTTGAAAAAAGGTAATTGTCCGTGATTTTTTTAGAAAAAAGGGGGATTTTTTTGAAAACAATTGAAAAAGTAATGTATTTAAGCTGAAAAGGTAATTGATTATAAATAATATTATTATTTAAAAATAAGAAAGGGTAATTAAGTAAAATCACTAAGTGCCGATCG
Organism: Heracleum sosnowskyi; assembly: GCA_030848705.1. Classification (NCBI taxonomy): domain Eukaryota; kingdom Viridiplantae; phylum Streptophyta; class Magnoliopsida; order Apiales; family Apiaceae; genus Heracleum; species Heracleum sosnowskyi. The sequence goes on from CM061244.1 coordinate 44,613,563, forward strand.
ACCGACCAAACTTTTAATGTTTCATCTATTATAATATAGTACTAGCTTAAAACATGTGCGATACACAGATTATTTAGTTATTATTTTATTATTTATGTTTTAATATTTTATTAATTATATTCGTTAAAAAAATAAGTACATATGTTGAAAAAGTTAAAATTTTTAAATAATTAAAAGCATTAAAATAGATTTTAAAATAAATAGGTAAGGTTGTCCGTGATATTTTTGGAAAAAGAAGGATTTTAGTAAGAAAAATATAAAATATAACATAATTTAGTTGAAAAGGGTAATTGGTTGTGATATAGTAGGTATGTTAAAATAGGTAAAGTTTTTTAAATAATTAAAAGCATTAAAATAGTTTTAAAATAAATAAGTAAGGGTTGTCTGAGATATTTTTGGAAAAGCAGAGATTTTAGTAAGGGAAAATAGAAAAGGAAACATGTTTTAGTCATGGTTGTAAAAATTGCCGATTTGTCCGATAAATCGGCTGACAAATCGGTGATCGGTGAGCTGCCGATCTATTATCGTGAAATCGTCGAAAAAAACGGTTTCGAGTAAAACAGGTCAAAATCGGTGAAAATTGGGTCAAACTCGGAAAGATTATGAAGAGTTTGATATGAAACACAAAAAGTTGAGAGGTTTATATGATATAAATGGATCGAGATTTCTTAGAAAGACAAAAGAAAGTATACATATACATACATACAGAAAGAAGAAGATATATGTATACATACATACAGAACTCAAGGAAGAAGAAGATGGGACACGATTCCCAAAACTTGCCTTTCTTTGTCTTTCAAAATGAGTTTAACGAAATTCTTTATAATAAATGTAGTAATTATAGTCTTGTTGTATTATAAAATTCAATTAAATATATGTACTAGGTAGTATTAGTAAATAGTAATGAATATAGAGTAAATATAATAATTTTATTTAAACAAAAATTTGTTTAATTTAATATTATAAATATATACATTTTTGTATATAAATAAATTAATGGTCAGATTTACTAAATATTATTGAATTTATTATTAAATTACATCCGATTAATTTCCGATTTATCATTCCGATAAATTCCCGATTTCCGATAAATCGCTATACGGTAGCTCAACCGATTTGTTCCGATTTCCGAAATCTACAACCATGGTTTTAGTTGAAAATTTTAATTGACCGTTATATTTTTGGGAAAAAAAAAATTTGTTAGAAAAATAGAAAAAGTAGCTGAAAAATGTAATTGGTTATAAATAAGAATATCTTTTAGTTGAAAAAGGTAATTGTCCGTGATATTATTGAAAAGGAAGGGTATTTTGTTAGGAAAAATAGAAAATAAGTAAAGGTTGCACGTGATATATTTGGAAAAGGAGAGGTTTTAATAAGAAAAAATAGAAAAGGTAAACCCGTGTGATGCACATATTGTTTTTAATATTTGTTATTTGATGATTTACGTTATAATATTTTATTAATTGCATTTGTTAAAAAAAATAAGTAACCATGTTAAAATAGCTATATATTTTTTAAAAAATTAAAAGCATTAAAATAGGTTTTAATTAAGGGTTTATCCTGATATTTTTGGAAAATGAGAGATTTTAGTAAGTTAAAATAGAAAATGTAACATGTTTTTGTTAAAAAAGGTAATTGCCCGTGATATTTTTAGAAAAAGAAGTGATTTTGTTAGAAAAAATTGAAAAGGTAATGTGTTTTAACTGAAAAAGGTAACTGGTTATAAATATGTATTTTTATTTAATAAGATAAGTAAGAATAATTAAGTAAAATCACAAAGTACCAAAAAACAGGCACTAACAAACAGGTACCGTGCCGACCAAACTTTAATGTTTCGTCTATTATAATATAATAATAGTATAGTATAGTATAGTATAGATAGATAATATAAATTATAGTGAGAATAAATATAAAAGGTAATCTGGTTTAATTTAAAGGTAATTGTCCGTGATATTTTTTGGAAAATGAGTAGATTTTGTTAAAAAAAAAGTATTTTAATCCTAAAAGATAATTGTCCGTGATATTTTTGGAAAATGAGTAGATTTTGTTAGAAAAAAGTGTTTTAATTATAAAAGACAATCTGCTAGTTACTATTTTTATATTATTTTATTTTTTAATAAATAGGATAAATGACCGAAACCGAAACCCGAAAACCAAAACTTCTAATGTTTTGGCTTTAATAATATAGTTGTTAACGGAGGAATTTGGTGATAACAAATTTCGGGGATTTGCTGGAATAACGAATTTGTAATAATAGGGGGATTTGGGAATTTTGGGTGTTTGGGGCTGGACTTGAAAGGTGTCTCGACTTGTTAGATGTGTCAGATCCTATTCCAAGATGTCTGCGTACCCTGTTTATATATAGGGATCAAGCCAACGCAGTTCTGTGATAGGATAATATTTTTAATCCATGTGATTGTTAAGGGATATGTTGAGATAAGTTGATTTTATCTTTTTAGAGTTATATTAGCGTTGTGATTCTTTCCTGATTTGAAAGAATCGTTTGAAGATATTTTTTAGTAATTGATTGATTTAGATTGATTGTTTCCTCGTTTTAGAGAAAGGATATTACTTAGTGGTTAAGCAATAATTATTATTAGATTAATATTGGGAAATTATTAGATAATTGAGACAACCAAAATTATGGCGTAACAATAGTATAGATAGATAGTATAGTATTGAGAGTTAAATTTAAATATTTAAATTAACTAATTTTATTTATACTTTTAAATTTATCGCTTAACTTGTGATCAAATCCTTTGTACATAAAGATTTAGATACCAAAGTTCCCGAGCCAAGTTGGTCTCGCTCATTGCTTAATCAATAGTAGTTCGATCGTGACTCGGGAAGACTTTTTACTAAGTTACGATTTGACATATAACTGAAGCTATTAAAAAGTTTAATATAAATGATTATTATGTAGTTAGGGAGAAATTATCACTATTATGTAGTCGGGGAGAACGGATCTTTCGACCTATGGGAGAATGGATCTTTCGACCTATGCTTTCGTATTATCCTTTTTACTTTTATTATATAATCGTATATAATTTTGTCAGGTTTGTATAAGTTTTCGAATTTAATAATAACTCGTTACATTTTTTGTTTTGAAATTATTTCATCCATTATATTACATTTTAACATTTTTTGTTTATAAATTTAATATTCACTCGTTGCACTTTTCGGTTTGAAAATATTATGCTTCATATTTTACTATTTAACTTTAAGAATGCATTTTAACATAAAAATTGTGAATGTGATTACCCCAGCTTTTGCGAACTGGCGACTTACGAATGGTTGAGTAATCTTCCACCTTTTTCTTGATCTAATTTCTGTCTAGGTCCTTTTCCAATTTCTAATTTTTCCTGAATTACATATTGTAATCTGTAACTTTTAAATACTCATCTAGCCGGAAAATTTATCTTAGTTTTTTATCCTCCAGCTTCGTATGACTTATAAACTTGCTTCAGTTTCAGTTACCTTTAAATTTTAATGCTATTTTCTTTGTCTGTTCTTCGGGCTCCGGTCACTAAATTTACTCCTGTTGCCCCCTTGTTGGCGTTATCAGTTTATCAAACTATTTACAATAATATATATATAGTACTACCCTTCTATTCTACAAAAACCAAACGGTCCGCCGTAACCGGTCATACATAATATAAAATACTCCCCTGTCCCATTTATATTGTCACATTTTTTATTTAGGATGTCCTAAAAATGTTGTTCATTTTCGATTAATATGGTAAATTAAGTGTTAATTATGTTAATTTATTTGAAAAATAAGATAATTTTTTAGTAATTATTAATTTGTTCAATATTATTGAATAAAAGATGAAAATCTGATTGATGATAAAATAAGTGGGATGGAGGGAGTAACTTTTTTTTTTGGTAATTTTTCCAAGGCTTTAGTCATAGTAAGAGCATCTCCAAGGACGACCCCTATTTTGGTTTTTAAAATATAATAAAATAATGATTATCTAAAATATAAAGAAATCAAAAGGTTGTTTTACTCTAATGGTGTTAACTATAATGTTATCTAAAACTTAAAATAATATTGTAATATTTAATCAGTATCTTAGGTACTATTGGGAAATGATGAAAGTGTTAAAGTACATATATGTAAATTATAAGAAAGAAATGATGAGGTGACATTATAGGGGTTTGATTCTCTTTCCTAAATATAGGGTTGAGTTTTCTCTCACCTATAAATTAAGAGGATGGAAACTGGGAAGGATAGTTGGAGCCTTGCATTTGAGTCTCAATCCCTAAATTTTGTCCACCTAGATCAAATAAAGATAAGAGGTGTAATATCCCAAAATTTTGTAATATTTGAAACCCTGATGAATAGTAATTTTGCTGATGAAAATATTTTCAGACCACCCTATATGGGAAACATGGAATGAATTTTTCGAAGTTATATTATTGATGTATAAGGAGAATAAGTGAATGCAAACGCAATCAGAATCAGAAGATTTCCATTCGAGTTTTAAATCACTATTCACTGGACAATCAACGATGTATTGATTTGATCGTTTTGGGAAAGTATGTAGAATGAGAAATCCATGATCACATATTAAACCTAGGTTATAAAAAGGTCAAGGAAGGATCCCCTAGCATTGGTACAGAGAAACATTTTTAAAATCACTTGAACCTATCGTGAAACTTAGCGACAAAATAAAAGCGTAACGAATTATGGATTAAACCCTAACCAAAGGAGAAGTATCATATGAGATCATCAAGTGCAACATATAAGAGGACCGATGACACAAATTATGACATAAGCATGACACAGGAGGATGACATAGGTGATGATAAAGTGATGACAAGGTAATGAATCACCACCTTGTCACCACTTTCACTACACAATTAGCCAAGGCTTGACATGTGTCCTTGGGTGACAAAACTAATTAAAGACCACAAAATTAAATGGCTTGTAATAAGTGTTAATTAGACAAAAAGAAAAGAAAATCAAAGAAGAAGAAGAAGAACAAGAAGAAGAGCAAACATTCGGCCTTTTTTTTCTTCCAAAGATAAGGAAATTTTTCCTCAAGTTCTACTCCACCAAAAATCATGATCTTGGGCTCTAAATCATCCTCATCCATAGACTAAGGTAAATCCTTGATCCTAGCTTCATCCATGGATGATATCATATCCAAATTTTGATTATAAGATGAGCATGAATAGTGTTTTGAATAGTAACTTTTAGTGTTCTTGATTTGTTCTTGAAGTTTATGGCTTGTTAAGGATGTTTAAGGATCAAGCAAGGATATATAAGCTCTTGATAGTATTTACCAAGCACCAAGGAAGGTATAAACCTCTCACACCCTTGGTTATACTTTGATTATTATGATTAGTTTGATGATAGTTTATGTTAGTATGAATAAGAGATTGAATCTTGGTTTTGATGAATGAGTAAGTAGTTATTTTGATGGATGATATTGTAGATGTTTGTTTTGACTTGTTGGTTAAAGATCATGGGTTAGTTTAGATGATGAATGAGAAGTATTGATGGTTTGGTGGTGTTAATGGATTGATTGGAGTGTTTTAAACACGGGAATCACGATTAAGCGTCGTTACCATGTCAGATTTTCTTTAGAAAGTTTAGACAGAGACCACGGTTACCTTCTAGGCATAACAATGAGTCTTTCTGACCATGATCATGTAGGTCATGTGTTGTAGTTTATTTTGGCGAAAGAATCGTATCGTTTCGATTTACGGTTTAGGAGAAACAGCCGTTTTAGTGAAAGCGGTTTCGGATACCTAAGTAGTTCACTTTATGAACTTTGAGCTTGTGATCAAACCCCTTAAAAATGGACATAGGTCATGAAATTAATGTGGATACTAGTATGGACAGTTAGGAAGGGAACCGAGAAGGTTTCGTGTTAAAAAGATGATTTTTTAGATTTTATAAAAATGCGAGAATTAAAGTTGCGCAAGTGGAATGCCCTTAAGGGGATAACAAAGCCATAAGTTTAGTAATGGTAAAGTACTTGGGTTTTGTGAATGTATTATCAACCAAACTTTTGACTTAAGAGTTTAAGGAATGTCATGGGGTTATAAGTGACCAAGAACGAGACATTTGATGTTCGTTAATAGAACGTTAGTGCTTAAGTTAATGGCACTTTAAATGATTACGATAGGGAACTGATCGAGTATTTCTTTGTTTATAGATTTCCCGGCAAATTCTCGAACCCCTAACAACCAAGGACCCAAGGCAAGTTTTCTCATTCCATGCTATGTTTCAATTACCTATAACTGATGATTGCATATGATATGATATCATGCATGCTTTCAAACCTTACATCGTATATAGATGTGGTTGTATTTAAAAATGTTGAAATTATAGTATATGCATATGATAGATGCATGCAAGTTTTCAAACCCCACATCTTATAGAGATGTTGTTGTGATTTAATGTTGTGCTTGTGATATATTCTGCTTTAATGCTGTGAAAAGAATTATAAACTGATTACGCTTTTGATAAAAAGCTTTGTGAGATATAAGGTTTATAAGTAAATACTAGATATAAACCGAGGTTTTTAAAGGCTCTAAGGGTAGAGCACTCGTACGATGATTTTAAAACATTAGACCGGGAGTCCAATTTATTATTTTATCTTGATTATACTGTCAGAAACTGTAGGGTTCCAGGGACAGCTATATTTTAAAATGTTGATTAAATATTCCAATATATATATATTATTGGATATTTAATATGAGATATTTAAATAATATTATTATAAATATTATTTGAATATTTATTTAATTAAGTGAATATTATTTTGGATATTCACTTAAGTGGAATTTTATTGAATAATAATTCAATATTTATTATTTGAATATTTATTAAATATTCCAAATATGATTTAAAAATCATAGAACCTTATTTAAATATTACGTAAGGTTCCGATAGTTATTTAAAATATTTTCTGGTCTCAAAAATATTTATTGGAGTATAGTAGGGGTTCCCAACTACTTTTAATAATTTGTCTCAATTGATGACTATGGTTTTTTAACTTATTAAAAATTGGGAATCCATTCCAGGAAGTGAACATATGATTTCACTTGCCTCTTTCATTAAAAGTGAGTATATTTTGGGTTTCTGAATTATCAGAACTAAAGATATTTTACAAAAACTCCCAGGTCATGATTTTCAAAATACATGGTAATCGTTCGTTGTTTCGTTGATTGATGTCAACCCACATTGTGACTTACTCCTTTCAAACATTCTGGAGTAAGAAAATCTGAAATGTTGCAAAGTGTTGACAAGTACTTTGTACTTGGGGAACCAGGATTAAATTCTGATTCCCGTTTCATTGTTTTTTCATCCGGGACTAGGAGGAAACGTGTAAGAGGCTATGGGACAGTCCATCAAATTATATAGCGTAAGAGGCTGTGGGGCAGTCCAGCAACTATCTCGCGTAGGAGGCTGTGGGACAGTCCAGCAAATACAATGCCCGTATGCGGCTGGGGTGATACTCATGTTAAGATATCGTCCATCTACTAGTAGAAAAGTGTGAGTTCGATACAACGACTGATCATCGTGTATCGTGGTGTGCTCCAGAAGGTCCCTTCCCTCCAATTGGAGTTGTGCTGCACATTGTAACGAAAGCCTAGGTGCTGAGTTACCGATAATGTGACAGTGATTGAACAATGATGTTCCTCATACAGTATTTGAACTGTAAGGCATGTTTTGACAAAAAGATTACTCTAAACATCATTCTGTATACGAATGAGATTTCAAATGTTTCAAATGATATATGGGCTTGCGGAGCTTTATATAAGCCGCTATATATATTATTGTTGAGCTTTAGTGCTCATTCTTGTTTTTATATATCACAATACAACAGTTTCAAAAAGGTGTTCATAACTGATATTTTACAGTGTTTTGAACAGTATGAGATATCTAAATAGATATGCGTATATATATGTTGAGAATGTATTTACGATATATATTATGTTGAACTGTATAGTATTTTGAATCAATGGATAGACTTTAAGCCTTGATTCCAATGTTAATATCTATTTTAAAAAGATATGTTTTGAGACTTGGTTTATTATATTAATACCAAGGACTTCTAAATGATTTACGAGAGTATTTGAGTATGATTATAAGTCATACAGTATTTTGAAGTGTATACTATTTTGGGGTCAAACCCTAGAAGTGTTAAAACTTTGATCCTTTATGGATTATCTACCTTAAAGGTTTAAATATTTAAACTGGGATAGATTTCTTGCTGAGCGCTATTAGCTCATTCTTGATTTATTAAAACTTTCAGCATGAAGAAAACATTGTCGGTTCACCTCGTATTACGAGAGCAAGGGAATGGAGAGACCACCCTTGAGTTAGTTCATTAGGATGGATACTGTCGGAGTTAGCAGAACAGTTGCAGACTGAATTAGTGAGAATTGTTTTCAAGTAGGTTTGCATTATTGAACCTTGTATAGAATTGTGAGGTCTATTATTTTAACTTCAGGTAGAGGTTGTAAATAATAGATGAGATCCTGGATAGTACATTTGATTTGTAATAACAAGTGTTACTTATTGTTGCTCATTTCCAAGGCTATAACTTGTGTGTGTGCGCGTAAGTGATTGGGGTCTTTGGAGTTGTATTATTAGAATATTGTAAGTGATGCAGGTATGGTATGATTGATGGAGTGTGACAACCCAGATTCCTGACCCCGGATTTGGGGGTGTTACAAGATGAGTGTGTATTGGAGTTGCTCTGATCCTTGTATTCAACTCTTTTGATCATTTCCGATCACCTCGTAGTATTTCCGGGGTATTCCATAATTTGATCATTTTTGTATGATTTGATTTATCATATACTTGCACTTTCAATGAGTTTCAAAGACAAAAAAGACAAAAAAATTATCACATAAATTCATCTAGGTAAATACAAGAACTTTTTTTGATTATTCCTCTTTTTTATATTTCATTCTTACTCAGCATCTGAACCATGAGATAACTTTTTATGACTTGCTATCATAATGCTAGCTAGCCTTTTTATGTTGCTATCATAAATGCTAGCTAGCCGTTATACTAGCCTTATGGCGAAGCCTGGAATCCTATGTACGATAGGTCATAGGTCATGTGTTCGATTCTTCTTTCGCTTTGTAACTTGTACCACTCTTGTGACTCATTTGAATCAAAAAATAAATACTAGCTAGGGTAATATTTGTACTCATAACTAATGTATGAGTTTTAAAAGGTAATAACTAGCAACTCGCAATAATATTAGACAAGAATGGGAGGATTGTCAATATGTTAGATGTTGAATGAGATAATGCGTTGAAGATCTTTAAATCTGCAAATCATAAAACGAGGAGTTAATTGGTTCCGGTTTAGTCCGTTTCTCTTTTCTTCTATGGTGTATGCTACGTCTGTTGACGAATGATGTGGTGCATGAAGTTGAGGCGAGCTGGACGCCGTACAGTTTTGTACCAGAGCGCCATATGGCGAGTTTGGAGTTCAGTGTCGAATGCCACAAGAAACCATGCTTTACAGTTCTGTCAACGGTTGTGGACTTGGAAGTTGGAACCATGCTCTAACGTATTAGAATATTTTTAATAAAAAAATATAATTACTTGGGTTATTTCCTTAAACTCTGGATCTCAAACTGGAAGTCTTGCTTTCAAATATATTGTTATGGAGAATGATACTTCTTGTACTGAAATAGAGCGACTAGTGCAAGACAAAAGGAATGCTGACTAAGGTCTAGCTGTCAACTTGATATCATCACAGTGCCATCTAGAAATAGAGTTTGTTACAATTCTATTACAACAGAATGTGGATCTCATATTACAGATTAGATTAGCAGTTCATATATGCACTTTTAGAATATTCTTCAAGATAGATAATTCATTATGTAAAAGTCTTCTCTTTTGTTCATCTTCTTAATATACACATTTACTACTGTAATCTTCTTCTTCAATACTAAGCTTTGATTGTTCTTTTATAATAGATTAAATCTGTAAAAGTGTCATGGTATCAGAGCAAGGTAATGTACTCTTATGTTGTTGTTGTAAACAACACGTCAACTGCATCAATGGCGTCTGCATCAACAAAGAATGTAACAACGACGACAATTGATATAAATCATCTATATTATCTCTCTTCATCAGATCATTCAGGTTTAGCACTTGTTACTGAAGTTCTCACTAAGCAAAATTATCATCATTGGAGCAGATCGGTAAAAATCGCACTCTCAGCTAAGTTGAAATTAGGATTCATTGATGGAACTCAACTGAAGCCAGGAACAACATCCAATCAATATGCTTTGTGGATGCGGAGTAACGATCTGGTGATATCATAGTTATTAAACTCAATTTCAACTGAAATACGCAAGAATGTTGTGTATATGCAAACATCAAAGAAAATTTGGGATGATCTTAGTGCTAGATTCTCACAAACAAATGTTCCAAGACTTTTTCAGTTAAAGAAGGAACTGTCCACTCTCACTCAAGGTAACAAGTCTATTATTGCTTAGTTTACTCTTTTCAGAGGTTTAATGGATGAATTGGACACTTGGTCACCAATACCTAGATGCATCTATACAAATAGCAATTGTGCTTGTGGTAATGACCTCAAAGTTGATAAGTATGAGAAATTGAACAAATTGAGTCAATTCCTTATGGGACTCAATGATCAATTCATCACAACTAGAGGTCAGATATTTCTAATAAATCCGCTGCTAGATCTAGGTCATGCCTATGATATGCTGTTACAAGAAGAGAATCAAAGAGATTTCTCAAAACAATCACCTGGAATTGCTGAAAGTATGGCAATGAATGTTAGGTTTCATCAGCAGAATTCAACAGATAAAACTAAGAGTAAGTTCCTAAAGAAGGCTACAGATTCTGCTATGTTGTGTGATTACTGTAACCTTACAGGACACATAAAGGATAAATGTTTTTCTCTCCATGGCTATCCAGAGTGGCATAGAATGTATGGCCAACCAAAGCCAAAACCTAAGAACAAAAAGCCAACTGCAAGTGCTAATACTGTAAACAGTGTTGCAGTAAGTGTTAATCCTAATGAAGAAAATGCTATGAGTACTAATCTAACTGAGAAACAGTGCCAGCAGATAATTAGTATGCTTCAAACTCAACTGAATGTTCATCATGGTGCAATTAACAATGCTTCTACAAATGCTTCTTGGATGCAAGCCAATACTGATATGTCTTCAGCATCAGGTACTACTCATGTGTCTCAAACTTACTCTGTTATACTAGCTGGACAAGTACAATTTAAGAATCCTACTAATACATGGATCATAGATTCCGGAGAAACTAACCACATCACTCCCTATTTGTCCTTGTTTGTTAATGTTGAAACCTTAACTTCTGAGCTACATTTGCCTAATGGTCAAAGTACTCAGGTTACACACATTGGAGATATTGTGTTACCCTCAGATTTGATTTTAAAACAAGTCTTATATGTGCCACAATTTCAATGCAATTTATTGTCCATATCAAAATTTTCTCAAGACAATGATTGGACCATTCATTTTTCTGCTTCTAAGTGCCTAATGCAGGACTATGCTTTGAAGAAGATGAAGGAGATTGGTGAGTTAGATGATGTACTATAAAAGTTACACACTGATAAACTTCTTGTTCCCTCAGCCATGACTGTGGCTCATAATAAAAACCAGATACTTCAATGGCACAATAGACTTGGACATCCTTCATCTATTGTTCTGAGTCATATTCCTAGTGTGTTAATTTCTGATTCTACAACTAGTACTTGTGATGTGTGTCATTTGTCAAAACATCATAGGCCTTCATTTCCTGTTAGCACCTCTAATGGACCCTATAGACATTGTACACTTGACAATTGTAAATATTTTCTTACTGTTGTTGATGACTATTCAAGATGTACTTGGTTATTTCTTTTGAATGACAAATCTCAAGTTGTTACACATCTCAAAAACTTTATCAATTATGTTCAAAATCAATTCAGTACTATTGTCAAAGTACTAAGGTCAGATAATGGAACAGAGTTTGTAAATGTTGATCTTAACACTCATCTCAATTCTTTAGGTGTGTTGCATCAAACTAGCTATCCAAATACCCCTCAACAAAATGGCATTGTTGAGAGGAAACACCAACATTTGCTTCATGTAGCAAGATCTTTTAAACTTCAATCCAATGTTCCAATTTCTTTCTGGGGTTTCTGTGTCTCTACAGCCTGTCATGTGATTAATCTTACTCCTAGTAAAATCTTAGGTTTTAAATCACCCTATGAAATCTTATTCAAGAAACCACCTACTTATAAGCATCTCAAGGCATTTGGTTGTCTGTGCTATATAAATAGTTTCACTTATGACAAATTTGAACCAAGATCATTCAAATGTGTTTTTGTTGGATACCCTTTTAATAAAAAGGGGTATACTATGATTAATCTTCAGACTAAGAAACAATATCATACCAGAGATGTTATCTTTGTAGAACAAGAATTTCCTTTTCTTAAACACATCATCTCTACTTCTGATCCTAGTACTTCACATATGTTCTCAGAACTGCCATCTTTTGTTGTACATGATGAATCTACTCATATCACACCGTCTTCTCCTATCTCACATATACAGTCCATAACACCACTGCTATCTGAACAATTCTTAGACATACCCTTCACTACAACTACTACAACCACAGACACAGTTCCTTATAGATCAACCAGAACCATAACCATTTCCTCAAGACTTAAAGGTTACACATGTATTCCCTCTACAGTACTCACCAATCTTCATTCTCACTCTATAAGCATGGCTTTTATAGGTACTTCTTCTTATCCTATACAACAACACTCTTCCTTTGTTGTCTTTAAACCACATTATTCTCACTTTCTTGCTGCTACCTCACAAACACATATACCATATACATTTAAACAAGCTGCAACAGATTCCAATTGGTTGACTGCCATGAAAGTAGAACTAAATGCTCTTGAGAACAATCATACTTGGGAGATTGTTCCTAGGCCTGCTGATAAGCATATAGTTGATTGTAAATGGATATTTAAAGTGAAATATATGCCAAATGGTTGTATTGAACGCTACAAGGCACGTTTAGTTGCAAAGGGGTTCACTCAAACATATGGTTTGGATTACTTTGAGACATTTGCTCCCGTGGCTAAACTGACCACATTTAGACTCTTGATTGCTATCGATGTCTCAAAGGGTTAGGCTATCTCTCAATTAGATGTCACCAATGCATTTTTTGCATGGTGGTCTTAATGAAGAGGTCTACATGAAATTGCCTCCAGGTTATCTACAGTTGTCTATAGTAACCTTAGTTACTAATATTACTGATATCTCTGCATTTGTCTGTCGACTAAGGAAGTCTTTATATGGCCTTAAGCAAGCCCCCAAGGAAAGCAATGATTATGAGATAAGGAAGCAAAGGGCAATTGTCTACAGGAATGGACAAGAAATCTGTGTTTGGGCTGGTCACCCAAACTTTGCTGAAGCTAAAGCTGAAGAGTCAGAAAGAGCAGCAATGCAAGCCCTTGCTGTTGCTCAGTCTCTTGATGAAGAAGAAATACAGCTAGAAGAAAAAGCAAGAGAGGAAAGGAGTGTAAAGAAGAGCACAAGGCAACCAAAGGCAAGAGCTAGGAGAAACATAGCCTTTGAGAATGATGACTCTCAGAGCATTGCATCAGACTCTTCTGTACCAATTGCACCTCTAACAATTCCTGATCCAGTTTCAGAGGTAAAGTTAGCCTGTGATCCTAATCATCCTGTAAATTTCCATGATCAGCCAATTGAGCCAAAGGGAGAGCCAATTGAGTTTGATGAGGCCAACTTTCCAAAATTCCTCTTTGAAATGGATCCAAAGAAGAAATCTAAGCAAAGGGCTACCAAGGCTAAGCCAATTCTGGTAAGGAGACCACAAGCTGAGAAACCCCCTACCAACCCAGAAGACTTCATCTACATTGCTAATATCAGGGAGGAGTCTGACATTCATATCAATCTTGATGACCTGGTTGAAGTGAGAGGAATAGCAGCTTCTTACAAACTACCAGAGAGATTGGTATTTGTCTACAAGGGTGGGAGAGAACAGGTTTGGCCTCTACACAGAATTCTGGGAGAAGACTATCAGACACTGATATCTGTGTTTAAATGTTTGAAGAAAGATTTTGGTTTTACCAAAACAGCCAAGTCTGAGGTTGTCTCCAAGATTTGCCAAATCAAAGCTAGCTGGAACAAGCCTGGTGCACTTCCCAGAGTATTGAAGGTCCCTCAAACAGGAAAGATAATTCATCTCCAACCTTTTTGGATGATGGAATTCAGAGATAAGGACAACTGTAGAAGATTCTTCAGAATAGAAGACCAGCTGGAGAAGGCATCCAATGAAACTCTAAGGTTAATGCAATCCAAGTTGGGGAATCAAGATGAAGAAGAGAAGATTTTCTACAGAAGACTTCAAGCTCAAATTGAGGAGAACAATGCAAGAAAAGGGAAGAAAACAAGACCACAGAGGCAAAGATGAAAAATCTGCTCAGTCTAGAGGAGCAACTCTGTGCACTTGTTTTGTAAGATTTTCTACTTTGCATTTCAATTAAATTCAATGAAGCTCAATGCAATTTCTACTTTTATCATGTGTAATATGTCTGAGTGTTTTTGTTATCATCAAGGCTCTTGATTTATGGTTGTTATTCTATCAGTCATAAATTGGGGGAGATTGTTAGGAATATGTTGTTCTTGATGATAATTATAAAAACACTTAGTAGATTTTGTATTAAGTCATTCTGTAACTGTCAACGAAATGGCATGCTTTGCAGCATTCCGTTGACAGGAAGCTCATCAACGAAATGAGTGATGTAGCAATTGCATTGTACAATACTTCACAATATGATAGGCATTTTGTTATATGTATTAGATAGGTTTTCTAAGTCATGTTGACTAAGTACTAGATAGGCAAAATAGGTTGGTTAATTGTAAATATATTATGCCTTGTAATTTTGCCTAAGTGAAGACATGTCAACGGTATGAAGATTACTCTGTCAACGGTATGGAGTTTACTCATCAACGAAACGAGGGAAACACCATCAACGGAATGAAGAATAAAGCTATCAACGAAACACATCTCCATGCTATCAACGAATCATTATTGCTTTTCTGAATAGTTGACAAAGTGATAGTGACAGTTTTCTGACAGATCAAAAAGGAGATGTGGAAGTGTACTTTGCATTGGAAACCATTAAAATGGACATGGGGAATAAGGAAACATCCCAGTTTCCAATTGGGCTCTTGGGAGTGATCATAATAAGCATGAAGACAAAAGCAAGGATCTCCAAGGACCACTGGACAAAGGGATGAAAAGCAAACTATTGGCGGTTACCTTTAGTGTACTTTAGTGTAGCCAAAAATAGCTTTGTAAACTTGGGGAATATATAACCAAGTGTAGCAGTTAAAATAAGTGAGAGAGAAGAAAAACAAAGAGTTTGTATTAGCTATCTTTGAGAGCATACTTCTCTACAATCTTGTAACTGAGCAGCTGTGTACTTTTGTATCACAGATTATTTCCGCAATAAAAATCACTTCAGTTGGATCATCAAACAATCCAACTGAAATTATTTACGTGCTTGTGATTTTTACTTTAAGTTCAGTTTTTATTTGTAAGTTGTTTTAAGTTTAAGAAATATCAAGAATTGTATTCAACCCCCCCTTCTACAATTCTGTTAGGTCATTTGGGATTAACAATTGGTATCAGAGCGAGCTTCTAAGATACAAGAAGTTTAAAGATCAAGACTAAAACAGTAACCATGGTGAAGAAGGATGCAGGAGTAAAGATACCAGTTCTTGATAAGGACAATTACTTTCACTGGAAAGTAAAGATGCATTTACATCTCATGTCTATGGATGAGAGATATGTAGACTGCATTGAGAAAGGTCCACACATTCCCATGAAGTTTGCATCTAGAGTTGGACTGCCAGATGATGCTCCTGATGTGGAAATTCCAAAACTTGTCTCGGAATGGACTATTGAAGATGTTGCAGAAGTCCATAAAGATAAAAGAACCATGAACATTCTGTTTAATGGTTTGGAGCAAGAGATGTTTGACAATGTCATAAACTGTACAACCTCCAAAGAAGTATGGGACACTGTTAGAACTCTCTGTGAAGGAACTGAGCAAGTTAGGGAAAACAAAATGCAGCTCCTTATACAACAATATGAGCATTTTCATTTTAAAGCTGGTGAAACCCTAAATGACACGTTTAGTAGGTTTCAGAAGCTTTTGAATGGATTAAAGTTGTATGGGAGGATCTATCAAACCAAGGATTCAAACCTTAAATTTCTTAGAGCTCTTCCAAAAGAATGGAAGCCTATGACTGTTTCTCTCAGAAACACTCAAGAGTACAAAGACTACACTCTTGAGAGGCTTTATGGAACCTTGAAGACATATGAGTTGGAAATGGAGCAAGATGAAGAAATTGAAAAGGTACAAAAGAAGGGTGGATCTGTTGCATTGATTGCGTCTGTGAACCAACTGGAAGATGACAATGAAGAAGCTGCAAAGGCCACAACTAGTCGAGCTAGTTGTAGGAGTGATGTTAGCAAGGGTAAAGGCAAGATGACAGAAGAAGAAGAATCAGAACCAGCCAACTTGGATGACTTAGATGAGATTGATGAACACATTGCTTTTCTGTCAAGAAAATTCTCTAAGTTCAAGTTCAAGAGAAACTCAGAAGCAAGGCCACCAAGGAGAGACTTTCAACCTAACAAAAGTAACTGGATTGAAAAGTCTAAATCTAAATGTTTCAATTGTGGAATGCTTGGTCACTTTGCTGGAGACTGCAGAAAGCCCAAGATTGAGAAGGGCAACAGGAAGTTTGAGCCTGTTGATTATAAAAAGAAATACTTTGAACTTCTCAAGCAAAAAGAAAAGGCTTTCATGTCTCAGGAGTATGATTGGGCTGGTAATGGTGAAGATTCTGATGATGATGTTGAGTATGTCAACTTGGCTCTTATGGCTAACAATCATGAGCAGGAAGCAAGCTCCTCAAGCAACCAGGTAACAATTACTAATCTTTCTGAGCTTTCTAAAGAGGAATGCGATAGTGCAGTAAATGAAATGTCTACTGTACTATATAATTTGCGTGTTACTCTTAAATCACTTACCAAAGAGAATTCAAGAATAAAAGAGACTAATTTGCTCTTAAGTGATAGGAATGCAATGTTAGAAGCACAACTCATTGAATTTGAAAAAATGAGATGTGTTAGTAGGGATGCTAAGAAGGAACTTGAGAACGTGTTACAAAGGGAAGAAATTCTTAAAACACAACTTGAGATAGAACAAAGTGTGATTGCAAAATGGAAAGATGCCAGGAATGTTGCCACCAACATCATTAATGTTCAAGGTATGGAATCTTTCTGTGAGCAATCATGGAAAAAGAACAAAGAGAAGCTAGGGTATGTTGGTGAAACCTTAGAATCAGAAACAGAGTCAACAAACAACAATGATCATTTGTTGAAGGTTGATATGTCAACGGAATGCAATGTTTCGTTGACAGATGAACCATCAACCGATCAGGCTGTTTCGTTGACAGAGAAAAGAAAAGATGAACTCACTAGACTTAATAATAAGTATGGTCCTGTCACCAAGAACTTTGTTCAAGGTGAGTCTAGTAAATCAAAGAAAGTTGAGAAGCCTGTTGAGAGAGCTAATGTAGGTTACTTGTCTAACAAGCAATTGAAAGACAAGTTAGAGAAAGTTCAAGTTGAGGCTAAGGGAAATAAAAAGAATAACAGGAATGGCAAAGTAGGGATTAACAAACACAACAATTACACACCTGATAAAAATGCTCCTAGAAAGACATGTGTCAATTGTGGAAGTGTTAGTCATTTATCTACTAACTGCAAATCTGTTAAGAAAACTGCTAATGTGAAAATGCTCAAGCCTGCAATGAATAGTTCCATGCCTACAATGCCTGTTATGCCTAACATGTTTGCTCCATATGCACAATTTCAGAATCCATATGCTAGCATGTCATTTGTGCCTAATCCATACATGAATATGTTTAATATGCCATAAATGCCATGGAATATGAATAACCTGATTGTTCCTCCAACTATGCATACTGTGAATGAAAATGTGAGCAACCCTCAGAAATCAACACCAAGGGTAAAGATTGATTTAAATCAATCTGAGCCCAAGGTGAAAAATGATATAAAAGGAAAAGCAAAGGCTAACAAAACAGGACCCAAGGAAACTTGGGTACCAAAATCAACTTGATTTGGTTTTATTGTGTGCAGGGAGACAAAAGGAATCTTTGGTACTTGGATAGTGGTTGTTGAAGACACATGACTGGTGATTCTACCCTGCTCACAGAGTTTCAGGAAAGAGCTGGCCCTTGTATTGCTTTTGGAGATGACAACAAAGGCTACACTAAGGGATATGGCTTGATTTCAAAAGAGAATGTCATCATAGATGAGGTTGCATTGGTGGATGGTCTTAAGCACAATTTGCTTAGTATCAGCCAACTTTGTGACAAAGGATTTTTAGTTACTTTTTCTAAAGAAGCCTGTGTTGTTTCTAAAGGAGGAAACAACAATGTGGTAATGACTGGATTCAGAAGAGGGAATGTGTACATTGCTGACTTTAGTAGCACAAGTCCAGAAACCATCACTTGTCTTTTCAGCAAGGCAAGAAAGGATGAAAGTTGGCTATGGCACAAGAAATTATCTCATCTAAATTTTAAAGTTATGAATGATTTGGTGAGGAAGGATCTTGCAAGAGGAATTCCACAGGTGGAGTTTTCCAAGGATGGTTTGTGTGATGCCTGTCAAAAAGGGAAACAAAAGAAGGCATCATTCAAAAGTAAGACAGAGTCATCAATTGTCCATCAGCTTGAGTTGCTTCATATGGATTTGTTTGGCCCTGTAAATGTCATGTCTATTTCAAAGAAGAAATATTGTCTTGTGATTGTTGATAATTTTTCTAGATTTACATGGACTTTCTTTTTGCTCTCCAAAGATGAGGCAAGTGAAATCATTATCAATCACATCAAGATGGTAAACAATCATCCTGACTTGAAAGTAAGAAGGATTAGGAGTGACAATGGGACAGAATTCAAGAATTCAAGCATGAAGGTGTTCTGTGAAGAAAATGGTATTTTGCATGAGTTTTCAGCAGCAAGGACACCACAGCAAAATGGTGTGGTTGAAAGAAAAAACAGAACACTTATTGAAGCTGCAAGGACAATGCTAGATGAATCAAAGTTACCAACTTATTTTTGGGCTGAGGCAGTTAATACAGCTTGCTTCACTCAAAATATTTCTTTGATTAATCAGGCCAAAGGAATGACCCCTTATCAGCTACTCAAAAGAAAGAAGCCACTATTGGATTTTCTTCATGTCTTTGGATGCAAGTGCTTTGTTCTGAGAAATCAAGCTGAGCATTTGGGGAAATTTGAAGCAAAGGCAGATGAAGCAATATTTGTGGGATATGCAACAGGGAAAGCCTACAGAGTCTATAATCTCATAACCAACATTGTTATGGAATATGTACATGTTGTTTTTGATGATCTCAAAATTCAAGGTCTCTGTGATGAAGGTTTCCATGAAAGTCTTTCTTTTGAAAATGAGGAAGGAGATCAAGTGAATCATGTTAAGGCTACTGAGAAACAGCCTAAACTTGTTGTATCTAGCACAGATGAAAGCAGCAGTGAAGATGAAATTGCTGCATTAAGATTGAAAAGAATAGCTGCTAGCAGACCAAATGGTCATTTCGTTGACAGTCATGATGGTGGATTCGTTGACAGTCAAAATGAGCGTTTCGTTGACAGCCAAAATGGTAATACCGTTGACAGTCATAGAAATGCTTCTAGAAGTGATCATTTAGGGACAACAAACTCAGGGGGAGTTTCTCAAGGACAAATATCCAATCAAGGCAATCATGATCATGAAGCTACCTCTTCAAGAGCAAATCTACCTCCCTCAAGGAAATGGACTAAAGATCATCCCTTTGAACTTATTATAGGTGATGTGTCTTCAAAAGTCCAAACTAGAAGAGCAACTCAAGAAGAATGTCTATATAGTAGCTTTCTGTCTCAAGATGAGCCAAAGAAAGTTGAGGATGCACTTCTAGATCCAGATTGGGTTTTGGCTATGCAAGAGGAGCTAAACCAATTTGAAAGGAACAATGTTTGGAAGCTGGTGCCCAAGCCTAAGGACAGGAGTGTCATAGGCACAAAATGGGTGTTCAGAAACAAGATGGATGAAAATGGCATAGTCACAAGGAACAAAGCTAGATTGGTTGCAAAAGGCTATTCACAGGAAGAAGGAATTGATTTTGATGAAACCTTTGCTCCTGTTGCTAGACTAGAAGCAATAAGGATTTTCCTAGCCTATGCAGCCCATGCCAATTTCAAAGTCTATCAAATGGATGTGAAGAGTGCTTTTCTGAATGGGGAATTGGAAGAGGAGGTGTATGTAATTCAACCTCCTGGCTTTGAAGATGATGATTTTCCAGAATATGTATACTTCCTCCTCAAAGCACTCTATGGTTTGAAACAAGCACCTAGAGCCTGGTATGACACACTTTCACAGTTCCTCCTTGAGAATCACTTCACTAGAGGTACTGTAGATAAAACTCTTTTTCACAGGGTTGTGAATGGCTCTACTATACTTGTTCAAATTTATGTAGATGACATAATCTTTGGGTCTACAGATGTGAAACTTTGTCAAAAGTTTGCCAAGCTTATGCAAAGTAAATATGAAATGAGCATGATGGGAGAATTAACTTACTTTCTTGGTCTTCAAGTGAAGCAAGTTAATGAAGGCATTTTCATTAGTCAAACAAAATATATTCATGATTTATTAAAGAAGTTTAACTTAATGGAATGCTCTCCTGCCAAAACTCCCATGCCTACTGCCACCAAACTTGAATTGAATACTAAGGAAAAATCTGTGGACATTTCAAGTTACAGAGGCATGGTAGGCTCACTTTTGTATTTAACAGCTAGTAGACCTGATATTATGTTTGCTACATGTCTATGTGCTAGATTTCAAGCTGATCCTAGGGAATCCCATTTAGTTGCTATTAAAAGAATTTTCAGATATCTCAAAGGAACACCAAACCTTGGCATTTGGTATCCTAGAGAATCTGGCTTTGAACTAATTGGTTATTCAGATGCAGATTTTGCAGGATGTAAAATTGACAGGAAAAGCACAACAGGCACCTGTCAATTCTTAGGAAACAAGCTTGTCTCATGGTTCAGCAAGAAACAAAACTCAGTTTCTACCTCCACAGCTAAGGCTGAGTATATTGCAGCTGGAAGTTGTTGTGCACAGATTTTGTGGATGAAAAACCAACTACTTGATTATGGAATAAGAGTTGAGAAAATTCCTATTTTCTGTGACAACACTAGTGCCATTGCCATTACTGAAAATCCAGTGCAACATTCAAGGACCAAGCACATTGACATCAAGTACCATTTCATTAGAGAACATGTTATGAATGGTACTGTGGAGTTACATTTTGTTCCAAGT
This sequence comes from Heracleum sosnowskyi, assembly GCA_030848705.1. NCBI lineage: Eukaryota > Viridiplantae > Streptophyta > Magnoliopsida > Apiales > Apiaceae > Heracleum > Heracleum sosnowskyi. Next base: position 44,635,052 of record CM061244.1, read on the forward strand.
GAACAACAACTTGCAGACATCTTTACCAAGCCACTTGATGAATCAACATTCTCAAGATTAGTAAGTGAGCTAGGTATGCTAAATTTCTCTTAAATACTTTGAGATTTTTGCAAGTTAAAATGCAGCCAGAAATTTGCTATGTTTTTCTGTGAATTAATTTTCTCAGGAAAAAGTGAAATTTTGTCTAAGTCAAAATTACTATGTCAACGAAACGCACCATTTCGTTGACAGTCTTAGCATTTTTCTAGGTGTTTCTCTGATAGCTCTTTTATATCAACGAAACGCAGCTTTATCAACGAAATAGACGGGACCTTAAACGCCCAAATCTGATTCGTTGATATAGCGCTTTTAATCTGAACCGTTGAGATTTGACACGTCTCTTACCACGATCTATGCATACACCCCTGTAAGTATAAATCATGGTAATTCTTTAAAAGTAACGGTTATATTTTGTAAGCCAATCCAGTAATTTACATTTATTATTGGACTCTTTTTCTGAGAATTTTTGGGGGAGTATTTAAGAAATTCTAATTTCTTTAATTTCTTTTTTACCTGTTCTCAAAAATTCCAAAGGCTTTTCTCTCTTCTTCTCTCTAACAAGCAATTCAGTTCGAAGCTTTTCTTCACACAACAATGGCACCCATAGTCAAGTTTATGTCAGCAGGAGGGTTCATTTATGAAAAGAACAACTCAATTCCATTTGTTGTCAAAGAAAGTCCAAACAGTATCTTTTTCAAAATGATGGACTTCATGAAGAACTGCAAGTTGAGCTATGCTATGTTTCACTCAACTCCTCTCTATAATGAGATAATCGAGGAGATCTGGACCTCGTGTGAGTATAATGGAACAAACTGCACACTGCAATTCACTCTCCAAGGTAATGAGTACATAGTTAATTCTGATGTATTGCAAGCATGTCTACATATTCCTGAAAATAACTGTGATGCTTTGCCTACAATCACTGAAATGGTTAACATGCTAAATTCAATAAACTACTCATTGGCTACTGATAATTTGGGTAGGATAATTAGGAGAGGTTTGGTTAGGGAATATAGTTATTTAGCTGATGCATTTATCAAGGTCTTTTCTGGAAAGATTAGTAATTTTGATGCATTAACTAATTCCATGTTGATTCTTTTTACCATGCTCCTAACTGATAGATATTACAACTTTAGCACCCAACTTATGTATGAAATTGGTGCTAAGTTGGGTGACAAGGCTAATAGGAAAAAGAATATCTACTATGCTAGGTTTCTGATGATGTTGGCTAATCATGTTAGTCCAACACCATTAGTAATCTCTAACCCTGTTTCCAAGTTTGAGTGTTTTGTGCAAGAAAAGAGAGTATTGACAGACATACTGAGGCTAAACCACAATGGTGATGTTCCAGTGGTGTATCTGCCAATAATTGAGGTAACTACTGCTATCCCTTCTAGTATAGTTGTCACTTCAACTGTATCACCCAGTCCTGTTGCTGTGGAGTCTGTAGCTGTGACCCAACAGGCTCCTGCCCCTGCAACAAAACCAAAATCAAAGAAATCCTCCAAGCCAACCTCAGGTGCTTCCCAAAAGGCACCTGTTGTAAAATCCACTACACAACCTAAGGGGAGTGTTGTAGGTGCTGTGAGAGGTGAGGGAAGGGGTGAACATAAAAGAAACCCTAAGGATAAGGAAGGAAAGATGAGTGAGATCCAGCCAAGCCCCATTGTGTCTTCCCAACAAGGCACAATGAGTAATATGGATTTAAGCACAAGTCTAATTGCATCCTCCCAAAAGGATGTAATTATTGAAACCAACTCTCCACCAAGAGCACACTCTAAGAGGGTAAGGGACACTTCAAGCCCACAGTCTACTTTTTCCCAATACCAAAGGAGGGTGAAACAAAAATCCAAGGGTTCACAGGGTGCACACACTCTGGAAGCTACACTTCCAGTTTCACAAATTCAGTTTGATGTAACCCCTATCATTACTCTGGGGTTACAGTCCCATTCTCTAAACATCAACCTTGAACTATCTCCATCAAATTCACCAACTCTATCTCTAGATGTGGACATGATCCATTCATCTATTCCTGATTCTCCAACTCTAATCTTGGAGAAGCCCCACTCTGAAGCTGGTGGCCATCACTTGTTAAGTGATTTGTTGGGCCATCAACCAATTTTTTCTGAAGTTGCAAGAGGATCTGTGGACCAATCTCTAAAATCAATCACCACAGATTCTACTGTAATTTCACTTTCTCAAAGTGCTTTATTGACTTCATCAACGAAACAGCTTCTTTCGTTGACAAGTGTTTCTCCATCAACGGTATCCATACCGTTGACAGTTCAAACTACCATTCCGTTGATAGGTCAATCTACACCCCTTATTGAAAATCAAGTTGTTTCCACAACTAGTGTAGATGACCTGGTGGTAGTTGAGACACTTTTAGGTTTGAGAGGGAGTGAAATTGAGAGGTTGGCTTGCAGCCAGGCAAAAGGAGAGTCTGAGAATGAGAGGCTGGCTATTTCTTCCAGCCAGGCAAAAGGAGAGATTGAGAGTACCACCTTAGTAGGTGAAGGTGAGGGTGTGAGAGGTGTGAGCCATGGGGAGCCCATGATGCAAGAAAAGAGTGGAGAGAGAGAAGGGACTACAGGAGTGATAAGGGAGGAAGCAGCCATTGCTAGTGAGTTAATGGGGGTCAGTGAGGGAGAAAGGGAACTTACCTTCCAAGAGCATTATAAACAAACTCTGGATAGTATTTCCCTGGATCCTGAGACCTTTACTCATCCTGTGTCAGCCTATCAAATTATGGCTCAACAGGGCAATGTGGAGGCAGAAAGGTCACTCAATTTAATTCATACTACTGCATCAATGCAAAGAGCAAAGGATGCCCTGACCAATCTATCTCCAGCAGCTGCAGTAAGTGGAGACTTCAATTTTTCTGATGATGAGGACAGCTTTGGTGACAATCTACAGGTGGCCACTACTACACAGACTGGGACTTCTGTGGTGCCTCCTACACCAAACTGGCTCTCTCAGGATATGCATGGTAGATGCAACTTGGATGCTGCTATCACAAGGCAGTACAATGAGGCATATCTAGCTCATGAGTCTGCAGAAGCAAGGGAGAAGAAATTCTACAAAGCCATAATGGATTCTCTGGAAATTCAAAGGCTACAAATGTTGCAGACAAGGATTGAGGCTACAGAAATCAAGGATTCAATTAGCAACCTTAGGGATGCTACTGACAGGAGGCTAGATGAAAAGATTCCTCTTCACACTGTCTCCAAGATGTCAAGGTTTTTCACCAAGGAACCTGAAGTGTCCTCATCTTTGAAAACTCTCTCCTCTATGGTGGACAAAGTTGAGGCTACACTTTCTCACATGCAGAAGGAACAGGAGAAGCAAACTGGCCTACTCACCCAGCTTCTGGCAGCTCAAGGAATCCCTATCATCTCACTTGATGATAACAAAAAGGTGGAGAAAACTAAGGAGCTAGAGATACAAATCACAAAGGTTTTGGTCCCAGCCATCTCCTTACCAGAAGAGCCATTAGCAATGGGGGAGTTTGGAAAGAAGAAAAAGGATGGTATTGACCTAATACAGGAAGCTTCTATGAGGATGAGACTTGCAGAACAAATCAAAGACCATTGGTCCAACATAGAAGCAAGGGTCAAGAAAATTGCTGGAACTACAAAGGACTCAAATCCATCAACGGATCAACCATCAACGAATGCCATGGTTCTAGTGTCAATGGAATGGGAGCCACAGACCAATTCTTTCTATAAGGTAGAGCCCCTTCTACATGGAGTCACTCAAGGTCCAAGGAAGGAAAAAGGACAAACTTCATGCATTAGGGATGTGGAACAAGCTACACTCCAAAGAAGCTTATCTCCCAAGTCCCCTGCTAAACCAAAGGGCAAAAATATAGCAAGGATTTTCTATCCTGCACCTTATCCAGATGAGCTCAAGCTTCTTGGTCTACTTATCACAAAAAGCAAGGAAAGCAATGATTATGAGATAAGGAAGCAAAGGGCAATTGTCTACAGGAATGGACAAGAAATCTGTGTTTGGGCTGGTCACCCAAACTTTGCTGAAGCTAAAGCTGAAGAGTCAGAAAGAGCAGCAATGCAAGCCCTTGCTGTTGCTCAGTCTCTTGATGAAGAAGAAATACAGCTAGAAGAAAAAGCAAGAGAGGAAAGGAGTGCAAAGAAGAGCACAAGGCAACCAAAGGCAAGAGCTAGGAGAAACATAGCCTTTGAGAATGATGACTCTCAGAGCATTGCATCAGACTCTTCTGTACCAATTGCACCTCTAACAATTCCTGATCCAGTTTCAGAGGTAAAGTTAGCCTATGATCCTAATCATCCTGTAAATTTCCATGATCAGCCAATTGAGCCAAAGGGAGAGCCAATTGAGTTTGATGAGGCCAACTTTCCAAAATTCCTCTTTGAAATGGATCCAAAGAAGAAATCTAAGCAAAGGGCTACCAAGGCTAAGCCAATTCTGGTAAGGAGACCACAAGCTGAGAAACCCCCTACCAACCCAGAAGACTTCATCTACATTGCTGATATCAGGGAGGAGTCTGACATTCATATCAATCTTGATGACCTGGTTGAAGTGAGAGGAATAGCAGCTTCTTACAAACTACCAGAGAGATTGGTATTTGTCTACAAGGGTGGGAGAGAACAGGTTTGGCCTCTACATAGAATTCTGGGAGAAGACTATCAGACACTGATATCTGTGTTTAAATGTTTGAAGAAAGATTTTGGTTTTACCAAAATAGCCAAGTCTGAGGTTGTCTCCAAGATTTGCCAAATCAAAGCTAGCTGGAACAAGCCTGGTGCACTTCCCAGAGTATTGAAGGTCCCTCAAACAGGAAAGATAATTCATCTCCAACCTTTTTGGATGATGGAATTCAGAGATAAGGACAACTGTAGAAGATTCTTCAGAATAGAAGACCAGCTGGAGAAGGCATCCAATGAAACTCTAAGGTTAATGCAATCCAAGTTGGGGAATCAAGATGAAGAAGAGAAGATTTTCTACAGAAGACTTCAAGCTCAAATTGAGGAGAACAATGCAAGAAAAGGGAAGAAAACAAGACCACAGAGGCAAAGATGAAAAATCTGCTCAGTCTAGAGGAGCAACTCTGTGCACTTGTTTTGTAAGATTTTCTACTTTGCATTTCAATTAAATTCAATGAAGCTCAATGCAATTTCTACTTTTATCATGTGTAATATGTCTGAGTGTTTTTGTTATCATCAAGGCTCTTGATTTATGGTTGTTATTCTATCAGTCATAAATTGGGGGAGATTGTTAGGAATATGTTGTTCTTGATGATAATTATAAAAACACTTAGTAGATTTTGTATTAAGTCATTCTGTAACTGTAACAGCCCCAAATCCGGGGTCAGGGATCTAGGGTTGTCACAATCCATGTATTCCTTGCCTTACCTGTATTACTCACACCATTCATAATTCACCTTCTCATGACCCCACAACATATGTCACACACACACACACACACACAGGTTAGAGTCTCAGAAACGACACAATACAACAACTGCGGAATAAATAACTTTTATTACAATACCCAAATGTCTTTTGAATCTGTCACTGATACAATTTCTAAGTAATGTTACATTACCAACTTAGCCTTCTGATGCTCACAATCCTCTCATACCATTCATATCTATACATAAGTTGAATACCAAAAGCTGTAGCCTGATTCGATTGGTTCGTACTACTCTCGAGATCACTGCTAGAAACTGTTTACGGAAACGCCTTGCGAGGTATGTGCCGACCCATTGGCATCCTGCTTTGCTGCTATATAATATATATAAAACAATAGCAAGAGTGAGCGATAGCTCAGCAAGGTAATGAAAGTGTGGCATAATTCTGCCTTTAACTCAACCCAGAATAAAGCGGGAATAAAGCGGGTATAGACACTATTTCCCGTGGAATCGCTGGTCGTGGGGGTTTGAAATCTCATAGCCCAAAACAATTCCTTACATTATTCTAGGCAACTAAGTACCCTTAATCGTTCGTGAAAATCTGAACATCTTGGTTCTTACGTATGCCGCCTCCTTATGGGCAGCTATAACCGATCACGAGTAACAGGTTTCGTTCAAGTCGAATCAATCCACTGATACTGGCTATACTGCCTCTACCTCTTCTGCTTTGGAGACTCTACTCCATTTTCCTTGTCATACCTCTTGATGAATCATGAACGATCCTTAAACTCTCGTCTCGTCACTTATTTATCCCTCGAAGGTTCGTCCGGTCTTATTATTAGACCTCAAGTACCACACCACATCTTTATCAATCAACACGTCCTTTACAAGATTCTTTCCTTGACCCACTATGGGGTCTTCCTCTAGATCCTCCTATGGATCTTTCTTTATCGGGTCTCCGTCCATTTCAAGAAGCGCATCATCAAATGCCTACTCGAAGGCCTCGGGATCTGGCATCTCAGAGTCCCATCCATCTATAACTCATACGAATCGAGGTGACTAACCATGAAGTCCTAGGTACGATTTCCCAGAAGAAGTCCCCTCTCGGGCTTCATCTTAAACAGTCAGGGTCATGTCCTCTAACCCGACTACGAACTTAATTTGAGCTCTAGATGTTCTTATCATTATTAAGGGTATTGTAAGACTCGATCTCCTATCGTTCTGAGGACTGTAACTTAACGCTCTGATACCATTTCTGTAACAGCCCCAAATCCGGGGTCAGGGATCTAGGGTTGTCACAATCCATGTATTCCTTGCCTTACCTGTATTACTCACACCATTCATAATTCACCTTCTCATGACCCCACAACATATGTCACACACACACACACACACAGGTTAGAGTCTCAGAAACGACACAATACAACAACTGCGGAATAAATAACTTTTATTACAATACCCAAATGTCTTTTGAATCTGTCACTGATACAATTTCTAAGTAATGTTACATTACCAACTTAGCCTTCTGATGCTCACAATCCTCTCATACCATTCATATCTATACATAAGTTGAATACCAAAAGCTGTAGCCTGATTCGATTGGTTCGTACTACTCTCGAGATCACTGCTAGAAACTGTTTACGGAAACGCCTTGCGAGGTATGTGCCGACCCATTGGCATCCTGCTTTGCTGCTATATAATATATATATAAAACAATAGCAAGAGTGAGCGATAGCTCAGCAAGGTAATGAAAGTGTGGCATAATTCTGCCTTTAACTCAACCCAGAATAAAGCGGGTATAAGACAATAAGTTGTCAAAATATCTCGATACTGAAATTATATCCTTATCGGAATGTATTCCCAAAAACAGTACCATTATTGTACTTCAAATATCATTTTCATAATATTTCTGCAGACTTTTGCTATATTATGAACAAAGTTCTAGTATAATATAAAAGATGAGGTTTCAAAGTAAACCAATATAACCTTTCCAAAAATATCTGCTATGTAAGCAGAATATCAACACATAACTTAAAAGATGAAGTTATAAGGTGATTCAGTATAAACAACTCCCTTACCATAACTCATGTTATGTAAGGTATCCACAGAGTCATAACTCATAAAATAAAAGATGAAGTTGCATGGATTTATTGTCACTTCAATTCCAAACACTTCTCGACCCCCTGCCAACACGATTGCTTCTTCACCCCAATACATGTTGCAGGAAATATCCAAATTGGATGATGAACTAATACTGGAGTTGCTACCGCGTCCGCTGTGCCTAACCTTACTATGATCAGTAGCAGGTCGCACCGCTCAAATAGTTTTCTACATGTAGATGGAAGTATCACGACGGCCTGACATTGTCTACCGCCTTACTATGACCTCCCGGCCCATTTGGGGCAATATAAAAGTTGGATGGGCCCACGCAACTTGACCACTTACACCACTCCTAGTTCAGATGAAATCCATGACTCTGAAACGTAAAGATCGTCCTCCTTTCCCCAAGTGTAACACTTGTTGATACGACTCCACTAAGTAGTTATATCTAGGTTGGAAAGGAAGATTCTCCAATATTTCCCAAGCTATGCTTGTTAATGGATATCGACTTGTTCCATGAATTTACCCCTCGATTATTGAGGTGGTAACACAACATTAGACTGGCAGCAATTAAATTGCTCCAAGAAAATATATGTCCCTTGACAGTTTTTGAATTGAGAGTTTAAAAAGAGTAGTAGTCACTTAAATCAGGTTTCCCATATTTTTGATAGTTGAGCGAGCATTTAAATCCTCTTTAAAGACAGATTTAAACGAAAAAAACATTATTTTGGGAACCTCTTTTTGATTGGAAAACAATTAATAACATTTATTAAACAAGTAAACCTTCAAATGAATATTCGAAAATAATATTCATCAAATAAACAAACCTCGAATGAATATTTAGAAATAATATTCATTAATAAATAATCCTCAAATGAATATTCAAAAATAATATTCATTAATAAATAATCCTCAAATGAATATTCAAAAATAATATTCATTAATAAATAATCCTCAAATGAATATTCAAAAATAATATTCATTAATAAATAATCCTCAAATGAATATTCAAAAATAATATTCATTAATAAATAATCCTCAAATGAATATTAAAAAAAATAATATTCATTAATAAATAATCCTCAAATGAATATTCAAAAATAATATTCATTAATAAATAATCCTCAAATGAATATTAAAAATAATATTTCTCAAATAAGTGAACCTCCAATGAATATTCGAAAATAATATCCTTTAAATAATTAAATCTCAAATGAATATTCAAAAGTAATATTCATTAATTAAATAAATCTCAAATGAATATAAACAATATTCTGTAAGTCGATAATCCTCAAATGTATATAAATAATATTCTGTAAGTCGATAATCCTCAAATGAATATTAATACATAATATTCTTAAATAAAAATAATTAATCCTCGAATAACGGTTACCCGATATCTTTATCGGAAAAATAACCTTTATCATACACAAACTATAATCACTACTGATCTTAAGAAATATCATACGCCCTTAACCTAGGGCCTTTATAAAACCTGGCTTATAACTGATATCCCATATCTAGCTTATAAGCCAATTACCAAATCATTTCCAAGTTACAACCTCTGAATGAGGTAATATTCAAATAACATTCCTCAAATCATTTCCAGGTAATTAATACTTTCTAGAAATATAATTAATGTTTAATAATAGCAGTCCTCAAAATAATTAGTACACTGCCGCTGGAATCCCTCCGGGTTTCCACGGCTATCTCCATATCTCAAATACTGACTCCCGGTCTAGAGTCGAAAACAAGAAGTATGCTCTTATCTCTAGAGCTACAAGGTATGCCGGTTTATAACTACTTTATCTCAAAGCTCATACATAAATCCAAATCAAACTCTATTTTATACAATCTATAACATGTATCGCACAACTGTATAACTCCACACATGGCAACAACAGTAATATATAATCAATACTTCAAAGTATAGATTTAGAAAACTTGCCTGATGCTCAAGAAGTGATAGGGGTTCGCGACGATGCCGGACAATCTAGACAAAGTCAAAGAAAACGCACGATTAATCCCCTGGATAATCCACTTGTACTCAATGCTTAAACACGTAAGCGAAACACAACCAAGGCATTACTAGCTCGTTATAGGCTCATACTAAGTCCATGTTAATCGACAATTACTTAAGTCGTAGGTTTAGTCCGAAATCGATCCTCGAATACAAGTTATACTTAACCATTTACAAGCTTGGTTTCTAAGTCATGTTCTTAGTGGTTTTCACTTGCGCAACCTCGGCTAACACATTTTTATAAAATCGGAAAATAATCTTTTGGACTCGAAACCTTCGTACAAACCTTCGTAACTGCCCTTGACACTTCAATACAAAATTCCATATTTTAAAACAACTCTTAAGGGTCTCAAACATAGCCACAAAGTTGGTACATTTCTGCAATCTCATTCCTTGAACCACCTTCACTAAAATGGTCATATCTCATAAACCGTAAATCGTAATGACATGATTCTTGCGCTCACGTAAACTAGAAACAAAGATCTACACACTCATGTTCATAACTGAACCAAAAGAGGCAGTTAGGTTTTCTGATTCTAGGCAGTTTATAGAGTTACCGAAAATCGGGCATTACGACGGCTTAAAATCGAATAATCCTATTTTGTCACAACATAACCAAGCCACACCGGGCATACCATACATCTCCAACCTCAACAAACAACCATCATACACCTCTAAGATCAGTGGGGAGGCTCAAATCCAACACCCATCATTTTACACATTCAAACAAATCCAAATAATCACTAAATCACTTAATCATGATCTTAACTTTACATGAACATCAAAACCACTTTAAAACTCATATAAAACTCAAAGGGGCAGAGGTTTATACCTTCCTCCAAGCTTTCTTGCTGCTATATTCCTTATGTAACCTTAGATCCTTGCTTAATACAACCTTTGGAAGCCACAAACTCAATATCAAAAGCAACAAAGCAAAATACAAGTTACTATTCATCATCTTCTCCAACTGTTACTCACTGAAATCGAAGGGTAAATGACAGAGGTGAGGCGATTGCTTACCATGGTTACGTCGGGCTTCTCGAGAGCTTCGATTTGAGTGGTGGAACGCCAAAAACGGACAACGGAATCTCAAGTTATGATCATTTCTTTCTCTCCCATTTTTCTTTCTTCTTCTCTCCCGAAATTTCTCTTCCTTTTTCTTTTTCTTCTTATCTTGTTTAATTACTTGATATTTATCCAATGTGGTGAGTCATCACCCTTGGTCTCTTCTTGTTTTGACACTTGGCAAGCATGCATTGGCTTGGAATAAAGTAGCTTTTCTGGTTCGTTTAATTTCGTAGAACGCTCGCAAGGTTTCTCGAGGGTTCTATCGAGGTATTTTACCGAAATCGTTCTCGATACTTCTAATTCATTTATCAAATCCATATCCATGGAATTAATAATTTAAATCCTTAAATATCCTCAAATAATAATTATTTAGTCCGTTTTTGGTGAAATTTCGGAGAAAACGAAAAATGCTATTTTTCCGATTCTGACAGCTTCTGCATTCTTTTATTTCCATCGTAGATCACTAATGCGACTTTGAAAGTTTATTATATCGTCCCGCATATAGGGTGGTCTGAAAAACTTTTAAATGAAGAGTTACTATTCATCAATGGTTTTTCTATAATACTTTGGGTCAAAATCCGTTCCAATATTCCTGATCTATTTTCTCTCTACTCTTTGCACTTAGAAAACGTTCTAGTGCTTTCTCGGGCGTACGCTATCTTGTTTACGGAGTTGTCGGATGTATTCCAGATATTGATTTGGATGACATAAAAATACTTTCCTTCCCTGGAGTATTGCATTCTTATCTTCTAGATTGATTGTTCTTATTTATATGTTCAGTCCATTCTTACTATTCTCAAAATGTTTGAAAACCGAAATTCATATTCATTTCATAACTTGATTCTCAAAGTCATTGCCACTATCCATCTTTACATCAACATATAATAAAAGTTTTAATTCTACCCAAAATCTGGGGTCTTACAGTCTCCCCTCCTTAAAAGGATTCCGTCCCGGAATCACTCTGAAAACAAATGGGGATATCTTTCTAGCATCTCGCTCTCTAGCTCCCAAGTTGATTCTTCCACATTATGATTCCTCCATACCACTCTGGCTAGTTTGATGACCTTGTTTCGGAGTACTTGTTCCTTTCGATCTATCATTTCCATTGGTTGCTCCACATAGGTCAAGTCTGGTTGTATGTCTACGTGCTCGTACTCTACATATGCCGGGCATCTATAGTATACTGACGTAGCATTGACACATGAACCCCGTTATGACCATTCTACAAGTTTGGGGGGGTAAGGCTGGCTCGTAGGCCACCTTCCTGGCGCGTCTTAAATCTCAGATGGCCCAAAGAATATCGGGCTCACTTCCCTTTCTTTTCAAATCTCATTAATTCTTTCCATGGATATCTTTTAGCATCACGAATCTCTAACCTCATATTCTCTATCTTGTTTGTACAGAAAATACACCAACATAAACTTGCTTGTCATCCATCAACATGCCATTTAGCTTATCAGTAGCAGTACTATCTCTATACTCGCGGGCTTAGTCCGCATACTTTCTCTGTCTGTCTTGGTTGTCACTAGCCGCTTGTTGGTGAAATCTTTTGTCCTTCTAGTTTGTTGGACTAACTTGGGTGTTGTGTAAAATCTCATCCTTTAATTCCCGATCATTCGGAATCCATCTCTGTCTCATTTTAAAGTAAGGGTATCGGCCACCACATTGGCCTTCCCCGGATGGTTGTGTATCTCACCTTCATAATCCTAGGTCAATTCTAGCCATTTCTCCATCTCATGCTATCTACTATCATGGGTAACTCAAAGCCAATTCATTACATTCCATAAAATTTGTGGGTGCATTAGTCAACCCAAAATAACTTCGCTGAAAACTCGAAGTGTCTATTCCTAGTACGAATCGCAGTCTTGGGCATATCCTCTGATTTAACTTCCAACTGGTGATACCCAGTTCTTAAATAAATTGGAAATACACAGCGTTCTTCCGCTGATCAAACAATCATTTACAAGGGTACCTATTCTCCATGTCAAACTCATACAACTCTCGAGGTTCGATATATAATCTTGTGCTAAAATCTTTCTCTCTTAAAACAACACCGGGCTCTCCACGGTGGTACACTGGGTCTTATCATATCCTTATACAACAACTCTTGTAACTGAGTCACTAACTCTTTCATTCCCACTATACTCTGAATACTCGGTATTCATTCTCATGTCATCCCAATCGATATTTGGTAGCGCATTAAGATCTTGTACAATCTCCCAAAACCATTGTAGTTTCCTCTATACTTGGTGTAATAACCCGAATTTTTGGATTAATTAAAACTTTTCTTATTATAATTAAGTGCAGCAGTGAATAGTGATATTGGTGGATGAATAGTGATTTTGAGGGTTAAGAAAATTTTTCATGCCACCTATGTACGAGACGTAGTGTGGATATTTCAAAGTCATATTAGTGATCTACGGAGTAAATAAGTGAATGCAAAGACGATCGGAATTCAGAAATTCCAAATTTAATTTTGGTGAAGTATTTGACCGGGAAGTGAATTATATATTATTATATTCAAGAAATGAGATATTAAATTAAGGATTTGAGGATTTAATATTTTGGAATTTTATTATATTTGATTTGAGAATTTAGAACGAAAACCACTGAGACAGTGAAACGAAGATTCTAGAAACCGCTGATACTTTATAACGAGACTAAGCGATTAAGCGAACGAATCATGGATTAAGGATTGAAATTATGACATGATTAAATATAGACATGGAAGTAACATGTAACAAGATTAATTCGAGAAATGCAACATTTGGATCATCCATGTGAAAAGAAACGAACCAGTAAAGCTGCCTGCCACCATGATCTCCATTGCTTGACACGTGTCCCCTTCTTTGCCACCATAACCCCCCACTGATCGACACGTGTCCTGGACATGCTGATGACTCACCACTGATACAAAATATCAGCATTATTATTAGTTGACCAAGATAGGAAGAAAAGAAGAAAAGGAAGAGAAACACAAAGTCTCCCAAAACTGATCAGCTAGGGCACCCTCCAAAGAAAAATCCATAACTCCATTTCCAACCATGATAAAATCACCAAACTTTAACCACAGCTTCTTCACTCCATATATAACATGCGTTCAAGATTTCATAGTAATCCAAGGAGTATAGCCTAGTCAAATCGCCTCCCCAAGTTGAAGAATCCAAACTGCCATGATCTTGGCAGTTTCTGCACCGATTTTCAAATAGCCATAACTCCCTCGTTTCTCAATGGAATCACGCGTTCTATAGCTTGTTGGAAAGGTATTGAGATGCTCTACAACTTTCATTCAGGAGCCTAGACCAGGAAACGAGTACAAGGGCTTAGTTTTGGCTGATCTTTGGGGCGTGTTTTTCCAGTCAGGAAACCCACTTCCATGTCCTTGATTTCTTTGGTGAGATTGAAGATGGTGAGCATAGAGTAAGGCTTCCCCAAGGTTAACCAAGCTTGTTTGAGATTGTAAGAACATCAAGAAGGTATAACCTCTAACCCTCCTTGGTTGTATGTTGAGTTTTAAAGATGATAAGTATTGAGTGAAAGCATGTGTATTATTAGTGGCTATTATGATGTTAGCTTGCTTAAATTGTGGTTGATTATTGTTTGGTGGTCTTGAGACCTAACCCCTGATTATATAGAGTATGAGGATGATATATTGATGCTTATGAAGTGTATAAGTTGTATGGATGCCCGGTGTGGCTTGGTTGGATTGTTACGTTTTTTGGAATATCCGAATTATAGCCGTCGTAATGCCCGATTTTCGTTAACACCTAGATAACCGTGCATCACAGTTGTTCCAACTCACTGTTTAGCTTCGTTTTCTGCCATGATAAGCTAGATAATGTTATAAGCTTCGTTTTAATATAAAGATCATGCCGTTATGATTTACGGTTTAGGAGAAAAGTGAGTTTTAGTAAACGCCGTTCGGAAGAATGACCCATCTCTGTCCAGCAACTTTGAGGCTATATTTGGACCACTTAGGAGCCGTATTAAAATGTGAAATTTTGAGGAATAATACTAGAGACAGTTAGGCAGGCTCACGAAAAAGATTCGTATTAAAAAGATTATTTTTCGATTTTATAAAAATGTTTTAGTCAAGGTCGCGCAAGTGAAAACCACTGAAAACAAGACTTTGAAACCAAGGTTCCAAATGGTTAAGTATAACTTGGATTTGAGAATGGATTTCGAACCAAACTTATGATATAAGAATTTGACAAATAACATGGACTTAGTATGAGCCTATAACGAGTTAGTAGTTCCTTGGTTGTGTTTCGCTTACGTGTTTAAGCATTGAGTTATAAGTGGTTTATCGAGGGGATTAACCGTGTGTTTTCGTTTGACTTTGTCTAGATTGTTCGACATGGTCAGGAACCCCTATCACTCTCGAGCATCAGGCAAGTTTACTAAACCTTACTCTATTATTCAGAGTAGATATATTTTCCAATGTTCAATACTTGTGTATTCCCAATTTATATACCAAATCTTGGTTGCAAGTATTGTGCCAAGTTTTCTGAATCTATACTTTGAAGTATTGATTATATATTACTGCTTTTGCCATGTGGGGAGTTATACAGTTTTGCGATACAGGTTATATATTGTATAAAATAGAGTTTGATTTTGGTTTATATATGAGCTTTGAGATAAAGTAGTTATAAACCGGTGTACCTTGTAGCTCTATAGATAAGAGCGTGTTTATTGTTTCGACTCTAGACCGGGAGTCGATATTTTGTTATATAGATAGTCGTGGAAACCCGGAGGGATTCCAGCGGCAGAGCACTATTCATCTTGAGGAATATTATTATTAAACATTATTTATGTTCCGGAAAGTATTTATTACTTGGAAATGATCCGATTATGGGCTTCTAAGCTAGATATGGGATATTAGTTAGAAGCCAGGTTTTATAAGGCCCTAGGTTAAGGGCGTAAGATATTTCTTTAGATCAGTATTAATTATATTTTCTGTATATATATTAAAGGTTATTTTCCGATAAAGATATCGGATACTATTATTCGAGGGTTAATTATTTTATTTTAAGAATATTATTTATTAATATTCATTTGAGGATTATCGACTTACAGAATATTATTTATATCCATTGGAGGATTATTGACGTTAAGAATATTATCTATTAATATTCATTTTAAGAATATTATTTATTAATATTCATTTGAGGATTATCGACTTACAGAATATTATTTATATTCATTGGAGGATTATTGACTTAAAGGATATTATTTCCAATCGAGGATTATTTAATGAATAATACTTTTGAATATTTATTCGAGGGTTATTTATTTAATGAATATTATTTTTTGAATATTCATTCAAGGTTATTTATTCAATGAATATTATTTTGGAATATTCATTTAGTCTTTATTTACTTAATGAATATTATTTTAAATATTCATTTGAGGTTTATTATTTAATGAATATTATTCATTTGAGGTTTATTATTTAATGAATATTATTCATTTGAGGTTTATTATTTAATGAATATTATTCATTTGAGGTTTATTATTTAATGAATATTATTCATTTGAGGTTTATTAATTAATGAATATTATTTTAAATATTCATTTGAGGCTTACTATTTAATGAATATTATTATTCATTGAAGGAGTACTTATTTCATAAATATGAGTAATTATTTTTAAATCAAAAAGAGGTTCCCAAAACAATGTTTTTCCATTTAAATCTGTCTTTTAAAGGGGATTTAAATGCTCGCTCAATGATCAAAAATATGGGAACCTGATTTAAGTAACTGCTATTCATTTTAAAATCTCAACTCAAAACTGTCGGAGGACAGATATTTTCTCAAGGCAATTTAGTTGCTGCAAGTTAAATATGGTGTTACCACCTCAACGCTCGAGGGGTAAATTCATGGAACAAGTATGAAATCCATTAACAAGCATCGCTTGGGAAATATTGGTGAACTCCCCCTTTCCAACCCGATACGACTACTTTGTGGAGTCCTATTAACAAGTATTATACTTGGGGAAAAGAGGACAAGCCTTACGTTTCAGAGTCATGGATACTATTCGAACTAGGAGTATTTGTGTAAGAGACTGCAGGTGGCAGCCCATCACCATATTAGGGTCCGAGTGGCGCCGGTCCCATTTATGCCCAACCGTTGGCAGGGGAGATCCGGCGTATGGTGGACAAGTAAATCCATATGTTCTTCCTTCTACATGTAGAGAAACAAATCTTTAGGGGCACAACTTACGACTGATCATCGTAAGGGTGTGACCTCTGGCGCGACATACTCCAGTATTAGTTCATCATCCATTTTGGATAATTCTGCAACATGTACTGAAAGGGACCACGGATGGCTCCGTTGGTACAGGTTTACCGATCATGTTGGCAGAGGGATTCTGCAACATGTATTGAAAGGGACCAAGGATGACACCGTGGTACAGGTTTACCGGTCATGTTGGCAGGGGGTCGAAAAGTGTTCAAAATAAAGTTACAATGAATCCTTGCAACTTCATCTGTTATGAGTTATGACTCTGATAATATATGCATAAGTAAATCTTGGGTTACGGAGATATGATATTAATTTTCCTCGTAACTTCATCTTTTATATCATTTGACTCTGTGGATACCTTACATAACATGAGTTATGGTAAGAGAGTTGTTTATACCGAATCACCTTATAACTTCATCTTTTAAGTTATATGTTGATATTCTGCTTATATAGCAGCTATTTTCGGAAAGGTTATATTGGTCTACTTTCAAACCTCACCTTTTATATTATACTAGAACTTTGTTCATAGTATGAATATCGAAAGTTGCACAGTATTATGGATATGATATTTGAAATACAACAATGGTACTATTTTTGGGAATACATTCCGATAAGGATATAATTTAAGTATCGAGATATTTTGACAAATTATTGTCTTATACCCGCTTTATTCTGGGTTGAGTTAAAGGCAGAATTATGCCATACTTTCATTACCTTGCTGAGCTATCGCTCACTCTTGCTATTGTTTTATATATATTATATAGCAGCGAAGCAGGATGCCAATGGGACGGCACATACCCCGCAAGGCGTTTCCATAAACAGTTTCTAGCAGTGATCCCGAGAGTAGTGCGAATCAATCGAATCAGGCTACGGCTTTGGTATTCAACTTCTGTATAGACAGGAATGGTATGAGAGGATTGTGAGCATCAGAAGGCTAAGTTGAGAATGTAACATTACTTAGAAATTGTATCAGTAACAGATTCAATAGACATTTGGGTATTGTAATAAAAATTATTTATTCCGCAGTTATTGTATGGTGTCGTTTCTGAGACTCTAACCTGTGTGTGTGTGTGTGTGTGAGACATATATTGTGGGGTCATGAGCAGGTGAATTATGAATGGTGTGAGTAATACAGGTAAGGCAAGGAGTACATGGATCGTGACTACTCTAAATCCCTGACCCCGGATTTGGGGCTGTTACAGAAATGGTATCAGAGCGTTAGGTTACAGTCCTCAGAAACGATAGGAGATCGAGTCTTACAATACCCTTAAGAATGATAAGAACATCTAGAGCCCAAATTGAGTTCGTAGTCGGTTTAGAGGACATGACCCTGACTGTTTAAGATGAAGCCCGAGAGGGGACTTCTTCTGGGAAACCGTACTTAGGACTTCATGATTAGTCACCTCGATTCGTATGTGTTATATATGGATGGGATTCTGAGATATCAGATCCCGAGGCCTTCGAGTAGGCATTTGATGATGCGCTCCTTGAAATGGACAAAGACCCGATAAAGGAAGATCCATAGGAGGATCTAGAGGGAGACCCCATAGTGGGTCAAGGAAAGAATCTTGTAAAGGACGGGTTGATTGATAAAGATGTAGTATGTTACTTGAGGTCGTACAATAAGACCGGACGAACCTTCAGAGGTCAAATAAGTGCCGATACGAGAGTTTAGTATCGTTACGATTCATCATGAGATATGACAAAGAAAATGGAGTAGAGTCTCCAAAGCAGAAGAGGTAGAGGCGATACAGCCAGTATCAGTGGATTGATTCGACTTGAACGAAACCTGTTACTCGTAGTCGATTATAGTTGCCCATAAGGAGGCGGCATACGTAAGAACCAAGATGTTCAGATTTTCGCGAACGATTAAGGGTACTTAGTTGCCTAGAATAGTGAAAGGTATTGCTTGGGCTATGAGGTTTCAATCCCCCACGACCAGCGATTCCATTGGAAATAGTGTCTATTACATCATTGAGGGATTTTATTATCTCAAGGAGAATTTTGGGTATATGTACCATGCAAATGTTATTATAAGACAAGCATGCTAAGGCAGAATCGAGAACGAGATTTACCACCCTCAGGAAACCAGGAAGGAATTATGAGGATAGAACCTAAAGGTCGGAAATCATATTCGAGCATTACTAGTAGGTAAATAGATTGATCGAGTTTCCCTGATTTTGGAAAGAAATTCAGCAAATTTTGGCAAACCTTGTCTTTCTGATTACCAGAGGATGTCACCAAAGAGAGTGGAAACTAGAGTGAACCCTGTGGATTGGGTAAGATAGCCGTTATATGGGTTGGTGGACAGACCCTGATTGCTATAATTGATTGTGGAGATAAAATGATGAAGTTGAGATTGGACGGTAAAGGCGAAATATATTTAAGGACCAAGACAGACTGAGAAGTTCCGGGATTGACTTAAATGAAAAGGCTATTGTGCCAAAAGTGTTAAGCTTATGTAGCACACGGGATTGATATTGGGAGAAGGAATATTGGGTACAAAGATGATTGAAATAGAGACCAGATTTAAGCTTGTAGTTTCTAACGATCTTCCGAAGTACCACCCAGTTGACATGTGGAATTGTCATTGCTATGGGCGACAACGGTGTCGAAGTCTTCTTATAAACAGAACGCTTACTTGAGATGTTGCGTCTAGTCGAATAGAACTCCCTACGATTGCAAATGTTGATGGTTGAATTCTTAGCGACTATTATAAGTCAGCGATGACGTAAGTATCGAACACCTTAGGGTGTGTGGAAAAGAAAAGCTTTGGAATTGAACGATTATCCATTAGAGGAGCCGACATAAAAGGCATCCGTATAGACCTTGGTAGTACCCTCCCCATTTGCAAATTTTGTGGGATATTTCCCCAATCGGTGATCTATCTTGACCTCTTTCCAAGAAAGAATTCTGATAAAGGGTATATTCCCTCTTCGAAGTTATTTTATAACGCTTGTGTTAAATCATAATTAATTTCAATTGTGATAGAGGCTGTCACGATGCCTACTTTCAGGCTTTAGAAGCCCTGTCAAATGATGCTATTTAAGCTTTGACTTTTCTTCGAATAATGAATGACCCTATGGTGATACCTCACCACTTGTTGTTAAGTACCAGTATCTTTTTGGTTATTCTTTTATTTGTATTTTCTTTGGAAACCGCACCTTTGGAATCTGTTCAGTTTTAATCCAAGGTGTTCCTTTGAGAAATATTGTTGAATGGCGATAATCATTAAATTGATCTCGAATTGCTTTCATACTTTTCAACTTCCACTGAGACGAACAACCCTATACTTATAGGGGCTACAAGGACTATCTGTCTATGTGATAGAAGTCTGATGGGACGCCATCACTTGTAAGTTGTGAAATACAAGAAGGCTAATTACCTTTAGTAATGTCTCAATCGAGGCACACAACGCTGAGTTCTTATGATCATGTTGATCTCTCGGTAAATTCTTTTACCTCCCATAAGGTTACATTAAAACTCATAACCTTATGATCACCAGAGTGTGAATTTTCCTTGATATGGGAGCTGTCTTTTCAAGACCCCATGATTTTTGTTATCCTCATTGAATTCTAAGGGGGAGGCCAATCAGGTCAAATAAGTCAAAATTCGCTGATAGGAATTAGATTCGCAACGAAATCTCCTATGACAGGAGCGAATCCCTAAGACGAATAAAATGTTGGTGACGTATCAACGAAATTGGTTTATCTCCCAAGGTTATTATGATAATGGAAAGGGGGTCAATCGATATATGTGAAAGGAATAGCGACGTGTCTTGTACTCCAGTGACAACGGTGTAGATAGATGCACTATAGTGGAATTGAGATTTTGGAGGAGTTGTTTACAAATGGACATTACCTCTGGGTTAGCAAGATAAGTACTGGCGATGGAGTCAGAGGGAGCTGGTATTGTGACTTGGGAGAAGTTGATATTATAATAAGGATGGGTTGGTTGACACCCAATGGAGCCCAGACTGATTGTAAGAGAGAGAGAGAGTAATAGATAAAAGGTGGAGACAGATTCAGAGATTCTTGAATATAGTTCAGACTAAGAAATTATTATGCCAGAATTACGAGGCTTAATTAGCTCTTATGGTTGACGCCAAGAAAAGAGATACCAAGTATAAAGGAAACGACAATGGTTTTGGGAGATTGTACAAGGTTGTAATGAGCTACCAGATATCGATTTGGATGACATGAGAATGAATACCGAGTATTCAGGGTATAGTGGGAATGAAAGAGTTAGAGACTCAGTTACAAGAGTTGTTGTATAAGGGTATGATAAGGCCCAGTGTATCACCGTGGGGAACCCTGGTGTTGTTCGTAAGAAAGAAAGATATTAACACAAGATTATGCATCGAACCTCGAGAGTTGTATGAGTTCGACATGGAAGATAGGTACCCTTGAAAACGATTGTTTGATCAGCGGAAGAACGCTGTGTATTTCCAAATTTATTTAAGAACTGGATATCAACAGTTGGGAAGTTAAATCCGAGGATATACCCGAGATTGCGATTCGTATTAGGAATAGACACTTCGAGTTTTCAGCGAGGTTATTTTGGGTTGGCTAATGCACCCACAAATTTTATGGAATGTAATGAATTGGATTTGAGTTACCCGTGATAGTAGATAACATGAGATAGAGAAATGGCTAGAATTGACCTAAAATTATGACTGTGAGATACACTACCATCCGGGGAAGGCCAATGTGGTGGTCGATACCCTTGATTAAAATGAGACAGAGATGGATTCCGAATAATCGGGAATTAAAGGATGAGATTTTACACAAAACCAAGTTAGTCCCACAAACTAGAAAGACAAAAGATTTCACCAACAAGCGGCTAGTGACAACCAAGACAGACAGAGAAAGTATGTGGACTAAGCCCGCGAGTATAGAGATAGTACTGCTATTGATAAGCTAAATGGCAGGTTGATGGATGACAAGCAAGTTTATGTTGGTGTATTTTCTGTACAAACAAGATAGAGAATATGAGGTTAGAGATTCGTGATGCTAAAGGTATATTTTCGAAAACCCGGACAGAGCTTTTTAGAAAGATGTTCGCAATAATTAACCTAAAGGCAACATCACCAATAAACCAGTGTTTATTTAATTAGTAAATACTTCTAGAAGCATTTACGGATTAAATAAGCCTTATTCGTCTAATTAAATTTGTTTAATTAGATGAATATCATTTTCAAAATGTTTTCTTAAAATCGCTTTGTTCCGGAATGATAACAAAGATACTCCAATGGTTGTGGAAAAACAAGAGGTGGAAGAATCCACCTGGGAGTTAGAAAGTGCAACGGGAGAGAAGTACCCCCAGTTATGCCTAAGATGATTCCGGGACGGAATCCTTTTAAGGAGGGGAGACTGTAATAACCCGAATTTTTGGATTAATTAAAACTTTTCTTATTATAATTAAGTGCAGCAGTGAATAGTGATATTGGTGGATGAATAGTGATTTTGAGGGTTAAGAAAATTTTTCATGCCACCTATGTACGAGACGTAGTGTGGATATTTCAAAGTCATATTAGTGATCTACGGAGTAAATAAGTGAATGCAAAGACGATCGGAATTCAGAAATTCCAAATTTAATTTTGGTGAAGTATTTGACCGGGAAGTGAATTATATATTATTATATTCAAGAAATGAGATATTAAATTAAGGATTTGAGGATTTAATATTTTGGAATTTTATTATATTTGATTTGAGAATTTAGAACGAAAACCACTGAGACAGTGAAACGAAGATTCTAGAAACCGCTGATACTTTATAACGAGACTAAGCGATTAAGCGAACGAATCATGGATTAAGGATTGAAATTATGACATGATTAAATATAGACATGGAAGTAACATGTAACAAGATTAATTCGAGAAATGCAACATTTGGATCATCCATGTGAAAAGAAACGAACCAGTAAAGCTGCCTGCCACCATGATCTCCATTGCTTGACACGTGTCCCCTTCTTTGCCACCATAACCCCCCACTGATCGACACGTGTCCTGGACATGCTGATGACTCACCACTGATACAAAATATCAGCATTATTATTAGTTGACCAAGATAGGAAGAAAAGAAGAAAAGGAAGAGAAACACAAAGTCTCCCAAAACTGATCAGCTAGGGCACCCTCCAAAGAAAAATCCATAACTCCATTTCCAACCATGATAAAATCACCAAACTTTAACCACAGCTTCTTCACTCCATATATAACATGCGTTCAAGATTTCATAGTAATCCAAGGAGTATAGCCTAGTCAAATCGCCTCCCCAAGTTGAAGAATCCAAACTGCCATGATCTTGGCAGTTTCTGCACCGATTTTCAAATAGCCATAACTCCCTCGTTTCTCAATGGAATCACGCGTTCTATAGCTTGTTGGAAAGGTATTGAGATGCTCTACAACTTTCATTCAGGAGCCTAGACCAGGAAACGAGTACAAGGGCTTAGTTTTGGCTGATCTTTGGGGCGTGTTTTTCCAGTCAGGAAACCCACTTCCATGTCCTTGATTTCTTTGGTGAGATTGAAGATGGTGAGCATAGAGTAAGGCTTCCCCAAGGTTAACCAAGCTTGTTTGAGATTGTAAGAACATCAAGAAGGTATAACCTCTAACCCTCCTTGGTTGTATGTTGAGTTTTAAAGATGATAAGTATTGAGTGAAAGCATGTGTATTATTAGTGGCTATTATGATGTTAGCTTGCTTAAATTGTGGTTGATTATTGTTTGGTGGTCTTGAGACCTAACCCCTGATTATATAGAGTATGAGGATGATATATTGATGCTTATGAAGTGTATAAGTTGTATGGATGCCCGGTGTGGCTTGGTTGGATTGTTACGTTTTTTGGAATATCCGAATTATAGCCGTCGTAATGCCCGATTTTCGTTAACACCTAGATAACCGTGCATCACAGTTGTTCCAACTCACTGTTTAGCTTCGTTTTCTGCCATGATAAGCTAGATAATGTTATAAGCTTCGTTTTAATATAAAGATCATGCCGTTATGATTTACGGTTTAGGAGAAAAGTGAGTTTTAGTAAACGCCGTTCGGAAGAATGACCCATCTCTGTCCAGCAACTTTGAGGCTATATTTGGACCACTTAGGAGCCGTATTAAAATGTGAAATTTTGAGGAATAATACTAGAGACAGTTAGGCAGGCTCACGAAAAAGATTCGTATTAAAAAGATTATTTTTCGATTTTATAAAAATGTTTTAGTCAAGGTCGCGCAAGTGAAAACCACTGAAAACAAGACTTTGAAACCAAGGTTCCAAATGGTTAAGTATAACTTGGATTTGAGAATGGATTTCGAACCAAACTTATGATATAAGAATTTGACAAATAACATGGACTTAGTATGAGCCTATAACGAGTTAGTAGTTCCTTGGTTGTGTTTCGCTTACGTGTTTAAGCATTGAGTTATAAGTGGTTTATCGAGGGGATTAACCGTGTGTTTTCGTTTGACTTTGTCTAGATTGTTCGACATGGTCAGGAACCCCTATCACTCTCGAGCATCAGGCAAGTTTACTAAACCTTACTCTATTATTCAGAGTAGATATATTTTCCAATGTTCAATACTTGTGTATTCCCAATTTATATACCAAATCTTGGTTGCAAGTATTGTGCCAAGTTTTCTGAATCTATACTTTGAAGTATTGATTATATATTACTGCTTTTGCCATGTGGGGAGTTATACAGTTTTGCGATACAGGTTATATATTGTATAAAATAGAGTTTGATTTTGGTTTATATATGAGCTTTGAGATAAAGTAGTTATAAACCGGTGTACCTTGTAGCTCTATAGATAAGAGCGTGTTTATTGTTTCGACTCTAGACCGGGAGTCGATATTTTGTTATATAGATAGTCGTGGAAACCCGGAGGGATTCCAGCGGCAGAGCACTATTCATCTTGAGGAATATTATTATTAAACATTATTTATGTTCCGGAAAGTATTTATTACTTGGAAATGATCCGATTATGGGCTTCTAAGCTAGATATGGGATATTAGTTAGAAGCCAGGTTTTATAAGGCCCTAGGTTAAGGGCGTAAGATATTTCTTTAGATCAGTATTAATTATATTTTCTGTATATATATTAAAGGTTATTTTCCGATAAAGATATCGGATACTATTATTCGAGGGTTAATTATTTTATTTTAAGAATATTATTTATTAATATTCATTTGAGGATTATCGACTTACAGAATATTATTTATATCCATTGGAGGATTATTGACGTTAAGAATATTATCTATTAATATTCATTTTAAGAATATTATTTATTAATATTCATTTGAGGATTATCGACTTACAGAATATTATTTATATTCATTGGAGGATTATTGACTTAAAGGATATTATTTCCAATCGAGGATTATTTAATGAATAATACTTTTGAATATTTATTCGAGGGTTATTTATTTAATGAATATTATTTTTTGAATATTCATTCAAGGTTATTTATTCAATGAATATTATTTTGGAATATTCATTTAGTCTTTATTTACTTAATGAATATTATTTTAAATATTCATTTGAGGTTTATTATTTAATGAATATTATTCATTTGAGGTTTATTATTTAATGAATATTATTCATTTGAGGTTTATTATTTAATGAATATTATTCATTTGAGGTTTATTATTTAATGAATATTATTCATTTGAGGTTTATTAATT
This sequence comes from Heracleum sosnowskyi, assembly GCA_030848705.1. Classification (NCBI taxonomy): domain Eukaryota; kingdom Viridiplantae; phylum Streptophyta; class Magnoliopsida; order Apiales; family Apiaceae; genus Heracleum; species Heracleum sosnowskyi. The sequence continues at coordinate 44,660,586 of CM061244.1, forward strand.
AATGAATATTATTTTAAATATTCATTTGAGGCTTACTATTTAATGAATATTATTATTCATTGAAGGAGTACTTATTTCATAAATATGAGTAATTATTTTTAAATCAAAAAGAGGTTCCCAAAACAATGTTTTTCCATTTAAATCTGTCTTTTAAAGGGGATTTAAATGCTCGCTCAATGATCAAAAATATGGGAACCTGATTTAAGTAACTGCTATTCATTTTAAAATCTCAACTCAAAACTGTCGGAGGACAGATATTTTCTCAAGGCAATTTAGTTGCTGCAAGTTAAATATGGTGTTACCACCTCAACGCTCGAGGGGTAAATTCATGGAACAAGTATGAAATCCATTAACAAGCATCGCTTGGGAAATATTGGTGAACTCCCCCTTTCCAACCCGATACGACTACTTTGTGGAGTCCTATTAACAAGTATTATACTTGGGGAAAAGAGGACAAGCCTTACGTTTCAGAGTCATGGATACTATTCGAACTAGGAGTATTTGTGTAAGAGACTGCAGGTGGCAGCCCATCACCATATTAGGGTCCGAGTGGCGCCGGTCCCATTTATGCCCAACCGTTGGCAGGGGAGATCCGGCGTATGGTGGACAAGTAAATCCATATGTTCTTCCTTCTACATGTAGAGAAACAAATCTTTAGGGGCACAACTTACGACTGATCATCGTAAGGGTGTGACCTCTGGCGCGACATACTCCAGTATTAGTTCATCATCCATTTTGGATAATTCTGCAACATGTACTGAAAGGGACCACGGATGGCTCCGTTGGTACAGGTTTACCGATCATGTTGGCAGAGGGATTCTGCAACATGTATTGAAAGGGACCAAGGATGACACCGTGGTACAGGTTTACCGGTCATGTTGGCAGGGGGTCGAAAAGTGTTCAAAATAAAGTTACAATGAATCCTTGCAACTTCATCTGTTATGAGTTATGACTCTGATAATATATGCATAAGTAAATCTTGGGTTACGGAGATATGATATTAATTTTCCTCGTAACTTCATCTTTTATATCATTTGACTCTGTGGATACCTTACATAACATGAGTTATGGTAAGAGAGTTGTTTATACCGAATCACCTTATAACTTCATCTTTTAAGTTATATGTTGATATTCTGCTTATATAGCAGCTATTTTCGGAAAGGTTATATTGGTCTACTTTCAAACCTCACCTTTTATATTATACTAGAACTTTGTTCATAGTATGAATATCGAAAGTTGCACAGTATTATGGATATGATATTTGAAATACAACAATGGTACTATTTTTGGGAATACATTCCGATAAGGATATAATTTAAGTATCGAGATATTTTGACAAATTATTGTCTTATACCCGCTTTATTCTGGGTTGAGTTAAAGGCAGAATTATGCCATACTTTCATTACCTTGCTGAGCTATCGCTCACTCTTGCTATTGTTTTATATATATTATATAGCAGCGAAGCAGGATGCCAATGGGACGGCACATACCCCGCAAGGCGTTTCCATAAACAGTTTCTAGCAGTGATCCCGAGAGTAGTGCGAATCAATCGAATCAGGCTACGGCTTTGGTATTCAACTTCTGTATAGACAGGAATGGTATGAGAGGATTGTGAGCATCAGAAGGCTAAGTTGAGAATGTAACATTACTTAGAAATTGTATCAGTAACAGATTCAATAGACATTTGGGTATTGTAATAAAAATTATTTATTCCGCAGTTATTGTATGGTGTCGTTTCTGAGACTCTAACCTGTGTGTGTGTGTGTGTGTGAGACATATATTGTGGGGTCATGAGCAGGTGAATTATGAATGGTGTGAGTAATACAGGTAAGGCAAGGAGTACATGGATCGTGACTACTCTAAATCCCTGACCCCGGATTTGGGGCTGTTACACTTGGTACCTCTTTTCTTGGCGTCAACCATAAGAGCTAATTAAGCCTCGTATCTCTGGCGTAATAGTTTCTTAGTCTGAACTATATTCAAGAATCTCTGAATCTGTCTCCGTTCTTTATTTATTACTCTCTCTCCCTTACAATCAGTCTGGGCCCCATTGGGTGTCAACCAACCCATTCTTATTATAATATCCACTTTTCCCAACTTGAAAGGGATCAGGTCTATCAAAAGTGTCGACCTCATATTTCTAGTTCACAACCTGGATGTACCAGTCTTATAGGAAAATCCCTCGATTGGCTATTTCTACTTGTAATTATTCCCTCAGCGTCTCGGCCTTAAGGTTTAATCGTCACGCAACATCTTGATATACAACAATGCATTAGATCTGTCTAAACAGTGTAGAAGGGCACCTGCTATTTAAAGGTCCTGACAGTGGGCTGCTTGTTGGAGGTAGCCCTGGTTGAAACCTACTGGCTTTCTTTTATTCTGTGTTCACAAACTCCGGAACAAACCTCAATAATTCGGAAAACTTGGCCTCATACTCGGTTACAGTCATGGTTTCTGGTTTTAACTTTTTAACTTTCATTTTCATCCGGGTCTCCACATATTTCCGAAAATTATTCCTCTAGAACCACACACGCTGCACCTCTCCCAAGTCGCAATACCAGCTCCCTCTGACTCCATCGTCAGTACTTATCTTGCTGACCCAGAGGTAGTGTCCATTCGTAAACAACTCCTCCAAAATCTCAATCTCACTATAGGGCATCTATCTAACACCGTTGTCAGTGGAGTTCACGGCACGTCACTATTTCTTTCACATATATCGATTGACACGCTTTCCATTATCATATTATCCTTGGGAGAATAAACCAATTTCATCGATATGTCGCTAACATTCTATCCGTCTTCGGGATTCGCTCCTGTCATAAGTGATTTCGTCGCGAATCTAATTCCTATCAGCGAATTTTGACTTATTTGACCTGGTTGGCCTCCCCTTGAAATTCAATACGGATAACAAAATTATGGGGCCTTGAAAAGACAGCTCCCATATCAAGGAAAACGTCACACACTGGTGATCGTAAGGTTATGAGTTTTAAGGTAACCTTATTGGAGGTAAGAGAATTTACCGAGAGATCAACATGATCATAAGAACTCAACATTGTGTGCCTCACTTGAGACATTACTAAAGGTAATTAGCCTTCTTGTATTTCACAACTTACAAGTGATGGAGTCCCATCCGACTTCTATCACACAGACATATAGTCCTTGTAGCCCCTATAAGTATAGGGTTGTTCGTCTCAGTGGAAGTTGAAAAGTATGAAAGCAATTCGAGATCAATTTAATGATTATCGCCTTTTGACAATATTTCTCAAAGGAACACCTTGGATTAAAATTGAACAGATTCCAAAGGTGCGGTTTTCCAAAGAAAATACAAAGAAAAGAATAACCACAAGATACTGGTACTTAACAAACAAGTGGTGATGTATCACCATAGGGTCATTCATTATTTGAAGAAAAGTGAAAGCTTAAATAACATCATTTGGCAGGGCTTCGAAAACCTGAAAGTAGGCATTGTGACAGCCTCTGGCACAAGTAAAACTGAATATGGTTTAGCACAAGTGTTATAAAATAACTTCGAAAAGGGAATATACCCTTTATCAGAATTCTTTCCTGGAGAGAGGTCAAGATAGATCATAGATTGGGGAGGTACCCCACATAATTTGCAAATGGGGAGGGTATTACCAAGGTCTCTACGGGTGCCTTTTATGTCGGCTCCTCTAATGGATAATTGTTCCATTCTAAAGCTTTTCTTCTTCAGGCACACCCTATGGTGCTCGATACTTACGTCATTGCCGACTTATAATAGTCGCTAAGAATTCAACCATCAACATTTGCAATCGCAGGGAATTCTATTCGACTAGGCGCAAACACCTCAAGTAAGCGTTCTATTCTATAAGAAAACTTCGATTCCGTTGTCGCTCATAGCAACGACGAATTCCATATGTCAACTGGGCGGTACTCCGGAAGATCGTTAGAAACTACAAGCTTAAATTCGGTCTCTATTTCAATCATCCTTATACCCAATATTCCTTCTTGAGATAATAAAATCCCTCAATGATATAATAGACACTATTTCCCGTGGAATCGCTGGTCGTGGGGGTTTGAAATCTCATAGCCCAAAACAATTCCTTACATTATTCTAGGCAACTAAGTACCCTTAATCGTTCGTGAAAATCTGAACATCTTGGTTCTTACGTATGCCGCCTCCTTATGGGCAGCTATAACCGATCACGAGTAACAGGTTTCGTTCAAGTCGAATCAATCCACTGATACTGGCTATACTGCCTCTACCTCTTCTGCTTTGGAGACTCTACTCCATTTTCCTTGTCATACCTCTTGATGAATCATGAACGATCCTTAAACTCTCGTCTCGTCACTTATTTATCCCTCGAAGGTTCGTCCGGTCTTATTATTAGACCTCAAGTACCACACCACATCTTTATCAATCAACACGTCCTTTACAAGATTCTTTCCTTGACCCACTATGGGGTCTTCCTCTAGATCCTCCTATGGATCTTTCTTTATCGGGTCTCCGTCCATTTCAAGAAGCGCATCATCAAATGCCTACTCGAAGGCCTCGGGATCTGGCATCTCAGAGTCCCATCCATCTATAACTCATACGAATCGAGGTGACTAACCATGAAGTCCTAGGTACGGTTTCCCAGAAGAAGTCCCCTCTCGGGCTTCATCTTAAACAGTCAGGGTCATGTCCTCTAACCCGACTACGAACTTAATTTGAGCTCTAGATGTTCTTATCATTATTAAGGGTATTGTAAGACTCGATCTCCTATCATTCTGAGGACTGTAACTTAACGCTCTGATACCATTTCTGTAACAGCCCCAAATCCGGGGTCAGGGATCTAGGGTTGTCACAATCCATGTATTCCTTGCCTTACCTGTATTACTCACACCATTCATAATTCACCTTCTCATGACCCCACAACATATGTCACACACACACACACACACATGTTAGAGTCTCAGAAACGACACAATACAACAACTGCGGAATAAATAACTTTTATTACAATACCCAAATGTCTTTTGAATCTGTCACTGATACAATTTCTAAGTAATGTTACATTACCAACTTAGCCTTCTGATGCTCACAATCCTCTCATACCATTCATATCTATACATAAGTTGAATACCAAAAGCTGTAGCCTGATTCGATTGGTTCGTACTACTCTCGAGATCACTGCTAGAAACTGTTTACGGAAACGCCTTGCGAGGTATGTGCCGACCCATTGGCATCCTGCTTTGCTGCTATATAATATATATATATAAAACAATAGCAAGAGTGAGCGATAGCTCAGCAAGGTAATGAAAGTGTGGCATAATTCTGCCTTTAACTCAACCCAGAATAAAGCGGGTATAAGACAATAAGTTGTCAAAATATCTCGATACTGAAATTATATCCTTATCGGAATGTATTCCCAAAAACAGTACCATTATTGTACTTCAAATATCATTTTCATAATATTTCTGCAGACTTTTGCTATATTATGAACAAAGTTCTAGTATAATATAAAAGATGAGGTTTCAAAGTAAACCAATATAACCTTTCCAAAAATATCTGCTATGTAAGCAGAATATCAACACATAACTTAAAAGATGAAGTTATAAGGTGATTCAGTATAAACAACTCCCTTACCATAACTCATGTTATGTAAGGTATCCACAGAGTCATAACTCATAAAATAAAAGATGAAGTTGCATGGATTTATTGTCACTTCAATTCCAAACACTTCTCGACCCCCTGCCAACACGATTGCTTCTTCACCCCAATACATGTTGCAGGAAATATCCAAATTGGATGATGAACTAATACTGGAGTTGCTACCGCGTCCGCTGTGCCTAACCTTACTATGATCAGTAGCAGGTCGCACCGCTCAAATAGTTTTCTACATGTAGATGGAAGTATCACGACGGCCTGACATTGTCTACCGCCTTACTATGACCTCCCGGCCCATTTGGGGCAATATAAAAGTTGGATGGGCCCACGCAACTTGACCACTTACACCACTCCTAGTTCAGATGAAATCCATGACTCTGAAACGTAAAGATCGTCCTCCTTTCCCCAAGTGTAACACTTGTTGATACGACTCCACTAAGTAGTTATATCTAGGTTGGAAAGGAAGATTCTCCAATATTTCCCAAGCTATGCTTGTTAATGGATATCGACTTGTTCCATGAATTTACCCCTCGATTATTGAGGTGGTAACACAACATTAGACTGGCAGCAATTAAATTGCTCCAAGAAAATATATGTCCCTTGACAGTTTTTGAATTGAGAGTTTAAAAAGAGTAGTAGTCACTTAAATCAGGTTTCCCATATTTTTGATAGTTGAGCGAGCATTTAAATCCTCTTTAAAGACAGATTTAAACGAAAAAAACATTATTTTGGGAACCTCTTTTTGATTGGAAAACAATTAATAACATTTATTAAACAAGTAAACCTTCAAATGAATATTCGAAAATAATATTCATCAAATAAACAAACCTCGAATGAATATTTAGAAATAATATTCATTAATAAATAATCCTCAAATGAATATTCAAAAATAATATTCATTAATAAATAATCCTCAAATGAATATTCAAAAATAATATTCATTAATAAATAATCCTCAAATGAATATTCAAAAATAATATTCATTAATAAATAATCCTCAAATGAATATTCAAAAATAATATTCATTAATAAATAATCCTCAAATGAATATTAAAAAAAATAATATTCATTAATAAATAATCCTCAAATGAATATTCAAAAATAATATTCATTAATAAATAATCCTCAAATGAATATTAAAAATAATATTTCTCAAATAAGTGAACCTCCAATGAATATTCGAAAATAATATCCTTTAAATAATTAAATCTCAAATGAATATTCAAAAGTAATATTCATTAATTAAATAAATCTCAAATGAATATAAACAATATTCTGTAAGTCGATAATCCTCAAATGTATATAAATAATATTCTGTAAGTCGATAATCCTCAAATGAATATTAATACATAATATTCTTAAATAAAAATAATTAATCCTCGAATAACGGTTACCCGATATCTTTATCGGAAAAATAACCTTTATCATACACAAACTATAATCACTACTGATCTTAAGAAATATCATACGCCCTTAACCTAGGGCCTTTATAAAACCTGGCTTATAACTGATATCCCATATCTAGCTTATAAGCCAATTACCAAATCATTTCCAAGTTACAACCTCTGAATGAGGTAATATTCAAATAACATTCCTCAAATCATTTCCAGGTAATTAATACTTTCTAGAAATATAATTAATGTTTAATAATAGCAGTCCTCAAAATAATTAGTACACTGCCGCTGGAATCCCTCCGGGTTTCCACGGCTATCTCCATATCTCAAATACTGACTCCCGGTCTAGAGTCGAAAACAAGAAGTATGCTCTTATCTCTAGAGCTACAAGGTATGCCGGTTTATAACTACTTTATCTCAAAGCTCATACATAAATCCAAATCAAACTCTATTTTATACAATCTATAACATGTATCGCACAACTGTATAACTCCACACATGGCAACAACAGTAATATATAATCAATACTTCAAAGTATAGATTTAGAAAACTTGCCTGATGCTCAAGAAGTGATAGGGGTTCGCGACGATGCCGGACAATCTAGACAAAGTCAAAGAAAACGCACGATTAATCCCCTGGATAATCCACTTGTACTCAATGCTTAAACACGTAAGCGAAACACAACCAAGGCATTACTAGCTCGTTATAGGCTCATACTAAGTCCATGTTAATCGACAATTACTTAAGTCGTAGGTTTAGTCCGAAATCGATCCTCGAATACAAGTTATACTTAACCATTTACAAGCTTGGTTTCTAAGTCATGTTCTTAGTGGTTTTCACTTGCGCAACCTCGGCTAACACATTTTTATAAAATCGGAAAATAATCTTTTGGACTCGAAACCTTCGTACAAACCTTCGTAACTGCCCTTGACACTTCAATACAAAATTCCATATTTTAAAACAACTCTTAAGGGTCTCAAACATAGCCACAAAGTTGGTACATTTCTGCAATCTCATTCCTTGAACCACCTTCACTAAAATGGTCATATCTCATAAACCGTAAATCGTAATGACATGATTCTTGCGCTCACGTAAACTAGAAACAAAGATCTACACACTCATGTTCATAACTGAACCAAAAGAGGCAGTTAGGTTTTCTGATTCTAGGCAGTTTATAGAGTTACCGAAAATCGGGCATTACGACGGCTTAAAATCGAATAATCCTATTTTGTCACAACATAACCAAGCCACACCGGGCATACCATACATCTCCAACCTCAACAAACAACCATCATACACCTCTAAGATCAGTGGGGAGGCTCAAATCCAACACCCATCATTTTACACATTCAAACAAATCCAAATAATCACTAAATCACTTAATCATGATCTTAACTTTACATGAACATCAAAACCACTTTAAAACTCATATAAAACTCAAAGGGGCAGAGGTTTATACCTTCCTCCAAGCTTTCTTGCTGCTATATTCCTTATGTAACCTTAGATCCTTGCTTAATACAACCTTTGGAAGCCACAAACTCAATATCAAAAGCAACAAAGCAAAATACAAGTTACTATTCATCATCTTCTCCAACTGTTACTCACTGAAATCGAAGGGTAAATGACAGAGGTGAGGCGATTGCTTACCATGGTTACGTCGGGCTTCTCGAGAGCTTCGATTTGAGTGGTGGAACGCCAAAAACGGACAACGGAATCTCAAGTTATGATCATTTCTTTCTCTCCCATTTTTCTTTCTTCTTCTCTCCCGAAATTTCTCTTCCTTTTTCTTTTTCTTCTTATCTTGTTTAATTACTTGATATTTATCCAATGTGGTGAGTCATCACCCTTGGTCTCTTCTTGTTTTGACACTTGGCAAGCATGCATTGGCTTGGAATAAAGTAGCTTTTCTGGTTCGTTTAATTTCGTAGAACGCTCGCAAGGTTTCTCGAGGGTTCTATCGAGGTATTTTACCGAAATCGTTCTCGATACTTCTAATTCATTTATCAAATCCATATCCATGGAATTAATAATTTAAATCCTTAAATATCCTCAAATAATAATTATTTAGTCCGTTTTTGGTGAAATTTCGGAGAAAACGAAAAATGCTATTTTTCCGATTCTGACAGCTTCTGCATTCTTTTATTTCCATCGTAGATCACTAATGCGACTTTGAAAGTTTATTATATCGTCCCGCATATAGGGTGGTCTGAAAAACTTTTAAATGAAGAGTTACTATTCATCAATGGTTTTTCTATAATACTTTGGGTCAAAATCCGTTCCAATATTCCTGATCTATTTTCTCTCTACTCTTTGCACTTAGAAAACGTTCTAGTGCTTTCTCGGGCGTACGCTATCTTGTTTACGGAGTTGTCGGATGTATTCCAGATATTGATTTGGATGACATAAAAATACTTTCCTTCCCTGGAGTATTGCATTCTTATCTTCTAGATTGATTGTTCTTATTTATATGTTCAGTCCATTCTTACTATTCTTAAAATGTTTGAAAACCGAAATTCATATTCATTTCATAACTTGATTCTCAAAGTCATTGCCACTATCCATCTTTACATCAACATATAATAAAAGTTTTAATTCTACCCAAAATCTGGGGTCTTACAGTAACTGTCAACGAAATGGCATGCTTTGCAGCATTCCGTTGACAGGAAGCTCATCAACGAAATGAGTGATGTAGCAATTGCATTGTACAATACTTCACAATATGATAGGCATTTTGTTATATGTATTAGATAGGTTTTCTAAGTCATGTTGACTAAGTACTAGATAGGCAAAATAGGTTGGTTAATTGTAAATATATTATGCCTTGTAATTTTGCCTAAGTGAAGACATGTCAACGGTATGAAGATTACTCTGTCAACGGTATGGAGTTTACTCATCAACGAAACGAGGGAAACACCATCAACGGAATGAAGAATAAAGCTATCAACGAAACACATCTCCATGCTATCAACGAATCATTATTGCTTTTCTGAATAGTTGACAAAGTGATAGTGACAGTTTTCTGACAGATCAAAAAGGAGATGTGGAAGTGTACTTTGCATTGGAAACCATTAAAATGGACATGGGGAATAAGGAAACATCCCAGTTTCCAATTGGGCTCTTGGGAGTGATCATAATAAGCATGAAGACAAAAGCAAGGATCTCCAAGGACCACTGGACAAAGGGATGAAAAGCAAACTATTGGCGGTTACCTTTAGTGTACTTTAGTGTAGCCAAAAATAGCTTTGTAAACTTGGGGAATATATAACCAAGTGTAGCAGTTAAAATAAGTGAGAGAGAAGAAAAACAAAGAGTTTGTATTAGCTATCTTTGAGAGCATACTTCTCTACAATCTTGTAACTGAGCAGCTGTGTACTTTTGTATCACAGATTATTTCCGCAATAAAAATCACTTCAGTTGGATCATCAAACAATCCAACTGAAATTATTTATGTGCTTGTGATTTTTACTTTAAGTTTAGCTTTTATTTGTAAGTTGTTTTAAGTTTAAGAAATATCAAGAATTGTATTCAACCCCCCCCCCCCCCCCCTTCTACAATTCTGTTAGGTCATTTGGGATTAACACTCTTTCACTCTTCATGCTTATTGTGACTCTGATTGGGCTGGCTGCAAGGAGTCTCGACAATCTCTCACAGGATATTGCATCATGTTTGGTCAATCCTTAATTTCTTGGAAGTGTAAAAAGCAACCAACTATCTCTAAATCTTCAGTTGAGGCAGAATATCGTAGTATGGCTGATACCTGTTGTGAATTGACTTTGTTTCTCAATATTTTTCGAACATTTGGTATTGATAATATCACTCCAGTCCATCTTCACCATGACAACAAATATGCCCTCTATATTACCTCTAACTCTGTTTTTCATGAACGTACGAAGCATATCGAAATTGATTACCATCTAGTTCGCGAAAAACTTCAACAGGGTATTATTACTACCACTCATGTGTCCACTTCTCTTCAACCTGCTGATATGCTCACCAAAGCTCGATCATTTGCTTCTATTTCTAAGTTTTGCTGCAAGTTGGGTGTTTGCAAATTCTTTCAAACCTCCAACTTGAGGGGGCCTGTTATGGAGAATGATACTTCTTGTACTGAAATAGAGCGACTAGTGCAAGACAAAAGGAATATTGACTAAGGTCTAGCTGTCATCACAGTGCCATCTCGAAATAGAGTTTGTTAAAATTTTGTTACATTAACAGAATGTGCATCTCATATTACAGATTAGATTAGCAGTTCATATATACTTTAGAATGTTCTTCAAGATAGATAATTCATTATGTAAAAGTCTTCTCTTTTGTTCATCTTCTTAATACACACATTTACTATTGTAATCTTCTTCTTCAATACTAAGATTTGATTGTTCATTTATAATAGATTGAATATGTAAAAGTGTCATATATTCTTGTGAAGATAGGATAAAGGCCGACTACATATACGACATACAAAGATGAGAACTTACCAAGAGATGCATGGATTGTCAAAAATCTTCTGGAGCCAATGGGTGTTGATGCTCATGAACCCCGTGTTCTCCGCCAGTTCCTGGTAGGTGTCTCTATGTTGTCGATGTTTTGACTAATGCACGGGTTTGTGCTAAGCATGCTTGAAAGGCTGCAATTGACTCAAATGATGTGAAACTGGTCATTCAATCAAAAGTTAATTTTTGCTTCTCTCATCCCCCACCACGAGAGGTAACCTACATTCACCTTTCAGTAAATATTACTACTATTCTAGATTTATGATCCATCCTTTAGATATGTAATCTTCAAATGTCACTTGTTAATTGTTATTTAGTTGGAACTACGCCTGACTTTTTTTTTTTTGCTAAGTAAAATAATATATTGCAACAACAAACTACAAGATTAAGAGGGGCATACCCCAATCAAAACCAATAAAACATACTAAAGCATCAATACCCACTGCAGGTCAATATGACTAGATGAGCTAGACAACCAGGTAGAAAACTAGAAAAGCAAAAGATCAAGAGATGGGTCTAAGCGAACCCAAACTTTAAATATTTTACAAGAGAATAATCTCTCCATAACCACTCTGTAAATATCTCGAAAAACAACTTAGGTGGAGTGCCCAAGACCAGGGTTATGAATTCTAAAATTTCGCTCCTTCCAGATGTGGTAAACCATAGTTATGAAAAAAAACACTGCTACATACCTCCTATTTCCACTGAGAGGAGACACAGCCTAATTGCCCAGTTGGCATTGGGACCAAGTCGCAGAAAACTGAAATGGAAGCGCACTTCTAATAAGATCATAGTACGGGCAATCAGAGAGCAAGTGATGAATAGACTCAGGTCTCGAATTGCACAACACACGTGAAGAGTCAGTATGCATACCAAACGTAAGCATTCTATCCCTTGTAAGAAGCCTATTTTTAATGGCAAGCCAAGTCACAAATGACCACTTAGGGACATATAGAGTGTCCCAGATGAAACTCCACCAAGGCACAACTTGGGTTCTATTCCTAAGAGATGAGCATATAGAGGAGAGCTTAACATGTTTTGATATAAGCCTGTCCCAGGTAATATAATCATTCCTGGAAATCTGCACCTACTGCACTGTATTTCTCACATCATCAATGCCCATATGATTCGATATAGGGAGGTCCCAAGTTCCATTACGAAGGTAAACATTGATAGCCACCAAACTAGTTGAATTAGCTATATCGGACACCAAAGGAGAGATATGTAGTAATGGTTTATGATTTGCCCAAGGATCATGCCAAAAGAGAAAATTAGAATTCTCACAAATATTATACCAAATGAATCTGAGAGCCAAATATCGAGCATTTAAAATCTTCCTTGCAATCCAGGAACATTTGTAAGGCAACTTTGCAGTCCAGAATACTTTATTCCTAAGAAGAGATTTATGAAACCATACCACCCAAAGAGAATCTGCAGAAGGTTGAATTAATCGCCATACCTGATGATAAATGGAAGCAAGATTCCATTCAAACAAATTTTTTATCCCCAGGCCACCCTCGGACTTTGGCTTACAACAATCTTCCCAACTGACTTTATAGTGGCATTTACCAGATTCTTTATGAAATCCTCCCCAAAGGAATTTAAAGATCAAACTGTTAAGCTTTTTTAAAACAGCTTTGGGTAAGAAAATATACATACTCCAATACCCAACAATGCTGGCAAGAATTGTTTTTATTAATTGAAGACGTCCAGCAAAGTTTAAAAAGCATGCAGTCCATGATTCCACTCTACTGCACAGTTTAGATACTAAGACATCACAGTCCCTGGTATACAAACTACCTGTAATGAGAGGCAGACCAAGGTAACAGATTGGGAGAGTGCCTTCCTGAAACCCGGTGAAGGTGAGAATCGAAGTAGTTGTTGGGTTGCAGCAATATCACTTCCAGGATAAAATAGCACAGATCAATCCGCTCACAGTAACGACAATGATCAACAGCGACCAGCACCTCAGTTCGCCTAAGAACTATGTATTTAATCTGTATGTATTGAGAGAGAAACAGAGAAGAAGATAGTTGCTAGGGTTTTCTGAGTTACGTATATCGCTCACGCTCTATTCTGTCAAACGTTTAGTTTTGTATATATAATACAAAATAAAACGTAACAAACCAAATAAAATCGTAACTGCAGATATATGTCACCAGGATTTAATATCAGTTACAACATTAGTAGTTAACTGGTCCATCAGGATCTAAACCAAGTACTGGTTCATCAGGAGTTAAAGTAAATCCTGACCCAGTACATTTAGCTGTTACAAATAAATTATGATAATAATCAGGTAATAAAATTCCTCGCCCAGGTCGCCTCGCGTACGCGAGACGCCGAGACATTCGCCCAAATCACCCTTCGACCCGAGTCGTGTTGTGACGTGGCGAGGCGAGGCGGGCGGCGGCGGCGCGCACGTGTGCGCGCGCGCGTGTGAGGCACACAATAACACCATGCACACTCACATGCCTTAGTAGTTGTACACTACTCTTGCACATATTACTATATAAAGCCACCAACCTCTCATTACCAATTCTATGTGGGACACGAATTCTTTCAACTTAAACAATCCACATAACCCATTACAAGCAGCCTATTTCAACTCAATTTATTTATGGATTCCACTAAGAAAATGTCTTAGATCCAAACATGAAAGTTTAAGTCCTCATAACAAAGAACAACCTCCAATTGTTAGTTTCCGGAAATTCCATCAAGAACATATCTAAAATATGCCTCAAACTTTCCATTTTCTAACAGTAGCAACCTCAGATCTCACGTTGGCAAAGAAACAGATAGATTTTTCCTGATTAGGAACTAGGCCTGAGCAGCTCTTGAAGAGATTCACACCTTGCATAAGGGCAGAAACCGAGCAAAGATCACCCTCGACTAAACAGAAAAATGTCATCTGCAAATATGATGTGATGAAGGTTCACTTCCTTAGTTCTCCAATGATATTTAAACCCAGGGACATCAACTATTTTATTTAAACACGTAGTGAGAACCTCCATTGCCATGACAAAAAGATAAAACTCTCCTTTAAAAAACCCCTCCAAGCTACCATTTAATTTGACAAAGAATATAGTGGAGGTGACACACGCTTGAATCCAATTGATGAATTGTTGCGGGAAACCCATTCGTCTTAGAACATTGAATAGGAAACCCCAATTAAGAGAGTCAAAAGCACACCTAGGCTGCCCCGAATTAAGATGGTAATCCTTACAAAGAGCTTCGACTAGAAAAATGTTATCTCCGGTAGATCGCTTGGCAACAAAAGCAGACTGTGTGGGAGAAATCAAAGAGGGGATGACAGCCTTTAGTCTACCAGCAAGCATCTTAGAGATGCATTTATACAAAACATTGCAACAAGATATCGGTCTAAAATGTTGCATCTCAGAAGGGTTGGCCTGCTTAGGGACAAGACAAATAGAAGTCGCGTTGACAATTTTTGGTAGCCTTAATGAGTCAAAGAAAAAGAGAATAACACGAGTTACATCAGACCCCACGATATGCCAAGTGGATAAGTAAAACTCAGAAGTAAACCCATCAGGTCCTGGACTATGATTCTTGGCCATTTTCTTCAAATTATTGATCACATCAGCAGCAGAGAAGGGGGCATTTAAAGTAGAGCATTGTTCCGTAGTTAAAGAAGGGAACACAATATCCTCTGGGAAATCAGCAACTACAGAGCTATGACCTAGCAGTTGTTTGTAATATGTAGTAGCAACTTGAGCCATTCCTTCATGGGAATTATGAACCTCACCATTCGAATCAATCAAGGATAATACCTTATTTGTATTCCATTTTCCTCTACAAGCATTGAAGAAAAACCTGTAATTTCCGTCCCCATTTTTCAACCAGTTTACCCGAGATTTTTGTTTAAGAAAGGCCTCCTCTAAATGAAGAGCCTCGGAATAGGTTTGAATAAGAGCTTTCTCCTCCTCAAATTGGGTAGAAGAAGGGGCGAGCGGCATAGCATTCTGAAAATCAACAAGATCGGTCCTTGCGTTATTAACCACGTGATGGAGATCACAAACTCTGCTATTAAGAGCTTTCAACACATGCTTGACTCTCTTCAATTTAGTGGTGAGAACAATGAGATAACCAGGATGATCAATGAGATAGACTTAGAAACGTCCTGAAAATCAGGATGATCAATGAGATAGTTGAAGAACTAAAAAGGCTTAAAATGCTTTGGAAAATCCAATCCTAGAGTTGTGATTGCTGGGCAGTGATCAGATAACCCCTAGCCTGAAAATCAGTGATCGAACAGGGTAAAATATTGTACCAATGAGAGTTAACCAGGACACGATCCAATTTTCTAAACTTCATATGTTCAATATTGCAGTTCCACCATGTTAAAAAATGCCCAGTACTTCGGAGATCGGTTAAGCCAAGCGACAAAGTGAAGTTTTTAAACTCTGTCATATCAGGGGTTCAACTAACATTACCCCCTTGTTTCTCATCTGTAGACAGGCAAGAATTGAAGTCACCACAGATAGCCCATGCTTCATTAGAGATACTGGCAGAAAGAGTAGAGAGATCAGCCCAAAGGACACGATGCTCCAAATCAGTGTTGTATCCGTAAACAAACGAGATGTAAAAACATATATTATATTGCAGCAAAGTAACAGAGCAAGAAATGTGTTGTGCAGAAGATGCAAGCACATTGACAGCCCAAAAATCGGGATTCCACCCTAGCCAAATACGGCCTCCCGGATGGTAATCGTAATTGAACAACCACCTGAATCTCAGGGATATCTCAATAGAGATAGACTTAGCAACGCTCTTTTAAACATGAGTTTCCATGAGACCAATCAAGGATATTTTATTATTCAAGATGAAATCCTTGATATAGGCAACCTTTTTGTTGAGGCCACAAACGTTGTAAGAACAAAAAATAGTCATAAAAAACTATGAATGTGGGTGGGGGTTTCCGGAACCCCTCTTCATCCTCTTGTGCACCTTTGAATTCTTATTACCTTATTTTCGGGGTACCCCATCCACGGTAGAATTTGTGAACTGTTGAGGTGAAGGAGACCCAGTAGATAAGCTATGAGAGGCAGTAGGTTTCCTCTTAGCTTTCACCTCAGTCCATCCTACATCATCATCTTTGTTTTTGAGAGGTGAGTCACCTGCAACCTCGACAGGGGCAATGTTATTTGGATCCTCCGCCATATCAGCTGAAGAGCTAAAGGCAATATTTGTCTGCCCTGCATTTACATCCTTAACATTAGCTTCTTCAGTATTATTATGAACCCTGGGTTCTATAGGGACCTTCCTGACCCATTCACGTTTACCAGTAGGACAAACATTAATAAGATGGCCCAAGGAATTGCAATGGGTACAGAACAGAAGTTTGTTGATATAAGTTACTTTCACTTCAACATTGGATTTATCCGGGTCAACCACCGAGATAGAGCTCGGTAAAGGATCACCTACTTTGTATTGTACACACATTTTAGCAAAAGGAAGGATTTCCAGTTGCGATGTAAGGCTATCAGCCCCAAGCGGGACACCAATAACACTAGCAACACGACTCAAACCTTCTTGCGTCCAATAAAAATCCGATAATTGCTTAGTTTGATCTAGACAGGTACCCAATTGGTGAGGACAATGGGTCGTTGATCAAAGTACCAAGTACCTTGAGAGAGAACAGTATTCTTCTCGTTCATCGAGTTGAATTTGAAAACAAACGTGGAGTCATTTTTCTGTGAGACCAATACAAGCCCCCTCTTTTTCCGAGCTGTATTCGCAATCTCCTTAACCCTACGATAAGGTAAAGTAGCTTTAGTGAATTGTCCAACAATACATCGCTTAAATTTATCAGCCCCTTTCTGCAGAATGTCACATAATCAAATGAAACTTCATGAACAGGTCCACACGGTGACTTAAGAACCGAGGACCAAGATTTTTTCTCCGAAGATTTAATCCCATCAGTATCATTCTTGGGCCCTGGGCATTCTCTCACAGGGACTGGTTTTTTGGGGTTACTCTTTAGAGTATCAACACCACTACCACCAGTTGTCTCATTTGAAAAAAATGGTAATCCATACTCATCTCTTCCACTTATGAATCTTGTAGGGTCTGCACTCCCTATATTGAACTGTGCATCATTTAATAAGGACTCTTTCTCAAGAGCAGCCATGGACATTCCCTTTTTCGCCAACAAGCACTGCATATCTTGTAGTTTTCTCCTAATTGAAATTAGTTCTTGTCTCTCATCTTTATTAATCATGAAAACAGCTTTGGCAACACGATTCACCGTATCTCTTTCCATTGCAGCTCTGTCATCCTGACTTAATAATTATGCAACTGTTTTGTTATTTCAACATTCCGGTTGAGCGAAAGGCATGCTTGATAGCACTTGTTCTGTTCTTCTTAAGACTATATACACTACAAATGATATGCCTCTTTTTAGGCATACTTGCACTTTACTTCTTTCAGCTTGAAATTCCTAGTTGGCTTCTCCTTGTCATATAAACGCTTTTGATTGAAAGCTTCGAAGTTAATATTTACAAACTCACAGGTCCTCCTGGAGTTATCCTGGAGTTAATAAAATAGTTATTGAAGCGACCATATTCATGACAAATCAGAGTCCCGCTTATCCCAACACAAGCTTTGTACACCTTTTATATACAAATATAGTTTTACATCCAAACAAATTTATATTTCACAGCTCCATGAGAATTAACTCCCAAGCCCGAAATCACTAGGATTTACAACATCTACATTGTTCTTGTCCAATAAAAAGAACAAGCAAAGCTAGTCATTTCCTTCACAACAGAATGATGAACTATTTTATACAAGGACTCTCGGTTTATATGCAGATATTAAGTGGTTGAGTAAAACATGTACAAATAAAAGGGTTACAGTTAATTCGGACTTAGGAATCATCTTTTCCACCCAGCAATACCAGTGGTGGCAGGCGCCATGCTCGATACAGATAAACCGCGGTCATACATACGCTGAATCTCTTCTCTGTACACCGGCAATGACGTATCGGGGATGGTTGGGGTTAGTTCTACCACATCCCCCATTCTCAGTTTGCAGTTGGGATCATTCACGGATTCGTGGTTCAACCTCGGACGCAGTTCTTCCTTCACCGATATTCCATATGGGGACCACCTAGCGAAACCCCTGCCAGTTCTTTCAAGCAAATCACTGACAGTAGAATTGGCCGGAAACTCCTGAACTGACATCTGTTAAGCGAACAAAAATTGTTAATAATAGTGTAATGATGATTTTAACTGCGCCTAAGAAACATATGCTTCAAGCAGCCTATATATCATATTCTTCCTTGCAGAATTTTCTGTCAACTAATTGATCACACATGCAGATAATTATTTTTTATTCCTTCTTAGACGGACGTCGTTGACTTCATATAAACTCTGAATACTTCGACAATGAGAAGATAAAAAAAAAAAAGAGGATCAATTAGTACAAGTAACAAACCTTATCGTTTTCAATCAAAATGATAAAAACCGGTCCATCAGCTCCACAATAAGGTTTTAAGCTGTGTGGACAATTCTTGGAATGTGAAGGGAAAGTGCAGGGTGGCTTTACTGATTGACCATAAGCCATGGTTGATTGGTCTTTCACCATGGTTTCACATTGCCATGTAACAACCCAGCGCGCCCACTCAACCATCTGATGTACGAATGAAGAGTATTTACAATTGCCTTCTTTGTATCTCCAATGAGCTGCAATGCCAAATTCTGCTTGCAGGTGCATTTTTTTCGTTCTAATCTGAACTTCCAAGGGAAACAAATCTTCCCCCGCTACTACAGTGTGCAAAGACTGATACCTGCAGAAAGAAGAAAACATATTTTTCAGTATAAGACTCCCACCAGAAAGATTGTGCTTGTGCTTGCCGCAATAAATAAGTGTCTACTTGCTACTGCTAGGTCATGGTTTAATCCCTCAAAACAGACTCTCTCTCTTTTTTTAAAAGGGCAAGTCCTGCATACATCGAGACCTTTCCCCGCTTATGAGGGAGCCTTGTGCACTACGTAATACCTTTATTTAAGTATAAGATTTCTACAAATATATATCTGTAAAATTTAGAAGATAATTAACATATTACTTACCCATTACACTTGGGATGGATTATATAGTCTTTGAACTTTCCAGGTACTTGAGACCATAACTGATGAACAATTCTTAGCGCCTGATAGCAGTCATCCTCATTTTCAACTATCAATCGCAGCCCGTGAATGTCATGAACTTCATCCATACTTAGCTTCTTTCTGCATACAATATCAGATATATAAAAATTTCATTCAAATTAGCAAAAAAATATCTTATATTGCGAATTTTTTTTCGGTTTTTGACAATTGGGGGTAGTTAAAATTGTGTTCAATAAAATTTGTAAATTTTGGCTCTTTTTTCTTAACCAATCCTTCTGCATTTTTTTTCCTAAAATGATAGACAGGCCCAATTATTAATTAGATCATAAAGAATACCCACCAAATTCAGAATCTAATGTCTATTATTACCTACTGTCTAAGCACACACACTGCTCATTTTTCAGAAAAATGCTTACAGACATACATTTTATATAAAGAAAGAGATCATACTTTAACATCTTGCGGTGGATGCTATACAAGCTTTTGTGCCGCCCTGACAGAACATGATAAGAAATGGCTCCGTCCTTGAGAGCAGTCTCCAGCCTCTCAGCGGATAACGTGATCTTTGTCTCATCAAAGGATTTCATAAGTTTGGAGGACAAATCTTTGTGCTGATCAGGATTAAGATGTTTAAAACAGAGATTTTCCAGCTGTTCTTTCCAACTAGAGATGCCTAAACGGTTAGCAAGTGGAGCAAATATCTCCAATGTTTCCTTGGCAAACCTCTTTCGTTTGCTCAAGGGTAAAGCATCCAGGGTCATCATATTATGCAATCTATCTGCCAATTTTATGAGGACAGCCCTAGCATCAGCCATAGCAAGGAACATCGTGTGTAGCCGATCAGCCTCAACGGTTTTACTTGCTGTATTGCTTTCTCGGGCAAGCTTGCTCAATTGACTTAACTTAGACACCTATATAAAATACAGCATATGACAAGTTGTTACCTTTAGATGGAATTTGATATACTGATCATATAAACATTTTGAAAAACAAAAAAGAAGCTCCAAAAAGGCTGTAAACATCTGCATATGTAAAATGATGCATGCTTATGATAATCACAGAGAGACTCCTAAATAAAAGATAGAGCAAAAGATAATCTTATAGTCCACCAAGAAGATCACTCCAGCATAAACATACTGATATAAACATGTAAATGCATGGAGACAATTTCAACGTGAAGTGATAAAGTCATCCCTTATGCATGAGCAGAGTACAAAAAACTGCAGATGCATCTGCACCTCCCATTAAGATACATAAATGATACATTGTAATTAATTTTGCAACCCTAAATTACCAAACTATGTAGAGTCAACAAAGAAAATTTTGAAAGGAATTACTGTGACAAGTCGTAACACAGCTAACATTTAACACTAAAATAAAAGGTCATACCCCTTCTACCAGATCAGCAATCTCAGCTCCAAATGTCCCGAAAATATAGTCAAAAGTCATAAAAGAATCATCAAGTGTGTCATGGAGAAGACCCGCTGCAACTACAGTAGAATTGGCACCTATTACCGCAAGAAAAATTGCGGTCTCCACACAATGTTGTAAATAAGGATCACCACTTGCCCGCATCTGCAATATTTATAAAATTCACTTACAAAAAACCAAAATTCTAACAGAAAACATTGTGTCATACTAAGTAACCAAATGTCAAGTATTTGAGCCTCAGTTGAGGCAAATATGTGCGCAAGTATTTAAATTTGTTATAATTGATTTTACCCAAAAAAAACATTTCAAGAGCCGAAAATATTATACCTGCCCTCTATGAGCTTTCTCAGCCTCCTGAAAAGCCTTAACAACAACATCATCACAAAATACACTATGTCTCGACTGCGCATTCACCAACAAATCGTTGGCAACACAATGATCCTCAACAAAACTATCCTCCAAGTTAAAAGTTAACTCGTCCACTAGAACCGTATCACGGCACATTTCAATTCGACGTAAATCATACTCAACACTAACATTATGTCCAACAAATCCATTAAATGATCTCTTAATCCTCCCATCACCACTATCCTTTGCGAGTTTCGAAAGCGGACTAGAACTAGCCGAAACAGGGCCTTGAAAAACCGAAACAGGACTCGAATCTCGCTTCGTAAACGAATTGAGATACGGCGAGTAACAAAATGAACTAGCTAAATCTTCTTTTTTGTCGTGGCGTAAATCATCAATTAGGCCTGTACAGCTAGATGATGAAGCGTGTTTGGATGAGAATAGATACGAGAGGCCGCCGATCATCGGTTTTTGAGACGATGATCGGGAATTTATGTCGAAATCGTGGGATGAACATGGAAACGGCGTCGTATTAGGTGGATTTGCATATAATGCTATTGTTGGAACTGCCATTGAATCTGAAACCCTAAACCCCCAATTTAAATGTCAACACAAGATGAAAATGAATGTAAAAGAAATGAAACTAAGAAAGATTGAATTGAAAGAATTAAAACAACAGCACAATTTGAAACTTATAAATCCTATTTATAGAAAATTTACAGGAGATATTTATTTGTATCTTAGTTGTGACTTGTTTTATTATCTAACAGATAAACAAATGGAGTATAATTTAGGTAGTTGTTAACGGGAAAACAGGTGGAATTACCAAAATGTCCATCAACTGAGGTTAAAATCACGAATATTGTAAAGGGTGTTCAAGTAATGGTCGTCGACTACAACCTTTGGTGTGATTAACTTATAAAATTATTGTGAGTTGGTGTTAGCTAATCAGGTTTGGATAATTTAAATTAACAGATAAAAGGCAATAGTATAATCTTTAGTATATCTGATGATTACAAGCTTTGTGGAGTCCACTTAGTTCTTTTTTCAAAATAGTATATAAATAATATTTATTTTTAGATTAATTTCAAGACCAAAAATTATTTCTAACTACTTAAGCTATTTAATGACGCTTCTGAGTTCACTTAATCAAAGAGCCCACTTAGTTTGTTTTTTTTTTTGAATAATTTGGCACAAATGAATATTTATTCTTAACAAATTTTGGAGATGCTCACGAATCAAATTCAAAAACTAAAACAGTGAAAGATAAAAGATAAGTTCTTAACCGCTCAAGAATCCGCTTAGTTAAAAACATGTTAAGAGGGCAAGTTGTATAGCAGACGGTGACGACGGATTGCACTTACAAAAAGACTTGCAGACACATGCACGCAATGAGGCAGAAGACGTTAATTCAACGAGTCATTATCCTAGTAGGCCTAGTACCGTTTGCTAACCACTTAACCATGCAGGTTCCTTTTTCTTTGTTTCGGTGCCACCGATGACTCCTCTTTTGTTGCTTCTTACTCAACACAGCCAATCTCTTCAATTCTCAAGCGTTCAGATCGTCGAAATTTCAATTGAGGTTGCTATGTTCAAATTCAACACATGTCTGATGTCTCCTATTGTATGTTGGTTCTTTCTTATTTTAATTAATTCTACTCTAAAGTCTGACCAATAAATACACTACAAGTCAATGTAAAACCAGAGAACAATTGATGGATTAATTGAGTCATTTTATTTTAATTAAAATTACTAAATTATCAATAAGACAATAACTTCATATTCAATTTAACAAAAATAATTTAACTTCATATCTGATTATGCTTTATTAATTATATTTAACTTATTATTACTTTTTATTAGTTTTATTATATCTATTACTCTCTCATTATTGCATATTAAATTTTATAACAAGTTTTGCATATATTAATTAGATAAGTTTATCTATTAATATGTATAATTTTTTATACAATATAATTTGTTAGGATTGGAATAACAAAAATTATCAACAACTTCAATTTAACGTATTAAGTATCTTATTTAAAATTTAACAATAAAATATAATATAAAATATAATTCAATTCACTTGGGATCGGGGTCCTGGCACATCCCAGAATCCTTAGTTCAGGCTAATTAATGTGTTCTGTAAAATTATTTTCCCTCTCTACGATTAGCAAAAGTAACTCCAGATCCCAGAATGCTGAGTTCACGACGTATTGTATTGTATAAAATTATTTTCACGATAATATACGTATTGTATTGCGTAAAATTATTTTCACTCGCTGCTAGTAAAGTTGGTTAAGACTACTTATTTTAAACACAACAACCAGATTCAAATCCAAACTGGTAGAGCTATTATTTCTCTTTTCTTTTTTTAAACAAGGTTTTCAAATACAATTGTCTATTACTTCATATTTTAAATAACTACTTTATTTAATTTTTAATTTTTAAAAATTTTATATTATGAGGGATTTTTTTTAGACCCTCCACTATTTAGATTTTGGGTCCGTCACTGATTGAACTCAATATAAAATTATATGTATTTGTAATATTTAAAATTATATGTAATTATGTACTATTGATTAATTTGACATGAGATTCAATTTTCATTCATAAACAATTTTTTTTGTTATGAAAATTAGAATTTAAATAAAAAATTTATGTAAAATTTTATGATATTTTTTATTTAATTTTTAGTATTGAAATCAAAATATAAAAAGATTATCGGTCATGAAATATTAAGAGACAATGAAAATCGTTTTTCCTCTCTTTTCGCTCCCTTCTCTCTCCTCCTCTATCTCCCCAAAAAACCACTTTCACACTTCAACTCTTCGTCTTCCCTAATCCTCTTTTTTTGCTTCGGTATGTGTCTGGGTACCTATACCTATTCCTTGTCATTACCCCTCCGTCTCTGCCTCGTCATCCGGTTACCATTCCCCCTTCTTGGTTCTTATCTAGACCCTTCCTGGATTTTTTCACTTAGAAATTATGTTTTCATATTAAAAAACTCTAGAATCAAGGTTCTTGGTTGCTTCAATTGATTCATCGAGACCCTTGCATGCGGATCAAGTGCTTACTCTTAGAGAACGCAATCAAGGAAACGAAGAGCAGACTGATGGTGTTGTGCTAGACACTAAACCTGTTTTATCTAATGGTTGGCAAAGAGACTAGGTATCTTCTAATCTTGTTAACATTTTGGATGTTTTAGACATTGCTCTTGAGGAGAATGTTTTTACTAAGCGAAATGGGGTAACTCATGTTAAATCGAGTGTGAAATTTTTGCATAATTCGACTATGAATTGGGTTTTTTTTGTTCTACCTCAATTTGATGTTTTCTTTAAGTTTGAAGAGATTAAAGTTCTTACTTTGAATATGTTCAGTTCTTTAGGTCTTATTAATGTGTTTAATCACTTTGAGGGATTTCTGGTGTTTTGATTTAGGAATTCTAATTATATGAATCAAGTATTGAGTAATAGCCCTATGGCAACAGGGCACTGTGTGTTTATTTAAAAGCATGACATGAATATTTCCGAGACAGTAACGAGAATGATAAGGTGAGGGTTTGGGTGCATTTTTCATATGTTCAATTCCTTTATTGGACTATGTGGGTTTAGCTAGGGATGACAATCGGGTCGGATCGGCTCGGGTTTGCTGAATCCAAATCCAAACCCGGATTTTAATACCGTACCCGAACCCGACCTGAATCCAAAAAATACCCGAAAATTGATATCCAAACCCGATCCAATGGATTTCGGATCAGGTTTGGATATACCCGAAACCCGAAAATATTTGGATTGGATTTGGATAATATTCGAAACCTGAAATCCTAAATTCATATCTGAAACCCAAAAATTTAAATCCAAAATTATAGATTTTAATATAAAGATTGTTTAATTTGAAGATAAAAATTGAGTATTAATGATAAAAATTTACCAGTAAACATAAACACATATAACTCAAAATTTCTAAATTGCGATAACTGCGAATCTTCTTAAGTCGTCATGGAATTGTTAATTGCTCGACATAATAGTTAACATATTACGATTGTGTGTGCATACCCTAATTTTTAGGATTTTTTTTTATTATTAATCGGTTTTTTATAATTCCACTTTCTAATAAGTGAAAATATTTAATGTATATTAAATAGTATATATAATATATATTATAAAATCATAATATATAAAATTAAAATTTTTATGATATTACAGAACATATACAATATATTATAATATATAATATATAAATAAATAAATCTATATATATAATCGAGTTTATTCTCGAGTTTTGGATTCAGATCGGGTTAGATTCAGGTTTCGGATTTCGGATCGGTAAACATAAAATCCAAATCCAAAAAATTTCGTGTTTAAAAATTAAATCCATATCCAAATCCAAAAAATCGGGTTCGGTATATCTAAATTTTCGTGTTTTGGATCGGATATCCATCAGATCGGATTAATTTACCATCCCTAGGTTTAGCTATTGGAACCTCAATTGTTATGGCAAAAGATAGTGATAGAGCTGCTGATAGGAATGAGCCAATCCAGGAGGATCGAATGTTGATTGAAGTGGAAGTCTTGGACCCTCCAAAGAACTTTATCATGGTTGCTGCCTATGATGTTAATAGGAAATTCATGGTTAATTTTAATAACCTATTAGAGACCGCCTTTGTGTGAATATTGTTGTTCTGTTCATGGTGGTGTGGTGTTTGTGCTTTTCTACAAGAGATCTTTACGAATGAAATGGAGGAACTGCTGCCTTTTAAGTGAAACCGGGAAATGTGGGATGCTAGTCAGTATCGAGATAATGTCAATGTTTCGGACAGTGATGTGGAAAGCTCGCGATTGGAGAATGCTAAATTTGATTATGATGGATTGGACAGAGTATGGAACTTGATGATGGTAACTCTGATGACTCTACTATGATGGCTATACAGGTCCGGGAGCAAGCTATAGGGAGATGGAATGCAATGTTAAGTGTTAGGTCCTGATAAGTTTGTAGAAGGGAGGTTGAATACAAACTATACCGTTTAATCGAATTTGTCCGTTTTAGAATAAAACAATTTAGGAACAAATTATTGCAGAATAAAATGAAACAAGATTCAAGTTAAATAAAACTCTATTAAACTTTAAGGGTGTTACAAATATGGTATTGATTACAAGATTGGATCTCAAACTAATTAAAACAAATCTAGAATAAATTCGACATGAATTTATCTATTTTTGTAATAAAAAGATATAACAATAAATGATAATTTGAGATACGTTCTAGGGATAAAAATCCGCTAGATAGTCAAAGCAGTACAAGTGAATGAATTCTAGTGGTTTAGATTTAACACTATGATTTTTAAAATTAATTCACTGAAGAAAAAGCTCCGGAGTTCTTTTGTTGTTCTTGACAGAAACTTTCTGATAAAATGTAATGTTGATATTTGTTCTGTCTTGATCACTTTACTTTTGATAAAGTTAATCCACTTGACAATCTACACGTTCTCTCTTCTGGAATGACTATGAAAATAGTCTAAAAAGACTATTTTTAAGCCTGAAATGACTATGCTTTATACTGGAATGACTATGAGAATTTAGGAGAATTAATTTAGAATAAACTAAAATGAACTTGGATGACTACCGGGATGACTATCCCTTGATAGTCCTTCCAGTTCATTTTTAATTAAAATGACTTGGAATGACTACCGGGATTACTATCCTTGATAGTCATTCCAGTTCATTTTATTTAAGTAATTCTAATTCTAATTCTATTTTAAATTAATTCTAATAATTAATTTATTTTATAAATTAATTCTGATGAATTAATTTATTCAATAAATTAATTACTTAATTTATTTGTTAAATTAATTCTGAAGAATTAATTTATTCAATAAATTAATAACTAATTTAAAAGAGAATTTAAATTCTTACAAGATAGCATAACCAATCCTTGAACCACTTGAACTGCTGAAGAATATCCATTGTCTGAGGTTGTCATTTGATGCACTGTCTGGTTCATAAATGACTAACTTCAATGTCTGTTCTTCATCTTGACTTTAAGTTGTGGTCCATTGTCTGCTTTTGACTGTTGTTCAACCTTTGTAACCTGTATATTTTCTGTCACAAATCTGAAACCTCTTTCACTTTAATAAATCCACTTCTTTGAAGACTTCACTGAGGCTTGATCAAATAATTGAATTTCTTTCAATGTAGTATTACTTCAAGTCTGTAGGATGACTTTAATCTGTATTTTTCTGACAGATATGATCTTCTGAGATTCATGTGACTGTGAGAATTGAATTATTATTTACTTATTACAAACTTGTTTAAGTTAAGTTGAATCCTCGATGTAAACAAATAGGCCTAAACATATGTCTTTCATTAAGAGAGATTACCCTTTTACAGGGCTCTGTTTTTTAGCACTCAGGGGATACTCAAAGCGTAACTCCGGGAGACTGGAAACTAAGCATTTTGAAGACAGGTGTATGATCAAAGAGGGAGGCCTTAACAAAGTGAATGACAATGCTGGAAGGATAGCT
Source organism: Heracleum sosnowskyi (assembly GCA_030848705.1). Lineage (NCBI taxonomy): Eukaryota > Viridiplantae > Streptophyta > Magnoliopsida > Apiales > Apiaceae > Heracleum > Heracleum sosnowskyi. Next base: position 44,688,530 of record CM061244.1, read on the forward strand.
GGACTTGTCACCCAGGGTAGCTCGACACCTGCTGCCATTAGGGAAGCTATGAATGCAGAAGATGTAGATGTGCGTGGTAAAATAGGCAGGGGAGGTTGTGGACCTATTGATGGTGTAGAGATTAGCCTCTTTACTACTCAGAATGAAGATGTGGGTTAACTATTGATCCTGGTTCTTGTTTTGCTTTGTTTCAATGTAATTCTAATTTGTGAACTCTGTGAATTTGTTCATGATATTTGTTTGTCCTTGGACAAGTGAGAACTTTCTCCTTTTGGAACCTGATTTCTTTTGAATTTTCATTTTTTTAATATATAAAATTAGATGCGTTACAAAAAAATATATTAAGGGATGATGCTAGTAATATCGAGATTTATAAAATAGAAAGGAACATTTTGAATCAAAGCTTTCGAATAAGATATACTAGCCTATAACTCGTTCTTTGCACGGGCCAATTTAACAATAATTTTAAAATTTACTGTTATAATTTTTGAGATTTTAGTACTTTTGAAAATGATACATTTTTTAAAAAAATTTAAAATTACTACTTCAATTCTTAAAATCTAAAAGAATTTATAAATTTTATAAAAGTTTATTAGCTTAGTAAGCATATCAGTTAATATAATCGTTCAAATTATCAATATATTTTGTGATAATAATATAAATCTAAAAAAAAATCTAAAAAAATGGATTTTTGAATTCTAATCATAGTATAGATGATATAAATTAAAGAGTTTGTAATTATGTAATTTATATAATTTAAATTATTTTTTTATTAAATTATATGAATTTAATTTATATTTTGCTTTTTGCTTTTTTGGAAGGTGTTAACAAACATTATGTTAACCAATCAAATAAACCTTGTTTCGCTTATAATACTAAAAATGCTACCTTTTTTGAAAAAAATAAAAATTACTAATTTAATACTTCAAATCTAAAAAAACTTATAAATTTTATAAAAGTTTAGTAATTTAGTAACCATGTCAGATAAGGTAATTGTTCGAATTATGAATATATTTTTGTCATAACAATATTTATATAAATAAAAGCATTTCAAAAAAGAAGTCAGATTTTAAAAATAACTTATAAATTTTATAAAATTTAATAAAATTTTAGTAGCTAGTAAAAATGTAAGTCAAAGTAACTGTTGGAACCAGTTTTCTGCCGGGTTGTATTCCAGGAAGCTCTTCGGGTCGACCTGTCGAAAGAGAAGAATGCGAGGGATTGGGCCCCCGATTCACCTCCGGTGTGAGAATAAGTTAAAGGTTCCAATTAGGTTTAAATGAACGTGTAAGTATTTGTGAGCGTAAAAATGAGTATTAACCTGAACGTGAAACCTATCATGTGCCTTTATAGGCACTCTGGTACCGGCTCGCCCGGATTGTTCGGGAGCAACCGCCACATACGTGGTCCTGTTCTTACGCCTGAATAGTCGGGTGACTCGGTCAAAGCAACGGTCAGATCCAACGGACCGATCCGAAGGAATGGGCTGTGACCATTCGTCCCAATTAGTACTCGACCCAATCGCTATTCGGCCCAATCCCAGTTGGGCCACCAACATGTCCCTGGACTTCGGTCGGATTTGTTAATGCGTTCGGAGTCCTAGCTTTCCACCTCTCTTCGGGATGGATTCCAACAGTTTCGTGCTTATCCGTTGTGACACGTCACCTAGAGAATCGTGCCGTAATTAATAATGACAGCCGTAATTTCTTGAGATTAGTGTTGGATCATCACCGTTGAATCCCAAACGGCTTTGATCGCACGATCAAGATTAAACGTACGCGCTTTACTGTCCAAACGTCACATTCTTCCGTATAAATAAAAGAAATTCCCCCCAAACATCGTCACTGATACATTCAAAAGCAACCTTATTTTGCCGGTTTCTCTCCAGCACCTCTGTTTGCAGATATCGACGATTTCACTTGACAAGTTCGAATCCTCCTCAAATTCCTATGACCAGTAAGTTTTATGTATTCCACTGCGCAATTTCCCATTTCATGTTGAGCTTTTCCGAATATGTCCACTATAATTTAGGCATAATAGTATTTTTGCTTTGGGTTATACTTGCTGTCGAAAATGTAGCCATAATTAGGTCGGTAGTCAGACCAGTAGATAAATTCATCCTAAGAACCATTTTCGAGGCCAATTTGTCCCTAGAACGATCTTCGGAATGAATTCGTCCTTAGAACAACCTTCGGGACGGGTCAACCCTTAGAGCAGTCTTCGGGCTGCGTAGTTCCTTTAGAGATTTCTCTTTTTCCATTGGCTTAGAAGCTAGTAATTCCCCGACCGATCCAAGCCCCCTGTACTCGGCGACCACTTTTCTTTTCTTCTCTTTCTTGTTCATGTCCGAGTACAAGGCTAATTTCTTCATATTAATGCAGGAATTATGGATCGGTCGGCTTCTACATCGGGACAGTCTCCCAGATCCATATCCCCGGAAAGATACCCCTTTCATGATATTGATGAATTCCCTGCGGCGAATCACCCTACTCGGTTGTCTGAGGACAGGGTGGCTAAGATACCGAAAGAGTTTGATATCCCGACCGGTGCCTGGCATACGTATCTGCCGAGAGTTGCTGACCGGATATGGTTCAATCCTCCCGTCCCGAAGGGATATGAGAATGTTGCTACCGGGATTTCTGAGGCTGCTTTGAAATGTGGTTTCCGGGTCCCGATGCTCCTTTTGGTGAAGAAGTTGTTCGCCCAGATGGGGATAGCTTTAGGCCAGATGGACCCGAATGGGTTCCTACATATGAACGGCTTTCAATGCCGATGCCTTGCGGCCAACGTCGACCCAACTCCCGCCCTGTTCTGGCATCATCACGACTTCCGCAAAAACGGTAAGAGTAAGGGTTTTTACTCTATCGCCCGACGTACCAATAGGGCAGAGTGGGTAGAAACGAATTCCAATAATAAGGGCAGCCACGACAAGTGGTGTTATATTTCGGGCCCGAAGGTAGGGGCTCTGTCTCAATGGCGGGTGGTCGACCCCACTGTCCAGGTAGTCAAACCCGCGCTATCTGGCGGCGAGTTGCATGAGTACCAACGCTTATGCAATTTTGACATGGGTCGTATCCCTTTAGAGGATCTTAGGGATCGCCAATGGCTTTTCGCCCTATGGGGTAATGGTAACATTCTTCATCCCTTGCACTTTTATACTGCCTTTTATAAAATTACTAATGTCTTTTCGCCCTATGGGGTAATGGTAACATGTGCTTCTGTCTTCCCTTTTATACTGCCTTTTAAAATGTCTAATGCCTTTTCTTTCTTTTTGCAGTGTCTTCTCGCCAGGCTATCGTTGAGCGAAAGAGGGCTAAGTTTGAGGCTGAGCAGGCGGCTCTGGCGGCTAGGGCGGCCGAAGCAGCTGAGGCAGCCAAAGCGGCTGGGGCGGGGGCTGAGACTGATAAGGATCGCCAGGAGGGCGATAAACGGGCGCCTGAGCAATCGGAGCAGGCGACCGAGACTGAGAATGCGGAGCAGGTGACCGAGACTCCCCTGGTTAGAAAGAGGGTTCGGCGGGGGGACGTTCTGAAGACGTACGTCCCTCAGTGGGCGATCTTGGAGTCCGATGTTGTCACCTCGACCGACCCTAAGGCGATCAAGGAGATAGCTCCTGATTTATGCCGGGCTTTGGTGCTTCCGGCTGATCGCCCTAACTACGATCGGTTGGATATCGCCGATGCCTGCGCCGACATGATGGCCTTCCTTTCTTTGGTAATATATTTGCTTTTCCTTTCAATTTCTTGTCCTTGCATTTTTCTAACCAAGGTCTTTTTCCTTATTTTAGGCGACGCCGATGGCTGCTGTCATCACCGACAAGGTGAAGGATATGTAGGGTAGATTCGACCAACTTCGGGAACTGGAGGTTCGGTCGGTCCGATCGGAGGCTGCTCTCCGCCAAGCTGTTGGCGATGTGGAAAGGCTAGAAGGCCAATCTGTGGCGCTAAGGGCTGACCGGGAGGTGATGCAGAAGGAGCTGGATTCCCTTCGGGCTAGGCTGACCCGTCGGAACCTGTCCCTCAAGGCTTCGAGGAAGCTGGCTCGTAAGGAGACCAAGCTGCGGCTGATCGCCGAAGAGCGGTGCTACCAGATGGGCCACGACGAAGTCGTGAGGAGGGCGGCCACCATGGGCTTAGATCATCAGCCCCTGATAGAGCCTGGTTTCAGCGATCCCGTCGGTCGCCCTGATGAGGACGAGCTTCCGGCGGTCTCCTCAGGCGAAGACGAGGATCTGTCAGATTAGGCCTTCGGGCAGTAATATTTCCCTTTGTAGCTTGTACATTATTAAGCCTTCGGGTTTTAACTCTTTGTACTTTATTAAGCCTTCGGGCCTTTTATTAGTGAGTTTTCGGCTTTATTATGCCTTTAACATAATTTATAAATTTTATGTGTCTTTGGCTTATCAACTTCGCCTCAACATAACAAAATTTTATGCGTCTTCGGCTTTCAATCATTGCCTTAACATATTTTATAAAATTTATGTGTCTTTGGCTTATCGACTTCGCCTCAACATAATTAACAAAATTTTATGCATCTTCGGCTTATTTTTGCCTTGACATAATTTATACTTTATGTGTCTTTGGCTCATCAGCTTCGCCTTAACATATAACAAAATTTATGTATCTTCGGCTTATCAACTTCGCCTTAACATAATTAACAAAATTTATGTGTCTTCGGTTTATCAACTTCGCCTTAACATAATTCAATCAGTTTTATGTGTCTTCGGCTTCATTTTGCCTTAACATAATTTAAACAAAATTTAACCATTATATGTATCTTCGGCTTTCTTTTTCGCCTAACATGGTCTGGATTCTCCCAAAGTTTGGTTGTTTGGTTATCCAATCGCCAAATTTATGAAACATTATTCAAGAAGTCTTGTGGCATTTATCATTTCTGGTCGTCCCCAGGTAAATGTCCGACTTATAACATTATAATGCATAACTGATAAAATAAGTAGAACAGGGAAACATGTATTTTATTGATAAATTATTCAACTTTACATGCTTTTCAGAAGAAAAAAAAACTTAGTATGAAGTGAAAATAAGAACTTGAGTGGCGAGCACCTTTTGTTCGGTCATATTCCCCTAGATTGGATGAAGGCTATTGGTAATATCTTCGTAACCTGGAGGCGTGCCATGTGTTCTTGATCGGGTCGCCAGACGTGGTTGCTAATTTGTAGGTACCAGGTCGAACCACCTCAGTCACTTTATACGGGCCTTCCCAGTTTGGCATTAGTTTTCCCTGCTTAGCTGGCATAGATGTCGCCAATTCCCTCAACACCAAATCTCCCACCATGAAGGTTCTTTTCTTTACTCCGGTGTCGTAGTATTGGGCTGCCTGAAGCTGATATTTCAAGTTCCTTAGGTGAGCCGCCTCTCTTTCTTCTTCCAACAAATCCACATTGGCCCGAAGGCCGAATTCATTTGCTTCGACGTTGAATACCTCCGTTCGGTAGGAGTCCAGTCTGACCTCAACGGGAACCAGGGCGTCGGTCCCGAATGCCAACTTAAAAGGTGTCTCGCCTGTCGATGAGCGTGGGGTCGTTCGGTATGCCCACAATACCCAATTTAGCTCTTATGCCCAAAGCCCCTTGGCATCTCCCAGTCGCTTTTTTATCCCGGCGAAGATGATTTTATTTGCGGCTTCGATTGCTCCGTTTCCTTGAGGGTGACCGACCTAGCTAAATTTCTGCTGTATTCCGAAATGCGTCAAGAACTTCCGGAACTTGTTCCCGATGAATTGGGTCCCATTGTCGGATACACAGACCTTCGGGATCCCGAACCTGAGTATGACTTGCTCTAACATGAATTTTTTTGCTGCTTCTTCGGTTATGGTCGCCAGAGGTCTTGCTTCAACCCATTTGGTCATATAGTCGATCGCCACTATGCAGTACTTGGCTTGTTTCGTGCTCTTAGGTAGAATTCCCACGATATCTACAGCCCACATGGCGAAAGGAATGGGGCTTAGGACTGATGCCATTTCTTCTGGTGGCTGCTTCGGGATAGTACTGAATAACTGGCATTGTCGACACTTCTTTGCGTAATCGGCCGCATCTGCTCGCAAAGTCGGCCAATAAAACCCCTGTCTGAGGATTTTGAAGGCAAGTGACCGACCGACAAGATGCTCTCTGCATATTCCTTCGTGAACTGTTTCTAAGGCCAGTATTTGTTCTTCGGGATCCAAACATCGGAGAAGGGGTTCTGTCGCTGACCTTCTATACAACTTGTTACCGATGATGGTGTAGCTTGCTGCCCTGTACTTCACTTTTTGAGCCTCTTTCCGGTCCAGGGGCAAAGTATCTTTTTCTAGATAGGCCCTGATCGGGGTCATCCAGTTAATGCCTTGGTGGATGTCCATGCATTGTTGCTTGTCGATTGAAGGGCTTTTCACTTCAGTCAGGTAGATGGATCCTGTGAGGTTGTGTGTTTCGGCCGAAGCCAATCTTGACAGAGCATCGGCTCGGCTGTTATCCTCTCTCCCTACTTGACTTAATTCGAAGGATTCAAATGAGACCGATGAGTCCTTTACCTTTGCGGCGTAAGCCTTGAGTCGAAGCTCTCTTTGTTCGTACCCTCCTGAAAAGTGCTTCACCACTAATATAGAATCACTAAATGCTCGTAAATTTCTTACCTCGAGGTTTTTGGCCAGGTTTAAACCGGCTAGCAATGCTTCGTACTCGGCCTCATTATTGGTTAGCGGGAAAGTGAATCTTATTGCTTGGCAGATTTCGAACCCGTCTGGACTTGAAAGGATTAATCCTGCCCCACACTTTGACCCGGCTACCGACCCATCTACGAACAATTTCCACTTGCCTGGCGATCGGACCAGCTGCTCTTCGGGAGCTAGGTCTTTTGGTCCTGAAAAATAGCATTCGACCATGAAGTCTGCCAATGCTTGGGCTTTGATGGACGTTCTGGGGATGTATTCCAAATCGTATTCTCCCAGCTCGATGGACCAAGCTACCACCCTTACGGACGCCACTGGTCTTGTCAAAATTTTCTTGAGGGGTTGATCGGTTATAACCTGTACCGTTCGCCCCTGAAAATAATGACGTAGCTTTCGGGTCGCCATTACAAGGCCGTAGGCGAACTTTTCTGCATTTGGATATCTTGTTTCCGCATCCTTCAGCATGTGGGATACATAAAACACCGGGTGTTGAGAGCTGTTATGTTCTTTCACTAGTACTGCTCCAAGAGTTCGGTCGCTCACTGCTAAGTACAGCTGTAAAGTTTCATTCGGATCGGGCCTCATCAGGAGAGGCGCCTTGGTGAGATACTCCTTCACCTCCTCGAATGCTCTCTGGCACTCCGATCCCCATTCAAAATTCTTCGATCCCCGGAGTGCTTCAAAGAAAGGCAGGGCCCTGATCTGGAAATAAATCTTCGCAAGGCGGCCATTCAACCGGTCAATTTCTGTACATCCCGAACTGTCTTCGGCTGTTCCATGTCGATCACTGCTTGTATTTTTTTTGGGTTCGCCTCGATCCCTCGGGCACTGACCATGTACCCTAGGAATTTCCCACTGGAGACTCCGAAAGTACACTTGTTCGGATTAATCTTCATGCCGTGCTTCCTTAATGTCTCGAAGCACTCTTTAAGGTCTTCCATGTGATCTTCGAACTGGGACTTAACAATCATATCATCCACATAGCATTCCATGTTTCTCCCAATTTGTTTATGGAAAATCCGATTGACCACTCTTTGGAATGTGGCTCCTACGTTTTTCAGGCCGAAAGGCATTTTGATGTAGGCATATGTTCCTTTCGGGGTGATGAATGTTGTCTTTGGAATATCCTCGGCATTCATTGCAATCTGATGGTATCCTGAAAAAGCATCCAAAAAACTAAGTACCTGATATCCAGCAGTGGCGTCTGTCAGCTGGTCAATGCTAGGAAGTGGGTAGTGGTCCTTCGGGCATGCTTTGTTTAAGTCGGTGTAGTCCACACACATTCACCATTTATTGTTAGCTTTCTTTACCACCACCACATTGGCTAGCCAGTCCGGGTATTCGATTTCCTCTATGAATTTTGCTTCCAAAAGTTTTTCCACTTCAGCTTCAATAATCTTCTGTCTTTCCATGGCGAATGTTCTCTTTCTTTGCTTTACTGGCTTTGCCTCGGGTTTAACATTGAGACAATCCTTCGCCGTCTTTGGATCCAAGCCAGGCATATCCTCCGGCCCCCAGGCGAAGACGTCGTGGTATTGTCTGACAACTTCGATCACTTTCCTCTTGAGGTCGGGTTCCATATTTTTCCCGATTCGCACCATTTTTCCCGAACAGCCCGCATATAGCTCTACCTCTTCGGTTTCTGCTGCTGGTTCGGCAATTGGGTTGGATAGGTCCGCACCAAATTTCTCCAACTCAATATTTAGGGTTTGGCGACTTCCGCTGATTTCGCCTTCGGCCCTTTTTCTCTTACCTCCTTCGGTCATCTCAAAATCTTGATCCTTGTCCAGATCGTCCAACATGATGATTCGAGCAGTTTTTTGACCGCCCCTCATTTCCCCGATTCCATGCTCAGTCGGAAATTTCAATTTGAGATGGGGTATTGATGCTACCGCTTGAAAAGAAGTAAGGGCTGGCCTTCCGAGAATGGCATTGTAGGGGCTTTCCACCCGAACCACATAGAACTTGACCTGCTTTTCCACAGTATATGGAGCTTTACCCAAAAGGACAGATAGAGTGATAGTACCTTCAATAGGGACTGGCTGATTCCCGAAGCCGTACAGGGGAGCTTCGTGGCAGGGTTCCAGCTGTTCGCCTCCAAGGTTCATTTTACTATACGCCCGATGATACAGAATGTTCACCGAGCTCCCCCCGTCTATCAGAGCTTTCCATATTTTGTTTTGCCCGATCACCGGATTGATGAGCAAAGGGTCTTCATGAGGCCAAATCACATCCTCATAGTCATCCTCGGTAAACATGATCGGCATCGCCTGTTTGGCAGATTGAAACTGGTACAAATTGTAAACCTGTTTTGCGTACCTTTTCTTGGCCGTCTTGCTATCTCGTCCCAGGGTGCTTCCACCGAATATGGTTTTTACTTCGCCTCTGTACCTTTCGACCTCTTCGGGCTCTTTTCGTTTGTCTTCCTTCGGGGCTAGCTTGTCCCTCAGGTCTTTGACAAATTTATTCAGTTCTCCCTCCTTGATCATCTTTTCTATCAGCTTTTTTAGATGGTAACACTCGTCAGTGTTGTGACCCTTGTCCTGATGATAATCGCAATACTTGTTACCATTTTTCTTATAATCGGGCATCTTCATTCGTGCTGGGCGAACGAAGCCAGGCTTTCCTTTTATCTCGTGGAGAATCTTCGAGATTGGTGCATTCAGAGGGGTAAATGTTGTGCCATCCCTATCTCTCCTTCGTTCGGCAGCTTTATCGCGACCCTTCGCCTCATCACGCCTATCATCGAATCTTCGCCCTGCATCGCTATCTTCTCTCTTGGCTTCTTTAAACCCCCCGATGGATTCCATCTTCCGTCGGATACTCTCACATCTCAAGTATATATCATTCAGGGATTTAGGGGGAATATCATAAAGAGAAGATCAGAGTTTTTTACCTTTGATGGGGTCTAGTCCTGCCGATAAGAACCCAGCAGCCTTTACTTTGTCCAAATTTGTTACCATTCCAGCCTCTTCCTTAAACCTAGCCAAATAATCTCCCAACTCTTCGTTCGGCCTTTGTCTACAGTGTATTAAAGCTTCGGTATCCTTCTCTCTTCGGCACAGATGCGAATAGTGCCTCAAGAATTTCCTTTTTAGCTGGTCGTAAGAACATATCGACCTTGGTTTCATTAACCTGTACCACATGGTAGCTGGACCCTTCAGGTATGTCTTGAACATCTTGCAAAGCATGACATCACAGTGCCCCATGCCTGTCATAAGGGACTCATACTTCTCGCAATGGTCTTCAGGGTCGCCTTTCCCATTGAATTCGTTCATCTTCGGGAATTGTCTTCCAGGGGGAGGTCTATACTGCTGGATTTCCTCCGACACTACCGGCTCGTGACTAATTCTACGACCGCCGAACATCGCCTTCTCCATTCGGCTCAGCCTGTCTTTCATGCGAGGATCTCCTTCCTCGTCGGTATCCGATCGTACGACCACCCTTGAACGGATCCTTCGGGGGTGTGATTCAGAATCCGAAGATCCATCTTCATCATTATGCACCCTCTTTTCTCTTCTGTAACTGGTCTGTACCAATAGTTGTTCTCCGGTCTCCACAGCACCTTGGAGAGCCTTTTCCTCAGCATCCAGCTCAGCCCTTCGCCTTTTTATTGCTTCCAGCTTAGCGAGATCCTCTTCCCTCTTCTTCGCCCTAGCTTGGGCTTCGGCCTCCAGCCTTTCCTTTTCCTTCTGCTTTCCCCCTTTGGCAGCAGTTTCTTCACGCCATTTAAGAATCATGGCCTTTTGCTCTTCGGGTGTGGGCATCGGTCCCTCCTCCAAATCATCATCAAAATTGAGAACCCGATTAATGGGGGGTGTAGTCGTGGAGGGACCCTGGCGATGAGTTTCAGCAAAACCGAGCACCCTGTCTTCAGAACTATCGATTGCCATCGTTCTCAGCTAACGTCACGAATTGGCTTACACGTTCCCACAGACGGCGCCAAATGTTGGAACCAGTTTTCTGTCGGGTTGTATTCCAGGAAGCTCTTCGGGTCGACCTATCGAAAGAGAAGAATGCGAGGGATTGGGCCCCCGATTCACCTCCAGTGTGAGAATAAGTTAAAGGTTCCAATTAGGTTTAAATGAACGTGTAAGTATTTGTGAGCGTAAAAATGAGTATTAACCTGAACGTGAAACCTGTCATGTGCCTTTATAGGCACTCTGGTACCGGCTCGCCCGGATTGTTCGGGAGCAACCGCCACATACGTGGTCCTGTTCTTACGCCTGAATAGTCGGGTGACTCGGTCAAAGCAACGGTGAGATCCAACGGACCGATCCGAAGAAATGGGCTGTGACCATTCGGCCCAATTAGTACTCGGCCCAATCGCTATTCGGCCCAATCCCAGTTGGGCCACCAACAGTAACCGTCTAAATTATCAATATATTTTGTGATAATAACATAAATTTAAATAAAAATATTTTTAAAAAGAAGTGTGTTTTTTGAATTTTAATTGAAGTATAACTGAACTTTGTAGTTATAGAATATACAAACATTTTAGGAATGTATTAACCAACCAACCAAATTATCCTATGTTTCTCTTCTTATAATAGTACTAGTTTAAAACCCGTGCGATGCACGGATTGTTAATTGTTATTTTATTATTATTTTTTTATTTGTATTTGTTAAAAAAATAAGTAGGCATGTAAAAATAGCTAAACACTTTTAATTAATTAAAAACATTAAAACAGATTATAAAATAAATAAGTAAGTGTTTGCTCGTTATATTTTTGGGAAAAAAGGGTTTTAGTATGGAAAAACAAAAAATGTAACATATATTTAGTTTAAAAAGGTAAATGCCCGTGATATTTTTGGAAAATGAGGTTTTAAAATTTAATAATTTAAATTATCTAAATACGTTTTAAAATAAATAAGTAAAGGGTTTGTCCGTGATATTTTTAGAAAAAGAATAGATTTTAGTGAGAAAAATTGAAAAATAAATTGAAAAATGCAATTTCCCGTGATATATTTAGAAAATGAGGGAATTTGTTAGAAAATTTTTATAATGTGTTTTAGCTGAAAAGATAATTGGTTATAAATAGGTATTTGATTATTTATATTTTAATATTTTTAGTAATTGCATTTGTTAAGAAAAATAAGTAGGCATGTTAAAATAGGTAAATTTTTTAAAAAATAATTATAATATTAGGTTTAAAAATAAATAACTAAAGGCTTGTCCGTGATATTTTTGGAAAATGAGGGGTTTTAGTAAGGAAAAATAGAAAAACTAACATGTTTTAGTTAAAAAAAAAGGTAATTGCATTTGATATATTTGAAAAAGTAGGGGAATTTGTTAGAAAAAATAAAAAAAATAATGTATTTTAGGTGAAAAAGGTAATTGGTTATAAATAGGTAATATTATTATTTAATAATATATTTCTATAAATAAGTAAGATTAATTAAGTAAAAACACGAATTTAAGAAAGGACAATTAAGTAAAATCACAACGTACCATACCGACCGACCAAACTTTTAATGTTTCGTCTATTATATAATAGTATTGATTGATAGTATAGATAGATTATAAAATATTAAAAGTTTAGAAGTGCAAATTAATTGTGGTTGACATTCCAATTACAAAGGAATATTCATCACAATCAACTTTGAGCGACTTTTTAGAGTACAATTGCTAAAAAAATATTTGAAGTGAGGATTGTATTAGATTACAAGTTATGTACCGTGATTACTAATTTATGCTTTTTAGGAAACAAAATACATAGCAAAAAGTATACACATATAAAATATAAAAGTTCTTACAACTGACCTATTATCTACATTATATTTTAAATTTTATATTTATAATAAAAATGAGTTTTAAATTGCATTTAGACAATGAAAATAAATGAATAAATTTATTCTATATTATTAGATTCAAAATATTAAAAAATTGGTAACAGTTTGGTATTGATATTTGCGATTTAATTCCTTTACTTTCGTAACTCAAACCTAATTTCTTTAAATATAATAATTTTAACCAAAATAAATTTCTAAAAATTATTAAATATAAAAATTTTTAGACACGATTTAAACACGATAAAATACAAACACTTTTGTTAATTTAGCAAACAACCTGCAATATAAAATATATTGTGCCACGCTTCCACCTTAGAGCTAACATAAACGTTACGTTAAATAACTTATTCTGATATTGTAAGAACTAAATGGTTTAAGAAACGAAATGAGAATTGTTTTTCCATTTCTCAACACATACAGTTGAAAATCTTTACTTCCATTATTTCTCTATTTTTGAGTTATTGGTTATCGGGCCTATTTGGTTGTTCTTATAAGTTACGGTTTATGCATTATAAGTTTATGCATTATAAGTTGATAAGAGGGGTGTTTGTGTACTCAGCTTATTTGATAACTTATAACTTATAAATTGATAAGTTGAATGTTAGAAATCACCAACATTTTACTTAACTTATTCTTTGATTTCTTTATTTTTTTTATACTTTATATTTTTACCTTTGTGTTTTTAAATATTGTTTTAATTTAAAATACAAGTGTTGAAATCACTGTATTTAATAATTATTTTTTCAAATTTAATTTAACAAACTCTTTATTAACTTATAAGTAAATTTATCCAAATATCAGTATAACTTATAAAAATCCATCAACTTATCATTTATAAAACACTTATTATAAGTCAAATTTTTTTGTGATATCCGGTACCCACCAAGATTGGCCGAGCCGTATGAAAAGCACAAGCAAGGTTGACAATACCACGTGTAAACATGTGCAAATTAATCCTACAATTTCGTAGGATTGCTGCTTTCCTGTTCACTAAACGTGTAAGCTACTATTGTGTGCGTCAAGTGTACACTTCAAAGTTGAGACTTATTTTTAGCCCAAAAAAAAAAAATTAAGACATATTCGTTGAGTTAGTTAACTATATCTATAGAATAAAATTTCTAAGATTATTTCAGGATTTCAGATAGCATAATTAAATACCTTAATTTTATATATTTGTATATGTATATAAAATTTTAATATTATTCATTTGTCTTATATATCATATTTATGTAAATATTAAATATATGCTTACAGATATATTATACGTGTCATATTCATATTGAATTTTATTGTATTGACTCATGTAAGTTTTCTAATGTAATCTCAGGAACTTATTCAAGATTAAAATTTTACTTGCTGGTCAGTAAAATCCAAAAATATTATATGATTAGAGAATCTGTTTAAAAGAAAATAACACTTGTGAACTTAATTACAAAAATTATTAATAATACATAAATCTCTTCTACATACTTAGGAACATTTTTTTGACAGAATATTTAAGAACATTTTAATTTCATTATCATTGTTATTTTGTTTTGAAAGGCGAAAAAATACCATTGTTATTTCAACTGACCAGCCATTTTGAAAAGCTTGCTCAGACCATTTCTTCATCAGTCATCTTCAAGAACTCCCATTTTCAACTGCTGCTTCGAGATCAGCTTCGCGAACTGCTTCAAACGGGGACCTATCGGACCCAAACCCATGTCGTTATACCAAATTTCTTTCATTCTACTAAAAGGCGCTTCAATTTCCATCATTGTTGTTATATTTCTATTATAAACTAGCATAATAACCCGTATACGGGGCTTTTTCTATCAATGTGTAGAAGTGCTGATTTTTTCGAATTTGAAAATTATGATTGTACAATGACTTTATTTGAAATAAAATATAAGAACTCATAAACATTGTATTTTAAATGTATGAGCCAACTAAAATGCAACCGGAAGCACCCATTTCTTAGTAAATGTTTAGACACTCGGGTGACGATGGATCGTGTCATGTTTGCCTTTTTGTTGACGGTTTGAGACTCCGATGATGCTGGCGATCACATATATTTTGGTTGTAAGTGATCCGTAACTGCGTTCTCATGTACCTCGAATAAAACTTTAGTTTATTTGATAGCACACAAATTTGTTCTCAACTCGGCATACCATATCATTCTGAGGCTGCACCCTATGTGAACTTGGGATGGTATAAGTTAGTGTTAGATATAATTGCTGATGTTTGTTTATCAGTGTTTAAAGTATCAGGTAAATATCAGAGTTTAGCTGGAAGACTGGTCAGAGTTTGTTAAACTCTGACAATCAGAGTTTACTTAGCTGTCGGTGTTATATTCAATGAAGATTCTAGAAGCGATATACTTTGAAGAAGGAAAGAAACAAAGAGATATCGTGATGGCTAAGGAAACGGAACAGAAGACAGAAGCAATTCTTAATTGATATTAATTGTATAGCTGATTTATAGGAATATCAATTAAAGATTGTATGTAGATGTGTACTATATAAACACAGATAGGTTAACCCTAAAAGGGAAGCGAATACTTGAAATATTATTCTTGTAACCTAGCAGCTCTCTGTGATATTTTACATCACCGAGAGAGGAGTTATTAATTCCATACAGTTTATTATTCATAAACAGTGTTCTTATTGTTATTCTCATACATATATTTGATTATATATTGTGTATTCGGCCTAACAATTGGTATCAGAGCCTAGGCTGTTTATGAAAGGCATATGTCTAGGCCTATTTGTAAACACCGAGGATTCTACTCAACTTTAATTAAGATGTAATAAGTAAATAATAAAAATCAAATGTCACAGGAATCTCAGAAGGTTATATCTGTCAAAGAATGAAGATTAAAGTCATCTACAGACTTGAAGTTATTCTACACTGGAAGAAGTTCATTTATATGATCAAGCCTCAGTGAAGTATTCAAGAAAGTGGATCTATTTAAAGTGACAGAGATTTCAGAAGTGTGACGGGAGAAAAGTACAGGTTACAGTCCTTGTTTAAATAGAAGGAGAAAAGAATCACAGCTTAAAGTTAAAGATGAAGAACAACCATTAAAGTTAGTCGCTCATGAACCAGACAGTACATTGAGTGTCAACGTCAGTCAGTGGAAGTTCGTCATCAATTTCAGTGGTTCTAAGAATTAGATTAATTCTCTTTTAATTTTATTCTATAAGATATTTAATTTAATCTATGAATTAATTCTTTCAGAATTAATTCATATATTAAATTAATCAATCTAGATCTTAAGTAATTTAATGTATAAATTAATTCTCAGAATTAATTTATTTATGAAATTATTTGGGTCATTTATTTAATTTATTTAATCAGTGAATTAATTCTAAAAGAATTAATTCATTTGTTAAATCAATTAAAAGTAGAATTTATTAAAACTGCTTTATCCTAATTCTATTTATACTAGTAGTACTATCTATGATAGTACTACCGATAGTCCTACCAGTTCAAACTGGTAGTCCTACCGATAGTACTACGAGGCTTATTTGATAAGTACTACCGAGTATTAAATGAAATGATTTCAGTTGGTTTTGGCGCGTGTAATTTCATCAGGTGACTTGTTTAAATACAAGTACTGATCAAATTGAAGACACACACAACAAAAATTGAAGACAGAACACAAAAAGCAAAGTTTTATCTTTCTCTCTTCTGCATTCAAGCGAACCAACTGCATAGCTGAATTAAATTCTTGTAATAAATTCTGATAAGCAAAGTTATATCCAATCCATTAGAATTTGATTACTTGTATTCATTTGGCAATCTAGCGGATCATAATCCCTAGAATTACTATCGAACTACTTTTTAGTATTCGATCTTTTTATTACAAAAATAGATAAATTCATGTCGAATTTATTCTAGATTTGTTTTAACAAGAACCTTGTAATCTGTGCACTGAATTGTAACACCTCTCAAGTTTAATAGAGTTTCTATTTAACTTGAATATTGTTTCAGTTTTTATTCCGCACTAATTTGTTCTAAACAGTTAAATCATTTAACGGACAAATTCGATAAAACGGTATAGTTTGTATTCAACCCCCCTTCTACAAACTTATCAGGACCTAACAATTGGCATCAGAGCCTTTTGATTGATATACTAATCAAAGATCCAATTGTTTGAGATTTTTTTTCTTAACTCTGAATTTTTTATTTTTCTAAAAATCTCAAAAGATGTCTACTGCACAGAAAGTGGGGACAGTTAAAATCCCAATATTCAGCAAGGAGCATTATCCAATGTGGAAGAAGAAAATGCTCCTATTTCTTAAGGTTGCAAATCCTAAATACTTGGATGTGCTGAAGAGTGGTCCCAAACTCCCTATGATTATTGATCCTGAAGTTGTTGAGGATAATGTTGTGACTAGGGCTGCTAGAATGTACCCTAAAGATCCCAAGGAATACACTCCTGATGAGAAAGAGGATGTTACCTTGGATTCCTGTCTTCAGTTGATCCTTATTGAGAGTCTTGATCCTATCATGCATAATCATGTCCTAAATTGTGAAACTGCCAAACATATTTGGGGAACCATAGAGATAATCAATGAGGGGACAGAAGAAGTTAGGGAGAATATGCTGGAAATTCTCACTTCACAATATGAGCATTTCAGATCAAACCCTGGTGAAGGTATCTCTCAGGTTTTTGAAAGATACAACAAATTAATTAATGATCTGAATCTCAATGGGAAGCACTACACCAACAAGGAGATTAACAAGAAGTTCCTTCTTACACTTCCACCTCATTTGGAGCACAAGATATCTGCTATTAGAGAAGCAAGAGACATGAATGAGCTTGCTTTGGAAAGATTGTATGGTGTCTTGAAGACCTATGAGCTGGAGCAGATTCAACAGAAGGAGCTGTATGGAACTGGAAGGATTGTTGGTACCTCCACTGCATTGGCTGCTGAAGTCCCACAGAAACTGGAAGTGAAGGCTGTTCAACCTTCCAGTTCTCACATGAATGTTATTGATGCTGAATATGGATTAACATCCATTGATCAATCTGGTGGTGACTTCTATTCTTTGGAAGAACTTGATCAGCTGGAGGATGGTGATTTGGCTTTGATAGTCAGAAAGTTTGGGAAGTTTAGATTCAAGAGGAATCCCAATCTTAAGTTCAGACCCAGATTTCAGAGAGGTGGATCTTCATCTTCAAGTGGCACAAGGGGTGGCTACAAAACTGGAACTGTGGACAGGAGTATAATCAGATGCTACAATTGCAATGAGTTGGGTCACTTTGCTACTGAGTGCAGAAAGCCAAAGCAAGTGACTAGAAACACATTTGATTCTAGCAAGAAGAACAAGATTGGGAAGGCCTATGTTGCTGAGGGAAAGAGTTGGGATGACACTGACAGTGATGAAGAAGCAGGTGAGATTGGGAACCTTGCTTTAATGGCTAAAGAGGAAAGCACTTCATCCAGATACATGTCAGAGGTAACCTTTACTGATGCTGAAATGATTTATCATCTTGGTGGCACCATAAGTTGTGCACGCACTGAAAATGATAGAATAAATCTTTTAAACACAAATCTTGAAAAGGAATTAAAAGATTTGAAACTTGTGCATGTTAATCAGGATGAACTTAATGAGAAAATTGCTTTTCTGGAGAATAGGGTTAAATGTTATATTCAACTGGAAACCATTCTCAAAGAGCAGATTAGTGAGCTCAGAACCAAAGCTAATGCCTATTACAACTCTTGTAAAACGGCTAAAGAAATTTTCAATAAACAAGCTATTGGTAATCATGTCAGTATAGGTTATGATTATAATGAGGCTATAGGATTGCTTGGTATTAATACACCTTGTAGAGTCAGAGAAGAAGGAAAGGTTGTTCCTTATATTCTTAAGGGTATTAAAACACCCTTCTGTAAGGAGTCTGAGGCAGAGCCTCTGAATGAATCTTCTATCATTATTGCTGAGGAGATTCATGAAGAAGATGTTGCCTTAGAAGCTGAGCAATCCAAAAAGTGTGTATCTGATATTCCAGTCAAAGTTGCTACAACTGAAAAGACTAAATCAGATATCCATAAGTTGGATCAAAACAACTGTAGAACTAACATGCCTGCTATTAATTCTTCTCATAAAGCATGTGGTGTGAGTAATTGCATGTCTTGTGCTTTTAATGTTATGTATGCTTTCTTTAATAAAAAGCATGTATCTAGTGATAAGACTGCTCCACGTCAACATGTTAATAATAAGAAGCATGTTAAAGCTAAGACTGCTAATCCTCCTAATATTAAAGTGGATTCATTTATCCCTAAGCCTACTCAGAAATGTGTTAAGGCTGGCTATAAATGGAAACGCTCTTATGTGAAAAAGGTTGAAGTAGTTTTAGTTAGAAATGTTGTTTTGCCTGACAAAGGCCAGTTCTTTAAGTATGCCGGACCCAATCAATTTTGGGCTCCGAAGAAGGACTAATCAATCTGATATTGCAGGGAGTTAAACAGGTAAACCGAGTTATGTGGATTTTGGACAGTGGCTGTTCAAGGCATATGACCGGAGATAGAGCCCTGCTATCAGATGTGGTTGTGAAAGCTGGCCCAGTAGTTACCTTTGGAGATAACAGCAAGGGTATTACGAAAGGATATGGCTGTTTGAAGTACGGAAATGTTATCATTGAAGATGTTTCATTTGTGGAAGGTCTGACGTTCAATCTTCTCAGCATCAGTCAGTTCTGTGACAGAGGATATGCTGTTTCCTTTGAAAGAGAGAAGTGTCAGATTACTCACAAGAAGAATGGAAAGCCTGCTCTTCAAGGAGTAAGGAAAGGTGATCTGTTCATAGCTGATCTGAACTCGGGATTCAAAGATGAAGTTAATTGTTTTTATGCTAAAGCTTCATCAGATGATAGTTGGCTCACAAGAAGATGTCTCACCTTAACTTCAAAACTATGAACTCTTTAGTCAAGAGGGAATTAGTTAGAGGTTTGCCTCAGATGGAATTTACACAGGAAGGACTGTGTGAGGCATGTCAGAAAGGAAAGTCAAAGAAAGCTTCTCACAAGGGCACTGATACATCATCAATAACTGAACCTCTTCAGCTACTGCACATGGATTTGTTTGGTCCAGTAAATGTGATGTCCATGTCAAAGAAACAATATGCACTTGTGATTGTTGATGACTATTCTAAATACACATGGGTTTTATTCCTACATTCCAAGGATGAGACCCCATTTCTGGTGATTGGCCATGTGAAGTTGATTGAGCTGGATTCTAGATTCCCTGTTAGAGCCATAAGGTCAGATAATGGTACTGAATTCAAGAATGCCATTCTAAATGACTTTTGTGCTGATAAAGGAATAACAAGACAGTATTCTGCCCCTAGAACTCCTCAACAAAATGGAGTAGTGGAAAGAAAGAATCGTACATTGATTGAAGCTGCAAGGACTATGTTAAGTGAGTCCAAACTTCCAACGTACTTTTGGGCTGAAGCAGCGAATACAGCTTGTTATACTCAGAATCGAACGTTAATCAACAAGGACTTAATGAAGACTCCGTATGAGATCATGAACAACAAGAAACCAACTGTCAAGTACTTTCATGTATTTGGAGCAAGATGCTTTGTGCTTATAGATGACAATGTTAAACGTGGCAAGTTTGATGCAAAGGCACAAGAAGCTATTTTTGTTGGATATTCCAGAAGATCTTACAGGGTCTATGTGGTTGGCAGTCACACAGTAAAGGAAAGTGTCAGTGTTACTTTTGATGACACTAAGTTCCCCAGTATCCAAAAAGAAGACTCATCTGAAAAGCTGAAGTTTGATAACTTGCCAGACTCAGAATCAGATGATGAAGTCTCACCTGAAGTTATTGCTGGTGATGATAATAACAATGATGATAATGATCATGGTGATGGTGGTGGAAACACTGGTAACAATGGAGATACCACCAACACTGGAGAAGAATCATCAAGGCATACAGGCAACAACTCAGGGGGAGCAAATGAAGGATCAACTAGTCACTCACAACATCAAAGTGAATTTCAAGGTGAATCATCAAGATCAAATCTTCCAAGACAGACTGTTTGGAATAGAGCTCATCCTTTTGAGCTGATCCTTGGTGATCCAAATGTTGGAGTTAAAACTAGAAGTGCTTCTCAGAATGAATGTCTTTTCTCAGCATTCCTATCTAAAATGGAGCCAAAGAAAACTGAGGAAGCACTGACTGATCCAGATTGGGTGATTGCTATGCAAGATGAACTCAATCAATTTGAACAACAGCAAGTCTGGAAGCTGGTACCCAGGCCAAAGAACAAGAAAGTAGTGGGCACAAGATGGGTATACAGGAACAAGCTAGATGAGGATGGCATTGTTACAAGGAACAAGGCAAGACTGGTTGCACAAGGGTATTCTCAAGCTGAAGGCATTGACTATGATGAAACCTATGCACCAGTGGCTAGACTTGAGGCCATCAGGATGTTCTTAGCATTTGCTGCTTATTCCAATTTTAAAGTCTATCAAATGGATGTTAAGAGTGCATTCCTGAATGGTGAACTTGATGAAGAAGTGTATGTGGAACAGCCCCCTGGCTTTGAAAATCAGGAGCTGCTGGACTTTGTGTACTTTCTCTTCAAGGCTATCTATGGTCTCAAGCAAGCCCCAAGAAAATGGTATGACACTCTCTCTGGTTTTCTTTTAGAAAATGGTTTTGTTAGAGGTATCATAGACAAAACTCTTTTTTCAAAGAAACACAAAAGTGATATGATATTAGTCCAAGTCTATGTGGATGACATCATATTTGGGTCTACTAATGATAATCTCTGTAAGAGATTTGCTGAGCTTATGCAGAGTAAGTTTGAAATGAGTATGATGGGTGAGCTGAAGTTCTTTCTTGGATTGCAAGTAAGTCAAAGGTCAAATGGTATATTTATTTGTCAATCCAAGTATCTCAAAGAACTCCTCAAGAAGTATCACATGGAGGATTCAGCATCAGCAAGGACTCCATCTTCAACAGCAATCAAACTTGGAGCTTCTGACAAATCTATCAAGGTAGATGTTACAAGCTACAGAGGTATGATTGGCTCTTTACTCTATCTTACTGCTAGTAGACCAGATATTATGTATGCTACATGCTTGTGTGCAAGGTTCCAAGCGGACCCTAGAGATGTTCATCTCGTTGCTGTGAAAAGAATCTTGAGATATCTTAAGGGTACACCTAATCTAGGTATTTGGTACCCTAAAGATTCTGGTTTTAATCTTGTTGGATATACAGATTCTGATTATGCAGGTAGTGTTGTGGATAGAAAGAGTACCTCTGGGAGTTGTCAATTCCTAGGAGGTAGGTTGATTTCCTGGTATAGCAAGAAACAGCAAACAGTTTCCAATTCAACAGCAGAAGCTGAATATATTGCTGCTGGAAGCTGTTGTGCTCAGATCTTATGGATACGGAATCAATTAAAGGACTATGGCTTTGCATTAGACAAAATTCCCATATTTTGTGATAATACAAGTGCCATAGCAATCTCCAACAACCCTGTGCAGCACTCGAGAACGAAGCACATTGATATCAGGTATCATTTTATCAGAGAGCATGTCATGAATGGAACTGTGGAGTTACATTTTGTACCCACAGAAGAACAGACTGCAGATATATTCACTAAATCTGTTGATGAATCCACATTTATCAAGTTAGTTGGTAAATTGGGTATGTTAAACAGTCTTAGTGATTAACAATATCTCTGTCACGTTTGTTCTTTCAAAATTCATTTTCTTTTGTTTTGTTAATGATATTCACTGAGAGTTCTCATTTAATAATTGCATGCTTGTTGATTTAAATGGTTCTGAATATTTTATTTTCTTTAAAAATATCTTTCTCATATTTTTTTTAAGGTGGAGAAATGTATTTTTATTGAAAATATATTTATTTAGAATTATTGAGATATTTTTCAGATTATAAATATTGTTGTTTAAATATTTCTGCAAGTTTATATTAATTTTATGCATTTCTATAATATTCTGCATATTTTTCTAGGATTTATGGAATTTTCTGTGAATTTTTCTAGGTTTGTAAGTATTTTTCATGCATTTCTATATTATTTCTGCATTTTTCTGTAAAGTTTTAGTATTTTTCAGCATTTTCTTTTTATTTAGAACTGCTTTTCTATTTTATTTTCTTATTTTCGTTAGTATAACTAGTTTTGAACTAGTAGTACTATCGGTAGTACTATCCAGTGATAGTACTACTTGTTCTTTTTATTAGTCCTACCAGATTTTATTTTATTTTATTTTGTTTGTTTTTGTTTTTTTTTCTCTCTTTTTCTCTTAGTACTACCGTAGTTTATAGTTTTTTTTTGGTCTTAGTACTGCTAGTTCTATTCGTATAGTACTACTAGCATTTCTTTTTGTTTTCTTTTATTTTTATTATTCTGATAGTACTACCGAGTTTTGGATAGTACTACTAAGCTTTTTCTTTTTATTTTATTTTTTTTCTGTTTAATTACCATAGTACTACCGTGTTTTTTATTTTTACCATTAGTACTACTGGTTTTACTTTTACCATAGTACTACTGGTTATATAAATATACTAATTTTTTTTGTTTTTACAGTTTACTGAGTACTACCACAGTTCAAGTTTTTACTTAACTGGATTTTTTTTCTCTCTTTTGTTCTTCAAGAAACGAACTGCTGCCCGTTTCTTTTTCAGTTTCTGAATTCATTTCTTGTTAGTTTTAAAATCTGAGACCATCACTGAATAGATCTTCTCAAGCCCATTAATTCGAGTACTTAAAATCCAAGTTTCATTGAGTTTTAAGTTTTCGAGTTTTTGAATTTCAAAGGGTTTTCCTATTCGTTTTTAGTGATTTAGAAGGTGTTTTTGGATTCTAAAAATAGTACTGTGTGTGATTTTTGTCAAGGATTAACATACTAAAATTTGGTAATTTTTGGAGAACTTTGAAAATTTGGATTTTTAATTAATTTTAATTAATTTTAAAATCCTAAAATTCGAATTATTCATAATTATTTAAGTTTTTGATTTTCTGTGATAATTCTTACTTAGTAAATTATGGCTCAGAATTTTGAAGTTGTTAAAAACAATTACATTGGGTATTTTGATCCGTTGAGATGTCCGATTGATCGTTTTCGACCTTGGATTCAGTTTTTAAATTCGCAGTGTTGTGTGAGTCGTGCTATATGTTTATCTGCTGATTTAAAGATTGAACCACTTAGATTGTTGTGTTCTACTGCTGTAATTTCTGAGAATTTAAATTCTATATCTTTCACTATTGAGCACACACAATATACTATTACTGAGGATTTGTTTTGTGAAGTGTTTCAACTTCCTAGGGATAACTTTGATAGGACTCCTTCTGATGATGAATTAATTCAGTTTTTCACCAGAATTCATTATCAAGGTCCTTTGGAGTTGCCTAAACTCAGTAAAGCAAATCTAGTCTGTGAATGAGATATCTTATTTGATACTTTAGCTAAGGTTTTTAGCAATTGTACTAAGAGCAATTTTCCACATATTCCATCCTTGTTGCAGTACATTGCTTATGCTATTGTGTTTAATGTTAGACTTAACATTGGTCATCTTATTTGGAGTCTTATGGTTAGGAGAGTAGCTAATGCCAGGATTGATCATGATAGTGGTAGAAATGTCAGGTGTTTCTATCCTAGATTTCTCACTATCTTAATCAATCATGTGCTATCTGATGCTCACAAGGAGTTGTTTTCAAATGCTGTATCTATTCCTTCTCCTACTACTTTTAGTAAGTTCTATCAAAGACTCCATACTTCTAGTAAATGGAATATGACACCAGTGGTTGTAAGTCCATTCATGGCTCATTTCATTCACCTACCTACTTTTGAACCCTTTGTTCCTGATCAACAACTAGTCATTGCAGCTGGAACTTCAGAGGAACTGCCACTACAGGTAATACATCCTATCTCTGGATCATCTGGCACCTCTGCTCAAACCCAAGTGGTTGATAGGACAGACCAAGAGATTGTAGAACCACAATCTCTATCCCAGGTCAGAGAGCCAAACACAGTGTCTAATCCTTTAACCTCTCAACCTGGAACTGCTTCTTTAATAAGACAAAGGTCAAGTAGTGAAGAAACACTGAGTGCACCCACAGCTCTGTCTCCACCATTAAAGAAAAGAAAAACCTATAGAGAGACATCTGTAAGCCCATCCATGTCCTCCCAAAAGGACTTGGATCTTGAAATGGCCATTGAACAGTCTCTGGAGACATCCTCTGAACAGGATGAATCTATTGAAATTCGCCATCGGGCCCTGGCAATCTGTAATGAGTCAAGCACTCTCCCATTACTCACAATGGGAGAAGACATCCAAATACAAGAAACTCAGGACACTTTGTTAGGAGAGCACTTAGGATCTGAAACAGTGCCTACCATTGTCACGGTAGAAGTGCCTTCACAGGCATCAGAGGGAAAATCTGATTCTTTGCCATCTATAATAGAATCATTTTCTCCCCTCCCAGAGGGAACATCTCTGGCTCCCCTAAGGGATTTTTCACTCGCAGTTTTTACTGGTGAAAGTGAAAGGCAACCTGATGAGTCTGTCCCTGAAGAAATTCAGTATACAATGTCAAATATTTTGACAGACTCATTCAGGGATCGGGAATTGCGAACTCCCATTGCACCACCACTGACCTCTCTTGAAGGGGCTAGGGTGATTTTTCCTGCAGGTACATCTACTGAGAATCTTGACAGACAGTTAGTGGTGAGAGATATGAATCAAACACCGAGTGAAACACAAGCACGTGAGTTGAGTGAAACACCACTGAGAGCAATTGAGGTGAGTGCACACACTGACACAAACACTGCTTTGTTGAACCAACTAGCTGATCTACAAAGGAAGTTACAAGAAACCCAGGCTGAGAACAATCTTCTGAAAGCACAAGTGGTTGCACAATCTACCACCTCTGTATCAAATCAGCTGGGTACTGTGAAAGATGACCTGGAAGGACTAAAGGATAATCTACTCCTGAGGCTGAATTCAATCCAACAATCTCAAGTACTGGTGGCTTCAGACATCTCTGATATTATAACGTCAAATGCTCAGATATCGGAGAGTGTCAAGGAGATTGCTGCTATTTCTACCAAGGTGGACTTTATTCTGCAAACATCTGATGAAAACCAGAGGTTTAATGAGCAAAGGATATCTAAGATTGAAGGAGGAATGGAGCATCTTAATGAAGGGATGAAGCACCTGTACAACATGATCAAGGAATCACATCAACCTACTGTAGAACAAAGATCATTCTTTGAGGGAGATGATGATGAGGATGATGAGGCTGATGAAGGAAGAGATGCAAGGGAAAGAGGAGACATAAGGAGAACAACTGAGGTGAATCCTAGGGCTTCCACAGCTCAAACTGTAGAGGATTCCTCAACTAAGGGGGAGAAGGAGAAGAAAGGAGAAGAAAGGGAAGCTGGAGAAGCTTCTGGAGGAGATAAGGGGAAAGGTAAACAATCAATGGAGGAGTCTGCTTTTGATGATGCCTACTACTACCATGGTGAACAGGATGACTTCCACTTTGAGGAGTCTGGTGATCTGGAGAAGACCATTCCTGAAGAAGCTTTTGGTGAGGAGGAGGTTGAGGAGGCAGCCAACTTTGATGATTGGGAAGATGAAGCTGATCTATACACACCTGACCCTTTGTTTCAAAAGGAGTTGAAGAAACAGCAAGCAGAGCTAAGGAGAAAGGAGGATGAGCAAGCAAAGGTCTCCGACATCATATCTCGGAAGCTGAAAATTCAAAAGGCTGAACATGAAGACAAACAACGTCTTCATAGTATTCATGTCAAGGAAAGGAGATTGGATGTTAGGATGAAGCAAGGAAGTAAATGGGATAAGGCAAGGGAGATGTTTGATATCCCTCAAAGAGGCACAAACAATGATGCTACTTTTCTGAAGCTGCTTGAGAAGATCAGAACGGTTAATCCAGACAAATCATTATATATGAAGGCATTGAAGGAAGATATCCTAAGGATTACGTCTGCATTTGATCAAGTGAGGCAAGAATTGTTCATCTATGTCTCAAGTGCGCTTGAAGGGTCATTCACCATTTCTCTTGACCTCCTACAAAGAAGATCTCTATCTGAATTGTGGATTCTGATGAGTAAAGTAAAGAGATCTTCTTGCTTGAATGAGCTTCTATATGACCGGCTTAGAGATTCTGCTATGAAGGCCAGCCCTCAAGTTGTACATTTTCCTTATGAAGTCAAAATCTACAGAGGTACAACTTTAGAGACTGTGAGGCTGGATCCTGATTCTATGAAGCTACAGACTGCTATGCAACTGGTTAAGTTGGAGAATCTTCTTAGAACTTCTGGGTTTGCTTCTGTAGAGAAGTCTGAAGTGGCTGATATGATTTCAGACTACTGCACGGAGAAAATTCCAAGGTATGCTCAAATGAAGAATAGATTGAAGAAGATCACCACTCAACCAGTGATGCCAAGTGGTGTGGTTTCTGAAAGTGATCGTGTCCTTGACAAAGATCTTCTAGTCACCTTGCAAGAAGCTGAAGAAGGTGAAATTAGAGACTGAAGGCATGATAGGTTTAGCTCATTTGTAAATATTATATGTTTAGAGCTAGGTAAATCAAGATAGGCAAAAGTATTCATATGTTCAGTCTAGAGGAACATCTATCTTGTATTTATCTTTACTGTTTGAATCTGGATATTGTTATATTTAATCCAGAACTTTTTATTATTTGCTTGGCTCTTAAAAGTCTTATCTTTTCTTGTTTTAGTTGAGTTATCCTCTAGAGTATTTGGTTGTTATTGTCTAACAAACAAATAGGGGGAGATTGAAAGGCATATGTCTAGGCCTATTTGTAAACACCGAGGATTCTACTCAACTTTAATTAAGATGTAATAAGTAAATAATAAAAATCAAATGTCACAGGAATCTCAGAAGGTTATATCTGTCAAAGAATGAAGATTAAAGTCATCTACAGACTTGAAGTTATTCTACACTGGAAGAAGTTCATTTATATGATCAAGCCTCAGTGAAGTATTCAAGAAAGTGGATCTATTTAAAGTGACAGAGATTTCAGAAGTGTGACGGGAGAAAAGTACAGGTTACAGTCCTTGTTTAAATAGAAGGAGAAAAGAATCACAGCTTAAAGTTAAAGATGAAGAACAACCATTAAAGTTAGTCGCTCATGAACCAGACAGTACATGGTGTCAACGTCAGTCAGTGGAAGTTCGTCATCAATTTCAGTGGTTCTAAGAATTAGATTAATTCTCTTTTAATTTTATTCTATAAGATATTTAATTTAATCTATGAATTAATTCTTTCAGAATTAATTCATATATTAAATTAATCAATCTAGATCTTAAGTAATTTAATGTATAAATTAATTCTCAGAATTAATTTATTTATGAAATTATTTGGGTCATTTATTTAATTTATTTAATCAGTGAATTAATTCTAAAAGAATTAATTCATTTGTTAAATCAATTAAAAGTAGAATTTATTAAAACTGCTTTATCCTAATTCTATTTATACTAGTAGTACTATCTATGATAGTACTACCGATAGTCCTACCAGTTCAAACTGGTAGTCCTACCGATAGTACTACGAGGCTTATTTGATAAGTACTACCGAGTATTAAATGAAATGATTTCAGTTGGTTTTGGCGCGTGTAATTTCATCAGGTGACTTGTTTAAATACAAGTACTGATCAAATTGAAGACACACACAACAAAAATTGAAGACAGAACACAAAAAGCAAAGTTTTATCTTTCTCTCTTCTGCATTCAAGCGAACCAACTGCATAGCTGAATTAAATTCTTGTAATAAATTCTGATAAGCAAAGTTATATCCAATCCATTAGAATTTGATTACTTGTATTCATTTGGCAATCTAGCGGATCATAATCCCTAGAATTACTATCGAACTACTTTTTAGTATTCGATCTTTTTATTACAAAAATAGATAAATTCATGTCGAATTTATTCTAGATTTGTTTTAACAAGAACCTTGTAATCTGTGCACTGAATTGTAACACCTCTCAAGTTTAATAGAGTTTCTATTTAACTTGAATATTGTTTCAGTTTTTATTCCGCACTAATTTGTTCTAAACAGTTAAATCATTTAACGGACAAATTCGATAAAACGGTATAGTTTGTATTCAACCCCCCTTCTACAAACTTATCAGGACCTAACAGTTTAATATATACAGTTTTTTTTGATCCAAACACAAGTATAATCATGGCTGAAAATATCCAAGCAGGTTCTAATTCCGAAAAGGTTCAACCAACTTCTGTGAGTCGATATGAGACGATTAGGATTCCAATTCTCAGCCCAGCGGAATATCCAATATGGAAGGTAAAGATGACCATGTTTCTAGAAGCCACAGATCCAGAATACCTTGATAGAATCTATGATGGTCCTCATAAGCCGACTAAACTGTCTACTGTTGTTGCTGGTGAAGAACAAAAGACTATTCCAAAGGAAAAGAAAGATTTGACTCCTGAAGACATCTCATCAATTGCAAAGGATGCAAAAGTCATACATCTTCTCCATAGTACCTTAGATAATGTCATGTCTAACAGAGTTATTGGTTGCAAAACTGCCAAAGAAATTTGGGATGCTTTAGAAGTCAGATGTCAAGGAACAAGTGCTATAAAGAAGAACAAGAAGACTATACTAACACAGGAGTATGAACACTTTGACTCGAGACCTGATGAAACTTTGACTGAGACATATGACAGATTCTGTAAACTGTTGAATGATTTATCTCTGGTTGATAAAGAATATGATCTTGAAGAGTCTAATCTCAAGTTTCTTCTATCTCTACCTGAAAGATGGGATTTAAAGGCAACAACAATAAGAGATAATTATGAGCTTACAGATACAGAACTTGATGAAATCTATGGATTGCTTAAAACTCATGAACTTGAGATAGAACAAAGAAACAGAAGATCTGGTAAGAAGACAAAATCTGTTGCTCTTAAAGTTGAAGAAAAGCTTCTTAAGAAAGAGACATCAAAGAAGAAAGATAAGGGAAAGGCTTTGGTCATAAACTCTGAAACTGAGTCATCAAACACTGATGATGACTCAAACACTGTTGAATCGTCTGAATCCGAGGATGATGAAGAACAGATGATGCAAATTGCTGCTTTGATGGTGAAGACCTTCAAGAAGCTGCTAGGTTACAAGAATAATATTTCAAGTATTCGCTTCCCTTTTAGGGTTAACCTATCTGTGTTTATATAGTACACAGCTACATACAATCTTTAATTGATATTCCTATAAATCAGCTATACAATTAATAGCAATTAAGAATTGCTTCTGTCTTCTGTTCCATTTCCTTAGCCATCACGATATCTCTTTGCTTCTTTCCTTATTCAAAGTATATCGCTTCTAGAATCTTCATTGAATGTAACACCGACAGCTAAGTAAACTCTGACTGTCAGAGTTTAACAAACTCTGACCAGTCTTCCAGCTAAACTCTGATATGGCCCAAACGTTTCATATGGAGATGGCAACATAGGACGTACTCTGGGATATGGCAATATCAATCTTGGAATTGTCATCATCACAAATGTAGCTCTTGTCCCAGGACTCAAGCATGATCTGCTATCTGTGAGTCAAATCTGTGACAGAGGTTATCATGTAGATTTTCAACCTGAATACTGTGAGGTTGTTAGCAAATCTACAGGGAAAGTTGTTTTAGTTGGACACAGACGTAATAATATCTATGAAGCAAGTTTGGTAACAAACTCTGAAGGAAAAGCTGTGTGTCTGTCTGCAAAGATGTCTAGTGAAGAGAGCTGGAAATGGCATAAGAAGCTCTCTCATCTAAATCTGAACAACATCAATGAGTTGATTTGAAAAGATCTTGTAAGGGGACTTCCAAAATCTATACTCAGCTTAGATGGTCTGTGTGATTCTTGTCAAAAGGCCAAGCAAAGGAAGTCATCTTTCAAGAGTAAGTCCGAATCTTCAATTGTGGATCCTTATCATCTTCTTCATGTTGATCTATTTGGTCCAGTGAATGTAATGTCTCTTGGCAGAAAGAAATATGATTTAGTCATTGTTGATGAGTACACTAGATACACCTGGGTGTACTTTCTAGCAAAGAAGGATGAAATTGCCTTAACTCTGATGGAACATGTAAAGCTACTGGACAAAGGATCACAGTATAAAGTGAAAATTATCAGGAGTGACAATGGTACTGAATTCAGAAGTGCAACAATGGAAGAATTTTGCAAGGAAAGAGGAGTGAAGCAAGAATTTTCTGCACCAGGGACTCCACAGCAGAATGGTGTAGTTGAAAGAAAGAACAAAACTTTAATCGAAGCTGCCAGAACAATGCTTGATGAATCAAAATTGCCAACTTATTTCTGGGCAGAAGCTGTTCAAACTGCTTGTTTTACTCAAAATGCTACACTGATCAACAGGAATGGGAAAACACCATATGAGATGGTGAAGAAAAAGAAACCAAACTTGAAATATTTTCATATTTTCGGGTGCAAATGCTTTGTGTTGAAAACTCATCCTGAAAAGTTGACCAAGTTTGAATTAAAAGCTGATGAAGGAATTTTTGTTGGATATCCACTATCGACTAAAGCATTCAGAGTCTATAATCTGAGAGCTAAAGTGATCATGGAATCTATACATGTGTCATTTGATGACAAGAAAATAACTGGACTTGAAGATGAAGAAAATCATGATCAACTACGCTTTGAAAATGAAGATCTAAAATCTGATGACGTAAACTCTGATGAAGTCTATCCAACAAACTCTGTTGAAGCATACTCTGAACCTCTACTGGTAAACACTGAGGAAGTTTCTCTGACAGAACAGAATAGAGAACCAGTTGACGGGGAGCAAGAAGATACTTCGGGAACACCTCAACATGATGACTCACATTCTAAAAGTGAGTCAGCTGAAGAATCTGACCGAAACTCTGGCTCAAACTCTGAAAGTTCAAACACTGAGCAGTTCAATTCAGGGGGAGCCTCAGATAATACAGATGGTCAACAAGAAAATCAGGAGAGCATGGATCAAGGGGGAGGATCCAATAATGATGAAAGAAGCCACTTACCAACAGCAAGAAAGTGGACACAGGCTCATACACCTGATCTGATTATTGGAGATCCAGATGCAAGTGTGAGAACAAGAAGTGCTACAACAAATGAATGTATGTTTCATGCATTCCTGTCTCAAACAGAGCCTAAGAAAGTGGATGAAACTCTTCAAAATGCTAACTGGATAACAGCAATGCAGGAGGAGTTGAATGAGTTTGAGAGAAATGAAGTCTGGACACTTGTACCAAGACCCAAAAACAGATCTGTTGTTGGTACAAAATGGGTTTTCAGAAACAAGACTGACAGTGAGGGAGTAATTACAAGGAACAAGGCTAGACTTGTGGCAAAAGGATATTCACAGCAGGAAGGAATTGACTATGATGAAACCTTTGCTCCAGTTGCAAGGTTGGAAGCCATAAGGATTTTTCTAGCATATGCTGCTCACAAGAAGTTTAAAGTCTTTCAGATGGATGTGAAGAGTGCTTTTCTCAATGGGAAACTTGAAGAAGAAGTGTTTGTTGAACAACCACCAGGGTTTGTGGACCCCAAGCACCCAGATTATGTCTAAAGGCTTGACAAAGCACTTTATGGACTAAAGCAGGCACCTAGAGCATGGTATGAAGCTCTGGCTCAATTTATTTTAGAGAGTGGGTTCACAAGAGGTACAATTGATAAAACCTTGTTCTATTTCAATTTTGGTAATGATTTGATTTTAGTTCAAATCTATGTGGATGATATAATCTTTGGGTCTACTAATGATAAACTCTGTAAGAAGTTTGCCAAGCTTATGCAGTCAAGGTACCAAATGAGCATGATGGGAGAGCTTATTATTTTCTAGGCTTGCAGGTAAAGCAAACAGATGATGGGATTTTTATCAATGAAGCAAAATATACCAGAAATCTTCTCAAGAAATTTGGTATGCTTGATTGTTCATCTGCAACAACTCCTATGGCAACTGCAACCAAGCTAGACAAAGACACAAGAGCTTCAGTA
This sequence comes from Heracleum sosnowskyi, assembly GCA_030848705.1. Lineage (NCBI taxonomy): Eukaryota > Viridiplantae > Streptophyta > Magnoliopsida > Apiales > Apiaceae > Heracleum > Heracleum sosnowskyi. The sequence continues at coordinate 44,721,006 of CM061244.1, forward strand.
GATATGACAAACTACAGAGGCATGATAGGGTCTCTTCTTTATCTGACTGCAAGTAGACCAGACATCATGTATGCAACCTGTCTTTGTGCAAGATTTCAAGCAGATCCCCGAGAGCCTCATCTAACAGCTGTGAAGAGGATTTTCAAATATCTCAAAGGAACCATAACCTTGGGTTTGTGGTATCCTAGAGAATCAGAGTTTAAGCTTATTGGTTACTCTGATGCAGACTTTGCAGGTTGTAAGATTGACAGAAAGAGCACCAGTGGAAGCTGTCAATTTCTAGGTGACAGACTAGTTTCTTGGTACAGCAAGAAACAGAAATCAATTTCCACATCCACTGCAGAAGCAGAGTATATTGCTGCTGATAGTTGTTGTGAACAGATTCTGTGAATGAAGAATCAACTGCTGGATTATGGGTAAGGTACTCTAAAATACCTATTCTCTGTGATAATCAAAGTGCTATTGCTATGACAGGAAATCCAGTACAGCACTCCATGACCAAGCACATCAGCATAAGGTATCACTTTATCAGGGAACATGTGGAGGAAGGAAATATTGAGCTTCATTCTGTGTCTACAGATCAACAGCTTGCAGATATCTTCACCAAGCCATTGAGTGAAGCTACATTTACAAGACTGGTAAATGAACTAGGAATGATCTCTAGTTTCGACTAGAGATACTGGTTAGACTCAAAATTTACTCTTCTGTGATATGTTGCTCATGTTTCTATGCATATGTTAACTGTCATGTAAATCATGTTGTTAAACTCTGTTAGTATACTCTGTTGGTTAAACTCTGATGTTAATCTCTGATTGTGGTATTGTCTGAAACATAAACACCGATGAAGAAAATAGTATGAAGCATGATTCTCAGTAAGTAATCATGAATCCTTCTGAGTTATATATGATCTGATCTCAAATGTGTGCAGAAAATTTACACAGCATGATACTGTCTCTATATTTATGGCATCTCTTAGTTTATTGGTCCTAAACACTGAGTCTGTATTAGCTATTTGCACTTTCTCTCATAAATCATATGTGTTAAATGATGTCAGTCTAAACTCTTATAAATAGTTGCTGCTACTTCACCCCCAAGCAAAAGATGTATAAACATGTACAAATTCCTTTGAGATCATGTTGTGTCTAGGAAGACCCAGGAACTTATTGTGTCAATAAGGGCTAAAATTTGAAATTTTTGGTGACTACTCAATTAGCTAGGAAGATCCAGGAACTTGCTGTTTCAGTAAGGGCTAAAGTTTAAATTTTTGGTGACTAGTCAAGAGGCTAGGAAGAACCAGGAACTTACTCTGTTTGTAAGGGCTAAAATTTAAACTTTTGGTGACTAGTTAATTGTTTAGGACGATCCAGGAACTTACTGTTAAGATAAGGGCTAAAATTTCTAAATTTTTGGTGACTAGTGCCAACCTCTGATTACTGGAAAAGAAAAAAAAAAGAAAAAAAGGAAAAAAGGAAATTAGACAGGGGGTGAAAATAATATATATATAGCTACTTATACAATTAAAAAAAATAAAAATAAAAATACATAGGTACAGAGTTTAGATGACATCAGGTTTTGTTTTACATATGAGAGTTTGGGCAACCAGTTTTTACTGATTTAATTTGTGGATTTTATGCACTTTGAGATGCTCTAAATATTTACATTCAGTAAACTCTGCTATCCACACACAAATACTCACAACTGTGCACTTTGAGAAAAGAGTTTATTAATGATGCTGGGGAATTGGTAAACACTGATGAACTGTGTACTCTACGCCGAGGTAATTTATTTTTAATCTCTGTTGATTAAAATAAATAAATGTGTTTCAGACATTTCACATTTTTGAGGAACATTTTTTCTAAAATAGAGAGTATGATTGACAACGGTTTGTATGAGTTTTGAAAAGGATGAAACGTGTCTAGAAAATAGCAGTAATTATTGTCTGTTTTTACTGCGCATGCGTGTTAGAAACTACCATGTTACTGCTTGCAATTACTGCATGTGTGACACCTGTCCCAATCACACACTTCACGAGTAAGCCAGTTGTGTGTCTTAATGATTAAAACTCTTCAGTTTTAATTTTTGTATTACTTACTTAATCATTATACACACAACGTTCGTATTCTTTACACACTTACTCCATTCACAGATATTGTCACACACACATTTTCACAAACACTTTTCTGCATCGATTTTTCAAAAACCTTTCAAAGCTTATTCTCTGATTATTTTAAAATCTGTTTCTAATGGCAACCACCGTCTTTCACTCTATTGGATTAGAGTTTGTTCCTAACAATTATGCAGCACCATTGAATAATGAGAACGTACCGTAAGCGTTTCATTTGTTCCAAAACTTTCTTGTCCAGTCTGCTATTGGGCAAGCTCTCGTTGAACCTGGGAAACTTTCTGGATCGCAAATCAAGGTTTTCTGGGAGACAGGCGTCTATGATGATGGAGGAGAGTCTGGGACTCCTTCGATTGTTTTTGAGTTTCAAGAGCAAGAGTTTGTGGTTACTCCAGGCACTGTTCGTGATGCTTTGGGTTTTGAAGATTTTAATGCTTACACAATTTTTGTTGGTGATGCTGAGCTACAGAGGATGATGAGAGAAATTGGTTACAGTGGGTCACTGGCAAGGATAGGTCAGTTGAAGCGACCGCTTTTGAGGAAGGAATGGAGCTTTTTCTTTGATTGTAATACTCGAGCGTTCGGCAAGAAGTGCACAAATTGGGATGCCATTCCTATTGATAGTCTGCAAATCGGGTATTCTCTTCTCTATGGTAATAATTTTGATTTTGCTAGACTAGTACTGCATAATATAGGAGAGAAGATGTCAGAAAATAGAAGTGTAGTGTACTTTTCTCGCTTTTGTCAATTGATATTTTCTGTTTGTGTTACTGGGGTTGAAATTGCTGAGGATGATGTGATTCCCTCTTTTAAGTTGCATAAGAGGATATTTTCTGATTTGACCAACTGTTAATCCCAAATAACCTAACAGAATTGTAGAAGGGGGGGTTGAATACAATTCTAGATATTTCGAAACTTTAAAACAACTTTCTAAAATAAAAACTGAACTGAAATAAAAACACAAACAACTATAAAATTTCAGTTGGATGTTTTGAGGATCCAACTGAGATAATTTTTATTGCGGAAATAATCTGTGTTACACAAGTATCACAGCTGCTCAGTTCTTGAGACAAAGTGAGAGTGCTCTTGAAAAAGCTACTACAAACTATTTTATCTCACTCACTTCTATATCTAAAATGAACTGCTACACTTGGTTATATAACCCAAGTTTACAATGCTATTTTTGGCTACTCTAAAATAATCTAAAGTAACTTTCAGTAACTTGCTTTTCATCCCTTTTGTCCAATGGTCCTTGGAGATCTTTGGCTTTTGTCTTCATGCTTATTATGATCACTCCCAAGAACCTAATTGGAAATTGGAATGTTTCCTTATTTCCAGTAACCATTTTGATGGCTTCCAATGCAAAGTACACTTCCATATCTCCCTTTTGATCTGTCAGATAACTGTCACTATCACTTTGTCAACTATTCAGAAAAGCAATAATGATTCGTTGATAATAGAGAGATGTGTTTCGTTGATAGCTTTATTCTTCGTTTCGTTGATGGTATAATCTTCATTCCGTTGATAGAGTAATCTTCATTCCGTTGATAGAGTAATCTTCATTCCGTTGACATGTCTTCACTTAGGCAAAATTACAAGGCATAATATATTTACAATTCACCAACCTATTTTGCCTATCTAGTACTTAGTCAACATGACTTAGAAAACCTATCTAATACCTACAACAAAATGCATATCAAACTATAAAGTATTGTACAGTGCAATTGCTACATCACTCATTTCGTTGATGAGCTTCCTGTCAACGAAAGCTGCAAAGCATGCCATTCCGTTGACAGTTACAAAATGACTTAATACAAAATCTACTAAGTGTTTTATAATTATCATCAAGAACAACATATTCCTAACAATCTCCCCCAATTTATGACTGATAGAATAACAACCATAAATCAAGAGCCTTGATGATAACAAAAACACTCAGACAAATTACAAATGATAAAAGTAGAAATTGCATTGAGCTTCATTGAATTTTAATTGAAATACAAAGTAGAAAATCTTACAAAACAAGTGCACAGAGTTGCTCCTCTAGTCTGAGCAGATTTTTCATCTTTGCCTCTATGGCCTTGTTTTCTTCCCTTTTCTTGCATTGTTCTCCTCAATCTGAGCTTGAAGTCTTCTGTAGAAAATATTCTCTTCTTCATCTTGATTCCCCAACTTGGATTGCATTAATCTCAGAGTTTCATTGGATGCCTTTTCCAGTTGGTCTTCTATTCTGAAGAATCTTCTACAGTTGTCCTTGTCTCTGAATTCCATCATCCAAAAAGGTTGGAGATGAATTTTCTTTCCTGTTTGAGAGACCTTCAATACTCTGGGAAGTGCACCAGGCTTGTTCCAGCTAGCTTTGATTTGGCAAATTTTGGAGACAACCTCAGACTTGGATGTTTTGGTAAAACCAAATTCTTTCTTCAGACATTTGAACACAGATAGCAGTGTCTGATAGTCTTCTCCCAGAATTCTGTGTAGAGGCCAAATCTGTTCTCTCCCACCCTTGTAGACAAACACCAATATCTCTGGTAGTTGGTAAGAAGTTGCTATTCCTCTCACTTCAACCAGGTCATCAAGATTAATATGTAGGTTAGACTCCTCCCTGATATCAGCAATGTAGATGAAGTCTTCTGGGTTGGTAGGGGGTTTCTCAGCTTGTGGCCTCCTTACAAGAATTGGCTTAGCCTTGGCAGCCCTCTGCTTAGATTTCTTCTTTGGATCCATTTCAAAGAGGAATTTTGGAAAGTTGGCCTCATCAAACTCAATTGGCTGATCATGGAAATTTACTGGATGTTTAGGATCACAGGCTAACTTTACCTCAGAAACTGGATCAGGAATTGTTGGAGGTGCAATAGGTGCAGAAGAGTCTGTTGATTGCTCTGAGAGTCATCATTCTCAAAAGCTATGTTTCTCTTAGCTCTTTCCTTGGGTTGCCTTGTGCTCTTCTTTGTACTCCTTTCCTCTTTGGCTCTTTCCTCTTGTTGTCTTTCTTCTTCATCTAGAGATTGAGCAACTGTAAGGGCTTGCATAGCTGCTCTTTCTGACTCCTCAGCCTTAGCTTCAGCAAAATTTGGGTGACCAGCCCAAACACAAATTTCCTGTCCATTTCTGTAGACAATTGCTCTTTGCTTCCTTATCTCAGGATCATTGCTTTCCTTGCATTTTGTGATAAGTAGTCCAAGAAGCTTGAGCTCATCTGGATAGGGTGAAGGATAGAAAGTCCTTGCTATATTTTTGCCCTTTGGTTTAGCAGGAGACTTGGGAGATAGGCTTCCTTAAAGTGTAGCTTGTACCACCTCCCTAATGCATGAAGTTTGTCCTTTTTCTTTCCTTGGACCGTGAGTGACTCCATGTAGAAGGGGCTTTACCTCATAGAAAGAATTGGTCTGTGGCTCTCATTCCGTTGATGCTAAAACCATGGCATTCGTTGATGGTGTTGTAGAAGTAGCTTGATCCGTTGATGGATTTGAATTCTTTGCAGTTTCAGCTATCTTCTTGACTCTTGCATCTATGCTAGACCAGTGGTTTTTTATTTGTTCAGCAAGTTGTAGCCTCATAGATGCTTGCTTAATCAAGTCAATACCATCCAGTTTATCCTTTCCTGACTCCCCCATAGCTAGTGGCTCCTTTGGCTGGGAAATGGCTGGGACCATAACCTTTGTGATTTGAATGTCTAGCTCCTTAGATTTCTCCCCCTTTTTGTTATCATCAAAAGGGATGACTGGGAGTCCTTGAGCTGCCACTAGCTGGGCTAAAAGTTGGGTTTGCTTCTCCTGTTCCCTTTGCATTTGAGATAAAGTAGCTTCCACCTTGTCCACTCTAGAAGAGAGAGTCTTCAAGGAGGTAGCCACCTCAGGTTCCTTAGAGAAAAACCTGTTCATCTTGGACATAGTGAGAAGAGGGAGCTTTTCATCAAGCCTCCTATCAGAATCATCTTTCAGGTTCCCAATAGAATCCTTGATTTCCCTTGCTTTATTCCTAGTCTGCATCATCTGTAGCCTTTGAATTTCCAGAGAATCCATGATGGCTTTGTAGAATTTCTTGTCATTGACACTTGCAGACTCATGAGCCAGATAGGCCTCATTATATTGCCTAGTAATTGCAGTATCCAAGTTGATTCTTCCATACATATCTTGAGAAAGCCAGTTTGGTGTAGGGGGCACCACAGAAGTCCCAGTCTGTGTAGTGATGGCCACCTGTAGATTGTCACCAAAACTGTCATCATCATCAGAAAAATCAAACTCACCACTTGCTGCAGCTCCTGGAGACAGATTGGTGATTGCATCCTTTGCTCTTTGCATAGATGCAGTTGTATGGATTAGGTTGAAAGACCTTTCTGCCTCCACATTGCCCTGCTGAGCCATAACTTGATAGGCTGGCACAGGATGAGTAAAGGTCTCAGGATCCAGGGAAATACTATCCAGAGTTTGTTGATAATGTTCTTGGAAAGTAAGTTCCCTTTCTCCCTCGTGAACCTCCATTAACTCACTTGCAATGGCTGCTTCCTCCCTTATAGCTCCTGTAGTCCCTTCTCTCTCTCCTCTATATTCTTGCATCATGGGCTCCCCATGGCTCACACCTTTCACACCCTCACCTTCACCTACTAAGGTGGAACCCTCAGCCTCTCATTTTGCCTGACTGGAAGAAATAGTCAGCCTCTCACTCTCAGCCTCTCCTTTTGCCTGGCTGCAAGCCAGCCTCTCAGTTTCACTCCCTCTCATTCCTAGAAGTGTTTCAACTACCACTAGATCATCTGCACTAGTTGTGGAAACAACTTGATTTTCAATAAGAGGTGCAGAATGAACTATCAACGGAATGGTAGTTTGAACTGTCAACGGTATGGATACCGTTGATGGAGAAACACTTGTCAACGAAAGAGACTGTTTCGTTGATGAAGTCAAGAAAGCACTTTGAGAAAGTGAGATTACAGTAGAATCTGTGGTGATTGATTTTAAAGATTGTTCCACAGATCCTCTTGTAACTTCAGAAAAGGATGATTGGTGGCCCAATAAATCACTTAACAAGTGATGACCACTAATGTCAGAGTGAGGCTTCTCCAAGAAAAGAGTTGGAGAATCAGGAATAGATGAATGGATCATATCCACATCTAATGACCGAGTTGGAGAATTTTGTGGAGTTGGTTCAAGATTGATGTTTAAAGAATGGGACTGTAACCCCAGAGTAATGATAGGGGTTACATCAAACTGAATTTGAGATACTGGAAGTGTTGCTTCCAGTGTGTGTGCACCCTGTGAAACCTGGGATTTTTGTTTCACTCTCCTTTGGTATTGGGAAATTGTGGACTGTGGGCTTGAAGTGTCCTTTACCCTCTTCAAGTGTGCTCTTGGAGGAGAGCTTATTTCAATAATTACATCCTTTTGGGAGGATGCAACTAGACTTGTGCTTAAATCCATATTACTCATTGTGCCTTGTTGGGAAGACACAATGGGGCTAGGCTGGATCTCACTCATCTCTCCTACCTTATCCTTAGGGTTTCTTTTATGTTCACCCCTTCCCTCACCTCTCACAACACCTACACCACTGCCCTTTGGTTGTGTAGTGGATTTTACAACAGGTACCTTTTGAGAAGCACCTGAGGTTGGCTTGGAAGATTTCTTTGATTTTGGTTTTGCTGCTGGGGCAGGAGCCTGTTGGGTCACAACTACAGACTCCATAGCAACAGGGTTGGGTGAAACAGTAGAAGTAACAGCTATACTAGTAGGGATAGTAGTAGTTACCTCAATTATTGGCAGATACACCACTGGGACATCACCATTGTGGTTCAGCCTCAGTATGTCTGTCAAGACCCTCTTCTCTTGCACAAAACAATCAAACCTGGAAACAGGGTTAGAGATAACCAATGGTGCTGGACTAACATGGTTAGCCAACATCATCAGAAATCTTGCATAATAGATATTTTTCTTCCTATTTGCCTTATCACCCAACTTAGCACCAATTTCATACATAAGTTGGGTGCTAAAGTTGTAATATCTATCAGTTAGGAGCATGGTAAATAGAATCAACATAGAGTTAGATAATGCATCAAAATTACTAATTTTACCAGAGAAGACCTTGATGAATGCATCAGCTAAATAACTATATTCTCTAACCAAACCTCTCCTAATTAATTTACCTAGATTATCAGTAGGCAAAGAGTAGTTTATGGAATTTAGCATGTTAATCATTTCAGTATATGTAGGCAAAGCAGAGCAATTATTTTCAGGAAGGTGTAAGCATGATTGCAACACATCAGAATTGACTATGTACTCATTACCTTGAATGGTGAATTACAGAGTGCAATTTGTCCCACTGTACTCACATGAGGTCCAAATCTCCTCGATTATCTCATTGTAGAGTGGAGTTGAGTGAAACATTGTGTAGCTCAGTTTGCAGTTCATCATGAAATCATCATTTTGAAAAAGAGTCTATTCGGGCTTTCCTTGACAACAAAAGGTATGGAGTTGTTCTTCTCATAGATGAACCCTCCAGCTGACATGAGTTTTACTATTGGTGCCATTGTTGAGTGAAGAAAGCTCGAACTGTAAATTGCTTTGAGAGAGAAGAAGTAAGAAAGCCTTTGGAATTTTTGAGAACAGGTAGAAAAGAATTAAAGAAAATGAAATTTCTTAAATACTCCCCCAAAAATTCTCAAAAATTAAGTCCAATAATAAATATGAATTACTGGATTGGCTTAAAAATGTAACCGTTACAATTAAAATATTACCATGATTTATACTTATAGGGGTGTATGCATAGATCGTGGTAAAAGACGTGACAATTTTCAACGGTTCAGATTAACTGCGCTATATCAACGAATCAGAATTGGGCGCTTAAGGTCCCGTCTATTTCGTTGATAAAGCTGCGTTTCGTTGATATAAAAGAGCTATCAACGAAACACCCAGAAAAATGCTAAGACTGTCAACGAAATGGTGCGTTTCGTTGACATAGTAATTTTGACTTAAACAAAATTGCACTTTTTCCTGAGAAAATTAATTCACAAAAAAACATAGCAAGATTCTGGCTGCTTTGTAACTTGCAAAAAACTCAGAATTAATTAAGAGAAATTTAGCATACCTAGCTCACTTACTAATCTTGAGAATGTTGATTCATCAAGTGGCTTGGTAAAGATATCTGCAAGTTGTTGTTCACTTGGAACAAAATGTAACTCCACAGTACCATTCATAACATGTTCTCTAATGAAATGATACTTGATGTCAATGTGCTTGGTCCTTGAATGCTGCACTGGATTCTCAGTAATGGCAATGGCACTAGTGTTGTCACAGAAGATAGGGATTTTCTCAACTCTTAATCCATAGTCAAGTAGTTGATTTTTCATCCATAAAATCTGTGCACAACAACTTCCAGCTGCAATATACTCAGCCTCAGCTGTGGAGGTAGAAACTGAGTTTTGTTTCTTGCTGAACCATGACACAAGCTTGTTTCCTAGAAATTGACAGGTGCCTGTTGTGCTTTTCCTGTCAATTTTACATCCTGCATAATCTGCATCTGAATAACCAATTAGTTCAAAGCCAGATTCTCTAGGATACCAAATGCCAAGATTTGGTGTTCCTTTGAGATATCTGAAAATCCTTTTAATAGCAACTAAATGGGATTCCCTAGGATCATCTTGAAATCTAGCACATAGACATGTAGCAAACATAATATCAGGTCTACTAGCTGTTAAATATAAAAGTGAGCCTACCGTGCCTCTGTAACTTGAAATGTCCACAGATTTTTCCTTAGTATTCAATTCAAGTTTGGTGGCAGTAGGCATGGGAGTTATGGCAGGAGAGCATTCCATTAAGTTAAATTTCTTTAACAAATCATGAATATATTTTGTTTGACTAATGAAAATGCCTTCATTAACTTGCTTCACTTGGAGACCAAGAAAGTAAGTTAATTCTCCCATCATGCTCATTTCATATTTACTCTGCATAAGCTTGGAAAACTTTTGACAAAGTTTTACATCTGTAGACCCAAAGATTATGTCATCTACATAAATTTGAACAAGTATAGTAGAGCCATTCACAATCCTATGAAAAAAAGTTTTATCTACAGTACCTCTAGTGAAGTGATTCTCAAGGAGGAACTGTGAAAGTGTGTCATACCAGACTCTAGGTGCTTGTTTCAAACCATAGAGTGCTTTAAGGAGGAAGTACACATACTCTGGAAAATCATCATCTTCAAAACCAGGAGGTTGACTCACATACACCTCCTCTTCCAATTCCCCATTCAGAAAAGCACTCTTCACATCCATTTGATAGACCTTGAAATTGGCATGGGCTGCATAGGCTAGGAAAATCCTTATTGCTTCTAGTCTTGCAACAGGAGCAAAGGTTTCATCAAAATCAATTCCCTCTTCCTATGAATAGCCTTTTGCAACCAATCTAGCTGTGTTCCTTGTGACTATGCCATTTTCATCCATCTTGTTTCTGAACACCCATTTTGTGCCTATGACACTCCTGTCCTTAGGCTTGGGCACCAGCTTCCAAACTTTGTTTCTCTCAAATTGGTTTAGCTCCTCTTGCATAGCTAAAACCCAATCTGGATCTAGAAGTGCATCCTCAACTTTCTTTGGCTCATCTTGACACAGAAAGCTACTATATAGACATTCCTCTTGAGTTGCTCTTCTAGTTTGGACTTTTGAAGAAACATCACCTGTAATAAGTTCAAAGGGATGATCTTTAGTCCATTTCCTTGAGGGAGGTAGATTTGCTCTTGAAGAAGTAGCTTCATGATCATGGTTGCCTTGATTAGATATTTGTCCTTGAGAAACTCCCCCTGAGTTTGTTGTCCCTAAATGATCACTTCTAGAGGCATTTCCATGACTGTCAACGGTATGACCATTTTGACTATCAACGAAACGTTCATTCTGACTGTCAACGAATCCTTCATCATGACTGTCAATGAAATGACCATTTGGTCTGCTAGCAGCTATTCTTTTCAATCTCAATGCAGCAATTTCATCTTCACTGCTGCTTTCATCTGTGCTAGATACAACAACTTTAGGCTGTTTCTCAATAGCCTTGACATGATTCACTTGATCTCCTTCCTCATTCTCAAAAGAAAGACTTTCATGAAAACCTTCATCACAGAGACCTTGAATTTTGAGATCATCAAAAACAACAAGTACAGATTCCATAACAATGTTGGTTCTGAGATTGTAGACTCTGTAAGCTTTCCCTGCTGCATATCCCACAAATATTGCTTCATCTGCCTTTGCTTCAAATTTCCCCAAATGCTCAGCTTGATTCCTCAAAACAAAACATTTGCATCCAAAGACATGAAGAAAATCCAATAGTGGCTTCTTTCTTTTGAGTAGTTGATAAGGGGTCATTCCCTTGGCCTGATTAATCAAAGAAATATTTTGAGTGAAGCAAGCTGTGTTAACTGCCTCAGCCCAGAAATAAGTTGGTAACTTTGATCCATCTAGCATTGTCCTTGCAGCTTCAATAAGTGTTCTGTTTTTCCTTTCAACTACACCATTTTGCTGTGGTGTCCTTGCTGCTAAAAACTCATGCAAAATACCATTTCTTCACAGAACACCTTCATGCTTGAATTCTTGAATTCTGTCCCATTGTCACTCCTAATCCTTCTTACTTTGAAATCAGGGTGATTGTTTACCATCTTGATGTGATTGATAATGATTTCACTTGCCTCATCTTTGGAGTGCAAAAAGAAAGTCCATGTAAATCTAGAAAAATTATCAACAATCACAAGACAGTATTTCTTCTTTGAAATGGACATGACATTTACAGGGCCAAATAGATCCATATGAAGCAGCTCAAGCTGTTGGACAATTGATGACTCTGTCTTGCTTTTGAATGATGCCTTCTTTTGCTTCCCTTTTTGACAGGCATCACACAAACCATCTTTGGAGAATTCCACCTGTGGAATTCCTCTAGCAAGATCTTTCCTCACCAAATCATTCATAACCTTAAAATTCAGATGAGATAATTTCTTGTACCATAGCCAACTTTCATCCTTGCTTGCCTTGCTGAAGAGACACGTGATGGTGTCTGGACTTGTGCTACTAAAGTCAGCAATGTACACATTCCCTCTTCTGAATCCAGTCATTACCACATTGTTGTTTCCTCCTTTAGAAACAACACAGGCTTCTTTAGAAAAAGTAACTAAAAATCTTTTGTCACAAAGTTGGCTGATACTAAGAAAATTGTGCTTAAGACCATCCACCAATGCAACCTTCTTAATGATGACATTTTCTTTTGAAATCAAGCCATATCCCTTAGTGTAGCCTTTGTTGTCATCTCCAAAAGCAATACAAGGGCCAGCTCTTTCCTGAAACTCTGTGAGCAGGGTAGAATCACCAGTCATGTGTCTTGAACATCCACTATCCAAGTACCAAAGATTCCTTTTGTCTCCCTGCACACAATAAAATCAAATCAAGTTGATTTTGGTACCCAAGTTTCCTTGGGTCCTGTTTTGTTAGCCTTTGATTTACCTTTTATATCATTTTTCACCTTGTGCTCAGATTGATTTAAATCAACCTTTACCTTTGGTGTTGATTTCTGAGGATTGCTCACATTTTCATTCACAGCATGCATAGATGGAGGAACAAACATGTTATTCATATTCCATGGTATTTGTGGCACATTAAACATATTCATGTATGGATTATGCACAAATGGCATGCTAGCATATGGATTCTGAAATTGTGCATATGGAGCAAACATGTTAGGCATAACAGGCATTGTAGGCATAGAACCATTCATTGCAGGCTTAGGCATTTTCACATTAGCAGTCTTCTTAACATATTTGCAGTTAGTAGATAAATGACTAACACTACCACAATTAACACATGTCTTTCTAGGAGCATATTTATCAGGTGTGTAATTGTTATGTTTGTTAATCCCTACTTTGCCATTCCTGTTATTCTTTTTATTGCCCTTAGTCTCAACTTGAATTTTCTCTAACTTGTCTTTCAATTGCTTGTTAGACAAGTGACCTACATTTGCTCTTTCAACAGGCTTCTCAACTTTCTTTGATTTACTAGACTCACCTTGAACAAAGTTCTTGGTGACAGGACCATACTTGTTATTGAGTCTAGTGAGTTCTTCTTTCCTTTTCTCTGTCAACGAAACAGCCTGATCAGTTGATGGTTCATCTGTCAACGAAACTTTGCATTCCGTTGACATATCAACCTTCAACAAATGATCATTGTTGTTTGTTGACTCTGTTTCTGATTCTAAGGTTTCACCAGCATACCCTAGCTTCTCTTTGTTCTTTTTCCATGATTGCTCACAGAATGATTCCATACCTTGAACATTAATGATGTTGGTAGCAACATTCCTGGAATCTTTCCATTTTGCAATCACATTTTGTTCTATTTCAAGTTGTGTTTTAAGAATCTCTTCCCTTTCTAACACTTTCTCAAGTTCCTTCTTAGCATCCCTACTAACACACCTCATTTTCTCAAACTCAATGAGCTGTGCTTATAACATGGCATTTCTATCACTTAAGAGCATATTAGACTCTTTGATTCTTGAGTTCTCTTTGGTAAGTGATTTAAGAGTAACACGCAAATTATATAGTACATTAGACATTTCATTTACTGAACTATCGCATTCCTCTTTAGAAAGCTCAGAAAGATTAGTAATTGTTACCTGATTGCTGGAGGAACTTGCTTCCTGCTCATGATTGTTAGCCATTAGAGCCAAGTTGACATACTCAACATCATCATCAGAATCTTCACCATTACCAGCCCAATCATACTCCTGAGACATGAAAGCCTTTTCTTTTTGCTTGAGAAGTTCAAAGTATTTTTTTTTATAATCAACAGGCTCAAATTTCCTGTTGCCCTTCTCAACTTTGGGCTTTCTACAATCTTCAGCAAAGTGACCAATCATTCCACAGTTGAAACATTTAGACTTAGACTTTTCAATCCAGTTATTTTTGCTAGGTTGAAAGTCTCTCCTTGGTGGCCTTGCTTCTGAGTTTCTCTTGAATTTGAACTTAGAGAATTTCCTTGAAAGAAAAGCAATGTGTTCATCAATCTCATCTAAGTCATCCAAGTTGGCTGGTTCTGGTTCTTCTTCTGTCATCTTGCCTTTACCCTTGCTAACATCACTCCTACAACTAGCTCGACTAGTTGTGGCTTTTACAGTTTCTTCATTGTCATCTTCTAGTTGGTTCACAGATGCAATCAATGCAATAGATCCACCTTTCTTTTGTACCTTCTCAATTTCTTCATCTTGCTCCATTTCCAACTTATATGTCTTTAAAGTTCCATAAAGCCTCTCAAGAGTGTAGTCTTTGTACTCCTGAGTGTTTCTCAAGGAAACAGTCATAGGCTTCCATTCTTTTGGAAGAGCTCTAAGAAATTTGAATCCTTGGTTTGGTAGATTCTCCCATACAACTTTAATCCATTCAAAAGATTTTGAAACCTACTAAACGTGTCATTTAGGGTTTCACCAACTTTAAAATGAAAGTGCTCATACTGTTGTATAAGGAGTTGCATTTTGTTTTCCCTAACTTGCTCAGTTCCTTCACAGAGTGTTCTAACAGTGTCCCATACTTCTTTAGAAGTTGTACAGTTTATAACATTGTCAAACATCTCTTGCTCCAAACCATTAAACAGAATGTTCATGGTTCTTTTGTCTTTATGGATTTCTGCAACATCTTCAATAGTCCATTCTGAGGCAGGTTTTGGAATTTCCACATCTGGAGCATCATCTGGCAGTCCAACTCTAGATGCAAACTTCATGGGAACGTGTGGACCTTTCTCAATGTAGTCTACATATCTCTCATCCATATACATGAGATGTAGATGCATTTTTACTTTCCAGTGAAAGTAATTGTCCTTATCTAGAACTGGTAGCTTTACACCTGCATCCTTCTTCACCATGGTTACTGTTTTGGCCTTGATCTTTAAACTTCTTGTATGTTAGAAGCTTGCTCTGATACCAATTGTTAATCCCAAATGACCTAACAGAATTATAGAAGGGGGGGGGGGTTGAATACAATTCTAGATATTTCAAAACTTTATAACAACTTTCTAAAATAAAAAATGAACTGAAATAAAAACACAAACAACTATGAAATTCCAGTTGGATGTTTTGAGGATCCAACTGAGATAATTTTTATTGCGGAAATAATCTGTGTTGCACAAGTATCACAGCTGCTCAGTTCTTGATACAAAGTGAGAGTGCTCTTGAAAAAGCTAATACAAACTATTTTATCTCACTCACTTCTATATCTAAAATGAACTGCTACACTTGGTTATATAACCCAAGTTTACAATGCTATTTTTGGCTACTCTAAAATAATCTAAAGTAACTTTCAGTAGTTTGCTTTTCATCCCTTTTGTCCAATGGTCCTTGGAGATCTTTGGCTTTTGTCTTCATGCTTATTATGATCACTCCCAAGAACCTAATTGGAAATTGGAATGTTTCCTTATTTCCAGTAACCATTTTGATGGCTTCCAATGCAAAGTACACTTCCATATCTCCCTTTTGATCTGTCAGATAACTGTCACTATCACTTTGTCAACTATTCAGAAAAGCAATAATGATTCGTTGATAGTAGAGAAATGTGTTTCGTTGATAGCTTTATTCTTCGTTTCGTTGATGGTATAATCCTCGTTTCGTTGATAGAGTAATCTTCATTCCGTTGATAGAGTAATCTTCATTCCGTTGACATGTCTTCACTTAGGCAAAATTACAAGGCATAATATATTTACAATTCACCAACCTATTTTGCCTATCTAGTACTTAGTCAACATGACTTAGAAAACCTATCTAATACCTATAACAAAATACATATCAAACTATGAAGTATTGTATAGTGCAATTGCTACATCACTCATTTCGTTGATGAGCTTCCTGTCAACGAAAGCTGCAAAGCATGCCATTCCGTTGACAGTTACAAAATGACTTAATACAAAATCTACTAAGTGTTTTATAATTATCATCAAGAACAACATATTCCTAACACCAATAAGGATGTTAAGAAGGGGAATGTTGGTGACTTATTACTTCCTGATATAGTCCAACAGTTTCTAAATCCACCTCAATCACAACCTCAACCACAACCATTGAACACTGATCTTCCTCAATCTACATCCCAAAGACCAAAATCTGGAGGTAGAACTAAGCACATGGCTTTTAAAGCTATTAAGGCTGCTAAACCATCTTCTGATGCTGAGTTACCAAAGTCTGTTGGTACTTCAAGAATAAAGAAAAGGGCAAACAGACCACACTCTGATGCTAATGAGCCCTTACAGACCAAAAGGAGGAAGCTGGTAGCTGCTTATTCATTTGATGAATTGGTTCAAGAATTGTTAATCCCAAATGACCTAACAGAATTGTAGAAGGGGGGGGGGGGGGCTGAATACAATTCTTGATATTTCTTAAACTTAAAACAACTTACAAATAAAAACTGAACTTAAAGTAAAAATCACAATCACATAAATAATTTCAGTTGCATTGTTTGATGATCCAACTGAAGTGATTTTTATTGCGGAAATAATCTGTGATACAAAAGTACACAGCTGCTCAGTTACAAGGTTGTAGAGAAAAATGCTCTCAAGGATAGCTTATACAAACTATTTGTTTTTCTTCTCTCTTGTTAAAGTAACTGCTACACTTGGTTATATATCCCCAAGTTTACAACCCTATTTTTGGCTACACTAAAAGTACAATGAGTAACCGCCAATAGTTTGCTTTTCATCCCTTTGTCCAGTGGTCCTTGGAGATCCTTGCTTTTGTCTTCATGCTTATTATGATCACTCCCAAGACCCAATTGGAAACTGGGATGTTTCCTTATTCCCCATGTCCATTTTAATGGTTTCCAATGCAAAGTACACTTCCACATCACCTTTAGATCTGTTCAGTAAGCTGTCACTATCACTTTGTCAACTATTCAGAAAAGCAATAATGATTCGTTGATAGCAGGGAGATGTGTTTCGTTGATAGCTTTATTCTTCATTCCGTTGATGGTGTTTCCCTCGTTTCGTTGATGAGTAAACTCCATACCGTTGACAGAGTAATCTTCATACCGTTGACATGTCTTCACTTAGGCAAAATTACAAGGCATAATATATTTACAATTAACCAACCTATTTTGCCTATCTAGTACTTAGTCAACATGACTTAGAAAACCTATCTAGTACATACAACAAAATGCATATCAAACTGTGAAGTATTGTACAGTGCAATTGCTACATCACTCATTTCGTTGATGAGCTTCCTGTCAACGGAATGCTGCAAAGCATGCCATTTCGTTGACAGCTACAAAATAACTTTACACAAATTCTACTAAGTGTTTTATGTTTATCATCAAGAACAACATATTCCTAACAATCTCCCCCAATTTATGACTGATAGAATAACAGCCATAAATCAAGAGACTTGATGATAACAAAAACACTCAGATACAATATAAATTACAAAAGTAGAAAATGCATTTAAGCTTCATAATATTTTGAACAAAATACAAGACTTACAAGACTAATGCCCAGAAGTGCTCCTCTAGACTGAGCAAATGATTCATCTTTGTCTTCTTTGTGGCATAGTCTTCTTCCCTCTCTTAGAGTTGTTTTCCTCAATCTGGACCTGTAGCCTTCTGTAGAAGATCTTCTCTTCCTCATCCTGATCACCAAGCTTGGATTGCATAAGCTTTAGAGTTTGATTAGATGCCTTATCCAGCTGGTCTTCCATCCTTAAGAACCTTCTGCAGTTGTCCTTGTCCTTAAATTCCATCATCCAGTAAGGTTGAAGATGGATCTTCTTTCCTGTTGAGGGCACTCTAAGCATCCTGGGAAGAGCCTCAGGCTTGTTCCAGCTAGCCTTTATTTGACATATTTTGGAGACCACCTCAGACTTGGCTGTTTTGGTGAAGCCAAAGTCTTTCTTCAAGCATCTAAACACTGTGAGTAGTGTTTGGTAGTCTTCTCCTAAAATTCTGTAGAGAGGCCATACTTGTTCTCTACCACCCTTGTATGTGAAAACTAATCTTTCAGGCATCTTTTGAGAAGCTGCAATGCCCCTTACTTCCACCAGGTTGTCTAAATCAAGATGTAAGCTAGATTCTTCCCTGATGTCAGCAATGTACATGCAGTCCTCTGGATTTGTAGGGGGTTTTTGAGGTTGTGGCTTTCTCACAAATACTGGCTTTGCCTTGACAGCCCTTTTCTTGGTCTTCATTGGCTGATCCTTTTCAAATAGGAATTTTGGGAAGTTGGCCTCATCAAACTCAATTGGCTCTTCCTTTGGCTCAATTGGTTGATCATGGAAATTTACAGGATGATTGGGATCACAGGCTAACTTTACCTCTGAAACTGGATCAGGATTTGTTGGAGGTGCAATTGGTACAGAAGAGTCTGATGCAGTGTTCTGAAAGTCATCATTCTCAAAGGCTATGTTTCTCCTAGCTCTTGCCTTTGGTTGCCTTGTGCTCTTCTTTGCACTCCTTTCCTCTCTTGCTTTTTCTTCTTGCTGTCTTTCTTCTTCATCAAGAGACTGAGCAACAACAAGGGCTTGCATTGCTGCTCTTTCTGACTCTTCAGCTTTAGCTTCAGCAAAGTTTGGGTGACCAGCCCAAACACAAATTTGTTGTCCATTCCTGTAGACAATTGCCCTTTGCTTCCTTATCTCATAATCATTGCTTTCCTTGCTTTTTGTGATAAGTAGACCAAGAAGCTTGAGCTCATCTGGATAAGGTGCAGGATAGAAAGTCCTTTCTGTATTTTTGCCCTTTGGTTTAGCAGGGGACTTGGGAGATAGGCTCCTTTGGAGTGTAGCTCTTTCCACATCCCTAATGCATGAAGTTTGTCCTTTTTCCTTCCTTGGACCTTGAGTGACTCCATGTAGAAGGGGCTCTACCTTATAGAAAGAATTGGTCTGTGGCTCCCATTCCGTTGACACTAGAACCATGGCATCCGTTAATGGTTGATCCGTTGATGGATTGGAGTCCTTTGTAGTTCCAGCAATTTTCTTGACCCTTGCTTCTATGTTGGACCAATGGTCTTTGATTTGTTCTGCAAGTCTCATCCTCATAGAAGCTTCCTGGATCAGGTCAATGCCATCATTTTTCTGCTTTCCAAACTCCCCCATTGCTAATGGCCCTTCTGGCAAGGAGATGGCTAGGACCAAAACCTTTGTAATTTGTATCTCTAGCTCCTTAGTTTTCTCCCCCTTTTTGTTATCATCAAGGGAGATGATAGGGATTCCTTGAGCTGCCAGAAGCTGGGTGAGTAGGCTAGTTTGCTTCTCCTGTTCCTTCTGCATGTGAGAAAGTGTAGCCTCAACTTTGTCCACTCTAGAGGAGAGAGTTTTCAAAGATGAGGACACTTCAGGTTCCTTGGTGAAAAACCTTGACATCTTGGAGACAGTGTGAAGAGGAAGCTTTTCATCTAGCCTCCTGTCAGTAGCATCCCTAAGGTTGCTAATTGAATCCTTTATTTCTGTAGCTTCAATCCTTGTCTGCAACATTTGTAGCCTTTGAATTTCCAGAGAATCCATTATGGCCTTATAGAATTTCTTGTCCCTTGCTGTTGCTGACTCATGAGCTAGATATGCCTCAGTGTATTGCCTTGTAATAGCAGCATCCAAGTTGGATCTACCATGCATATCTTGAGAAAGCCAGTTTGGTGTAGGAGGCACCACAGAAGTCCCAGTCTGTGTAGTAGTGGCCACCTGTAGATTGTCACCAAAGCTGTCTTCATCATCAGAAAACTCAAATTCTCCACTTGCTGCAGCTCCTGGAGGTAGATTGGTCAAGGCATCCTTTGCTCTTTGCATTGATGCAGTAGTATGAATTAAGTTGAGTGACCTTTCTGCCTCCACATTGCCCTGTTGAGCCATAACTTGATAGGCTGACACAGGATGAGTAAAGGTCTCAGGATCCAGGGAAATACTATCCAGAGTTTGTTGATAATGCTCTTGGAAGGTAAGTTCCCATTCTCCCTCACTGACCCCCATTAACTCACTTACAATGGCTGCTTCCATCCTTATGGCTCTTGTAGTCCCTTCTCTCTCTCCACTCTTTTCTTGCATCATGGGCTCCCCATGGCTCACACCTCTCACACCCTCACCTTCACCTACTAAGGTGGTACTCTCAATCTCTCCTTTTGCCTGGCTGGAAGAAATAGCCAGCCTCTCACTCTCAGACTCTCCTTTTGCCTGGCTGCAAGCCAGCCTCTCAGTTTCACTCCCTTTCAAACCTAACAGTGTCTCAACTACCACCAGGTCATCTACACTAGTTGTGGAAACAACTGGATTTTCAATAAGGGGTGTAGATTGACCTATCAACGGAATGGTAGATTGAACTGTCAACGGTATGGATACCGTTGATGGAGAAACACTTGTCAACGAAAGAAGCTGTTTCGTTGATGAAGTCAATAAAGCACTTTGAGAAAGTGAAATTACAGTAGAATCTGTGGTGATTGATTTTAGAGATTTGTCCATAGATCCGCTTGCAACTTCAGAAAAAATTTGTTGATGGCCCAACAAATCACTTAACAAGTGATGGCCACCAGCTTCAGAGTGGGGCTTCTCCAAGATTAGAGTTGGAGAATCAGGAATAGATGTATGGATCATGTCCACATCTAGAGATAAAGTTGGTGAATTTGATGGAGATAGTTCAAGGTTGATGTTTAGAGAATGGGACTGTAACCCCAGAGTAATGATAGGGGTTACATCAAACTGAATTTGTGAAACTGGAAGTGTAGCTTCCAGAGTGTGTGCACCCTGTGTACCCTTGGACTTTTGCTTCACTCTCCTTTGGTATTGGGAAAAAGTAGACTGTGGGCTTGAAGTGTCCCTTACCCTTTTGGACTGTGCTCTAGGTTGAGAGCTTGTTTCAATAATCACATCCTTTTGGGAGGATGCAATTAGACTTGTGTTTAAATCCATTTTACTCATTGTGCCTTGTTGGGAAGACACAATGGGGCTTGGCTGGATTTCACTCACATGTCCTTCCTTATCCTTAGGGTTTCTTTTATGTTCACCCCTTCCCTCACCTCTCACAGCACCTACAACACTCCCCTTAGGTTGTGTAGTGGATTTTACAACAGGTGCCTTTTGGGAAGCACCTGAGGTTGGCTTGGAGGATTTATTTGATTTTGGTCTTGTTGCTGGGGTAGGAGCCTGTTGGGTCACAACTATAGACTCCACAGCAACAGTATTGGGTGATATAGTTGAAGTAACAATTATACTAGAAGGGATAGCAGTAGTTACCTCAATTACTGGCAGATACACCACTGGAACCTCACCATTGTGGTTCAGCCTCAGTATGTCTGTCAGTACTCTCTTTTCTTGCACAAAACACTCAAACTTGGAAACAGGGTTAGAAATAACTAATGGTGTTGGACTAACATGATTAGCCAACATCATCAAAAACCTAGCATAATAGATATTTCTTTTCCTATTAGCCTTATCACCCAACTTAGCACCAATTTCATACATAAGTTGGGTGCTAAAGTTGTAATATCTATCAGTTAGGAGCATGGTAAAAAGAATCAACATGGAATTAGTTAATGCATCAAAATTACTAATCTTACCAGAAAAGACCTTGATAAATGCATCAGCTAAATAACTATATTCCCTAACCAAACCTCTCCTAATTATTCTACCCAGATTATCAGTAGGCAAAGAGTAGTTTATTGAATTTAGCAAGTTAACCATTTCAGTGATTGTAGGCAAAGCATCACAGTTATTTTCAGGAATATGTAAACATGCTTGCAATACATCAGAATTAACTATGTACTCTTTACCTTGTATGGTGAATTGCAGTGTGCAGTTTGTTCCACTATACTCACACGAGGTCCAAATCTCCTCGATTATCTCATTATAGAGAGGAGTTGAGTGAAACATAGCATAGCTCAACTTGCAGTTCTTCATGAAGTCCATCATCTTGAAAAAGGTACTGTTTGGACCCTCCTTGACAACAAATGGGATTGAGTTGTTCTTTTCGTAAATGAACCCTCCAGCAAACATAAGCT
The DNA here is from genome assembly GCA_030848705.1 of Heracleum sosnowskyi. Lineage (NCBI taxonomy): Eukaryota > Viridiplantae > Streptophyta > Magnoliopsida > Apiales > Apiaceae > Heracleum > Heracleum sosnowskyi. The sequence goes on from CM061244.1 coordinate 44,743,091, forward strand.
TGACTATGGGTGCCATTGTTGTGTGAAGAAAAGCTTCGAGCTAAATTGCTTGTTAGAGAGAAGAAGAGAGAAAAGCCTTTGGAATTTTTGAGAACAGGTAAAAAGAAAATAAAGAAAATAGAATTTCTTAAATACTCCCCCAAAAATTCTCAGAAAAAGAGTCCAATAATAAATGTAAATTACTGGATTGGCTTAAAAATATAACCGTTACTTTTAAAGAATTACCATGATTTATACTTACAGGGGTGTATGCACAGATCGTGGTAACGGACGTGTCAAATTTCAACGGTTCAGATTAAAAGTGCTAAATCAACGAATCAGGATTGGGCGGTTAAAGTCCCGTCTTATTTCGTTGATAAAGCTGTGTTTCGTTGATATAAAAGAGCTATCAACGAAACACCCAGAAAAATGCTAAGACTGTCAACGAAATGGTTCGTTTCGTTGACATAGTAATTTTGACTTAGACAAAATTTCACTTTTTCCTGAGAAAATTAATTCACAGAAAAACATAGCAAGTTTCTGGCTGCATTTTAACTTGCAAAATTCTCAAAATAATTAAGAGAAATTTAGCATACCTAGCTCACTTACTAATCTTGAGAATGTGGATTCATCAAGTGGCTTGGTAAAGATGTCTGCAAGTTGTTGTTCACTTGGAACAAAATGTAACTCCACAGTACCATTCATAACATGTTCTCTAATGAAATGGTACTTGATGTCAATGTGCTTGGTCCTTGAATGCTGCACTGGATTCTCAGTAATGGCAATGGCACTAGTGTTGTCACAGAAAATAGGAATTTTCTCAACTCTTAATCCATAATCAATTAGTTGATTTTTCATCCATAAAATCTGTGCACAACAACTTCCAGCTGCAATATACTCAGCCTCAGCTGTGGAGGTAGAAACTGAGTTGTGTTTCTTGCTGAACCATGAGACAAGCTTGTTTCCTAAGAATTGACAGGTGCCTGTTGTGCTTTTCCTGTCAATTTTACATCCTGCAAAATCTGCATCTGAATAACCAATTAGTTCAAAGCCAGATTCTCTAGGATACCAAATGCCAAGGTTTGGTGTTCCTTTGAGATATCTGAAAATTCTTTTAATATCAACTAAATGGATTCCCTAGGATCAGCCTGAAATCTAGCACATAGACATGTAGCAAACATAATATCAGGTCTACTAGCTGTTAAATATAAAAGTGAGCCTACCATGCCTCTGTAACCTGAAATGTCCACAGATTTTTCCTTAGTATTCAATTCAAGTTTGGTGGCAGTAGGCATGGGAGTTTTGGCAGGAGAGCATTCCATTAAATTAAACTTCTTTAATAAATCATGAATATATTTTGTTTGACTAATGAAAATGCCTTCATTAACTTGCTTCACTTGAAGACCAAGAAAGTAAGTTAATTCTCCCATCATGCTCATTTCATATTTACTTTGCATAAGCTTGGCAAACTTTTGACAAAGTTTCACATCTGTAGACCCAAAGATTATGTCATCTACATAAATTTGAACAAGTATAGTAGAACCATTCACAACCCTGTGAAAAAGAGTTTTATCTACAGTACCTCTAGTGAAGTGATTTTCAAGGAGGAACTGTGAAAGTGTGTCATACCAGGCTCTAGGTGCTTGTTTCAAACCATAGAGTGCCTTGAGGAGGAAGTATACATATTCTGGAAAATCATCATCTTCAAAACCAGGAGGTTGACTTACATACACCTCCTCTTCCAATTCCCCATTCAGAAAAGCACTCTTCACATCCATTTGATAGACTTTGAAATTGGCATGGGCTGCATAGGCTAGGAAAATCCTTATTGCTTCTAGTCTTGCAACAGGAGCAAATGTTTCATCAAAATCAATTCCTTCTTCCTGTGAATAGCCTTTTGCAACCAGCCTTGCTTTGTTCCTTGTGACTATGCCATTTTCATCCATCTTGTTTCTGAACACCCATTTTGTGCCTATGACACTCCTGTCCTTAGGCTTGGGCACCAGCTTCCAAACATTGTTCCTTTCAAATTGGTTTAGCTCGTCTTGCATAGCCAAAACCCAATCTGGATCTAGAAGTGCATCCTCAACTTTCTTTGGCTCATCTTGAGACAGAAAGCTGCTATATAGACATTCCTCTTGAGTTGCTCTTCTAGTTTGGACTTTTGAAGAAACATCACCTATAATAAGTTCAAAGGGATGATCTTTAGTCCATTTCCTTGAGGGAGGTAGATTTGATCTTGAAGAGGTAGCTTCATGATCATGATTGCCTTGATTGGATATTTGTCCTTGAGAAACTCCCCCTGAGTTAGTTGTCCCTAAATGATCACTTCTAGAAGCATTTCTATGACTGTCAACGGTATTACCATTTTGGCGATCAACGAAACGCTCATTTTGACTGTCAACGAATCCACCATCATGACTATCAATGAAATGACCATTTGGTCTGCTAGCAGCTATTCTTTTCAATCTTAATGCAGCAATTTCATCTTCACTGCTGCTTTCATCTGTGCTAGTTACAACAACTTTAGGCTGTTTCTCAGTAGCCTTAACATGATTCACTTGATCTCCTTCCTCATTTTCAAAAGAAAGACTTTCATGGAAACCTTCATCACAGAGACCTTGAATTTTGAGATCATCAAAAACGACATGTACAGATTCCATAACAATGTTGGTTCTGAGATTATAGACTCTGTAGGCTTTCCTTGCTGCATATCCCACAAATATTGCTTCATCTGCCTTTGCTTCAAATTTCCCAAAATGTTTAGCTTGATTTCTCAGAACAAAGCACTTGCATCCAAAGACATGAAGAAAATCCAATAGTGGCTTCTTTCTTTTGAGTAGCTGATAAGGGGTCATTCCTTTGGCCTGATTAATCAAAGAAATATTCTGAGTGAAGCAAGCTGTATTAACTGCCTCAGCCCAAAAATAAGTTGGTAACTTTGATTCATCTAGCATTGTCCTTGCAGCTTCAATAAGTGTTCTGTTTTTCCTTTCAACTACACCATTTTGCTGTGGTGTCCTTGCTGCTGAAAACTCATGCAAAATACCATTTTCTTCACAGAACACCTTCATGCTTGAATTCTTGAATTCTGTCCCATTGTCACTCCTAATCCTTCTTACTTTCAAGTCAGGATGATTGTTTACCATCTTGATGTGATTGATAATGATTTCACTTGCCTCATCTTTGGAGAGCAAAAAGAAAGTCCATGTAAATCTAGAAAAATCATCAACAATCACAAGACACTATTTCTTCTTTGAAATAGACATGACACTTACAGGGCCAAACAAATCCATATGAAGCAACTCAAGCTGATGGACAATTGATGACTCTGTCTTGCTTTTGAATGATGCCTTCTTTTGTTTCCCTTTTTGACAGGCATCACACAAACCATCCTTGGAAAACTCCACCTGTGGAATTCCTCTAGCAAGATCTTTCCTCACCAAGTCATTCATAACTTTAAAATTCAGATGAGATAATTTCTTGTGCCATAGCCAACTTTCATCCTTGCTTGCCTTGCTGAAAAGACAAGTGATGGTTTCTGAACTTGTGCTACTAAAGTCAGCAATCTACACATTCCCTCTTCTGAATCCAGTCATTACCACATTGTTGTTTCCTCCTTTAGAAACAACACAGGCTTCTCTAGAAAAAGTAACTAAAAATCCTTTGTCACAAAGTTGGCTGATACTAAGCAAATTGTGCTTAAGACCATCCACCAATGCAACTTCATCTATGATGACATTCTCTTTTGAAATCAAGCCATATCCCTTAGTGTAGCCTTTGCTGTCATCTCCAAAAGCAATACAAGGGCCAGCTCTTTCCTGAAACTCTGTGAGCAGGGTAGAATCACCAGTCATGTGTCTTGAACAACCACTATCCAAGTACCAAAGATTCCTTTTGTCTCCCTGCACACAATAAAATCAAATCAAGTCGATTTTGGTACCCAAGTTTCCTTGGGTCCTGTTTTGTTAGCCTTTGCTTTTCCTTTTATATCATTTTTCACCTTGGGCTCAGATTGATTTAAATCAATCTTTATCCTTGGTGTTGATTTCTAAGGATTACTCACATTTTCATTCACAGCATGCATAATTGGAGGAACAAACATGTTATTCATATTCCATGGCATTTGTGGCACAGTAAACATATTCATGTATGGATTAGACACAAATGGCATGCTGGCATATGGATTTTGAAATTGTGCATATGGAGCAAACATGTTAGGCATAACAGGCATTGTAGGCATAGAACTATTCATTGCAGGCTTGGGAATTTTCACTTTAACAGTCTTCTTAACAGATTTGCAGTTAGTAGATAAATGACTAACACTTCCACAATTAACACATGTCTTTCTAGGAGCATATTTATCAGGTGTGTAATTGTTGTGTTTGTTAATTCCTACTTTGCCATTCCTGTTATTCTTTTTATTTCCCTTAGCCTCAACTTGAACATTCTCTAACTTATCTTTCAATTGCTTGTTGGACAAGTGACCTACATTAGCTCTCCCAACAGGCTTCTCAACTTTCTTTGATTTACTAGACTCACCTTGAACAAAGTTCTTGGTGACAGGACCATACTTATTATTAAGTCTAGTGAGTTCATCTTTTCTTTTCTCTGTCAACGAAACACCCTGATCGGTTGATGGTTCATCTGTCAACGAAACATTGCATTCCGTTGACATATCAACCTTCAACAAATGATCATTGTTGTTTGTTGACTCTGTTTCTGATTCTAAGGTTTCACAAACATACCCTAGTTTCTCTTTGTTCTTTTTCCATGATTGTTCACAGAAAGATTCCATACCTTGAACATTAATGATGTTGGTAGCAACATTCCTGACATCTTTCCATTTAGCAATCACACTTTGTTCTATTTCAAGTTGTGTCTTAAGAATTTCTTCCCTTTGTAACACGTTTTCAAGTTCCTTCTTAGCATCCCTACTAACACATCTCATTTTCTCAAATTCAATGAGCTGTGCTTCTAACATTGCATTCCTATCACTTAAGAGCAAATTAGTCTCTTTTATTCTTGAATTCTCTTTGGTAAGTGATTTAAGAGTAACACGTAAATTATATAATACAGTAGACATTTCATTTACTGCACTATCGCATTCCTCTTTAGAAAGCTCAGAAAGATTAGTAATCGTTACCTGGTTGCTTGAGGAGCTTGCTTCCTGCTCATGATTGTTAGTCATAAGAGCCAGGTTGACATATTCAACATCATCATCAGAATCTTCACCATTACCAGCCCAATCATACTCCTGAGACATGAAAGCCTTTTCTTTTTGCTTGAGAAGTTCAAAGTATTTCTTTTTATAATCAACAGGCTCAAATTTCCTGTTGCCCTTCTCAATCTTGGGCTTTCTGCAGTCTCCAGCAAAGTGACCAAGCATTCCACAATTGAAACATTTAGATTTAGACTTTTCAATCCAGTTACTTTTGTTAGGTTGAAAGTCTCTCCTTGGTGGCCTTGCTTCTGAGTTTCTCTTGAACTTGAACTTAGAGAATTTTCTTGACAGAAAAGCAATGTGTTCATCAATCTCATCTAAGTCATCCAAGTTGGCTGGTTCTGGTTCTTCTTCTTCTGTCATCTTACCTTTACCCTTGCTAACATCACTTCTACAACTAGCTCGACTAGTTGTGGCCTTTGCAGCTTCTTCAGTGTCATCTTCCAGTTGGTTCACAGATGCAATCAATGCAATAGATCCACCCTTCTTCTGTACCTTTTCAATTTCTTCATCTTGCTCCATTTCCAACTCATATGTCTTCAAGGTTCCATAAAGCCTTTCAAGAGTGTAGTCTTTGTACTCTTGAGTGTTTTTGAGAGAAACAGTCATAGGTTTCCATTCTTTTGGAAGAGCTCTAAGAAATTTAAGGTTTGAATCCTTGGTTTGATAGATCCTCCCATACAACTTTAATCCATTCAAAAGCTTCTGAAACCTACTAAACGTGTCATTTAGGGTTTCACCAGCTTTAAAATGAAAATGCTCATATTGTTGTATAAGGAGTTGCATTTTATTTTCCCTGACTTGCTCAGTTCCTTCACAGAGAGTTCTAACAGTGTCCCATACTTCTTTGGAGGTTGTACAGTTTATGACATTATCAAACATCTCTTGCTCCAAACCATTAAACAGAATGTTCATGGTTCTTTTGTCTTTATGGACTTCTGCAACATCTTCAACAGTCCATTCTGAGACAGGTTTTGGAATCTCTACATCAGGAGCATCATCTGGTAGTCCAACTCTAGAATCAAGCTTCATGGGAACGTGTGGACCTTTCTCAATGCAGTCTACATACCTCTCATCCATAGACATGAGATGTAAATGCATCTTTACTTTCCAGTGAAAGTAATTGTCCTTATCAAGAACTGGTATCTTCACACCTGCATCCTTCTTCACCATGGTTTCTGTTTTTGGTCTTGATCTTTAAACTTCTTGTATGTTAGAGGCTTGCTCTGATACCAATTGTTAATCCCAAATGACCTAACAGAATTGTAGAAGGGGGGGGGGGGGGGGGTTGAATACAATTCTTGATATTTCTTAAACTTAAAACAACTTACAAATAAAAACTGAACTTAAAGTAAAAATCACAAGCACATAAATAATTTCAGTTGGATTGTTTGATGATCCAACTGAAGTGATTTTTATTGCGGAAATCATCTGTGATACAAAAGTACACAGCTGCTCAGTTACAAGGTTGTAGAGAAAAATGCTCTCAAGGATAGCTAATACAAACTATTTGTTTTTCTTCTCTCTTGTTAAAGTAACTGCTACACTTGGTTATATATCCCCAAGTTTACAACCCTATTTTTGGCTACACTAAAAGTACAATGAGTAACCGCCAATAGTTTGCTTTTCATCCCTTTGTCCAGTGGTCCTTGGAGATCCTTGCTTTTGTCTTCATGCTTATTATGATCACTCCCAAGACCCAATTGGAAACTGGGATGTTTCCTTATTCCCCATGTCCATTTTAATGGTTTCCAATGCAAAGTACACTTCCACATCACCTTTAGATCTGTTCAGTAAACTGTCACTATCACTTTGTCAACTATTCAGAAAAGCAATAATGATTCGTTGATAGCAGGGAGATGTGTTTCGTTGATAGCTTTATTCTTCATTCCGTTGATGGTGTTTCCCTCGTTTCGTTGATGAGTAAACTCCATACCGTTGACAGATTAATCTTCATACCGTTGACATGTCTTCACTTAGGCAAAATTACAAGGCATAATATATTTACAATTAACCAACCTATTTTGCCTATCTAGTACTTAGTCAACATGACTTAGAAAACCTATCTAGTACATACAACAAAATGCATATCAAACTGTGAAGTATTGTACAGTGCAATTACTACATCACTCATTTCGTTGATGAGCTTCCTGTCAACGGAATGCTGCAAAGCATGCCATTTCGTTGACAGCTACAAAATAACTTTACACAAATTCTACTAAGTGTTTTATGTTTATCATCAAGAACAACATATTCCTAACAAGAATCTACACACTCTGAAGCTCCAGAAATTATCTCTAAGGATGCTACTGTGCCTGATGAAGCCAGAGCAAATACTGATGAGATGGCTGACATGAATGATGAACAACCTGAGCCAAACTTTATTGATCCACTGGAAATGGAGATAGAGGGGAATGTTGAAGCACATCCTTCTGCAACTCTTGAAGAGCTTGACAGTGTTGATGAAACAGAGGATGTGGCTGCAGCTGATCAACCTACTGTGATTCTTGATGAGTCTATGGCTACTCACACAGAGGTATGCTCTGTTACTCACCAGGTTCTTGAAAAAGGTGAGGAGGTTGATCAGACAACAAAGGCTATAATTTCTGAGAATGTTCTTGAAGATGCTGCAGAGACTGTTCTTGAAGCTGCTGTAGAGCCTATTGTTGAGGCTGTTCAAGCAAATGAGGAATGTTTTGAGAACTTAAACTTTAAAAATATTGCAAATGAAGGTGCCCAGGAAAATGTTGCTGAGAATGTTCCTAATTCTCCAAGTGCAGAATCTTCTGCAAAGTCTGATGACATAGCTGATTCCTCATCTTCTCCAAGGGTTTCTGTTCAACAAAATCCTAAAGTGACTGAGTTTGGTGGTACATCTCATCATGATACTGAAACTCATTATCAGGATATGTACTTTGCTAATTGGTCAAGCCATGAGTGTATTTTCCCTGATCAGAGGGCAGCTGATTTTATGTCAAAGTCTGCTGTAAATATCACCAATCTTGAGCTTCTCACACATCTTAAAACTACTATAGTTCAAGTAAAGTCTCTTCATAACCGTTTTGATGATACTCAGAAGGATGTTACTGGGTTGAGAAATGAAGTGGCTGCAAGGGAAGTGTCTTTGAAACAGGATAAATCCTTGTATGTTTCTTTATTTAAAGATTAGGAGGCTTTAAGAAACAGGCTGAGCAAGGTTGAAGACAATCAGCATGTAATGTCTAACAAGCTTGATTCCATTGCTGCTTCACTCGAATTGCTCACATCTGTGTTGATTCCAGATGATGTCAAAAAGTGGGAGAGAGTATTTAAGGACAAATGCAAGAAATCTCAAACTCTGAACAAAAAGGATGATACTACTAATGGTGGTGCAAAGGAACAAGAGTTAAGGTCAAAATCACATCAAGAGCAAGGGACTGAGGTCAAACTCTGCTAATACAAACTCTGGGAGAACAAACACTGAAGCTCGGTCATCTTCAAAAGCTAGAAGTTTACTATTTACTTCTCAACCAATCACTGATGAAGAGATTGCAGCTCAGTTGTTTTTGGAAGAGCATGGTGCAAATGCAACAGTTGAAGATATTCAAGCTGAAGAAAAGATGCTGGCTGAAGAGCATAAGAAGAAATTGGTGTCTGGAAAGATCAAGAAGCCTGTGAGAGTTTCAAGGCCAAAAGAGAAAGGGATTGTTATCAAAGATAATGTAGATTCTCAACAGAGTTTACAGTATGCAAGGAGACCAATTGAAGCCAGTCTTGATAAAGGCAAAGGAAAGTTGGTAGAAGAAGAAAAAGTACTGAAGAAAGCTAAATCAACCTCTAACAATGCTCAAGTTGACAAATCATTGGAAGCTGTGACAACCACTGATACTACTCAAGTTGTACAGACCCAGTTATCTTCTCAACTTCAAAGGACATTTGGAAAACCAATTACAGTTCAACATACTCTGAATCCTGGAACTGTGAATATTTTTCAAAGCAGATCTATCATGGGCAAGGAATCTCGAGATAGATCTGTATTAGGATCTCACAGAGAGAAGAGGGTGAATAATAGTCCTATGGATCATACATCATTGGTTGAACCTGGTGTTGGTGTGACTCAAGAAAATCTTGATACTTTGGAGTCTGTTCAGTTAATACATCATAGAGGTTTGAAAAAGGATTTTCTGTTATACTTCAAAACTGATGGAAGAGTATACAGAGTTGGAGAAGCTGACATTGAATTGAAGATGAAGGAAGAGCTAGAATATGTGCTGTACTTACTCAAAGTCAAAAATCAAAGAACTCAACAAGCAGCTGAGGTATTAAGAAGCAGGATGATGAAAGCTAGAGTTCTCAGTGGCTTAAAGTCTGCAGGTTCTTACATACCTAAGTACAGAGATCATAATGGAAAGCTTGTAGAAATGAAGAGGAACAGTGCAAGATTTAGAACAGCTTTTGGTATAAGAGTGTTAGAATTTAATCTGGAGTCAGATAAATCTTTCATGATAAAGCTGGGAAATGAAATGAGGAGGAACAGTATTTACGCTTTGAGAGCTGCTATCTATCAAACTGGAGAGAGTGATCCAGAGTTGAAGGAACTGAAAGAGATTATGGTAGCTGAGCTTGAAAGGGCTGAAAGAAGATTGCTTATAGACTATCTCAGAACTGTACCTGAAGTTGAAGAGATTAAGTAAATGGAGTCTGTAAGTTTTTAAGTTTTCTGTTCTAAGTTAAAATATAAACTCTGTGATTTTATAAACACTGCATTTGTTATATGTTTTGACATCATCAATTATCTGTTAACTTGTACATTTTTGTATGCACAAGTTGGGGGAGATTGTTAGATATAATTGCTGATGTTTGTTTATCAGTGTTTAAAGTATCAGGTAAATATCAGAGTTTAGCTGGAAGACTGGTCAGAGTTTGTTAAACTCTGACAGTCAGAGTTTACTTAGCTGTCGGTGTTATATTCAATGAAGATTCTAGAAGCGATATACTTTGAAGAAGGAAAGAAGCAAAGAGATATCGTGATGACTAAGGAAACGGAATAGAAGACAGAAGCAATTCTTAATTGATATTAATTGTATAGCTGATTTATAGGAATATCAATTAAAGATTGTATGTAGCTGTGTACTATATAAACACAGATAGGTTAACCCTAAAAGGGAAGCGAATACTTGAAATATTATTCTTGTAACCTAGCAGCTCTCTGTGATATTTTACATCACCGAGAGAGGAGTTATTAATTCCATACAGTTTATTATTCATAAACAGTGTTCTTATTGTTATTCTCATACATATATTTGATTATATATTGTGTATTCGGCCTAATAGTCAGACCCGGTATGTATATATGTGTGCATGCATCCATGCGTTGATATCAGATGGGATTTTACGGTAACACATGATGTCCTTTTTTGTTTGTCAGCGGTATGGAAAACTCTGAATAGTTGTGTTAGTTCCTTTGTCTGACTCAAAGATTTAGCAGGCTCCGATTTAGGAGGGGAGCATGTTGCATCTTCTAATGTCATTATTCTCAATCCGGTAAAACATATTCCCAGTCACGTGTTATTTTCTATCGATTCTCGCAATGTCCCTAATTTAATTTATAGATAATTTGATTTATTCAAAATTATCCGTGCACTAAAAATAGGATATTTCTTAACTTATAAACATGTTGTATAAGTCATATTTAGACTGATTCACTGAACGTGTACGAATTTATTACAGGTCTTGCGGCAACTTTGAATCTTAAATTTCTAGTCGAAAAAAAAGAACTGAAGTTAAGAGAACATAAAGTTTAATAAATATACCTGTTTTTCTTTTTATTCTCAGTAAATCTATGGAAATTAAATTTTGGAGTTAATTGCTAATAATTTAATCTAATTGTTTTGCCTTTCTTGTATTAAAAAATTCAATAAACACGGGTTAAATAAAGTTCTCTCTTTCCTTTTTTTTTCAAAAGTATAATCGACTCTCATTTGGTCATGTGACATACTTATTTGCATCAGTCATGTTCTTTAAATTTTTGGCATTGTAGGAAATTTAATATTTATTTACGTAACGATGAGAATCGATAAAGGTATTGTCCAATCAATGTACAAAAAATAATTTATATAACTTAATTTTTTATCTTTTAGATCTATAATTTTAAATAACTCCGAGTGTATAATGTAATTGATCGATCATAATATTTTTCTTACTTGTATGATATGAAATATCATATTTTCTAAAAATTGTTCACATGACTATATATTTTAATCTATTTAATTTATTATACAATTTTCAAATTTACCTATTATATATTTATTAATTTAATTCAAAATAAGCAATTATTAACTTTCATAAAATTAATATAAAATTTTATATTAAAATTAATTACAAATGCGTTACATACATAATTCATCCAACATAGTTCTAAATCTAGTTACTTCTATTATATTTATACTATATTATTAAAATCGAAATATTAAAACTTTGATAGTTGGTCAGTACGTTACTCATATTTTGGGATTTACACTTTAGTTCTTTTATTTTTACAATGGTACCGTAATTTTTTAAAATAATAATTTTATTCAAAACATATCTCTACAAAATTGTTAAACACAAAACTCTTAAAGCACAATTTATTGCGATCAAACACCTATGTCAATTCGACGCCGAGTTCAACAACCATATATAAGTATTCATATTTAAAATTATTTTCTTAAGAAACAAATATAAATATTAAAAGAAAATATTAAACTCGTGCATGACACATGTTACGAGCTTGTATTTGTATATGTAATAAAAATACTCATGAATATCGTGTATACATGTTATCGATATGTGCTATATACCCGTGATTGTTGTCTAATTTTTAAATATTGGACACTACTTTTTATTAATTTAAAAATAAATAATTAAAAAATATATAAAGAAACTACTTGTAATATATTACTTATGTTATAATCAATGTTCAGTATTAAGTTTTATAGATTAAATATATGAATAATTCAAATAAATTATGTCGTACAATAAAGATAGACCGTTGTGCAAAAATATATATCATTTTATAGTTTACATTACATATACAAGATATTTGTATGACTAAAACAAATGTAGATATACATCACACGCAACATTGTTTTTAAAATTTAATATTAAAATTATATAAGATTGGTTGTTTAAATAATTATGTACAACATTTTGAAAACTGAAACAACATAGATTAATATATATTATAAAATTACCTTTGTTTTTTGCTCAAAGTTAATATAATAATAAATATAGGATTAAGAATGATGTAAGGTTTATGTAATGTGATTTTTCAATCAAAATCAAAAGAAGTCATGTAGCTTAGTGGTTATAAGAATGATTTTCTTAGGGAAGGTCAAAGAGTTCGATTCTGCACAAAAACATTATTTATTAATTTTTTTTTAGATAAGAGAGTAATGGCATGTCATGTAATTTCAAAATATATAAGGGTAAAATTGTCATTTCACGGAGGATTGTCTGTGCGGTGTGATAATCTATTTATTTTTAAAAAATTCTTGGGGCCGGTAGATATAAGGCCATATGCCAAAATGCTCATGCACTGCTTAAAATTTCTGTGAAGCTCGCGTACTTTATATCTAAAAATTATATGAACATTGATTAATTTTAAAGTTTAAATAAATTATATATTATTTATTTACTTATTATAATAATCAATCGGGTTTATTTTTTTTCAATTCGGTTGAAATCTATAATCAAAATCGAACAATTTAAATCGGTTCGGTTTAATGAACAGTTTAACATAATTCATTAGTGTTATTTCAAAAAAAAAAACATAATTCATTAGTGTTATTTTTTTTTAATTTTCATATTTGCACCGCCTCGAAAACTTATTTAATCGGTGACAATTTACACTGCAAATTTATCTAACTTTTCATATTTGCACTGCAAATTTATCTAACTTTTTCCGATCATTTTTACATGTCCAACCGTTAATATTTGCAAGTTCTCGGTTAGATAATAACCTTTTTGAATAAAAAGAATTATTTTCTCGGACCATTGTAATGGGATACATTCACGTGATTATGAATCTTTTATAAAATAAATAAATTAAGTTAATCAATAAAAAATTAAGTCAGATTTTGTGTTAAATATATAGTATATGAGAAAAAAATCATGAGGTTATTTCAGTAATATCACCTAAGATAAATTTTCAAGTACAAAAAAATGATGACAATTTTGTAAATATGTCAATCTTTTTGAAATTACAATAATACCAATTTGTATTTGTATGAAATTTTTTTAATTGTGTAACTCGATGAGATAACCTAGTGAACCTGATATTCTATATGTATTCAATATTCTTAACTCATATATTAACAAAAATAGTGCGTTGGTTACTTATTTTATGAATAAAGTTTAGAAAAGTAAGATCAAAATTAAATTAATCAATTGGTTTTTTCAATTTCTTAAATCTTACCTAATTTTGCTTTGGTTTTACAGTTATTATTTTATTGAATTTAATCCTAAATGATGAATTTTTTCATTAGTTTCCGAGAAAACTAACAAAAACCGAATCAAAATTCATTTAATCGCCTAAACTTGCTTGGCTTCAGACCCACTAATAATGATAGGAGTTCACTTTAGAATTATCAAAACCAATATAGATGTAGTCATGTAGCTCACGTCCTCCCCTGCTGTAGAATAGAAGTCTGTAAGCTAAAACAAGGATAGCCAGGGCACATTCTTCTTCCTGCACCATATAAAAGTAACTCGAAATCGTGTCCTTTAACATCTGTAGACTTCCCAATAAATCTCTCCGGGACAAATTCATCTGGCTTGTCCCACAATTTTGGGTCTCGGCCGATTGTCCATACACTCACTAAAATTCTGGTTCCTTTGGGGATGTCGTATCCAGCTACTTTACAGTCTTCTCGTGATTCACGTGGGACGAGCATCGGTGCAACAGGGTGAAGTCTCATTGTTTCTTTGACAATGGCTTGAATATAAGGAAGATTTTGTACATCCTTCTCTTCTAACCATCTTTTTTTGCCAATAACTCGATCTAGTTCTTCGGTTGCTTTTTCAAATATTGGGGGTTTTTTCAAAAGCTCTGAGATTGCCCATTCTACTGTCACGGCTGAACTCTCTGTTCATCCAGCAAATAAATCCTAAATATTCATCCAAAAACAGGATCAATACTAATAATACTATCAAAATTAATTACACAAATGTCACACATATAGTTAACGAAGCTTTTGTACATAGCTGTAATAACCCCAAATTTTGGACTTAGTTAAATTTTTTGTTGATGAATAGTAAATGTTGATGAATAGTGAATTTGCTGATGAAAAATATTTTCAGACCACACTATGTGGAAGACATGGAATGAATGTTTCGAAGTTATATTAGTGATGTATAAGGAAAATAAGTGAATGTAAACGCGATCAGAATCGGGAGATTCCAACTTTAAATTTTGATCACTATTCATCGGACAATCAATGATGTATTGATTTGATCGTTTTGAGAAAGTATGTAGAATGAGAAATCCGTGATCATATCTTAAGCCAAGGTGAGAAATCTAGGATCATATATTAAGCCAAGGTAATGAAAAGATCAAGGAAGTATCTCCTAACATTGGTACAGAGAAACGTTTTCAAAATCACTTGAACTTATCGCGAAACAGAAGCGTAACGAATTATGGATTAAACCCTAACCGAATGGGAAGTATCATATAAGATCATCAAGTGCATCATATAAGAGGATTGATGATACAAGAAATGACATAAGCATGACACAAAAGATGACAAAAGCATGACACAGGGGATGACAAGGTGATGAATCACCACCTTGTCACCATTTTCTCCAAGGATTCACCCAATGGTTGACATGTGGCAAGGGTGACTAAACTCTTCCTAAACCACACAAATGAGAAGCAAGTAATCAGATTTTATTTGCCAAAACAAAAAAAAAAAAAAAAAGAAAAGCAAGTATTCTCCCAATTTCTCAGAATTCTGACCAGCATGAGCAAGGAGCAAAGAAAAATTCATAACTCAAAATATACTCATCCTAAAATCTCCAAATTTGAACCATAGCTCCCTCAATGTATAGCCAAGACACGTTCAAAATTTCAGGTCCATCCAAGATGTATAGAATGGTCAAATATTGGATCAAAGTTGAGGCATGAATAGTGAATTCGAAAATGCTAACTTGTGTTCTTGAAGATTAAAGCTTATTGAGGTTGTATAAGGATCAAGCAAGGGTATACAAGCTATTGTTAGTCTTTACCAAGCACCAAGGAAGGTATAAACCCTCATACACTTTTTATTATGCTTTGATTATAGTGATTAAATTAGGGGTGAGCGCGGGTCGGATCGGTTCGGTTTTAGGTTAAAACCGAAACCGAAACCGAAACCGCATATCCTCGGTTTTTAAAATCGAAAACCGAAACCGAAACCGTCGGTTCGGTTCGGTTTTAAAATGATCGGATCGGTTACAATCGGTTCGGTTTCGGTTTTAAAACCGCCTCAAATAAACATAACAAAATAAATAAAATGATTTCGAATTTTTAAGCTTGCAAAGTTACAAATTATTTTTTCGTCCAAAATAAACATATAAAGTATTCATAATAAATTATTTAAATCCAACATGATCCGAGAATAATGAAAATTTAAAATGATCTTCAAAAATATTTTCTTTGAAATGTATATAAGACAATGTTAGAAATTCAACTATCTCGAGTCTATCTGAAATCTTTGTATAAGTAAAGAGTTTTTCCAGGAAACCCAAGAAAAATCGTCACATCCAAAAATAAAGCAACATATAAAACACCTAGATATAGAAGTTTATTAAACAACATTTATTAATCAACTATTACAAATTAAAACTTAAAAAATAAGAACAAAATAGTATAATTATTAAAAGGAATGTCAGGATCTTTATTAATCTACTCTCACTACTCATAAAAATTGGTCTAGTAGAATATATAATATATTAATTTCTTTATTTTTATTAATCGGATCGGTTCGGTTTTTTTCGGTTCGGTTTGGACCTAAAACCGAAACCGAAACCTCAAGAACGGTTCGGTTTTTTAATTTTCGGTTTCGGTTCGGTTTCAACTCGGTTTCGGTTTTTTACAGTTCGGTTTTTATCGGTTTCGGTTCGGTTTCGGTTTTGATTCGGTCTTTATTTAATCGATGATGTTTAGAGATGGTGTGATATTAAGGATGAATTCTTGTTAATAATTAATGTTTAGTGGTTATTTTCATGGTGGAACTTGTAGACATTGGTATGAACTTATTTAGGCAGAATATAAGTTGTTGATATGGAGAATTAGAAGTATGGTTGATTGGTTGTTGATTTGTGGATTGATTGAAGTGTTTTAAACACGGGAATCTTGATTAAGCGTCGTTACCATGTCGGATTTTCATTAGAAAGTTTAGACAGAGACCATGGTTACCTTCTAGGCATAACAAAAATTCTTTCTGACCATGATCATGTAGGTTCTGTTTTTTAGTTTATTTTGGCGAAAGAATCGTATCGTTTCGATTTACGGTTTAGGAGAAACATCCGTTTTAGTGAAAGCGGTTTCGGATAACTAAGTAGTTCACTGCATGAACTTTGAGATTGTGATCAAACCCTTTAAAAATGGAATTGGGTCGAGATATTAATGTGGATACTAGTATGGACAGTTAGGAAGGGAACCGAGGAGGTTTCTTGTTAAAATAATGATTTTTCGATTTTATAAAAATGCGGGAACAAAAGTTGCGCGAGTGAAATACCCTTAAGGGGATGGTTAAAAACAATGAGTTAGCAATGGTAAAGTACTTGGGTTTTGAGAATATATTTCCACCCAAACTTTTGACTTAATAGTTTACGGAATGTCATGAGGTTATAAGTGACCAAGACCGAGACATTTGATGTTCGTTAATAAAACGTTAGTGCTTAAGTTAAATGCACTTTAAATGATTAAGCCAGGGGACTGATCGAGTATTTCCTTGTTTATAGATTTCCCGGCAAGTTCTCGAACCCATAACAACCAAGGACCCGAGGCAAGTTTTCTCATTCCATGCTATGTTTTCCATTACTTATATTGATGATGCATATGATATGATATCATGCATGCTTTCAAACCTTACATCGTATATAGATGTAATGGTATTAAAAATGTTGAGATGTAGTATATGCATATGATAGATGCATGTCAGTTTTCAAACCCTACATCATATAAGTGATGTTGTTGTGATATATTCTGCTTTAATGCTGTGAAAATATTTATAAACTGTTTATGCTTTTGATAGAAAGCTTTATAAGATATAAGGGTTTATATGCTATGTAAATGTTAGATATAAACCGAGGTTTTATAGAGGCTCTAAGGGTAGAACGCTCGTACGAGGATTTTAAAACTTAGGCCGAGAGTCAAATTAGTATTTTAGTCTTGATTATACTGTTAGAAGCTGGAGAGTTTCAGGGACACTTATATTTTAAAATGTTGATTAAATATTCCAATATATATATTATTGGATATTTAATGTGAGATATTTAAATAATATTATTATAAATATTATTTGAATATTTATTTAATTAAGTGAATATTAATTTCAATATTCACTTAAGTGGAATTTTATTGAATAATAATTCAATATTTATTATTTGAATATTTATTAAATATTCCAAAAATGATTTAAAAATCATAGAACCTTATCTAAATATTACGTAAGATTCCAATAGTTATTTAAAGTATTTTCTGATCTCAAAAAGATCTATGTGATTATAGTAGGGGTTCCCAAACTACTTTTAATTATTTATCTCAAATGATGATTAAGGTTTGGACTTATCAAAAATTGAGAATCCATTCCAAGAAGTGAATATATGATTTCACTTGCCTCTTTCATTAAAAGTGAGTATATTGTTGAGTTCTGAATCATCTGAACTAATGATATTTTACAAAAAAATCCCAGGTCGTGATTTCGAAATGTTTTACTCGAGGATCGAGGTCAGTTGACAACGGTCAACCCACATTGTGACTTACTTCCGATATAATCCGGAAGTAAGGGTATGTTTACAAAACCTATCAACAAGCTTATGCTTGGGGAACTGGATTAATATCCGTTCCAGTTAAAGATAGTTGGGGGAACGACATTTTCGCGTAAGTGGCCGAGTAACGCACGGTCCCGCAAAGAAAAACTATTTTTTTTTCTGGCCTTGATGTCGCCAGGTGGAAATATAATAAGAGGCTGGGTGACGCCAGTCCAGTGGAACCCATTGACAGGGAGCGGGTCCACTTGTGTGGCCTTGATGTCGCCATGTGGTTACTAAGATGTAAGAGGCCGAGTGACGCCGATCCAACCTAAAAGCCCTTATGCGGCCAGGGTAATGACCTTCGGGATTATCCATCTACTAGTAGAGAATCTATGGTATGACGACTGATCATCGCATACCAGTGCGTAGCCCTGTGCAACTCCCCATGTTTTTCAGGGATTGGAATTTCAGAAATGTTTAGTAACTTGGGTTAAATACCGGTTACGGTTACTTGTTAATAATATTTTAACAAGGTATTATACCTCATACAGTATTTGAATTGTATGACATGTTTTGACGAAAAGAATATTTCAATATATCATTCTGTATACGAATGAAGTTTTAAAAGTTTCAATTGTGATATCAGCTTACATATATGATTATGCTGCTATATATTATTGTCGAGCTATAGTGCTCATTCTTGCTTCTGTAATACACCACAACACAACAGAGTCGAAAAGGTGTTCATTACTGATATTTTACAGTATTTTGAACAGTATGAGATATCTAAATAGATATGTGTGTATATATGTTGAGAAGGTATTTAAGATATACAGTATGTTGAACTGTATAGTATTTTGAATCAATGGATAGGCTTTAAGCCTTGATTCCAATGGTTAATATCTATTTTAAAAAGATATGTTTTAAGACTTGGTTTATTATGTTGATACCAAGGATTTCTAAATGATTCGCGAAGAGTATTTGAGTATGATTATAAGTCATACGGTATTTTGAACGGTATGCTATTTTGGGGTCAAACCCTAGTAGTTTTTAAACATGGATCCTATATGGATTATTTACCTTAAAGGTTTAAAGATTTAAACTGGGATAGATTTCTTGCTGAGCGCTATTAGCTCATTCTTGCTTTATTAAAACTTTCAGCATGAAGAAAACGTTGCCGATTCACCTCGTGTTACGAGATCAAGGGAATGGAGAGACCACCCTTGAGTTAGTTCAGCAGGATGGATACTGCCGGTGTGAGCAGAATAGTTGCAGACTGAATTAGTAAGAATTGTTTTCGAGTAGGTTTGTATTATTAAACCTTGTATAGAATGGTGAGGTCTATTATTGTAACTTCAGGTAGAGGTTGTAAATAATAGATGAGATCCTGGATAGTACATTTGAGTTGTAATAACAAATGTTACTTTTGTTGCTCATTTCCAAGGCTATAACTTGTGTGTGTGCGCGTAAGTGATTGGGGTCTTTAGAGTTGTATTATTAGAATGTTGTAAGTAATGCAGGTATTGTATAATTGATGGAGCGTGACAACCCAGATTCCTGACCCCGGATCTGGGGGTGTTACAGAAATGGTATCAGAGCGTTAAGTTATAAACTTGGATATGAGAGTGTTAAGAGTTATATCGAAGTAAGAGAATGACGAGTGGACTCATATAGAGTTCGTTAAGTGGACTACCGGAAGTAGTGCCATTGAGGATGTTAAGATTAAAGAGTTTAGTTGGGGACTTATCGGAGGACCGATAGGACCGTTGAAGATCATCGTAATGATGAGACGAATGTCTAGAATTATACCCGGATTATCAAGGACATTAAGATAAGACGTGGAGCAGAGTCTCAATTGCAGTTGGGGTAAGGTCGGAATGGCCAATACCAATGGATAACTTGAATTAGTAAGAACCTAAGTGTTTGTAGTTCATCGTAGGTTGCCCACGAGAAGGCAACACATGTGAAGATTGAGACGTTTACAGTCCTTTACGCGATCCGAATTACTAAAATTGCGTGGACTAGTTAAGGAATTATCTTGTGTATGAGGTCCAAGCCTTGAGAACAACGATTCCACTAGAGTTGGTGTCTTTTCCGTCGATGGGTATTTTGTTACCTAAGAGGAAGACTTTTGCGTACGTGTAGTACCAGAACGTTATCATGAGACGAACGTGCTAAATCGCATCGCGAGTATATTTCGTACGATAGGCCATGATGGCTCAACTCAGAAATCAAAGACATGAAGAATGGATAGCGTGATTCTGATAAAGACACGTATGGTTGCGGCGAGCAATGCGACAATCTCAGGAACTACGAGGAACGAGACCTATGGCGGCCTGGGGTTGGATTCATTCGATACGACTAGTGTTAAGAAATTACATATACGTTAATGGACCTCCACCTTTTGAGAATGTGTTGATGCGGTCGTATGTGGCCCAATCTCTGAACGATTATCGGGGAATGGCGAATATGTTTCGAACTCCCGACCTATTTACGAACTTGTACGATTTTGAGGTACCGTTGGTTAGTACCATAAGCCATAAAGGCAGAAATATAGAATCATCCTTGTAGAAGGTGATGTGAGAACTTAGGGGTAATAATTGACCCATTTTTCTATCTACTTGCTGGTACGCCATTCAATGAATTTTTTTTTCTTTTCATAACCCGAGTTACCCTAAAGGGTTTATGTCGAGGTAACCCTTCTTGCATTTCATTATTAAAATATAGAATGCGATCAACAACCGATATGACTAGTTAATCGTTCAAACTAGTTGAGATTTTAAACACTATGATAAAGATCTAGCTAATTGCCCTGGCTAGATATTACGTTTCAACCCAGTTGAACTAGCCAATTTTGTTCGGCTAATTGCTAATGATTCTTGAAGTGGACTAGTTATTGTATCACTAAGTTCAACTTTCGGTCAAATTTATATAAGTGAATTCACGATGCATTTGGTATTCAGTGAAGTATGATGAGAAGATTTTTAAACGATAATTTGATTGAGACCTAACCAGGTCGCCCCCTCAACGATATAAGTGCGTCACCGTGGGATGCACCCGTGTTATTGGTGAAGAAAAAGAACGGCATCATGGGCTGTGCATAGATTATCGAGAGCTAAATAAGCTAACTATTAAGAATGAATACCCCTGCCAAGGATCGGTGATTTGTTCGATCGGCTGCATGGTGCAGTTAAATTCTCGAAGATTGACTTGATAATTGGATAACCCCAATTGAATATTAAACCTGAGGACGTACCCAAGCCTGCGTTTCGCACCAAGTATGGACACTGCGAGTTTTTAGTGATGTCATTGGGCTAACGAATGCCCTTGCAGCTTTCATGGACTTGATGAATCGAGTTTTCAAGAAGTATTTGGATAAGTGTGTCATAGTGACATCGACAATATTTTGGTTTACCTCAAAGACCGAGGAAGAACATGCAGAACGTTTGAGAATAGTGTTAGAAGCACTGAGAAGAGAAAAGTTATATGCCAAATTCTCAAAGTGCGAGTTTTGGCTAAGGGAAGTATAGTTTTTAGGACATGTGGTCAATAGTGGAAGAGCACTGGTTGACCCTGCTAAGATAGAAGCTGTTTCGAACGGGGAAAGACGAACCACACCAACCGAGGTGAGAAATTTTGTAGGCTTAGCCGATATTACCAAAGATGTGTACAAGATTTTGCTAAGATGGCAGCCCCACTGACCCGACTTACTCGAAGGACTGGAAAGTGGAATGGATCGAGAAATGTGAGAAAAGTTTCCAGGAATTAAAGAAGAGACTGGTCACCGTCCTGTGCTGGTACTTCCAGACGGGAAGGGAGATTTTGTGATCTATAGTGACGCATTGAATAAAGGTTTAGGGTGTGTGCTTATGCAGCATAGAAAGGTAATTACGTATGCATCCAGACAATTAAAGGAATATGAATTTAGATACCCTACACATGACTTAGAATTGGCAGCGATAGTTTTCGCTTTAAAGATTTGGAGGCACTAATTGTATGGAAAGGAGTGCGAGATTTACACAATCATAAGAGCATTACATACGTTTTCCCAAGAAGAACGTACCGTGATAATAGAAAAGATAGCTAAAGCTAATCAAGGATTATGATGGTGGGATTCTTTACCACCCAGGGAAGGCCAATGTGGTGGCCAATGCCCTTAGTAGGAAAGAGAGACTTAAGATGATAAAATCGTCGGATAAAGTTAATCCAAGGATTGGAGAAAATGGAAATTGAGGTTAAGATAACCGAAAATGGTATTAAGAGACTATTTGAGATTACAATGCAACCAGAATTGCTGTAGAAAATCAGGTTATGTCAAGAACGAATGACGAGTGAAGGTATAAAGTTAATGTTGAAGAAAGAATTAAAGACTGAGAAAGATGATAAAGGAATCATGAGGTATTTTTACCGAGTTTGGGTTCCCAATGTTCAAGAGATAAAGGATGCTAATTTTTCAGAATGACTAATAAAAAGAACTGAAAGGATGAAGTTGAAGTTAAGAATACAACAAGGATTATTTAAAGGTCCTGATTGAGTTAGAATAAATTAAAGAAAGTTAAGGCAATGTTATAGGTGGCCGGATAAATAAAAGGATTTATCGATTGGTAAACAAATATTGGATATGTCAGAAAATGAAGGCAGAACAAAGACCTAGTTGACTATCACAGTTAGTAGAGGTTCCTGATTAGGAATGTAATTTTACTGTAATGGATTTTGTGATAGGATCAACAAGAATCAATTCGGACTATTACGTCAATTAAGTTATAATTGATGGATTAAATGAGTCTACTCATATTTTGTTTTTAGCAAGAGATCTTTAATCGAAGAGTTACGAAAGAGATAGTTGGGTGACGTGGAGTTCCAGTCACCATCGTGTCAGATAAGGACCAATGAATGAACTCCCGATTCGGGAGGAGTTTTCCTAACGTGTTTGGCAATGAGATTGAGCGCGAGCACTACGTAGGATCCGCAGACCGACAGACCGACCGAAAGAAACATTTCAGACAACCGAAGTTACGGTAAGTGTTGTACCGCCGATTTCAAGAGTAGTCGGATGTTGATAGAAAATGGGTGTATAAGAGTACAACCAAAATTGGCTTAAATAAAGCGCCCGGTAGATATCACAGACCGGAATGAGTAAGTGTTGTAATGAAACCTGAGGGTTGAAGAGTCAACCTGGAAACTGGAGATTACTATATTGGAAGAGTAACCTCGGCTATTTTCTTAGATTCCGGGACGGAATCCTTTTAAGAAGAGGAGACTGTAATAACCCCAAATTTTGGACTTAGTTAATTTTTTTTTTGATGAATAGTAAATGTTGATGAATAGTGAATTTGCTGATGAAAAATATTTTCAGACCACACTATGTGGAAGACATGGAATGAATGTTTCGAAGTTATATTAGTGATGTATAAGGAAAATAAGTGAATGTAAACGCGATCAGAATCGGGAGATTCCAACTTTAAATTTTGATCACAATTCATCGGACAATCAAAGATGTATTGATTTGATCGTTTTGAGAAAGTATGTAGAATGAGAAATCTGTGATCATATCTTAAGCCAAGGTGAGAAATCTTGGATCATATATTAATCCAAGGTAATGAAAATGTTAGGTCAAATACACAATATATAATCAATATATGTATGAGAATAACAATCAAGAACTCTGTTTATGAACAATAAACTGAATTATATTAAATAACTCTTCTCTCAGTGATGTAAATTATCACAGAGAGCTGCTAGGTTACAAGAATAATGTTTTCAGTATTCGCGCTCCTTTTAGGGTTAACCTATCTGTGTTTATATAGTACACAGCTACATAATCAATCTCTAATTGATATTCCTATAAATTAGATATACAATTTATATCAAATTAGGATTGCTTCTATCTTCTGTCCCGTTTCTTTAGCTATCTCAATATATCTTGCTTCTTTCCATCTTCAAGATATATTGCTTCTAGAATCTTCATATTAGCACCGACAGCTTCAGCAGACTTTCACCCCGTCAGACTTTAACAAACTCTGACTGGATTCTATCATAAACTCTGATGAGTACCTGTTGCTTAAACACTGATAAACAATCATCAGCAATTATATCTAACAATCTCCCCCAACTTGTGCATAACAAAGATGTACAAGTTAAAAGATAATTGATGATGTCAAAACATACAACAAATACAGTGTTTATAACATAACAGAGTTTATTTTTAACTTAGAACAGAAAACTTTTAAAAACTTACAAACTTCAGTTACTTAATCTCTTCAATGTCAGGCACAGTCCTGATGTAGTCCTGAAGTAGTTTTCTTTCAGCTCTTTCTAACTCAGCTATCATTATTTTCTTTATCTCCCTTAACTCTGGATCACTCTCTCCAGTTTGGTAGATAGCTGCCCTTAGTGAATAAATGATGTTCTTCCTCATATCATTTCCTAGCTTTATTATGAAGGATTTATCTGATTCCAGATTAAATTCCAACACCTTTATGCCAAGATCTGTTCTGAGTCTTGCACTGTTCCTTTGCATCTCAACAAGCTTTCTATTGTAATCTCTGAACCTTGGTATGTAAGAGCCAGCAGACTTTAAACCAGAAAGAATTCTAGCTTTCATCATTCTGCTTCTTAACACCTCGGCTGCTTGATGAGTTCTTTGATTTTTAACTTTCAACAGATACAACACATATTCCAGTTCTTCTTTCATCTTTAAACCAATATCATTTTCACTAACTCTGTATACTCTGCCATCAGATTTGAAGTATAACAGAAAATCCTTCTTTAACCCTCTGTGGTATATTAACTGAACTGATTCTAGAGTATCAAGATTTTCTTGAGTTACCCCAACACCAGGTTCAGCTAAAGAAGTGTGATCCATTGGACTATTGTTCACTCTTTTCTCTCTATGAGATCCAAGCCCAGATTTATCTCTTGATTCTTTTCCCATGAGTGTTCTGCTTTGGAGAAGATTTATATTTGCTGGAATCAAAGAATGTTGAACAATGATTGGCTTAGTAAAAGTTCTTTGTAATTGTGAAGATAACTGAGTCTGTACAACTTGAGTAGTATCAGAGGTTGTCACAGCTTTCAATGTTTTAACAACTTGAGCATTGTCAGAGGTTGTTTGAGCTTTCTTCTGTACTGATTCTTCAACTAACTTCCCTTTACCTTTATCTGAGCTAGTTTCTTCAGCCTTCTTTGCTTGTTGTAAACTTTGTTGAGAGTTTACATTTTCCTTGATTACAATTCCTTTCTCTTTAGGTCTTGAAACCTTTACAACTTTCTTTACTTTCCCAGACTTTAGATTCTGCTCATGCTCTTTAGCTAACATCAATTCTTCAGCTTGGATATCTTGTATGGTTGCATCAGCACCATGTTCTTCTAGAAACAGTTGAGCAACAATCTCTTCATCAGCAACTGGATGAGAAGTAAGCAATAAACTTCTAGCTCTTGAAGAAGATTGAGCACCAGTGTTTATCCGTTCAGAGTTTGTAGCATCAGAGTTTGATCTTAGCTTTCCTTGCTTTAGAGTAGATTTAGATTTGAAATCTTTTCCCTTTGCACCACCATC
This sequence comes from Heracleum sosnowskyi, assembly GCA_030848705.1. Taxonomy (NCBI): domain Eukaryota; kingdom Viridiplantae; phylum Streptophyta; class Magnoliopsida; order Apiales; family Apiaceae; genus Heracleum; species Heracleum sosnowskyi. The sequence goes on from CM061244.1 coordinate 44,768,827, forward strand.
AGTAGAATCATCCTGTCTACTCAGAGTTTGAGACTTTTTGCATTTGTCTTTAAGTACTCTCTCCCCCTTTTTGACATCATCTTGAAGTAATACTGATGTGAGCAATTCTATTGAAGCAGCAATGGAATCAAGCTTATCAGACATTACAGTCTGATTGTCTTCAACCTTAGTCAATCTGTTCTTGAGAACTTCTTGATCTTTGACCAGAGTAAGCAGCATAGACTTATCTTGCTTTAGAGACATATCTCTAGCAACCACATCATTTCTCAACCCAGTAACTAACTTCTGAGTTTCATCAAAACGATTATGAAGAGATTTGACTTGAACAATAGTTGCCTTGAGATGTGTAAGAAGTTCTGGATTCGTAATTGATGCAGCAGAGTTTGTTACAAAGTCAGCAGCCCTTTGATCAGTGAATATACAATCCTTGTTTGACCACTTGGAAAAGTACATATTCTGATAGTGAAGTTCAGTGGCATGCTGAATATCCTTTGAATTTTGTTGAGCAAAAAGTCTTTGAGAAAATGAATCAGCTTGATCATCATCAGACTTTGTAGCTTGACCATCATCAGACTTTGTAGAAGACTTAGCATTTGAAGAATGAGGAATAGTCTCAGCAAATGTTTCCTGAGCATCAGCATTTGCATGCTTCTCAGAGTTTATATTATCTTGAGCATTTTCTTCATTTTCAGCATGAACATCAGTAGATTCAACAACAATCTCTGCAATTTCTTCAACATTATTCTCTGCAGTTTCTTCAATAATATTTTCTGCAGCTACAGCCTTTGCTGTCTGATCAACCTCATCACCTTTCTCAAGTACCTGGTGATTGACAGAGAGAACCTCTGTATGAGTAGCTAGTGACTCATCTATGATAAGTGTAGGTTGATCAGCTGCCACATCCTCTGTTTCATTTATACTTCCAAACTCTTCTAGAGTTGCAGAGGGATGTGCTTCAATTTCATCTTCAAAATCCATCTCCAAGATGGGTTCAAGAAAATCATCATTGACAGAATCATTATTATCAGTGTCTGCTCTGGCTTCTTCAGACACAGTAGCATCTTCAATTACAACCTCAGGAGATTCAATAGATGTAGAACCAGGAATCAATCCATCAAATAAATAAGCAGCAACAAGCTTCCTTTTCTTAGCATCAGCAGATTCTGGTTCATCAGAAGGCATATTTGCATCAGAAACAGGTATGTGTGCCCTCTTCTTTCTCCTTGAAGTACCAACAGATACTGGAACATCATCAGTATTTAGAGATTTAGAAACTTTAAAAGCCCTATGTTTTGTTCTACCCCCAGCCTTTGGTTTTTGAGATGTAGATGGAAGAGGTTCAGAGTTTAGAGGCTGAATTGGTTCTGGTTGTGCCTGTGGTTGTGGTTGAGGGTTTAAAAACTGTTGGACTGAAGCAGGAAGCATCAAGTCATCAACATTCCCTTTCTTAACATCCTTGTTTGTGAGATCAGAGAATATTCTCTTATGTAATTTAAATGAGGGAATGACATCCTCCTCAGCTATCTCAACCCCATCAACACACATAGAAAAGATTAATTGACAGAAACGAGAAAAGTAAACTACACTCCTATTCTCTGTCATCTTTTCACCTATGTTGTTCAAAACAAGTCTAGCATAGTCAAAATGAGCACCATAGAGAAGAGAATACCCAATTTGTAGACTGTCGATTGGAATTGCATCCCAATTTGTACACTTCTTCCCGAACGCCCTTGTAATGCAATCGAAGAAGAAACTCCACTCCTTCCTCAAGAACGGCCGCTTCAAATTTCCTGTTCTTGCTAAAGACCCAGAATAACCAATCTCCCTAATCATACGCTGAAGATCAGAATCACCAACAGAAATGGTGAACGCATTGAAATCTTCACATCCAAGAGCATCTCTTATAGTAGTTGGAGTAACTACATACTCTTCTTCAGCAAATTCAAAGATTATAGAAGGAGTGCCTGATTCACCTCCATCATCATACACGCCTGTCTCCCAGAAGGCTTTGATTTGAGAACCAGATAACTTTGCTGGTGCCACCAGTGCATGCCCAATATCAGATTGAGCAAGAAAGTTCTGAAGAAGATGAAATGCCTCTGGGACATTCTCAGTAGATAGTGGTGCTGCATAGTTGTTAGGAACAAATTCGAGACCAAAAGACTGAAACATAGTTGTTGCCATTAGAATATTTCAAAGAAAACAGTGTTTATGCTTCAAGAATTTGTTTGAGAGATGTATGCAGAAAAGTGTTTGTGAAAATGTGTGTGTGATAGTAAGAGTATGAATTAGAGTAAGTTGTGAAAAGTTCAAACAAATTTGTGTATTGTATATTAATACAAAAAGAAATAATTAAAAACTGAACAGTTTCTAATTAATACACACAACTGTCTTACTCCGTGAATCGTGTGAGTGGGACATGTGGCACACATGCAATGACTGACAGCAGTAATTGACAGTTTCCAATGCGCATGCGCAGTAAAAATAGCAATAATTACCGCCTTTTACACTTTCCTAGACACTCAACCTCTCTCCTCTGTTTAATACACTCTTGAACAACTATCCAATCATTCTCTTTTGAATTTTAAAACAAATGTCTTTTCTCAAAATCATAATATGTCTGAAACAAACAAAATTTATTTTAATCATCAGAGATTAAAATTAAATTACCTCGGCGTAGAGTACACAGTTCATCAGTGTTTACCAATCCTCCTTCTTTATTCATAAACTCTTTTCACAAACTGTACAGGTGTGAATAATAGTGTGTGACTTAGCAGAGTTTACTGAATATAAATATTTAGATCATCTCAAAGTGCTTAAAATCCACAAAATAAATCAGTAAAAACTGGTTGCCCAAACTCTCATGTATAATATAAAATCTGATCTCATCTAAACTCTGTACTTCTAAATTTATTATTTTCACCCCCTTTGATTTATTTATTTATTTATTTTTACAGTAATCAGTGGTTGGCACTAGTCACCAAAAATCAAAGATTTTAGCCCTTATTTCATACAATAAGTTCCTGGGTCTTCCTAGGCACAACATGATCTCAAAGGAATTTGTGCTTATTTTGCTTCTTTTAATTTGAGGGTGAAATATTTGCAACTAATTATCAGAGTTTAGACTTTTCATCAGTTAATACAATTAATTTATGAGAGAAAATGCAAACAGCTAATACAGACTCAGTGTATAGGATCAATAAACTAAGAGATGCTATAAATATAGAGACAGTATCATGCTGTGTAAAATTTCTGCACATTTTGAAATCAGAATTCATATCACTCAGAAAGATTCATGATTACTTACTGAAAATCATGCTTCATACAATTTTCTTCATCGGTTCATATGTTTCAGACAAAATCACAATCAGAGTTTAACATCAGAGTATAACTGATAGAGTATGACTAACAGAGTATGAGTTCAGAGTTTGACAAACTGGTATGAATGACAGTTAACATATGCAAAGAATCATGAGCAACAAATCACAGAAGTATAGATTTTGAGTCTAACCAGTATCTCTAATCAAAACCAGAGACCAGTCCTAGTTCATTTACCAATTTTGTAAAGGTAGCTTCACTCAAAGGCTTGGTGAAGATATCTGCAAGCTGTTGGTCTGTAGACACAAAATGAAGCTCAATATTTCCTTCTTCCACATGTTCCCTGATAAAATGATACCTTATGCTGATGTGCTTGGTCATGGAGTGCTGTACTGGATTACCTGTCATAGCAATAGCACTTTGATTATCACAGAAAATAGGTATTTTAGAGTACCTTAATCCATAATCCAGCAATTGATTCTTCATCCATAAAATCTGTGCACAACAGCTACCAGCAGCAATATACTCTCCTTCTGCTGTGGATGTGGAAATTGATTTTTGTTTCTTGATGTACCAAGAAACTAATCTGTCACCTAGAAATTGACAGCTTCCACTTGTGCTCTTTCTATCAATCTTACAGCCTGCAAAATCTGCATCAGAGTAACCAATTAATTTAAACTCTGATTCTCTAGGATACCACAAACCAAGAGTTATGGTTCCTTTGAGATATTTGAAAATTCTCTTCACAGCTGTAAGATGAGGCTCTCTGGGATCTGCTTGAAATCTTGCACAAAGGCAAGTTGCATACATGATGTCTGGTCTACTTGCAGTTAGATAAAGAAGAGACCCTATTATCCCTCTGTAGTTTGTCATATCTACTGAGGCTCCTGTGTCTTTGTCTAGCTTTGTTGCAGTTGCCATAGGAGTTGTTGCAGATGAGCTATCAAGCATACCAAATTTCTTGAGAAGATTTCTGGTATATTTTGCTTGATTGATAAAAATCCCATCATCTGTTTTCTTTACTTGCAAGCCTAGAAAATAACTAAGCTCTCCCATCATGCTCATTTGGTATCTTGACTGCATTAGCTTTGCAAACTTCTTACAGAGTTTATCATTAGTAGACCCAAAGATTATGTCATCCACATAGATTTGAACTAACAGCAGATCATTACCAGTATTGAAATAGAACAAGGTTTTATCAATTGTACCTCTAGTGAACCCACTCTCTAAAAGAAATTGAGCCAGAGTTTCATACCATGCTCTAGGTGCCTGCTTTAATCCATATAATGCTTTGTCCAATCTGTAGACATAGTCTGGATGCTTAGGATCCACAAATCCAGGTGGTTGTTCAACAAAGACCTCTTCTTCAAGTTTCCCATTGAGAAAAGCACTTTTCACATCCATCTGAAAGACTTTGAACTTTTTGTGAGCAGCATATGCTAGAAAAATCCTTATGGCCTCCAATCTTGCAACCGGAGCAAAGGTTTCATCATAGTCAATTCCTTCCTGCTGTGAATAGCCTTTAGCCACAAGTCTAGCTTTATTCCTTGTAATCACTCCATCACTGTCTGTTTTGTTTCTGAAAACCCACTTTGTACCAACAATAGATCTGTTTTTAGGTCTTGGTACAAGAGTCCATACTTCATTCTTTTCAAATTCATTTAACTCTTCCTGCATAGCTGTTATCCAGTTAGCATCTTGAAGAGCTTCTTCCACTTTCTTTGGTTCAGTTTGAGACAAGAATTCATGAAACATACATTCATTAGTTGTAGCACTTCTAGTTCTCACACTAGCTTCTGGATCTCCAATTATCAAGTCAGGTGTGTGAGCTTGTGTCCACCTTCTTGCTGTAGGTAATTGGCTTCTAGTATCATTAGATCCTCCCCCTTGATCCATGTTTTCCTGATTTTCTTCTTGACCATTTGCATTCTCTGAGGCTCCCCCTGAATTGAACTGCTCAGAGTTTAACCCAGAGTTTCTATTTGATTCTTCAGCTGACTCACTTTCAGAATTTGAGTCATCATTTTGAGATGTTGCTGAAGTATCTTCACGCTCCCCCTCAACTTGTTCTCTATTTTGTTCTGGCAGAGAAACTTCCTCAGTGTTTACCACTAGAGGTTCAAAGTATGCTTCATCAGAGTTTGTTGGATTTGCTTCATCAGAGTTTACGTCATCAGAGTTTAGATCTTCATTTTCAAAGCGAAGTTGATCATGATATTCTTCATCTTCTATTCCAGTTATCTTCTTGTCATCAAATGACACATGTATTGATTCCATGATCACTTTAGTTCTCAGATTGTAGACTCTGAATGCTTTAGTTGACAGCGGGTATCCAACAAAAATTCCTTCATCAGCTTTTAAGTCAAACTTGGTCAACTGTTCAGGATGAGATTTCAACACAAAGCACTTACATCCAAAAATATGAAAATATTTCAAATTTGGCTTCTTTTCTTTTACCATCTCATATGGTGTTTTCCCATGCTTGTTGATCAGTGTAGCATTTTGAGTAAAACAAGCTGTTTGAACAGCTTCTGCCCAGAAGTAGGTTGGCAATTTTGCTTCTTCAAGCATTGTTCTGGCAGCTTCAATTAGAGTTCTGTTCTTTCTTTCAACTACACCATTTTGCTGTGGAGTACCAGGTGTAGAAAATTCTTGCTTCACTCCTCTTTCTTTACAAAATTCTTCCATTATTGCATTTCTGAATTCAGTACCATTATCACTCCTGATAATTTTCACTTTATACTGTGATCCTTTGTCCAGTAGCTTTACATGATCCATTAGAATTAAGGCAGTTTCATCCTTCTTTGCTAAGAAATACACCCAAGTGTACCTAGTGTACTCATCAACAATGACAAGAGCATATTTCTTTCTGCCAAGAGACATTATATTCACTGGACCAAATAGATCAACATGAAAAATATGATAAGGATCCACAACTGAAGATTCAGACTTACTCTTGAAAGATGACTTCCTTTGCTTGGCCTTTTGACAAGAATCACACAAACCATCTAAGCTGAGTATTGACTTTGGAAGTCCCCTTACAAGATCTTTTCGAATTAGCTCATTGATGTTGTTCAATTTTAGGTGAGAGAGCTTCTTATGCCATTTCCAACTCTCTTCATTTGACATTTTTGCAGACAGACACACAGCTTTTCCTTCAGAGTTTGTTACCAAACTTGCTTCATATATATTATTTCGTCTGTGTCCAACTAGAACAACTTTCCCTGTAGATTTACAAACAACCTCACAGTATTCAGGTTGAAAATCTACATGATATCCTCTGTCACAAATTTGACTCACAGATAGCAGATCATGCTTGAGTCCTGGGACAAGAGCTACATCTGTGATGATGACACTTCCAAGATTGATATTGCCATATCCCATAGTGCGTCCTATGTTGCCATCTCCATAGGAAACTTTTGGGCCAGCCTTCTCCTCATAGTCTGATAACAGGGCTTTATTACCAGTCATGTGTCTTGAACATCCACTGTCCAAGACTAGGGTGCTTTCCCTTATGCCCTGCAATCACAAACAATTACAAAGAGTTAGATTTAAGGATCCAGACTTGCTTGGATCCTTTGTCTTTCTTAACATTGTTAGCTTTTGCAGCGGAATTACTATCAACAGAGTTTAAGCTAACAATATCAGACTTTACACTTGCAGAGTTTGCTCTAACCCATTTCAAGTTGGGCTTCAACTCATAATAATTGTGATAAATAGCATGATAACTCTTGCAAGTATAAATGGAATGCCAAGTGCTCCCACAGTGAGTGCATAAAGTCTGTGGTCTAACCCTAACATGATCATCCTTCACTCCAGACTTTGAGGGTAAAGAATTAATATCTTTGTTTTTCGTGCAGAAACTTGCAAGATGGTTAGTACTACCACAACTATGACATGTCTTTCTAGGAGCATCAGAATTAGGCAGATAATCATTTCTTTTATTAATGCCTACTTTTCCATTCCTATTTTTCTTAGACACTTTCTGTTTGTTAACAAACTTTACCTCTTTGAGCTTATGTTTGAATTGATTTTCTGTCATCAAACTAACATTAACCTGTTTATTACAGATTTTTACTGGTTCTTTAACAGCTTCTTTCACAACTACAGATTTTAGCTTACTGGATTCAGAAACAAATTTCACAAGTTTAAGTTGTGGTTTGACTTTAACTTTATCTTTAAACCTAAGTTCATCTTCCTCACAGTAACCTAACCCAACTGTATCTTTTTGAAAAACCTGATGTGTGTCCTTTCCAGAATTAGTCCAGGTTCTAATCACTTTCCTCTCTTTCTCTAATTCAGATTCAATTTGCCTATATCTCTTTAACAACTCTTGTTCAACATAAACAGCATCATCTCTTTCCTTTTGAACTTGTTGCATGTTAACAAGCTCTTCTTCAAGAAATTTATTTCTATTTTTAAGCTTAAGATTCTCAGATTTAATTCTCTCATTTTCTAAAGTCTGATCTCTCTAACTAACATGTATGCTTTTAAGATAAATTCTCAATTCAGATATATTATCAATATCATAAGCATAAGTTGTTAGGGGTACCTTATTCTCAGATGTCTCAGATTTATCTTCAACAGTTGCCATAAGAGCATAGCTGACATCTTCATCAGAGTCTGAAGTGTCTGCCCAGTCTTTTCCTTTAGTGATGAGTGCTTTTTCAGATTTTCCTTTCTTGCACTCTGGAGCATAATGACCCATCTCTTTACACTTGTAGCACTGGATCTCAGACTTGTCTTTCTTTCCATACTTGGTATCCCTTCCTTCAGACTTTCTGAAACTCTTTCTTTCAGAGTTTGAATCTTTCCTCGAGAATCTTTTTCCCTTCTTGAAGTTCTTAAAACCCATCTTCTTGAAGGTTTTCACCATCAAAGCAGCCATTTGCATCAGTTGTTCTTCATCATCCTCAGATTCAGAAGAAGCATCAGAGTTTGAATCACCATCAGAGTTTGATGACTCACTTTCAGAGTTTATGACCAAAACTTTTCCCTTAGCTTTCTTTTTTGATGTTTCTTTCTTCATGAGTTTTTCTTCAACTTTGAGAGCTACAGATTTTATCTTCTTTCCAGACCTTTTGTTTCTTTGATCTATCTCAAGTTCATGAGTTTTAAGCAACCCATAAATTTCATCAAGATCTGTTTCTGCAAGATCATAATTATCTCTTATTGATGTTGCCTTTAAATCCCATTTTTCAGGTAGAGATAGTAGAAACTTGAGATTTGACTCTTCAAGATCATATTCTTTATCAACAAGAGACAAATCATTCAACAATTTACAGAATCTGTCATATGTATCTGTCAAAGTTTCATCAGATCTAGAGTCAAAGTGTTCATATTCCTATGTTAAAATAGTCTTCTTGTTCTTCTTTATAGCACTTGTTCCTTGACACCTGACTTCTAAGGCATCCCAGATTTCTTTGGCAGTCTTGCAACCAATAACTCTGTTAGACATGACATTATCTAAGGCACTATGAAGAAGATGTCTAACTTTTGCATCCTTCGCAATTGATGAGATGTCCTCAGGAGTCATATCTTTCTTTTCCTTCGGAACAGTCTTTTGTTCTTGACCAGCAACTACAGGAGACAGTTTAGTTGGCATATGAGGACCATCATAGATTCTATCAAGGTATTCTGGATCTGTGGCTTCTAGAAACATGGTCATCTCAACCTTCCATATTGGATATTCCACTGGTTTGAGCATTGGAACCCTGATTGATTCATATCGACTTACAGAAGCAGATTGAACCTTTTGAGCAATAGAACCTTCCTGAGAGTTTTCAGTCATGATTATACTTGTGTTTTAGATCAATAAACTGTATATATTAAACAACCTTGGCTCTGATACCAATTGTTAGGTCAAATACACAATATATAATCAATATATGTATGAAAATAACAATCAAGAACTCTGTTTATGAACAATAAACTGAATTATATTAAATAACTCTTCTCTCAGTGATGTAAATCATCACAAAGAGCTGCTAGGTTACAAGAATAATGTTTTCAGTATTCGCGCTCCTTTTAGGGTTAATCTATCTGTGTTTATATAGTACACAGCTACATAATCAATCACTAATTGATATTCCTATAAATTAGCTATACAATTTATATCAAATTAGGATTGCTTCTGTCTTCTGTCCCGTTTCTTTAGCTATCTCAATATATCTTGCTTCTTTCCATCTTCAAGATATATTGCTTCTAGAATCTTCATATTAGCACCGACAGCTTCAGCAGACTTTCACCCCGTGAGACTTTAACAAACTCTGACTGGCTTCTATCATAAACTCTGATGAGTACCTGTTGCTTAAACACTGATAAACAATCATCAGCAATTATATCTAACAGAAAAGATCAAGGAAGTATCTCCTAACATTGGTACAGAGAAACGTTTTCACAATCACTTGAACCTATCGCGAAACAGAAGCGTAACGAATTATGGATTAAACCCTAACCGAAGGGGAAGTATCATATAAGATCATCAAGTGCATCATATAAGAGGATTGATGATACAAGAAATGACATAAGCATGACACAAAAGATGACAAAAACATGACACAGGGGATGACAAGGTGATGAATCACCACCTTGTCACCATTTTCTCCAAGGATTCACCCAATGGTTGACATGTGGCAAGGGTGACTCAACTCTTCCTAAACCACACAAATGAGAAGCAAGTAATCAGATTTTATTTTCCAAAACAAAAAAAAGAAAAGAAAAGCAAGTATTCTCCCCATTTCTCAGAATTCTGACCAGCATGAGCAAGGAGCAAAGACAAATTCATAACTCAAACTATACTCATCCTAAAATCTCCGACTTTGGACCATATCTCCCTCAATGTATTCCCAAGATACGATCAAAATTTCAGGGCCATCGAAGATGTATAGCATGGTCAAATATTAGATCAAAGTTGAGGCATGAATAGTGAATTCGAAAATGCTAACTTGTGTTCTTGAAGATTAAAGCTTATTGAGGTTGTATAAGGATCAAGCAAGGGTATACAAGCTATTGTTAGTCTTTACCAAGCACCAGGGAAGGTATAAACCCTCTCACACTTTTTATTATGCTTTGATTATAGTGATTAAATGATATGTTTAGAGATGGTGTGATATTAAGGATGAATTCTTGTTAATAATGAATGTTTAGTGGTTATTTTGATGGTGGAACTTGTAGACATTGGTATGAACTTGTTTAGGCAGAATATAAGTTGTTGATATGGAGAATTAGAAGTATGATTGATTGGTTGTTGATTGGTGGATTGATTGGAGTGTTTTAAACATGTGAATCTTGATTAAGCGTCGTTACCATGTCGGATTTTCATTAAAAAGTTTAGACAGAGACCATGGTTACCTTCTAGGAATTAAAAAAAAAATGCTTTCTGACCCTGATCATGTAGGTTCTGTTTTGTAGTTTATTTTGGTGAAAGAATCGTATCATTTCGATTTACGGTTTAGGAGAAAAATCCGTTTTAGTGAAAGCGGTTTCGGATAACTAAGTAGTTCACTGCATGAACTTTGAGATTGTGATCAAACCCTTTAAAAATAGAATTGGGTCGAGATATTAATGTGGATACTAGTATGGACAGTTACGAAGGTAACCGAGGAGGTTTCGTATTAAAATAATGATTTTTCGATTTTATAAAAATGCGGGAACAAAAGTTGCGCGAGTGAAATAACCTTAAGGGGATGGTTAAAAACAATGAGTTAGCAATGGTAAAGTACTTGGGTTTTGCGAATAGATTTCCACCCAAACTTTTGACTTAATAGTTTACGGAATGTCATGAGGTTATAAGTGACCAAGACCGAGACATTTGATATTCGTTAATTAAACGTTAGTGCTTAAGTTAAATGCACTTTAAATGATTAAGCCAGGGGACTGATCGAGTATTTCCTTGTTTATAGATTTCCCGGCAAGTTCTCGAACCCATAACAACCAAGGACCCGAGGCAAGTTTTCTCATTCCATGCTATGTTTTCCATTACTTATATTGATGATGCATATGATATGATATCATGCATGTTTTCAAACCTTACATCGTATATAGATGTAATGGTATTAAAAATGTCGAGATGTAGTATATGCATATGATAGATGCATGTCAGTTTTCAAACCTGTTGGTCCTTGTGTATTGCAGAAGGGGGGGGGGGATGAATGCAATACTGATAAAATTCAATCTCAGTTTCAACAACTAAAACTAAGATTTAATGTTATCAATAATATGTATGCATTCACAAACAGTAAAATAGAGAAGACAGTATTCACAAAATAAATGTTTTATTTATTTTGCAAAGTGTTGCTACAACCTCAAGAGAGAAATCTTGAGCTTCGTTTTTCTTCAAGGCACTTCCTAGTCTTCGTTACATCTCTAGAATGAATTGACAGTAGGTATAAGACTAATCCTATCACTATCAGTCACGGGTTTGTGAAGCTGCTGTCATTGTCAAGCGGCAGCTTCTTACAGATTGTGTTACCCATGTGACTTTCCTAAATTGCTAATATGTCAGATATACATCATAACAAAAGCAACCTAGTTTCATTCTATTTCTAGCTAAAACAATTCAGCAAATAGAGACTTGACCTTGCTCTTGAATTGATTCGCTTTTGTTTGCAGTGCTTGAAGCTTCTGTCGTAGTCTTGCAGACTTGGTGCAACTTAGGGATACTGCATCACGCCTGTTTCTTGAACATTGAAACTGTCACGGGATTTGACTGAGAAAGATACTTAGAACAAGGGTCTTTCTCGAGACAGTTACTTTTGCCGCAAAGCTTGCTGTCACAAGAATGTGCTTTTGGTGACAGTACGAGTTCCCCGCATAGTATGCTGTCGAGGTTTCCAAACTTGCTGTCGAGGGCTAAAGTTGCTGTCGCGTAGTCTTCCGCCAATGTTGCTGTCAGAGTGAATATGCTGTCTTGACTTGCAACATTCTGTCTTCTTGTAATCTTACTGTCAATTCTTATGACAGTAACCTTTATTCATGCTGTCATCCAATATGCGTTCTTTGAGGCTTGAACACAGAAAGTGAACTTCTTCCAAATTACACAATTAAACTAACATTGCATACTGATTACAAGAACATACTTTGGCTGTGACAGTATGTTCTACTTAATTAAAAATTAAGTATATACAAAGTTAAGTTGTTCCTATGCTATCACCCATAAATCCCAACAATCTCCCCCAATTTGTTTTTATGGACAATAACAACAAATTTACAATATATGCTGACAACTTAACTAACAAGATCAGAATGGATTTAGAATGTTTACTTAGCTTGAGATTTCCTCTTCTGTCTTGTTACTTCCTCTCTTCTGAGAGCTTCTACCAAGCAGCCTCTTAGACCTTCTATAAGAGAAATTTCAGCAGCAGAAACTGCAGCATCTTCTATTTCTTCAATGATCTTCTTGATAGTAGGAGAAATAAGAGAACTGACATCCCTGAGATTCAACCATTGCTCTTGATCAAATGGATAGCTTCTGAAATGGAGTTCTTCATGAATGAGCTTGAATCTACTTCCTCGATAAGCATTGAGAGACATCCTCCTTTGCTTGTCCAGCTTCGAATCTTCTCCTTTTCTCCTTTCCAATAATTCCTCTATCTTGTCAGAACATATCTGCTCCAGGGGATGAATTGATCCAGCAACCATATACTGTAAATCCTTCAGAATAGTTGTTTTTAGCTTGTGCAAGCTGCAAACATAGATTTCTTCTTTTAGATGCTTGATTCTTAAGGGATTTTCCAGCATACATGTTTGATAATTTGGAGCTTCACTTTCTGCCTTGTTGGCAGTCTTGCATCTTTCCAGGAGTTCAGCTTCCTTCTTATCAAGTTCTGACTGATATTTAGCGTATTGAGAAGAGTCAGGTCTTTTGCTTGGCTTGGGTTGCCCTTCCTCTGTGGGTTGGGTTTTCCTTTCTTCTGTGGGTGAGTCATCAAACTCATAGTACCAGTGATATGGTATAGGAGAAGCTGGTAAATCAGTTGAAATATCAGCATCATCAAAATCTGCAAAGTTGTAGCCAAATTTCTGATAGAATTCAGCATCCCTATCAGCCTGATATCTCAAGATATGTTCCATAACAGACTTTGGAACATTATCATAACTCTCCAACAACTCTACCATTCTTTCCAGGTAGAAGAAGTCAATTCTCCTTTTATCTATGGTAGATGTCCTACCACTGGTTGATGTGGACACCAGGTTGAAGTCCTTATCAACCTCGGTAGATCTTGAACCTTCCCACCAAAGAATGTACTCAATGACCTCTTGATTTGCATCCATCTTTACCTCAACACTCTTGATTTCTCTAGATTGCATCTGTTGTATCTTAAGACTGTTGGGAGGAATTGATTGAATTGGCTTCTTAAGATTCCTGCCAAATCCAGTGGTCTTTTCCTTTCCTGAGTACTTGTGCTTTCCTTCAGGTTTCTGTCTAGAAAACCATGCTCTTGCTTTGGCTTTCAGTCTTATGGGCTTGACAGTAGCTTTGGCTTCATCCTTGACAGAACCTTTCTTGACAGTACCTTTGTCGACAGTATCTTCCATGACAGCATCTTCTATGACAGTATCCTTGTCGACAGTACCTTTGGTGACAGCATCTTTTTCTGCATTTATGCAGTCAATAGCACATCTAAGAATGCCTGCCTCCAAAGCTTCCAGTATTCTTGACTCCTCTTCATCTGTAGCACCAGCATCTTTCTTTTCCTGATTAGGAGTTTCTTCATTGCCTTCATTTTAGGATTGAATACCAGTATTCCCAGAATTACTTCCACCAGCATTTCCAGCATTTCCTGAAGCTTCACCACCTCCAACCTCATCATCATCATCATCCTGAGGAGGAAGGTCATAGAGGCAACTTCCACCTTGATCATTTCTTTTGGCATTGGCTCTAGAGATTAGTTCCTTCACTCTAGCTCCCAGTGCCTTATCTCTCAACACCAGCATTTTGTAGATCTCTTGAACAGCATAAGCTCTTCCTGGATTGGCATTTGAATTGAGTATTCCATCTAACACTTTCAGAATTGACTTGGTTTCCATTCTGGATGTGCCAACCAAATTCATGAAGCTGTTCCTTCTTGTGCCATCCTTAGTTTTAGATCTATAGAAAACACATGGTGGATTTGTGTAGACTTCAGGTAGTTTTTGTATGAGCAGGTTCTGGATTTGCATATCTAATATTTCATTGAATGGTGTTTGAGTTGCCCTGATCTTTCCCTTCAAGGCACACAACACCTTTGCTGGCAGACTCTGCAATAATTGCATTGTGATGAAATAAGATATGCCAGAAGTGAAAGAAAATACTTACAACCCATCTTTTCTCATCATTCACCATTACACTGACACTGGTAATTTGTTCCTTTAACAGTTTTGTGGTGTTGGTTGGACGGTTGCTTGGAGCATTCATTGCTTTTTCCACCAAACTGCTAAATTCACTGTCATGGTTGTGTAATGTGCTCTCCCTGTAATCCACCATCAAGACATTGGCTTCTTCTTGATCAAATTGAGTGCCATTTGTCCAAATAATTCCCTTTTGGATGGATTCAGGCAGTTTCCCTTTACCTTTCCCAAGTTTGTTTTGTTCCTCCATTTCTCTCCATTTCCTCTGTAGAGCAGTTTCTTGAGTTTCTGGAGTTGGCTCTCTAATCAACACAGGAGGCAAGATTGGATGTCTAGATGCAGGTCTTCTTTGCAATGCATCTTGAGTTTCCTTTGACATTAACACCCTTTCTCCATCCATTTCCACTTCAACAGGCTTTTCAGCTTTATCCTGTGGTTGTGCACTGCTTGGTTTGACTTGCTCCCCCTTAGACATTGCTTTCCTTTTAGCTCCCCCTCTGGTCTCCACAGCTACAGGCTCCCCCTGAGTTCCACCTGATTCCTGAATAGGCAATGATTCTGATCTTGCTACCTTCTCCCCCTTAGTTGAGTTGGCAGCTACTAGGTCAATAAGGAACTGAATAGAGAGTTGAGTAGCAACAAAACCATCAACCACCAGTTGAGAGAGAGAGTCCATCTTGGAGTTGAGGGTAGCACACTGTCCTTCCAGAGCTGCAATCCTGTTTCCATAAGCAGCAGAGGGGCCACCATACCTTAACCTTCTTGGAGGGGAAGGAAAAGAAAGGGGCTTGGAGGCTAAGGGGGTTCTCACACTCTCAGGGTGTTTTTGAGTGATCTCATCACCCCTCACAGTTTGACTCTCAAGGCCTAGTGCCTGAATAGTGTGGGCTCCCTCAATAACTCTCTGGACATGCTCAAGTCCCTCTCCTTTTGCCAGCTCATTTGGCTGCCTCTCATTTTTATGCTCACCTCTCTTTTCTTTTATCTCTCTTTTCTTTTGCACACCCTCACTCAACCTAGATGCATGAGTATGAGCAGTACTAACATGCAGGGAAGGAGTAGATTTAGAATGTACCTTTAAGAGTTTGGCAAGAGGTAGATCATCATCAGAGGCATCCTCAATGATCACAGCATCAAAATCAGGCTGAGAGGACTGGACAGCATCTTTGGCAGGAATGTTACTGTCAGTTGGAGTCTGGACAGCAGGTTCTGGCATGACAGCAACTTTGGGAGGTGGAGTGATAGTAGGTTCTGTAGTGACAGTATCTTTCTCTCCACCCATGACATCAGTTGTGTCCAGGACAGCAACATTGCCAGTGTCTTTGACAGCAACAGAGGCTGTGACAGCATCTTCCTGAAGGTAAGATGCTCCTTGGAGTTCAGACAAAGTGTTGGCTGTTTCATTTTCTGACAAAATACCACTTTGCCCTAGCTCAGTGTTTGGAGGAGTGGTGTCCATCTCACTTTGAGAAATGGGTTCTTGTGGACCACTAGATGGGGGCTCATCCATGATTGGAGATGGATGATCAAAACCTGAAGGGTTGGGACTGTCCCCTTCTCTAGGTTGTGGAGAAGAAACAAAAGAATGTGTAGGGAAGGAAGAAGGTGAAAGTGTAGTAGAGAGTGGGGGCTGATTCACAGATGAAACATGTGAACCATCAATAGGAGTAGAAAAATCCTCACTGTGCCCTAACTCACTGTGTGTTTCTTCAAGTGGGGGTATCTCAGGTTGGGAACCATGAGTTTGTGCAGACTCTGTACAGGGTGCCTTGGGAGACATGCCAATTTCAATAGATGTCCCTTGTTGAGAAGGCACATCTAGGGAGGAGTTTATTTCCCTGGTTTCCTCTACAGTCTTTTGGGAGACTGCAGGGTGGCTGACAGTGGTTTTGGTCCTCCTAGCTCTCTTCTTCTTAGGCTCAGGGGGAACCACTGTGGGTTCTGTTTGACTACCTTCCTTATTTGCTGCACTAGGTGCAGTGTCTCCCTCTTGACTAACAGAGCTACCACCAACATCAGCTTCTAAGGATCTTTTTCTGGATTCTTGCAAGGCTTCTCTTTGGGCTTTGGGAAGTCTAGAGGGCCTAGGCTGAGTGTATGGTGTTGAATGTGGGTTAACTGAATTTGGGTCTAATTCAGTTTCATTCTCAAGAGAAAAGGAATCATAACCAGAAGGTAATGGATAATCAAGGTTGGACACTTGATCAACCATGTGTTGAGTGAAACAGAGTGGAATGTGTGCATTGAGATCTTGTGATGATAACAGTGTGTGTGTGTGTGTTCTTTTTCAAAACTGAGCAAGCCTCTAAACGAGGAGCAGCATCATTAAAATCACAGAATGAATTAATGCACAACATAAGAAAGCGAGGGTAGAGTGATACATTCTTACCTATGGCAGCTTTGAGGTGTGCCATGAGGAGAGCTCCAACATTCACCTTGTATCCATGGACAAGAGAATGTGTCAGTTTCTTGATGTAGGAGGGTATTCCATTCCAGCCTGTGGACTTGGTAGAGAACACCTCGACCATCACATCAAATATCATACTCCACTCCTTACGCAGATGTTTCCTATCCATTTCACCAGTTGGATACCACTTGGTAGTCCCCTCTTCGAGAGTAGGGCCTGCATACCCAATCTTCAAGAAGAGCTTCTTGAGAGTGTCATCATTTGCAAGTTCAGTAAATTGTTGTCTTGCTTCAAGTGTAATTCCAAGAGCATTGTTGATGACCTCAGTTGTAAGAGTGTATTGTTGCCCAGAGATTGTGAATTGAATACCAGGGTTCTCACCCTCAGTTTGAGCAACAGCAGTTTGCCAAAACGCCTCAAGTCTGTCTAAGTCGAGAATGGGGGTTGAGGTTATGGCATAACCGAGATAGGACTTGTTCAAGAAAAACACTAGTCCTTTGAAGCCTTCACCAGCATCATTTGGGGAAAAGATGCCAGCAAAGTTTGTTTGAGAGAGAGTCTGTTTGGGGGCCATTGAGATTTCAAGAAAAGAAGAAAGTAAGAAAATGGCTTTTTGCTTAAAGAAAGGTATATTGCCTTGAGTTTGATGAGAGTGATATGTCTGAGTAACTGGAGAATAAATAGGGGTATCTCAAACGTTTTGTGCATAAAAAGTGGATTTCAAGAATGTGTCTTAACCCACTCTTAAACACGTGAGTTACTGCCCGTTATTCACTGACCAACGTGGGATAAATATCCAATTTCAACGGTCCACTATTGGTGACAGTAACCTGTGCGCTAGAAACAATCTGTCAGTAACAAGAGGTGGTGACAGTAGGTTTTGCGCGACAGCAACTATTGCGCAAAAACTTGCTGTCACCGTTAAGCATATGAATGACAGTATCCTTTACAAGTCTTGACAGAAAGTCTTTTCCTGCTGTCAAGAAGGTTGCTGTCAAGAAACACACGACAGTATCCTTCTTAACAACAGTAACTTCGATTAGGAAATGGTTCTGTCATGAACTTATTAGAATGCTTGATTCATACACTTAACTTAATATTGACAAATTATGGATTTAGCAATGTAATCTTTTGAACACAGATATTAAGCAATTAACACAGACAAATCATAAACTCAATAACCACAAAGACAAGAACTTTTATTATTATTATTAATAAAATCATTCAGAATAGAACATTGAGGACATCATTTTATGATTTTATCAACTAGTTCTAAGACTTCTTCCTTAATCTCTTCTTCAGAGCGACCTTCTTTTTCAAGAAGTGCCTGAAGCTCCTTCTCTTCTTCCATAGCCTTGGCCTCCTCTTCCTTAGCCTTGGCCTCCTTTTCCTCGTCTATCTCATCCAAGGCGTCCAACAGTATCTCAAAGAGCTCATCGATCTCTTCATTGTCGGGTTCACTGTCACACTTCTTTAGCCCAACTTCAATTCCTACTTTGTTTTCCATTATTTACTTTAAAACTGAGAGCAGACTGGTGAAACCTAAGGTTAATTTATAGGCAAAACCGTCTAAGGATTAAAGTCTAATGGTCAACAGTTAGAGTACCCATACAACTACCACAAAAGTAATTAATGGTCGTGTCCTCCTTTAATCCTACAGATTAATGCAAAAAGGTGTGAAAGTCCAATGGAACAGATTTTTATCTCTCAAACTTAACAAGTAACCACATTAATGTCATACACGGTTTAAAAGTATGAGACTGGCACAAAATACTGACATGATAAGTCAAATCAACACATGCTGTCACATAACAGACATAAACCAAGTAGACAGTAACTTCTCTTGACAACAGGTTTGAAGTTGCTGTCATGAGCTTCAATAGAGAATTTGGAAATAAAAAAAAACTGAGTACATCAACATACCAGGTTCAGCATTCCCAATTCACTTACCAACCTGTTGAAGGTTGCTTCATCCAATGGCTTAGTAAAGATGTCAGCAAGTTGCTTGTCAGTTGGGACATAGATCAGCTTCACAGTTCCTTGTTCAACATGCTCTCTGATAAAGTGATGTCTTATATCTATGTGCTTTGTCCTAGAGTGTTGAACTGGATTGTCTGATATGGCTATGGCACTAGTGTTGTCACAGTAGATAGGAATTTCACTTAACACTAGACCATAATCCAGAAGTTGATTCTTCATCCATAGAATTTGTGCACAGCAACTGCCTGCAGCAATATACTCAGCTTCTGCAGTTGAGGTAGAAACTGAATGCTGCTTCTTGCTAAACCATGAGACCAATCTTCCACCAAGAAATTGACAGCTACCAGTAGTACTCTTTCTGTCAATCTTGCATCCAGCATAGTCTGAGTCTGAGTAGCCAATTAGATCAAATCCAGTGTTCTTAGGATACCAAAGACCTAGGTTAGGAGTGCCTTTTAGGTATCTAAAGATTCTTTTGATGGCTACTAAGTGAGACTCCTTTGGATCACTCTGAAACCTTGCACAGAGACATGTAGCAAACATGATGTCAGGTCTGCTAGCAGTTAGGTATAGGAGAGATCCTACCATGCCTCTATAGGTGCTTGAATCAATTTTCTTCCCTTTAGGATCAAGATCTAGACTGGTTGAGGTGGACATTGGTGTCTTTGCAGGTGATGAATCTTCCAAGTTGAACTTTCTGAGAAGTTCCTTGATGTATTTAGCTTGACAAATAAAGATTCCATCAGATTGTTGAAGAATTTGTAATCCCAGAAAGAATGACAATTCTCCCATCATACTCATCTCATATTTGTTACTCATGAGAGAGGAAAACTTCTCACACAGTTTCTCATTTGTAGAACCAAAAATGATATCATCCACATAGACTTGTACCAGAATGATGTCCTTGCCATGGTGTTTGTAGAAAAGTGTCTTGTCCACAACTCCTCTAGTAAACTGGTTTTCCAGAAGAAAGGTGGAAAGTGTGTCATACCATGCCCTGGGTGCTTGCTTTAGTCCATACAAAGCTTTGAAGAGTTTGTACACAAAATCATACACTTCAACATCCTCAAACCCTGGTGGTTGTTCAACATACACTTCTTCTTCCAACTCTCCATTTAGGAAGGCACTTTTGACATCCATCTGAAATACTTTGAAGTTGCAGTGTGCAGCATAGGCTAGAAAGATTCTTATAGCTTCAAGTCTTGCAACAGGTGCAAATGTCTCATCATAATCTATTCCCTCCTGTTGACAGTAACCCTTAGCTACTAGCCTTGCTTTGTTTCTTGTCACTGATCCATTTTCATCAAGCTTGTTTCTGAAAACCCATTTGGTCTCAATGACTGACTTTCCCTTAGGTCTTGGAACTAGCTTCCATACATTGTTCCTTTCAAACTGATTCAGCTCTTCTTGCATGGCTATCACCCAGTCAGAATCCAACAATGCTTCATCAATTGTCTTAGGTTCCATTTGAGACAGGAAGCATGAAAACATGCTGTCAGCAGAGACTTTGTTCCTGGTCCTCACTCCAGAATTAGGGTCACCAATGATGAGGTCACTTGAGTGATCCTTGTTCCACTTGGTGATTCTGGGCAAGCTACTTGACTGCACAGGAACATTTTCTTCAGTTTGTTGAGTTGAATGATCACCAATCCCATTGTCTTCACCATGTTCTTCATTGTCTCCAGAGTCACCATTGTCATGAATGTTAGAGGATATGGTCTGTGACTGAGCTGGAGTTTGGTTGACAGTAGTGGCATTGACAGTATCTTTATCAACTTCAACAACTTGAGTGAAGCTAGGTTCTTCATCCACAATCTCCTCAGCTTCCAAGTATCCTTGATTCTCAAATCTGAATGTCTGCATCTTTCCTTCTTCATGCAGTCCTGGAAACTTGGTTTCATCAAATGTGACATTAACACTTTCTTCAATAATCCTGTGTTCCATAACATAAACTCTGTAGGCAGTCCTTTCTGTGCTGTAACCCATGAATAGTCCTTCAAAAGCCTTGGTGTCAAATTTTCCTTTCTTCTCATGGCTATCCTTCATCATAAAGCATTTGCTCCCAAACACATGAAAATATTTGACAGTAGGTTTCTTTCCAGTTAACAGACAGTAAGGTGTACTTGCATGAGTTTTGTTGATCATGGTTCTGTTCTGAGTATAACAGGCTGTGTTGATAGCTTCAGCCCAGAAGTATGTTGGCAGTTTGGCATCATGCAACATAGTTCTAGCTGCTTCAATGAGAGTCCTGTTCTTTCTTTCTACAACTCCATTCTGCTGTGGAGTTCTTGCAGCAGAGAATTGTTGTACAATTCCTTCATCTTTACAGAAATTTCCAAGAGTGGCATTTCTGAATTCTGTACCATTGTCACTCCTCAAGATTTGAACTTTTGAGTTTGGAGTTCTATCAAGAACTCTGACTTGATCAATAATCACTTGAGCAGCTTCATCTTTGGATTCTAGAAACTTCACCCAAGTGTACCTTGAATAATCATCCACCATTACTAAGGCATATCTCTTCTTGGCCATTGATGGTACATTGACTGGTCCAAAGAGATCCATGTGAATCAACTTGAGTGCTTCAATGTTGGTGTTCATTTGCTTAGACTTGTGCACAGCTCTTCTCAGTTTGCCCATTTGACAATCTTCACACAGTCCTTCTTGACAGAATTCCTGTTGGGGCAAACCTCTCACTAACTCCTTCTTCATCAGAATATTCATTGTCTTGAAGTTGAGATGTGAGAGCTTCCTGTGCCAAAGCATACTGTCACCAATAGTTGCTTTACTGTAGAAACAGTAAACCTTATCCTTCTTTGTTGAATTTAAGTCAGCAACAAACAAGCTTCCTTTTCTAACCCCTTTTAGAGAGAGGCTACTATTCTTCTTGTGATAAATGTTACACAGCATCATATCAAAATCAACCTTGAATCCCCTGTCACTGAATTGGCTGACACTGAGTAGATTGTGCTTCAATCCATCCACAAGAGCAATATCTTCAATGACAACATTTCCAATTTCTAGACAGCCATATCCCACTGTGTAACCCTTGCTGTTGTCTCCAAAGGTTATGATTGGGCCAGCTTTCTCAACATAATGTGATAGCAGGGCTTTATCACCTGTCATGTGTCTTGAGCAGCCACTGTCAATGATCCACATGACTTGATCTTTCTTCTTGCCCTGCAACACAGAATGTGTCTAAGATGCATATGGTATCCAATCCTTGTTGGGTCCTGCAGTTTCAGTGTCTCCTGAGTTTCTTTCAGTCATAAAGTCATAAGCATTATCAGTAATCTCCTGTTTGACTTCTCTTTTCACCCACTTAGGTTTAGAATTGGACTTGGTCCTTTTCTTAGTGGATGAAGCCTTTTTTCTATTTCCAGCAGGCTCAGAAGTCTCAACAGTGTTCAGGTATGAGCATTTTTCAGTAGAGAGAACAGGTAAGTTAAAGCATGTACTCATGGCAGTGATTTTGCATGGCATACATTCAATGTTGTTACAGACACTCATAGTTCTATGCAAAAGGGGGGTTCTGTGTAAGTTACCATTGAGTTCAGTTGCATTGATCTTATTCTCAATTGGTTTCTTACAAACATATGTTAAGTGATGAGTAGATCCACAGTTATTGCATAGTTTCCTAGAGGCACCTCCAACATTAGTGTATCCATTTCCTTTATTGACACCTACCTTACCATTCCTGTTTTTAGACTTGGGAGTTACTGGATTGACAGTATGTTCAGAAGTTGCTGTCGAACTTTCCTTGACAGTATCTTTTATTCCTACTGTCTTGGCAGAAGGTTTTAAAGTTACTGTCTTGGAACCATTCTTGACAGTATCTTTGGAAGATTCTGTCTTGCCAACTGTGACAGCATCTTTTGAACTTACTGTCTGATTGCTTGGTAAGTTTACTGTCTTGGGGATTGTGACAGTATCCTTTCCATCCTTGAATGTGCTGTCAACACCTTCATCCTCATCAAGTATTTCTTGTTTGATGAGCATGGCTTCTTCATCAAACTCAATTTCTGCAGCTTTGAAAATAGGAGTTTTAACTTTCTTGAGAATGGTGGGTTTGACAGCAGCACTCCCAGGACAATCTTGAATCACAGTTTCCTTTCCAGGTCTTCTACCATAAGAGAAACCTATACCAACTGACTGATTTTCTGTATGCTTATCATTGTAATCCTGAACTATCTTTGATGAGTTTTTATAAGCCTTGATTTTAAATTCATTTTCAGCAATCTCATTTCTCAGGTATTCCTCAACCTCTTTAGCACATTTCAATTCATTTTTAAGTTTAGCATTCTCCTGAGCTAAAGAGTCTAGTGAACTGGTTTTGAGAACAAGAGATTCATTTTCAGACTTTAGTGTTTCATTTAGCTTACTCAGCCTAGTGATTTCCTCATTGGCAGCAGATAAGCTAGTATGTACATTGAACATTTCAGCACTTAAGTCTTTAATGGTTTTCTTATACTCATCAATGGACATATCAAGTAAGACAAGTGAAGGTACCTGACTTGAGGATGTTGATGTTACTTCATCAGTGCTAGCCATGAGAGCTAGGTTGACATATTCTTCTTCATCTTCATCATCAGACTCATCCCAACACTTTCCTTCAGCCACATAGGCTCTACCTTGATTCTTCTTGGAGTATCCACCAGTTCCTTTCTCAAATCTCTGAACCTGTTTGGGTCTTTTGCACTCAGTAGCAAAATGACCAGGTTCACCACAGTTGTAACACTTGAATTTAGATCTATCCACAAATCCAGTCTTGTATCCTCCTTTGAATGAGCTTCCCACAGCAGCCTTTGATGAGCTTCCCTTGGTGAACTTGGATGCTTGGCCTTGG
Organism: Heracleum sosnowskyi; assembly: GCA_030848705.1. Classification (NCBI taxonomy): domain Eukaryota; kingdom Viridiplantae; phylum Streptophyta; class Magnoliopsida; order Apiales; family Apiaceae; genus Heracleum; species Heracleum sosnowskyi. The sequence goes on from CM061244.1 coordinate 44,792,706, forward strand.
GGCCTGAATGACCTATCCTTCTTGAATCTAAAGTTCTTGAACTTTTTGGCCATGTAAGCCATAGTAGGATTGTCCATGCTTTCCAGTTCCTCCATAGTGTAGAAGTCTTCATCTTCCACATCCTTGAGCTGTAGTACTACTTTCTCATCATATTCAACAACCTCTTCTATCTTCAAGGATTGTACAGGGGTTGGTTGAGTGATTTGTAGTGCTTCACTAGGTTGTGTGATCCTTGGCACTTGTGCTACTAGGGCACTTGACATATTAGCCATCTTGTTCCTTGTTCCACTTTGTATGGCTCTATTTTGAAAGAGTTCAAGTTCATACGATTTCAGAATGCCATAAAGTGTCTCAAAGGTTATATTGTTAAGATCTCTTCCTTCTCGTATGGCTGTTGTCTTGTGTTCAAGATGATCAGGCAGTGTAAGCAAGAACTTGACGTTCAATTCTTTTCTGTCATAGTACTTGCCATGTATCTACAGTTCAGTTAAGAGCTTACTGAACCTTTCAAACATGGAGGTTAAGTCTTCACCAGGCTTGGCCATAAATGCCTCATATTGAGATATAAGTATTTGCCTTTGGTTGCCCTTGACTTCTTCACTTCCTTCACAGAGTAAGGCTAACCTGATCCACATCTCCTTGGCTGATGTGCAGCTTATCACACTTCCACACATGGCTTTATCCAACGTGAGATAATCGAGCAAGATGAGTTGTAAGTGATCATCTAGCACCATTTTCTCCTTTTCAGTTTCCAAAAATTCCGAGGGATCTTTGGGAACCCAATGTGCAGGAATGATCTCACCATTTACTGTTGTGGCTTCAATTTCCTTTCTTGGAATGAAAGGACCATTCTCGAGTATACCTGGGTATAGTGGATTCGCAGCTTTGATAAACAACAAGATCTTTCTTTTCCAAATACTGTAGTTCTCTTTATCAAAAGCTGGGATCTTGATACTGTTTGATTTCTGCATTGTCGTCGGGATCTCAGATATGTATATTAATCTGAAAGCTCTGATACCAGTTGTTGGTCCTTGTGTATTGCAGAAGGGGGGGGGGATGAATGCAATACTGATAAAATTCAATCTCAGTTTCAACAACTAAAACTAAGATTTAATGTTATCAATAATATGTATGCATTCACAAACAGTAAAATAGAGAAGACAGTATTCACAAAATAAATGTTTTATTTATTTTGCAAAGTGTTGCTACAACCTCAAGAGAGAAATCTTGAGCTTCGTTTTTCTTCAAGGCACTTCCTAGTCTTCGTTACATCTCTAGAATGAATTGACAATAGGTATAAGACTAATCCTATCACTATCAGTCACGGGTTTGTGAAGCTGCTGTCATTGTCAAGCGGCAGCTTCTTACAGATTGTCTTACCCATGTGACTTTCCTAAATTGCTAATATGTCAGATATACATCATAACAAAAGCAACCTAGATTCATTCTATTTCTAGCTAAAACAATTCAGCAAATAGAGACTTGACCTTGCTCTTGAATTGATTCGCTTTTGTTTGCAGTGCTTGAAGCTTCTGTCGTAGTCTTGCAGACTTGGTGCAGCTTAGGGATACTGCATCACGCCTGTTTCTTGAACATTGAAACTGTCACGGGATTTGACTGAGAAAGATACTTAGAACAAGGGTCTTTCTCGAGACAGTTACTTTTGCCGCAAAGCTTGCTGTCACAAGAATGTGCTTTTGGTGACAGTACGAGTTCCCCGCATAGTGTGCTGTCGAGGTTTCCAAACTTGCTGTCGAGGGCTAAAGTTGTTGTCGCGTAGTCTTCCGCCAATGTTGCTGTCAGAGTGAATATGCTGTCTTGACTTGCAACATTCTGTCTTCTTGTAATCTTACTGTCAATTCTTATGACAGTAACCTTTATTCATGTTGTCATCCAATATGCGTTCTTTGAGGCTTGAACACAGAAAGTGAACTTCTTCCAAATTACACAATTAAACTAACATTGCATACTGATTACAAGAATATACTTTGGCTGTGACAGTATGTTCTACTTAATTAAAAATTAAGTATATACAAAGTTAAGTTGTTCCTATGCTATCACCCATAAATCCCAACAAAACCCTATATCATATAAGTGATGTTGTTGTGATATATTCTGCTTTAATGCTGTGAAAATATTTATAAACTGTTTACGCTTTTGATAGAAAGCTTTATAAGATATAAGGGTTTATATGCTATGTAAATATTAGATATAAACCGATGTGTTATAGAGGCTCTAAGGGTAGAGCACTCGTACGAGGATTTTAAAACTTAGACCGGGAGTCAAATTAGTATTAAGTGAATATTAATTTGAATATTCACTTAAGTGGAATTTTATTGAATAATAATTCAATATTTATTATTTGAATATTTATTAAATATTCCAAAAGTGATTTAAAAATCATAGAACCTTATCTAAATATTACGTAAGGTTCCAATAGTTATTTAAAGTATTTTCTGATCTCAAAAAGATCTGTGTGATTATAGTAGGGGTTCCCAAACTACTTTTAATTATTTATCTCAAATGATGATTAAGGTTTGGACTTATCAAAAATTGAGAATCCATTCCAGGAAGTGAATATATGATTTCACTTGCCTCTTTCATTAAAAGTGAGTATATTTTTGAGTTCTGAGTCATCGGAACTAATGATATTTTACAAAAACTCCCAGGTCGTGATTTCGAAATATTTTACTCGAGGATCAAGGTCAATTGACAACGGTCAACCCACATTGTGACTTACTTCCGATATAATCCGGAAGTAAGGGTATGTTTACAAAACCTATCAACAGGCTTATGCTTGGGGAACTGGATTAATATCCGTTCCAGTTAAAGATAGTTGGGGGAACGACATTTTCGCGTAAGTGGCCGAGTAACGCACGGTCCCGCAAAGAAAAACTATTTTTTTTTCTGGCCTTGATGTCGCCAGGTGGAAATATAATAAGAGGCTGGGTGACGCCAGTCCAGTGGAACCCATTGACAGGGAGCGGGTCCACTTGTGTGGCCTTGATGTCGCCATGTGGTTACTAAGATGTAAGAGGTCGAGTGACGCCGATCCAACCTAAAAGCCCTTATGCGGCCAGGGTAATGACCTTCGGGATTATCCATATACTAGTAGAGAATCTATGGTATGACGACTGATCATCGCATACTAGTGCGTAGCCCTGTGCAACTCCCCATGTTTTTCCAAGGATTGGAATTTCAGAAATGTTTAGTAACTTGGGTTAAATACCGGTTACGGTTACTTGTTAATAATATTTTAACAAGGTATTATACCTCATACAGTATTTGAACTGTATGACATGTTTTGACGAAAAGAATATTTCAAATATCATTCTGTATATGAATGAAGTTTTAAAAGTTTCAATTGTGATATCAGCTTACATATATGATTATGCTGCTATATATTACTGTTGAGCTATAGTGCTCATTCTTGCTTCTGTTATATACCACAACACAACAGAGTCAAAAAGGTGTTCATTACTGATATTTTACAGTATTTTGAACAGTATGAGATATCTAAATAGATATGTGTGTATATATGTTGAGAAGGTATTTAAGATATACAGTATGTTGAACTGTATAGTATTTTGAATCAATGGATAAGCTTTAAGCCTTGATTCTATTGGTTAATATCTATTTTAAAAAGATATGTTTTAAGACTTGGTTTATTATGTTGATACCAAGGATTTCTAAATGATTCGCGAAGAGTATTTGAGTATGATTATAAGTCATACAGTATTTTGAACGGTATACTGTTTTGGGGTCAAACCCTAGTAGTTTTTAAACATGGATCCTATATGGATTATTTACCTTAAAGGTTTAAAGATTTAAACTGGGATAGATTTCTTGTTGAACGCTATTAGCTCATTCTTGCTTTATTAAAAATTTCAGCATGAAGAAAACATTGTCGATTCACCTCGTGTTACGAGAGCAAGGGAATGGAGAGACCACCCTTGAGTTAGTTCAGCAGGATGGATACTGCCGGTGTGAGCAGAATAGTTGCAGACTAAATTAGTAAGAATTGTTTTCGAGTAGGTTTGTATTATTAAACCTTGTATAGAACGGTGAGGTCTATTATTGTAACTTCAGGTAGAGGTTGTAAATAATAGATGAGATCCTGGATAGTACATTTGAGTTGTAATAACAAATGTTACTTTTGTTGCTCATTTCCAAGGCTATAACTTGTGTGTGTGTGTGTGTGTGCGCGTAAGTGATTGGGGTCTTTGGAGTTGTATTATTAGAATGTTGTAAGTAATGCATGTATTGTATAATTGATGGAGCGTGACAACCCAGATTCCTGACCCCGGATCTGGGGGTGTTACAATAGCTTTATCTCCTAGCTAGCTGCACTCTGCACTGTGTCATATTGTGACTGATCTTGCCTCTAAAAAAATCAATCATGCAATATTATGTAAGTTATACGTGTTTTAGTCCCGCACCGGTGTCTCTGCTGGTTGAGCTCAGGACCTTTGGGGCTGATCGGGACACCTGGTAAAGCTAAATAGGCTAGCAAAAAAAAGTTATACGTGGTTCCCTATCTTTATCCTTCATATCTACTATTAGTTTCATATATAAACAGAAGAGTAGTGCTAGAGGCACAAAATTTGGTACAAAATATTGTTACCAAATGACATGGCATGGCTGATGTCGCAGTTTGGAATGTTTTAATTGGTGTTGTTGGTGTGAATGCAGGGGTCCACTTATTATTATAACAAATCAGGAATTGCCATGTGTATTTGGGAAGAATTTTGGGAACAATGTTTGCGCCTCTAGTATTTTCCTAAACAGAAAGGATTACTCGTAACGTACTTTGTTTGCTCTGTTCATTAAAATCTAAAGTTATTGGCAAAAGGATTTACTGGACTTATGTATTTAGCAATCTTCGTTCAGAAGTTTGTTTCTAAAAGTTAAGAGAAGACGATCTAAAGTTATGAGTCCATATTAGGTAATCAGTTTCCATAAAATTGCAAGATGTTTAAAATACTCGTGATAATAGTAGAAATAGTAGAAAATGTTGGAACCAAATTTCTGCCGGGTCGGATTCTGAACAGCTCTTCGGGTTAACCTGAAAAAGAGAAGAATGCGAAGGGTTTGTCCTCCGATTCACCTCCGGTGTGAGAATAAGTTAATCGGTTCCGGTGAGTAAAAACAGAACGTACAAGTTTTTGTGTGTATTGTGTATCAAGTTGTTCTTGGAACCTGGAAAGAGCCTTTATAGACTCAACAGTTGTTGACCTCTGAGGCATTCGGGCGCACACCGAACGTGGGGGACGTGCCAACCTCCCACTTTAGAAATAGGAGACGTAGTCTCAGTAGCATAACGGTCACATAGCCGACCAAACTTGATATAACGTCTGACCCAATTATGCTTGGGCCTCCAACATGTCCCTGGGCTTAGGTCGGACGCCTCGTTCGATCGGAGTCCCAAACCCATACCCCTCTTTGGGATAACTTCGAATAATTTTGTACTTATCTGAATGACACATCACATGGGGAAATGTGTCGTTTTAATGATGACAACTGTCGCTTCTCGAGATTTACGCTACATCTCAACCGTTGAATTTAAAACGTCTCCATCTATGCCATTGAATATGAAATGACACCACTCCTTTGTCCAAACGTCATTTACTGTCCTATAAAGATCAATTTCCCCCTCAAATTTCTTCACGTTATATTCAAAACACTCTCGACATTTCATCAAAAGGTCCAGCCGCTGCGCAAATCAACGTCGTCCCCAAACCTCCACAATCCAGTCCTTGCATTCTCGCTCCATCTCAATCACAAGTAAGTCCCCAGAATCACTCTCTTTTTCAGTATTATTGCCTGTAATCGAATGCATGCTAGAAACTGGATATTTGCTTCCTGTCTTTTACCTCTCATAAATATTAAGAATATCAGCGTTGGGGGGCGACCGTAGGTGCTTAGGGTTCTCTCTCTAACACGAAGATGTCTTTAACTACCTCAATAATAATTTAGAAACAATTCCTGTATTGATTTAGGTATATATAATAAGACAATAGTAATACATACCGTCACTGACAATAGCGTCCTAAGAACACTCTTCGGGATGACCTTGTCCCTAGAACACTCTTCGACCGGTTTAGATTTACTAAGAAATTCTTCACTGCCCTAGACTTAGCCCTTTAAGATTCATTTGACCGATCCTGGCCCTCTCTACTCGACTTTATTGTCTTTAATTTCTTTTTTCTTCAAAGCTTTCTCCAAGTACATATCTAATTTATTCATCCTCGAATGCAGGAATTATGGATCGGTCCACACCCGAAACAACATAATCTTCAGGGTCCGTACCCCCGGAGAGGTCTCCTTTTCATGTTATCTCCAACTCTCCGGCATCGAACTTCCGGTCGTAGCTTTCCGAAGATAGTGTGTCGAAGTTCGCCAAAGATTACCACATCCCGACCGGAGCCTGGCACATCTACATGGCGAGGAAGAGTGACCGGATTTGGCATAATCCGCCTGTGCCCGAAGGGTACGGACAAGTCGCTACAGGCGTCTCCGAAGCTGCCTTCAAATACGGTTTCCGAGTCCCTGTACTTCCTCTGATCAAGAAGTTGTTCGTAGAAATGGGTATCGCTCTCGGACAGATGGACCCGAATGGATTCCTTCATATGAACGGTTTCCAATACCGATGCCTTATCGCAGGAGTGGAGCCGACAACAAGATTGTTCTAGCACCACTATGACTTCCGGAAGAATGGCAAGAGCAAAGGTTTCTACTCAGTATCTCGGTTAACCAACAGAGCCGATTGGGTGGAAACCAACTCCAACAACAAAGGGAGTCACGACAAGTGGTTCTATCTTTCGGGACCGAAGATAGCCGCTATGTCCCAGTGGCGCGTAGTCGATCCCGCAGTCCAAGTGGTAAAACCCACACTAATAGGTGCATAAGAGCACAAATATAACCGACTTTATCAATTCGACATGGACCGAATTCCCCTTGGGGATCTTCGGGACAAGCAATGGCTCTTCGCCCTATGAGGTAATGGTAACAGGCTCTGACTTAGATCTATTTTACCTTTATGTTTTTATTTTCCAATTGTTAGTCCTGCATTTAACATGTTTTCCATCTGTTTGTAGTGTCGACTCACCAGGCGATTGTGGAGAGGACGAAAGCCAAGTTCCAAGCTTCTCAATTGGCTCAAGCGGGTGGGTCGCCAAATCCTATTCGGGAAGGAGACGATCAGAACGCCCCCGAGCAATCTGCCCCTCCTTTTCCTCGCCATCAACCCGAACAGGCGGGAAAGGCCCCCTTGTCTCCAGCTTCAAGGAAGAGAGCACGACGAGGGGACGTAGTCAAGATGTTAGGATTTATGGGTGATAGCTATGAGACAACTTGACTAGATATTTTAAATGCTTAATTTTATTAAGTATGAACATACCGTCACAGTCAGAGTATGTTCTTGTAACCATTTTGTTTAATGTTAAATAAGAATCTAGTACATCTTGGTAGAAGTTCATTTATTTGTTCAAGCCTCAAGAAGTGCTAAAGAAGAACAACAAGAATAAATATTATTGTCATGACACTGACAGTAAGGTTACAAGAAGACAACATGTTGCAAGTCACGACAGTATATCCACTCTAACAGCAACATTGGCGGAAGCCCTTAGACAACAACTTTACCTCAGCCTGACAGCAAGCTTGGAACTCCTGACAGCATCTATTGCGGGGACTTCTTACTGTCACCAAAAGCACATTCTTGTGACAGCAAGCTTGAGGATCAGGATACTGTCTTGAACGGATAATCTTTGTATTGGGGAGCTACCCAGTCAAACATGTGACAGTTTGGATGTTCAAGAAACAGGCATGCTGCAGTATCCCAACACTGCATCAGGTCTGCAAGACTACGACAGAAGCTTGAGAGATCACATGACAAAGATCACCAATTCAAGAGTGTGACAAATCAACATCTACTGAATTGTGTTGGCTAAATATAGAATGTATCTAGATTGCTTTTTCCAGTAATGATAAACTTGTTTGTATAATAATTTAGGTAAGACTCACGGGTAGACAATTTGTAAGAAGCTGCCACATGAAAATGACAAAAGCTTCACAAACCCGTGATGATAGATATAGGATTAGTTTACTTAGACTATCTCTCAATTCATTCTATGAATCACTCAAGAAATTGAAGAAGCAAAACTTTCGACCATTTTTGTTTATCAAAAGCTTAAGAAATTTTCTACAAGTTCTACTCCACCATAAATCATGATCTTGGGCTCTAAATCATCCTCATCCATAGAATAAGGTAAATCCTTGATCCTAGCTTCATCTATGGATGTTATCATGCTCAAATTATGAGCTAAAGTTGATGATGAATAGTGAAATGAATAGTAATGTTTGATTTTCTTGTTTTGATCTTGAAGTTTTAGGCTTGTAAACGATAATCAAGGAGCAAGGAAGAGTATACTAGCCATTTATAGTCTATATTAAGTACCAAGGAAGGTATAAACCCTCTCACACTTGTGTTTATACTTTGATATTAGTGATTAAATTGTTAATGATTAGTGATAGTGTGATGTAGAAGTGATTTGCATGTTAAGTATGATGTTTAGTGGATTGGTTGATGGTTGAACTTGTTAATAATGTTATGAACTTGTTTAGACAGAAATAAGTTGGTTTAGATGAGAACCTTGAGTTATGATTGCTTGGGTATTGATTGGTGGATTGATTGGAGTGTTTTAAACACGGGAATCACGATTAAGCGTCGTTACCATGTCGGATTTTCCTTACGAAGTTTGGACAGAGACCACGGTTACCTTCTAGACATAACCATAAGACTTTATGACCATGATAATATAGGTCTTGTGTCTTAGTTTGTTTTGGCGAAAGAATCGTATCGTTTCGATTTACGGTTTAGGAGAAACACCCGTTTTAGTGAAAGCGGTTTCGGATAACTAAGTAGTTCACTATATGAACTTTGATCTTGTGATCAAACCCTTTAAAAATATAATTGAGTTGTGTTATTAAATTGGATACTAGCATGGACAGTTAGGAAAGGAACCGAGAAGGTTTCGTGTTAAAAAGGTGATTTTTCAATTTTATAAAAATGCGGAAACAAAAGTTGCGCGAGTGAAATACCCTTAAGGGGATGGTTAAAACGATGAGTTAGTAATGGTAAAGTACTTGGGTTTTTTGAATAGATTTCCACCCAAACTTTTGACTTAGGAGTTTATGGAATGTCATGAGGTTATAAGTGACCAAGAGCGAGACATTTGATTTTCATTAATAGAACTTTAGTGCTTAAGTTAATAGCACATTCATTGGTTGTAGGGGACTGATTATGTATTGTGTATCTTATTATATATCGACGAGCACACTCCCAAGCCCCCACCACCACTTCACCGAGACACCAAGGCAAGTTTTCAAACCCTACATCTTAAAGAGATGCTGTTGTGATTTAATGTTGTGCTTGTGATATATTCTGCTTTAATGATATGAAAAGAATTATAAACTGATTACGCTTTTGATAAAAACTTTGTGAGATATAAGGTTTATATTCTAAGTAAATATTAGATATAAACCGAGGTTTTTAAAGGCTCTAAGGGTAGAGCACTCATACGATGATTTTAAAACATTAGACCGGGAGTCCAATTTATTATTTTGTCTTGATTATACTGTCAAAAGCTAGAGGGTTCCGGGGACAGCTATATTTTAAAATATTGATTAAATATTCCAATATATATATTATTGGATATTTAATGTAAGATATTTAAGTAATATTAGTATAAAATCTTATTTGAATATTTATTTAATTAAGTGAATATTATTTTGGATATTCACTTAAGTGGAATTTTATTGAATAATAATTATTTGAATATTTATTAAATATTCCAAATATGATTTAAAAATCATAGAACCTTATTTAAATATTACGTAAGGTTCCAATAGTTATTTAAAATATTTTTTGATCTCAAGAATATTTATTTGAGTATAGTAGGGGTTCCCAAATACTTTAATTATTTGTCTCAATTGATGACTATGGTTTTTGAACTTATCAAAAATTGGGAATCCATTCCAGGAAGTGAACATATTATTTCACTTGCCTCTTTCAGTAAAAGTGAGTATATTTTGGGTTCTGAATTATCAGAACTAAAGATGTTTTACAAAAACTCCCAGGTCATGATTTCCAAAATACTTGGTAAACGTTTGTTGTTTCGTTAACTAATGTCAACCCACGTTGTGACTTACTCCTTTCAAATATTCTGGAGAAAGAAAATCTGAACTGTTGTAAAGTTTTGACAAGTATTCTGTACTTGGGGAATCAGGATTAAATTCCGATTCCCGTTTCATTGATTTTTCATCCGGGACTAGGAGGAAACGTGTAAGAGGCTGTGGGACAGTCCATTAAATTATATAGCGTAAGAGGCTGCGGGGCAATCCAGCAACTATCTCGCGTACGAGGCTGTGGGACAGTCCAGCAGATACAAAGCCCGTATGCGGCTGGGGTAATAATCGTGTTAAGATATCGTCCATCTACTAGTAGAAAAGTGTTTGTTCGATACAACGACTGATCATCGTGTATCGTGGCGTGCTCCAGAAGGTCCCTTCCCTCCAATTGGAGTTGTGCTGCACATTGTAACGAAAGCCTAGGTGCTGAGTTACCGATGATGTGACAGTGATTGAACAATGATGTTCCTCGTACAGTAGTTGAACTGTATGGTATGATTTGACGAAAAGAATATTTCAAAATATCATTCTGTATACGATTGAAATTTTAAAACTTTTCAATTATGATATAAGCTTACATATATGATTATGTTGCTTTATATTATTGCTGAGCTTAGTGCTCACTCTTGTTTTCTTTTATATATATCACAACACAATAGCTAGAGTAGATGGTCAGGATTCGTCATACCGCTCGGAAGCATGTCTGGGCCGCGCAGACCGCCCATAGGATGGCAGTTGCAGCACCTCAGGTAGAAATACTGAGTTGGTTCGGAGTGCAACTCTTGTTGCTCCGGTTTATTTATAAGTATCACTTATGTATATTAATGAATAAGAACAAACATTTGCGCTGCCTTTCTGGTTTCAAGTAGAAATCATACTGGCAGTAGGTTTCAGGCATTTTACTTTTGGGTTGTAATAACTTTAACTTATGGATCATATAACTACTGCTTTTGCAATTTCGTTTCTGAGACATAACTTGCGTGAGTATATTGATGGTGGGGTCACCATGTGTGTTGATTTATTTTATTATGATTCAAGTATCAAGTGTTTGTATGGAATAAGGAACGTGACAACCTGGATCTCCGACCCCGGATCTGGGGGTGTTACAGGAAAACTGTGACGCCCCCAAATCCGGGGTCAGGATTTGGTGCCACTATCGCTCTGAATAAAACATAATTATACAGACGACCCCTCAACAAAGGATCGATCACAGGTTATGGTATGAAACAAGAATCTAAAATATCAACGTTTATTACAACATCTAATTCAATTTTATTACAAACCATTTGTCATCATCTAACCATTGGTGAGATCTAAAATGAACTCTATCTTCCTGGCAACATAGAACCTAAAATCTTGAATTCAGGCCTTCTCACGGTCCTCTTAGCGGATACTCGAAAACTTCATACTCCGTTCCTAACTGAAAGGTTAGGGAATAATAAAACAAGAGTGAGCCAAAAATTGCTCAGCAAGTGTAATCAACAACATATGTAAATATCAACTAGAAATCCATTAGTAATCAACTGGTAATCAAAAGATAATCAAATGGTATTCAATTGGTAACAAGTTTCAAGATATACATTTCTGTTCAAAGAATAAGATTAAGCAATTGAATTGGAACTTCCGATAAGACGGTACGAGCTATACGGGTGATCAGCCACGTAACGCTCCAGACCATGTTTTCACAAGGTCCTAATATTCAGGATCCATAGGCACACATTGGCCATAATATAAATACATAAGTAACCAGGACCGCCGTCACGGTCAAAGTTTGTTCCATTCATAAGTAATTCAACAAAGGGATTAAATGAATAAGAGGCTTTCAATATTTCCAACATTTGTTTCATGGTATAAGCTAATTTAAGATTCTATTGCAGGGGTTTAAAGAATTAAGAAATTGAAGGGCATGGTAAGTAAGTGAGAAAAGGAATAAGTAAGCTTCGGGTATCCAAAAGTTAACAGAGGTCAACAAAGTATAAGTCAAGGAAAAGGCTTATATGAACAAAGCAAAGGTAAAGGAACAATTGTAGGTTTTATCAAGAGGAAGGTGAAAAAGGAATACAATAACATGGTATGGAAATCGATTGCATAATGATAAGTAAAGGACAAGTAAAAGTTTAACGTATACTTGCAATAGAATTCTAGGGTAACATTCACATCATAATTTAAGAGAACTACCACTTGAAAAATAAGTGGAGGGAATAGACACTTGCCTCAAAAGCCGATAACTAACTCAATAACTTGTACACCACTCCGACTTTACGTACACGGGCTCCTTTCCTGGCCTCTTACTTGTACCTATATAAAGGTATAATATCGTCTTAGTCTTTAACACTTAGTACCTCAGCTTTGTTTACGTAACTCTAAGTACTTCTACCCCATCGTCATACAATTACATATACTTATATATATACAATCAAGAAGCACATAGTGTCTTTACAACTTTAGTCGACATTTGGTCACTTAGAAAGAATATAACTTCACAAAGCATTCCTTATCCTTATGATGGAAAGACCTCAAGATAAAGTACTTTGGTAACTTTATCTACTCTATTTGACAACAATAACACTTAATCATATAAGCCAGGTATACGTACCACATATATTATACACTTCACATAATGTTATCACATTGGTTCAATACATACATAGTAACTCAACCTTATAGCAATCCATGACCAACTAGTCAATCCACACATATACCATTACTAAGTCAACGACGACTTGACTTAAATTACAACTACGCAATTAGCACAACTTGACTATACATACCAATCAAAATCGAATTTAAATAAACTTATGGGATTACAAAACCAATCACCAACACTTCTCCTTTCTTTCTCTCTCTTCCATCCTCTTTTCTTTCTCTTTTCTTTTTCTTCTCGGCCTCTCGGCCTATCTCCCTCTCTTCACTCTGTCTCGGCCTTATGGCCTCAATCAACACCAACACACACTCACTCATACGAAGTCATATTTTAAAAGTACACACTAAATCATATTTTGAAATAACACACCCACACTTTTACAAGATTATGTTTTTGAATGACACACACACACAAAGTCACATTTGTGAAAAGAACACGTTTAAAAGAATACGCACACACACATTTTTAAATCATATTTTAAATCACTCACAGAAAATCCTATTGTTAAATAACACACTCACACCTTTAGAAAATCTTGTTTTTGAATAACTCACACCAAAATCACATTTTTGAAACACACATACTCTTATAATTTTATTTTATTTTTAATCATTTCTTCCTTACTCTCTCAATCTCTCCTGCTCGGTCTCCTTCTATCTCTCACCATCTCCCTCAATTTCTCTCTCGACTCCCCTCTCTCTCTCGGCCTCCCTCTCTTTCTTTTCTCTTCTCACTTCTCCTTCCACCTTAACTCCCATCTTTAAACCATAACCAATTCATAATACCAACATCCATCAAGGTAATCTCTATAAAATCAATTTATCAAAATATTAAAACTCTAGTATCAATCAATTCTCACCATATAGCTAACATGCAAGTTTAAATAACTCTCCTACTTCACTTTTCTCATTACATCAACAATTTTATTAAAAAAATAAAAATAAATAAATAAATATAACACACTAACAATTTACTACTATTTTCCCAAGAATTCACAAAACTAGTAACATGCAATTAGTAAAATACCCAACTAACACATACAAGTCTTCAATCATCTCAACCTTAATGACCCATCAAACTTTAGTACCAAAATCACTAAGATATTCAAGAATCTCTTACATGCAATCAATAAAAACTTATAAATTTCTACTACCCACATCTCATACAACTCATATCCTTAACAAAAATCAAAACCCACTTCTAATCTATAACTAGTATCACCAATTATCATAAAATAAATGACATGCATCAACTTATAACACTCAATCAAGCAAGAATAGACTTGAATCAAACTTGTAAATATGAAATCAAGACCATGGCTCACAAGGATCATTGTCCATGGTCGGGTTTCTTCTCGGATGAGTCCAAAATGATGGATCTCACCGAGAATCATCCCTATTACCAATAATCAACCATTGCATGTAAGTTTTAAACAAAGAGAAATGAAAATCCGAAAATTACCAATTTCAAAATTGAATCAAAACTTGATATTGACACAAGAGGGTTGTAGAGATTAGAGAGAGGAGTGTTTTGGTTACTCACACTTGAAATTTGGATAAGAGAATCACAAGTTTTGGTGGGTTTAATTTGTAGAAAGATGAAGAACAAAGGGAGGGGTTGGGGAAGAAGAGGGCCACGGGAGAGAGAGAGAGATGAGAGCGTGAGAGAGAGTTGGGTGGGGTGGGTTTTTGGTGAGTGGAGATAGAAATGAATAAAAAGTAATATTATCTCTTAAATACTTTAGAAATATATTATAATTTACAAAATTGCCCCACTAACTCTATTGCTAAATTAATAAAAACAAGGGCTATGATGTAAATTCATAATGCCCACTCTAGATAAATTAGAAATATTATTCTACAAATAACTTTTGTAGATTAGATAAATAAAATTTCATTTACATAGAAATAATCAAATAAAATGCCTTTTTATCTCAAAAACAATTTTAAATAAAATTTTATTACTCCCTAGGTAAATAAATAAATTACCCACTGAAAATAAATAATCTAGAAGGTGTAGCATCCCTCAAAATAAATAATTAAAATAATTAAGTGATTATAAAATTTAAATCATGAGTTTAAAACTAAAGTAGAAATAAAGTAATGCTAAGAAATATTTTATGCTATTAATTAAATAATTAAAGCATTCTCTAAATTTAATATAAATATTATATGACCCAAATAAATTCTCAGAGCACTTAAATAAAATTTAGAAACCACATTCACAATTAACTAATTATTCACCACGCATATAATTCACATTTTAAGCACGTAACAATTATGGCACATAAAGAAATTTCAAAATTATAGGACTATATCAAATATTTATTTTTATCTCAAATAAGTATGACTAAAATATGAGCTTACACATAAATCTCATTATACCAAGATCATCATTGCTAACTAAAATTTCAAGAATAAAATCTCAATTGCTATTACTAGCAATAAATATAAAATAATTTTAAATAGCTCTTATTAACAAAATAAATTTAAGGCTACTCAAATTAGCACAAAGAGCCTATTAAACAATTGTCATATATAAAATTAATGGTATTCACATATTGATAATAATTTACAAGTCAAAATTCTAAGGCGTTACAACCTTCCCCCCTTAAAAGGATTCTGTCCTCAGAATCTATTACGTAAACAGCTGAGAGTACTTTTCTAACATTTTTTTTTGTTTCTAACTCCCAAGTTGATTTTTCAACCCTGGGGTTTCTCCACAACACTCTTACTAGTACAACTATTTTATCTCTAAGCACTTTCTCTTTCCGATCTAAAATTTCTACTGTTTGCTCAACATAGTATAAATAAGTTTGAATCTCTATCGACTCGTATTCTATTACATAGTTAGAATCGAAATACTACGTCTTAAGCATAGACACGTGAAATACATTATGGATATGTTGCATATACGGAGGTAAGGTTAGCTCATACGCAATCTTATCCACACACTTTGATATCTTAAAAGGTCTAACGAATTTCGGACTCAGCTGTCCTTACTTACCAAATCCTGTTAGTCTTTTCTATGGTGATACTTTTAATAGAACTGACTCTCTTACTCTATAATCTATACCTTCCGTGGTTTAATCATCATATTATAGTCGTCGATTCCGAGTAGCTATTAATCCTTTCTGGATGAGCTCAATAGTTCTTTGGTATGATACATTAACTCTGGTTCCAATCTCGTGCATTTATCAACTTCTTTTCAACCTATTGAAGATCTACATCTTTCTCCGTACAAGGCTTCATAAGCTGGCATTTCAATATTCGCGTGATAGCTATTGCGGTAAAAGAATTCCACTAATGTCAAACGATCATCTCAATTGTCTTCAAAATTCATCGTACAAACTCTAAATTTGTCTTCGATTGTCTGAATAGTCTATTTACTTTGACCATACGTTTGAGGATGATACATGGTACACATGTTCAACTTGGTTTCTGAACGTGCCAACATCTTTCTCCAAAATCTTGAATAAAATTGCGGGTCTTAGTCAAATTCGATTAATACTTGAATCACATGCCTCACTACTTATCTTTATAGTCGATAAACTAATTTATCAAATGAAAGTTTCTCGTTGATGGGAAAGAAAGGTACCAACTTGGTAAATCCGTCGATCATAACTCAAATGGCATCATGAGATGCTCATTCTTAAATTCAGGAATTTCTAATGGTTGTAATAGTCCACTAAATCTCTGATGCTCGGTTTTAACTCTCTGACAGGTAAAACACTTACTCAATAATCCTATAATATCTCTTTTCACATTGGTCTACTAAAATTTTCTGTAGGTCTTGGTTCATCTTAGTACATCTGGGGTGGATCGAATATTTCGGATCATGAGCATCACTTAATATCTCCTTCTTTAAGTCTGTCACTTTGGGTATCTAAATTGTTGGAGAAAAATCTTAGAATTCATTTATCATCCTTTTGACTTCTTCTTTCTTCTCCGGTTAAGCTACTTGTATTATGGTCCATCACTTCAGCTTGACATCTTCTAATCTCTTAAAAATTTAGGTTGGAAAGTCAATGTATATATCATCTCCGTAGCTGGATCTAAAATACGAACCTCTACTTCCACTTTCTCAAATTCCTTGGGTCAATTCTTCAGATGAAGTCATCATTTTCAGTCTCTCATTTTTACTCAGAGCATCTGCTATCCTATTTTCTGCTTGAATGGTAATTGGTAATACAGTCGTAATCCTTGATTAGTTCTAACCATCTTCTTTGTCATGTTTAGCTCCCTTTGGGTGAAAATATATTTCAAACTCCTTTGATCCATATAAATTGCACACCTTCCTTCGTACAAGTATTGTCTCTAAATCCGTGCAAAGACTATTACGGCAAATTCCCCATCAGGTGTTGAGTATTTCTATTCGTGGTTTTCCGGTTGTCTGGAAGCATACGCAAATCACCTTATCGTGTGGCGTCAGTCTTGATTCTTAACATGAAGCTGCCATCTCAATTTAGTTCTTGGTATTGTCCTAAGGTACATGAGTCATAATGGTCCACTAGAAATGGATATATTTTACTAACATGGCTCGTCTAAAGAAGTTCGTTCCTCTAGCAATTTAAGTACTTCCTTATCCATTTATCTTATTCTTTCTATATCACCAAATATCCTTGTCATCCAGTTGAACTAACATTGGAGAAGTTATCAGTCTCTTCTTTAACTCTTGAAAGCTTTCTGGTAAGCTTGGTTAATGGTGTGGTTATCTTGGAAAATCCTTGACAAACCTTCGATAGTCTCCATCTCATCTCGTAAAATTTCTGTAGGTGTCTTAAGCTTTACCCAATTCATTACCACTTCAATCTTCACTAGATCCACTTTGATTCCTTCGCTACTATCTACATGTCCTAGAAATTTGAACTCTTTCATCCAAAACTCGCACTTAGAAAACTTTGTGTGTAATCTCTTTCCCTATTTAACAAGTTAGAATTTCTTTGTTTGTTTCTGACCTAGTAACACAACTTCTACTTTATCTGTAGCTCGCAATTCCATTTTCCCCATATTCTGTTAACCAATCCATTTTTAGAATTTACAACAAATCTCCCTAACTTGATGGGAATTAAGTCATCCTAAGAGAAATGGTGAGTAATTATATCAATCTCACAGCGAGGAAAAGCTAGATGAATCGATATACGCTCCTGATTAGATATTCCTATAGTCAGAGCTTTACTTAATAGTTGAATCGTACAACGCGGTTTATGATCAAATTTTATAGAGGTAAAAGACTTGGTAGCTCCAAAATAAATTAACACTTTGGCATTTCCGTAATCTATGCGAAACATATCTGTAACTACATCCTTATTTTCACTATATCGCTCATGGTCATATTAAGGGTTCTTGTTGTAATATCCGTGAATTTTATTATTTGATTAAATGATATATTTAATCTAAAATATTTATTGTGGAATATTGGAATATTATTAAATGATAATTATTGTGTGATTATGTGCTAAATGGTGAGTTGAAAGCCCCTTTCAAATATTTCGTCATTTGGAATTTTCTTCAAATCTGAGCCCCGTTTTGATAATTTAAGGGCCCCATTGGAATTTCGTACATTAATTATTATCTCTTCGTCTTTCGTATTCGAATCATTATCGGGAGAGATATTCGTATCATTTCATTCCTACCTATTTGATTCTGCAAGAATAATTCGTTTTGTTCAAAAAGGGAAAAATTGTTCCGAACCCTAATTGCTTAAGGGGACGGATATATCGTTTTATATCAGTATTTCATTTGTTATAGCCCCAGTATTCTTGAGCATTAGTTATATAATGATATGTATTGATTTGGATAATTATCAATCCTTGTAGATAATTATCTTCTCGTAAAACGTATTTTAACCTAATTAGGGTTTTTAAACGATCCAGTGGATCTATAACGATCCAAAAGTGTTCCTTAGGGTATTATTTTTCCAAAAATATATAAAGACGAATCGTACCTTATAACCTTCATAATCTGCATTGCGTATTATCAAAAAAGTAAAAATTCCCGAAATGTGTTCTTCGTGTTCTTGAGCTTAGATCCATTCGTTCGAGGTGTTATTGAAATCCAAATCTGAAGTTCTTGTACTCAAATTAAAGCTCTTGATCTCTAGTTTCAGAATCTTCCAACCTCATCATCATCTGGTAATTTTTCGATTTATTATGAATTTTTCAATATTCTAATTTAATTAGGGTTCTTGATTAATTTGGGGATTTTCATTCTGTTGATTCTCCGTTCAATTGGTTGCTTCTAACATGTTCCTAGGGTTCTAATTAGCAAGAATCCATGCTTTAATTTCATGTTTAAGTTCAATTTAGTCGGGTTTGATTTTCGGGTTTTGACCTGAATTCTTCTTTTTCTTCGTTCGTTCTTGTTGTTGATCTGACATTGATTATGATATGGGGCTTTGATTGTATGAGTTATAAGCTTCATTTTGGTATATTAATCTTTGAGTTTCATGTAGAATTAAAGTAGATCGGGTTTCCGGCCGAAGTCGTTGCCGGCGAATTCTTTGAACGAATTCTGGGCACGATTCCGGCATGGGACAGATGTGTTTGTATGTGGGTTATGTTTGTCTTGAAAAAGCGAACAAAAGCCCTATGGTTTGGTTTTGTTTTGATCGGAAATGGCGAAGTCCGGCCACCGGACGCCGGCCGGATTCTGGAAAACCCAGATTCCGGCGGGTTGTTCTTGGTGACCCGGATTTGTTCTTCCCGACCCGTTTACCCGATTTTTCGACCCGGTTTCAATCTTCAAAACCCTAATTCATTTTCTAAAAACTGTTTTTGGATTTTATTTTTAAAATTAATTCGAAAATAGTTTAAAAACTTTAAAAATTCATATTTTTATTTTAAAAATATATTTTAATATCAGAAAAATTCTGATAAATTATATTTATTATTTTAAATCCGAAAATTGATTAAACTTAATTATTTTAATTATTTTTAATTAATAATTAATTTATTAATTAATTGGTTAATTCTTTTAATCAATTAATTCTTAAAAATTAATTATTAATTGGATTTAATTAATTAAAAATTCAGTTTAATTATTTTCAAGCCTATTTATTTATTTAAAAATAGTTTGAGTATTTAAAGAGTGTCAATTAATTTTATTAATTGATTTATTTGCATTTAAATGTTTATATTGGATTTAAAAATCCGATTTTTGATTTAAAAATTAATCGTGACTTATCTAAAATTCAAATAAGTTTCGTATGATGTTTTAAAAATGTTTATAAGTGCTATATGGTTCATATTAATTGTGTGTTGTGTTTTATAGTCTGTATATGCCCGTGCTAGGGCAAATATCTGAGTTTTAAATATCGTAAATTATACCGGACGTCCGATACGTAACCGGTTACTTGTTTAAATGTGATTATTGATTGAATAAGTGTCGAGAGTAGAACGAGAATAGTTAGACTTATTGTGATGAGTTGTTTAATTATAGAATCGAGTTCCCGGAGCAAGGGAAAGGGAAAAGTAGAGTGAGCAGAGTCGATCCGACAGCAGCTTAGACCAGGCAAGTATCTGTGCCTTTACTTGTGATAAAATGTATTATTGTCTTGATTACTTGAATACCGTTATCCCCAGAACAATTCAAATTATCAATCCTTTAACCGCATTTGGACAACTGATTCCATTTCCTTAGAGATTCTTGATTCTTTGATTTGATCTGCATCGGAAACCCTTATTTCCAATTCACTTGATTATTGTTTACCACCTATTGTTATTGTTTATCATCCTTTGATTATCATTGACAACCATTGATTTTTTGACTTCCATCTTGACTATTAATTACGGTCATTGATTATCGACTACCAATATTGATTCCCTTATTGAATGAGTACACTGTACCATTGAAATTACCCCATGATTATTTCTCGATCTTCATTTGATACTGAATAGTTGAAGCTCTTTTGCAATTACTATACATTCAGTTTATCTTATTGAGCATGTTATTGTTTATACCCTATTATAGATTTGGCACGTGTTTTTAAAAATGGACCAGTAATTGGTCGGGCAATATTTATGGTCAGAATAACTTAAGGCCCAAATTGGCCTGGGATCCAGTAGAGGACTATGTCATGGGCTAGTCCGGGGTTGATGCGTGGCTGGCCAGCAGCACAACCTTTGATTTGAATAAAAATGTATAAGCCAAATTCTAATTCTTTTCTTCAATTGTTATTGATACAAAGCATGTGTTAGCTAAATATTGTTGATTCTGATATCATAAATTCATATCCTTACAACTGTGATAGAAATGATTCATTGATGTTTGCTGAGCAATTTTGGCTCACTCTTGCTTGTTGTTTTCTAACCCTATTCCAGTGAAGCGAGAGTATGAGTCGGCATAGCGTGACCGATAGTTCACCAGCAGCCAGGAGAGCCCCTCGAGTCATTGTCATTGGCAGGGTAGTTGTTGTTTTGCTTTTCTAGATTAGATGTCTAGATTTGAACTTTGGTTGTGATGTAATAACTCTGATAAAACTGGTATTGTATTAATAAAAGATTGTAGTAGCTTGTGTTCATTGCCATAATCTGGATGCGGTCTTGGTCAAGGGGTATTTGTGTCTTTATATATATTATGCATGTGTTAAATAGTATTCCGTTGGTCGGATGACTCCTCAAATCTGTACCCCGGGTTTGGAGGGCGTCACAGTTGGTATCAGAGCAACAGGTTATGGCATTTGAAACAAGTTAGGACTTAGGGTCCAGGATAACATAGAGAGTTAGGAGTTCATGTAACGATATTAGGAGGTCAACTAGGGATATTATGCGTAATGATTAAATGTGGTTATAATTGCAGCCCCATAGTTCTAGTTCAGACTCAGACCCTTCCGAGGATACGATAGCAGAGATACCTACACCCGTTGAGAGGGCAGGACCGTCTCGGCCAGTGCGATATCAGCCTAGGCATCAGGACCCAGTGGTCAGGAGAGATCAGGTACCTTGTCCTATTCCACTCCGACAAGTAGCCCCAGCACCAGTGTCTCAGGCATCAGTTTGTGGGCCTTTGTATCAGTTATGTGAGCCACCAGTTCCACACCATGTGTATCAGAGGGTGAGTAGAGATAAGGAGTACCTTTATGGACAGGTTATGGAGATGGGTAGGGTTCGGTCGATCGAAGCAGCCGCTGTCAGAGAGAGAGACAGACTTAGAGATCAGATGAGAGACATTCAGATGAGGTTTAGGGTTACGAGGACCTTGGTTGAGACTCGATTGCACGGATTAGCTTCTAGTCGAGAGGGAGAGACAGTAGCAGGGATGAGACAGATTTTGGATTATGCGATGAGTGAGATTGCAGAGATTTCAGGACCCCCGTTATGGCCGGCAGGAGCAGGTGATCTGTGAGCAGATATTAGTAGCAGACAGATGTGACATGGATGTATGGTTTCTAGATAGTTAGTATATAGATGCATATTGTAGAATCAGCAGTGCACCGGGCTTATAGGAACGCCTCGGGTTGTTGTTGCATTTTTGTTGTATTGCTGGTCGGCAGTTATGGTTCAGCCATGATATATTTTCTTTTGAAGCGTTCTACGCTTGTACTAACTCTATCTATATATATATGATAAACCTCTTTTATAGAACTGTATTTATTCCCCTGTCATTCATTTCCAGCATCATAACTGTTATTCTACTTGTTGCAATGAGTGTATCCATACACCGTTGAGAAGATCTGTAAACCTTCGAGATATCAATTGTGATCCTTCCTTCTCTTATATGGACTGTTTGATTAAGCCAATTATTGTTTATTCATCAGCGATATGGCTCCTAGACGACAAACCCGTTCAACTGATACCTCTGACCAAGAGGGTCAACAAAATACACCTCCCACGGGCCGCATGGACCCGATGGTAATCCAGTTGTTAAATACTCTTACTCAACAGACTGCCGCATTAGCACAGCAGCAACGAGCATTTCAGCAACAGCTCTTAGAACAGCAGCAACAACATCAGCAACACCAGCAAGCAGCACCGGCGGTTACGTTCAAATCTTTCCAGGCAGCAAAACCTCCAGAATTTAAAGGATCAACAGACCCTGTAGAGGCTAAGGCATGGTTGAAAGAGATGGAAAAGGCTTTTGCCTTGATAGAGGTGACAGAAGATAAGAAGACGGAGTATGCAAGCTATTTTCTGAAGAATGAGGCCAGTTATTGGTGGGAAACGAGTAGGGCTATGGAGCCCGAGGGATTGATTACGTGGGCAAGATTTACAGAGTTGTTTTTGGAAAGGTATTTTCCGGACTATATGAGAGATCAGATGGAATTAAAGTTTTTGGAATTAAAGAAGGGAAGCATGACAGTGCCCCAATATGAAACGAGGTTTACGGAGTTGTCAAGGTTTGTTCCAACCTATGTGGATACGGAAAAGAAGAAGGCCATGAGGTTCCAGCAGGGACTGAGGTCTTGGATTCGTAGTAAGTTAGTTGTATTGGAGTTGGACACCTATGCAGCGGTGGTCCAAAAGGCAATGATTGCGGAGACAGAGAGTGATTCTTACATGAAAGAGAGGGAGAACAAGAAAAGGAAAGCAGGGATACCCGATAAGGGACAGCAGCAGGGAAGTTTTCAAGGGCAAGCAAATAAGAAACTGGGATTTCAGCACAGAAGGAATACGAGTTTTAGGAAACCAGATACCGGAAGCGTAGGACAAGATAACCGTCTACTAACCGGAAGTCAGCAGGGACTTTCTAGACCCCCACTACCAGAATGCAAGACATGCGGGAAGCGACATCTAGGGTTATGCCATCGATTGAATGTCACATGCTTTAAATGCAATCAGAAGGGACATTATTCCCGGGATTGCAAGATGGGCAGTGTGTGTCATCGGTGTAAGAAACCAGGTCACATGATTAAGGACTGCAGAGCACCAGCAACCGTGAACAATATGATTCGGGCAATTGAAGCACCCCCAGTTGTTAACGTCCAGCCGTTAGCCAGGACCTACAATATGTCAATGGGAGAAGCAGTGAGAGATTCCGACGTGGTGGCAGGTACACTTCTAGTAAATTCTATTCCTGCACAAGTGTTAATAGATTCGGGAGCGACGAAGTCTTTTATTTCTGAAACGTTTGCTCGTAGATTGAATTGTGTAATGAAACCCTTAAGTGGAATGTTGACTATAGAGATAGCTAATCAGGATCGTATCGCGGTCAGTTCATATTATCCTCGTTGTGAGATAGAGATTTTGGGAAATCGTTTTTATGTTGACTTGTTACCTTTTAAGTTAGGTGAATTTGATGTGATATTAGGGATGGATTGGTTGACTGAGTATGATGCAAGTATTGATTGTAAGAATAAGAGGGTTACTTTGGTTACCCTGGAAAAGAAAGAAATAATATTTAGAGGAGAGAAACAAAGAAAGAGGTTCCTGACGATGATTCAGGCTAAGAGGTTATTAAGGCAAGGTTGTGAGGCGTATTTAGCTTATGTGATAGATATAGATAAGGAAGTTTCTAAGTTAGAAGATATTCCAGTCGTAAATGAGTTTCCAGATGTTTTTCCGGAAGAATTACCAGGTTTACCTCCAGATAGAGAGATTGAATTTGCGATAGACTTAGTACCAGGCGCGGAGCCAGTATCTAAGGCCCCTTACAGAATGGCACCAGTGGAGATGAAGGAATTGGCTGATCAACTGCAAGATTTGCTAGAAAAAGGAATTATTAGACCCAGCGTTTCACCGTGGGGAGCACCAGTATTGTTTGTCAAGAAAAAGGATGGAAGCATGAGATTGTGTATAGACTATCGGGAGTTGAACAAGCTGACCATTAAGAACAAGTATCCGTTACCTCGAATAGATGATCTGTTTGACCAGCTGAAAGGAGCGGTACATTTTTCAAAGATTGACCTACGGTCAGGATATCACCAATTGAAGATTAGACCAGACGACATACCGAAGACAGCCTTTCGAACAAGGTATGGGCACTATGAATTCTTAGTAATGGCGTTTGGACTAACGAATGCACCCGCAGCTTTTATGGACCTAATGAACAGGATTTTCAAGAGATATTTGGACAAGTTTGTAGTGGTATTCATCGACGACATCTTGATATACTCAAGGACAGAAGAAGAGCATGCAGACCAATTGCGAATTGTGTTTACTTTGAAGATATGGAGACACTACTTGTATGGAGAAAGATGTGAAATTTACACCGATCACAAAAGTTTGAAGTATATCTTTACTCAGAAAGAGCTGAACATGAGGCAACGAAGATGGTTAGAACTAATCAAGGACTACGACGTTTCTATCAACTATCATCCCGGCAAGGCAAATGTGGTAGCAGATGCATTGAGCAGAAAAGAGAGATTGAATACACTGACGATGACCAAAGAGTTGTACAAGGAATTTGAGAAGTTAGAAATCGAAGTAATTAATCCGAAGGACGCGACGGAAATGATTTATACCATGACGTTTCAACCTGAATTGTTGGAGAAGATACGGAAGTGCCAAGAGCAAGTTATGAATGATGATGTGAGTAAAATGACAGGTGAGGAAATATGTAGCCAACCGGACGACAAAGGGATCTTGAGATTTGCTTCTCGGATATGGATACCTAACGTAACGGAACTGAAAAGTGAGATTTTGCACGAAGCACATAACTCGAAGTATTCAATTCATCCAGGGAGTACGAAGATGTATCGAGATCTTAAGACAAACGTTTGGTGGCCAAATATGAAGAGAGAGATTACGGAATGGGTAAGTAAATGCTTTACGTGTCAAAGAGTTAAGGCGGAACATCAGAGACCAAGTGGATTACTTCAACCATTGGAAATTCCCGAATGGAAGTGGGAACACATTGCGATGGACTTTGTAGTAGGATTGCCTAGAACAAAAGCTAACCATGATGCCATCTGGGTTATCGTGGATCGATTGATGAAATCTGCGCATTTTCTTCCGATTAACGAGAGATTCTCGCTGGATAAGTTAGTTCATATTTACATAAAAGAAAAATCGTAGTACGACATGGAGTTCCAGTATCGATAGTGTATGATAGAGACCCTCGATTCAATTCAAGATTTTGGAGGAGTTTTCAAGAGTGTTTGGGCACCGAGTTGAGAATGAGTACGGCTTATCATCCGCAGACGGACGGTCAAAGCGAAAGGACAATTCAGACTATTGAAGATATGCTTAGGACATGTGCACTTGACTTTGAAGGCAGTTGGGACGATCATCTACCCTTGGTGGAATTTTCATATAATAATAGTTTTCATGCGAGCATCGGAATGCCACCTTACGAAGCTTTGTATGGACGAAAGTGTCGATCTCCAGTATATTGGGAAGAAGTTGGTGAACGGAAAATGATAGGACCAGAACTAGTGCAACGAACAAAGGAAGTGGTTCAATTGATTCAGAGAAGATTGATAACAGCTCAAGACCAACAGAAAAAGTATGCGGATCTAGCCAGAAAGGATGTGGGATTCGAAGAAGGAGAGCAGGTGTTACTAAAGGTTTCACCATGGAAAGGATTAGTTAGGTTTGGAAAGAAAGGGAAGTTGAGTCCGAGATTTGTTGGGCCGTTTGAGATTTTGAAGAAGGTGGGCGAGGTAGCTTACGAGTTGGCATTGCCACCGCATATGCAGCACGTTCATAATGTATTTCATGTATCTATGCTTAAGAGGTATCGACCAGATTCGAATCATGTAATAGAGTATGAACCCATAGAGGTCCAGGCAGATTTATCATATGTAGAACGACCGATTCAGATATTGGATCGTAAGGAGAAAGTACTAAGGAATAAGACAGTAGCGTTAGTGAGAGTTTTGTGGAGGAATCCTAAAGTAGAAGAGTCTACCTGGGAGTTAGAGAGTGAGATGTTAGAGAAGTATCCCCAGTTGTTTCCTTGATCTGATTCTGAGGACAGAATCCTATTAAGGGGGAAGGATGTAATATCCGTGAATTTTATTATTTGATTAAATGATATATTTAATCTAAAATATTTATTGTGGAATATTGGAATATTATTAAATGATAATTATTGTGTGATTATGTGCTAAATGGTGAGTCGAAAGCCCCTTTCAAATATTTCGTCATTTGGAATTTTCTTCAAATCTGAGCCCCGTTTTGATAATTTAAGGGCCCCATTGGAATTTCGTACATTAATTATTATCTCTTCGTCTTTCGTATTCGAATCATTATCGGGAGAGATATTCGTATCATTTCATTCCTACCTATTTGATTCTGCAAGAATAATTCGTTTTGTTCAAAAAGGGAAAAATTGTTCCGAACCCTAATTGCTTAAGGGGACGGATATATCGTTTTATATCAGTATTTCATTTGTTATAGCCCCAGTATTCTTGAGCATTAGTTATATAATGATATGTATTGATTTGGATAATTATCAATCCTTGTAGATAATTATCTTCTCGTAAAACGTATTTTAACCTAATTAGGGTTTTTAAATGATCCAGTGGATCTATAACGATCCAAAAGTGTTCCTTAGGGTATTATTTTTCCAAAAATATATAAAGACGAATCGTACCTTATAACCTTCATAATCTGCATTGCGTATTATCAAAAAAGTAAAAATTCCCGAAATGTGTTCTTCGTGTTCTTGAGCTTAGATCCATTCGTTCGAGGTGTTATTGAAATCCAAATCTGAAGTTCTTGTACTCAAATTAAAGCTCTTGATCTCTAGTTTCAGAATCTTCCAACCTCATCATCATCTGGTAATATTTCGATTTATTATGAATTTTTCAATATTCTAATTTAATTAGGGTTCTTGATTAATTTGGGGATTTTCATTCTGTTGATTCTCCGTTCAATTGGTTGCTTCTAACATGTTCCTAGGGTTCTAATTAGCAAGAATCCATGCTTTAATTTCATGTTTAAGTTCAATTTAGTCGGGTTTGATTTTCGGGTTTTGACCTGAATTCTTCTTTTTCTTCGTTCGTTCTTGTTGTTGATCTGACATTGATTATGATATGGGGCTTTGATTGTATGAGTTATAAGCTTCATTTTGGTATATTAATCTTTGAGTTTCATGTAGAATTAAAGTAGATCGGGTTTCCGGCCGAAGTCGTTGCCGGCGAATTCTTTGAACGAATTCTGGGCACGATTCCGGCATGGGACAGATGTGTTTGTATGTGGGTTATGTTTGTCTTGAAAAAGCGAACAAAAGCCCTATGGTTTGGTTTTGTTTTGATCGGAAATGGCGAAGTCCGGCCACCGGACGCCGGCCGGATTCTGAAAAACCCAGATTCCGGCGGGTTGTTCTTGGTGACCCGGATTTGTTCTTCCCGACCCGTTTACCCGATTTTTCGACCCGGTTTCAATATTCAAAACCCTAATTCATTTTCTAAAAACTGTTTTTGGATTTTATTTTTAAAATTAATTCGAAAATAGTTTAAAAACTTTAAAAATTCATATTTTTATTTTAAAAATATATTTTAATATCAGAAAAATTCTGATAAATTATATTTATTATTTTAAATCCGAAAATTGATTAAACTTAATTATTTTAATTATTTTTAATTAATAATTAATTTATTAATTAATTGGTTAATTCTTTTAATCAATTAATTCTTAAAAATTAATTATTAATTGGATTTAATTAATTAAAAATTCAGTTTAATTATTTTCAAGCCTATTTATTTATTTAAAAATAGTTTGAGTATTTAAAGAGTGTCAATTAATTTTATTAATTGATTTATTTGCATTTAAATGTTTATATTGGATTTAAAAATCCGATTTTTGATTTAAAAATTAATCGTGACTTATCTAAAATTCAAATAAGTTTCGTATGATGTTTTAAAAATGTTTATAAGTGCTATATGGTTCATATTAATTGTGTGTTGTGTTTTATAGTCTGTATATGCCCGTACTAGGGCAAATATCTGAGTTTTAAATATCGTAAATTATACCGGACGTCCGATACGTAACCGATTACTTGTTTAAATGTGATTATTGATTGAATAAGTGTCGAGAGTAGAACGAGAATAGTTAGACTTATTGTGATGAGTTGTTTAATTATAGAATCGAGTTCCCGGAGCAAGGGAAAGGGAAAAGTAGAGTGAGCAGAGTCGATCCAACAGCAGCTTAGACCAGGCAAGTATCTGTGCCTTTACTTGTGATAAAATGTATTATTGTCTTGATTACTTGAATACCATTATCCCCAGAACAATTCAAATTATCAATCCTTTAACCGCATTTGGACAACTGATTCCATTTCCTTAGAGATTCTTGATTCTTTGATTTGATCTGCATCGGAAACCCTTATTTCCAATTCACTTGATTATTGTTTACCACCTATTGTTATTGTTTATCATCCTTTGATTATCATTGACAACCATTGATTTTTTGACTTCCATCTTGACTATTGATTACGGTCATTGATTATCGACTACCAATATTGATTCCCTTATTGAATGAGTACACTGTACCATTGAAATTACCCCATGATTATTTCTCGATCTTCATTTGATACTGAACAGTTGAAGCTCTTTTGCAATTACTATACATTCAGTTTATCTTATTGAGCATGTTATTGTTTATACCCTATTATAGATTTGGCATGTGTTTTTAAAAATGGACCAGTAATTGGTCGGGCCATATTTATGGTCAGAATAACTTATGGCCCAAATTGGCCTGGGATCCAGTAGAGGACTATGTCATGAGCTAGTCCGGGGTTGATGCGTGGCTGGCCAGCAGCACAACCTTTGATTTGAATAAAAATGTATAAGCCAAATTCTAATTCTTTTCTTCAATTGTTATTGATACAAAGCATGTGTTAGCTAAATATTGTTGATTCTGATATCATAAATTCATATCCTTACAACTGTGATAGAAATGATTCATTGATGTTTGCTGAGCAATTTTGGCTCACTCTTGCTTGTTGTTTTCTAACCCTATTCCAGTGAAGCGAGAGTATGAGTCAGCATAGCGTGACCGATAGTTCACCAGCAGCCAGGAGAGCCCCTCGAGTCATTGTCATTGGCAAGGTAGTTGTTGTTTTGCTTTTCTAGATTAGATGTCTAGATTTGAACTTTGGTTGTGATGTAATAACTCTGATAAAACTGGTATTGTATTAATAAAAGATTGTAGTAGCTTGTGTTCATTGCCATAATCTGGATGCGGTCTTGGTCAAGGGGTATTTGTGTCTTTATATATATTATGCATGTGTTAAATAGTATTCTGTTGGTCGGATGACTCCTCAAATCTGTACCCCGGGTTTGGAGGGCGTCACACTTGTCCCTGGTCCATTCATCCTTAACATATTGCTTACTGGGCTTAACAACTCAATCTCTTAAGACATGTCACACATCTCCACACTTTTTGCACGTAACTCTTGTCTTTGGTTTATGGCTCTCATTGGCGTAGTGTCCTCTCTGATTACCCTTGTAACGTACCATATTGATCTTATATATTACAAAATCCCAGTTGCTTCTTTCCACAAGTTCTACATTCTGGTATCGGAGGTCTTAGAGGTCTTTGTTGATCCAAATCTTGCGGACGGTTCCCTTGCCCATCACTTCCAGTTTCTGGGCTTCTAAATCCAACATTGCTATTTGATTGAAACTCAGGCCTTATACTGAAACGGTTCTGAAAGTTCCCTAATTATTGGTCTTCTTCCCGTGTCTCCGCCTTCCCTTTTCTAGCTTCTTCTGTTTGTAATCAATAACTTTACTCCTAATCCCTGACCTTATTTCATGCTGGAGCCTCTCCAATATCACTTTATTTCATACTTCATCATGATTAGTATTGGTACATCCTTGTTACCTTCTCCTTATCCATACCTAAATTCTCAGTAATACTAAACCTTGTAATCGTATTGTAAGTCTAATGAGCAATCTAACTCGACGTTTATTCCTCTTTTTAAAACAATTTCCCAAACTCGATCAAAACAAATTTCCATTCAATGTAAGTACAGCTTAACACTCAGAATACCGTCATTTTCGCCTTTGCGACTTCTAATCTTTGATACCTCTAAGAGTCGTAAGAGTTTCGGACAAAATGAACCAATAGATACGAAGGTGTCAACAAATATGGAAATATAACCAGCATGTTTAGTAAGAATTTCTGATAAAAAGAATTTAACTAAGAGATCAAAATGATCATCGAACTTTATCAGGTTGCATTTGTCACTTTAAACAACACAGTACAGAAGGTGGCCAACCTTTAGTACTTTTATGACAAACACACAACCAGTGGCGTCCCACCGGACTTCTATCACACAGATAGAAAGTCCCTGAATCCCCTATATATATATAGGGTTATTCATCTCAGGTACAACAAGGAGGATTAAAAATTTAAGAGGAATATATGAAAGGTTTAAGAGTTTCAAAAGTTTATAT
Source organism: Heracleum sosnowskyi (assembly GCA_030848705.1). NCBI lineage: Eukaryota > Viridiplantae > Streptophyta > Magnoliopsida > Apiales > Apiaceae > Heracleum > Heracleum sosnowskyi. The sequence goes on from CM061244.1 coordinate 44,823,823, forward strand.
AAATTGGATCAAGTAGCCCCTGAACAATAGAGGTATTTTGTAAAGAATAAAATAATATAAGTGAAAAATTGAATCTTTGAAAAAGGTAAATTGAATAAAATCAATGACTAGTTGGGAACAGACTTTTCCTTACATCGAACGAATGGAGGTAATCACGCCTTGTCTCAGATAGATGGTCCTTAGGGGAGTAAATTTCTAGTCTGAGATTATAGGTATGTCCTTCTAGTAAATCAACTTATGCAATCTTGTATAAAGAAGGAATATACACTTTGGCCGCTCCTCTGGATGAATGTCCCTATCACGGGGGTACAATTGTTATCATATCGCAAGGAATCTATCTAAGTCTTTCTAGACGTTATCTTAGAGCTTCTACTCTCAATCAACTCTAACTATACTTGGTTCGGAACTCTGTGCGGTGTTTCCTATAGAGTTCGCGATATAGCCGAAGTCGCAGATAAAATTCGGGAAAGTACATAAGGATCTGCAGGTGATGTCTTCCGAAATGGTAGTTCTGACTCTTCGATTGACTCCTCCAGCTTCAAATTAGTTGTCCCGTCCGCAACCTGATCTTCAAATGGTTCCAGCGTATACTCGCTCGATATGTCGGAATACGATATAACATGGAAGTGCGTAAGTTAAGTTCATATTTCTACAGAAAATTCGGCATGACCTAATCGTAAAATGGACTATGCCCTGTTTTAAAAATATCTCAAATACTTACTCAATCATCCACACATAATCCATAATTCGTTCAATATTCCATCCATCTCCAATCCCTTTCATTCTACACGTAAGAAATAACTCTGCCTTGACATGCAGCTATACTATAAGAAAATAAATTTACCCAAGGGGTAATGGAAATCTCCACTTGGTCGGGTGCAAGCACTGATACTGATATTGACGACTCTGGCTTAGGAAAAGGAATCTCAGATGAAGGTTAATCTCTCAAAACAGCCATTATCTATAACAACACAATAATAAACCAAGAAGATACTTAAACGGTAAAGGGTTATCTTAATTCTACTAATACTCATCCTAAAGGTAACCTACATCTACAAATCCTATCTTACCTATGAAGCTTAAGTCCTAGAGCGAACCTATCCTATTGGTCAAAACTATATTCATAGATCCTAACTCAAACTCTATGTGAGTTTTCTCATTGTTTTTCCTATCTTAGACTCTTCTACCTATTCTTGTTTCAGTGACCAATAACCTGTATCTCTGATTGTGACGCCCTCCCGACCTGGGGTCATGATCGGGGAGTCACTACCACCTCTATACATATTAAACCTATAAACAATATAATAAAAGCATGCAGACTTGACCCCAACTCTACCCTGGATCTTTAACAGTTGATGGTATGAAACGAGCATCCACTATCTAATTCATTAATACATAAGTCTCAAAAGTTATTACAACCAAGTCTTAAAAGTTCTATGTTCTCTATTACAAAACACCTTCTAGATATGGCCATCACCTACCTGAGCTGGCATCCCAAAAACAACCCTATAGGAAGACTTCCTAGCTGTCTGAAATGTACGTACCATCTTCTCGTTTCACTGTGGGTTAGAATAGGGAAAAAGAATGAGCCAAATGCCCAGCAAGTAATAATATGACCAAACAGTTATCCACTGGGAAACAGTTTCAATATCAATATGGATAGCATGAGTATAGCAAAGTCCGTATCAAGGGATTATCAGAATCAATAATTTGAATATAAAATTTCAAAACAGTTTCCAATATCAATATATATAGCATGGTTTAAGCAGAATCCATAATAAGGTATTATCCAAACAATGGCATAAATATGAAATTTAAAAGGGTAAACCAATTTCATTATCAAGATATCCGTTTCAAGAAAACAATAATTAATTTTGGAGATTTTTCACAACGCACCGGACAATACGGGTGATCAGCCACGTAAAGTCCCCATACCGGACACACAGTCCCTCTGGTCCTTGAATTGGGTCCCATTAGGCAACACATTGGCCTTTAGACTAGTCCATTTATTATAATTAAAAAGTGCTGGACCGGCGTTACTCGGCCTCTTACGCCTCCAATCTTAGGAATCCGTGGAAACCATAAATCAGAATTTAAATGAGTTCAAACTTTTATTCCTTTTTAAAACATCTTCAGATATAAAGAAGTCCTTTGGAAATCAGATAAGTTCAATCAAAACAATCTGGATTTCTATTAGTGGAATATAAGAAATATTTATCATTGGGTATGTTCTGGAAATGTACTAAAATGAGGTATAGGTGTATTCACTTTCCGGTATAAAAAGGGATTGCATAAGTATATGATCAAGTTCAGGTTATAGAATCATAGGTCATTAGGTTTCAATTCATGGATATAAACAGGGTATAAAGGTTTAAGGATAAAGAACTAAACAAAGCATGGTATACAGTTCAACATGGTATATATGAACAAAGGTAAGGGTTATCAATGAAAAATAAGTGTTTTCAGAATTAAAGGTATATCAAGGCAAGATAACAATTCATATGTGTCAAAATGAAACAATGGAATCGAAATACGAAAGCAAGTTTGTATTACTTGCCTTAAGTAGATAAAGGGTAATGAGCAATCACTGGTTTTCCACCTTAGTCTTTCCCTTGTCCCTAAGTTCCACTTCCTTGAACTCTCTAAGTTCCACTTCCTTGGACTCTACAAAAGAATATATATTCTATCTTAGTAGGTCCTCACTAAACCGCTAATCCTTTATTCTAAACTACCCAACGCATCCTATACGCGTAAACATATAATAGTTATACCATAAAACAATTATAACCACGTAATAGACAATCATCCGTATAAACTCACATCGTCATTTAAATACACATAACATGTTCCTTATACATATATACATATAATAATATACCTTTCAAATCATACCACATTTGGTATCCCTTAAATCAATTTAACCAATGCTAACTATATCCTTAATACTTTCACAACAACGTTTTCATCTCAAAAAGCTGAAAAATCTGCTGCGCATACTTTACTAAAACATTTTTCATAATTCCAAAACTAATCAAACAATTACCAAATTTGACAGGCTATTTCCTGATTACAAAACCAACTTAGCATAAAAGTTTCAACTTCAGAACACTTTATTTAGTATAAAAACGAACTGTATAAAGTAGGTACTAAGCACAGAAAAATCTCAGCTGCGCAACTTTTAGTAAAACAAGTATAACTTTTTATTCGTAAATCCTATCGATACAAAATTAGCGCGTGCACAAACTAGATTCAATTTAGAACATTGACATCCAAAGACCTCTGTCTAAAACAGGCAGCAACATTTCGAAATATGGCAAAACAGAACAGGCAGTTTTTCTGGAAAAATTCAGCATGATGTTTTTCTTTATAAATCATTCCAAACACAAACTCATTCACAACTAACCATCCAATATTACAACTAGAACTCATGTTCTCAAGAATTACTAAACTTATACATGCATTTATCAAATACTCAAATTAACAAGTCAACAATTCCATTACTTGGAATTTCACTAAAAATTCCCAAATCAAAACCTTTAACCATAAAAATTCGAATCATTTAAACTTAACTCATGTAATCAACATGCATTCACTATAACTTGAAATCAACAACCAATCATCAACATAAACAAATTTCAAACCGAATTCTAAAAAGGGGAAAAATCGAATTTTGAACATGCATTTCGATTTCTTCACATGCAACTCAAAATCGAACTAAATATAGGTATTAACACAATAATCGGACTCAAAAGCATCATCATCGTCCCCGTCGGCTCGCCGGAGCTCATTGCCGACGGCGGCAATGGTCGGAGGTGCCCGGAAAAATCGGGTTTCCTTCACAACCTCACCAATAAGCAATATTAATCGACCAACTAATCACAAAATCATCACAAGCAAGCTTTCGGGTTTGAATTAAATCAAAAATTGCCGAAACCCCTTGCATGCAAAAACCGATACACACATAGACACGCACACACGGCCATACACATACATACACACACGATTACATATATATGTATGTATAATCATCAACATATGTGAGAGAGGGAGAGATTTTTACAGAAAATTGAGAGGGAGAGATAACCGAGAGAGAGAAGAGAGAAAAGAGAGAGATGAGAGTTGAGTCGGGAGTGAAGAAGAGGGGAAAAGAACTGAGTGCTGGGTTTTATAAACCCAGGGGTAAAAGGGTAATCTGCTAATTAAAATTTCTGATTTCTAATAAACAAAACCAACATAAATACCCTTTTAAAATTCGAAATAAAATGAAGATATTATCTAAAAATCACAATTTTATTTTTAAAACAAAGAATACGAATTTACAAGCTCACACATATTTTTAAAATATTTTTAGGATCAAAATTGAATTAAATATGAATTTTCAAAGTTTTGATCACTTAAATGACACTTAACTCATAAAATCAAATTTAAATCCTTAAAGCCAAGAATAAATTCCTCCACTAATTTTAGAAAATACTAGAATATAAACTAAAGGTTGTGAAAAAGATTTCACAATAAAAAGAGTCTCCGATGATTTTATAAAATTCCCGGAAGGTCAAAAAGAACTAATTTTTAATAAGAAATTCATGTAAAATGCATTTAAAAGCCTACACAAGTATTTTAATCCATACCATTCACCAAATAAACATCTAATTATCACATTTTCACATATATACTCTTCACACAATATTCACATATCATAGAACTCAAATATTAATACATATTAATATTGTACAAGCGTTTTTCTGAGTCGTTATACTGATACCAACCTGTGACGCCCCCAAATCCGGGGTCAGGATTTGGTGCCACTATCGCTCTGAATAAAACATAATTATACAGACGACCCCTCAACAAAGGATCGATCACAGGTTATGGTATGAAACAAGAATCTAAAATATCAACGTTTATTACAACATCTAATTCAATTTTATTACAAACCATTTGTCATCATCTAACCATTGGTGAGATCTAAAATGAACTCTATCTTCCTGGCAACATAGAACCTAAAATCTTGAATTCAGGCCTTCTCACGGTCCTCTTAGCGGATACTCGAAAACTTCATACTCCGTTCCTAACTGAAAGGTTAGGGAATAATAAAACAAGAGTGAGCCAAAAATTGCTCAGCAAGTGTAATCAACAACGTATGTAAATATCAACTAGAAATCCATTAGTAATCAACTGGTAATCAAAAGATAATCAAATGGTATTCAATTGGTAACAAGTTTCAAGATATACATTTCTGTTCAAAGAATAAGATTAAGCAATTGAATTGGAACTTCCGATAAGACGGTACGAGCTATACGGGTGATCAGCCACGTAACGCTCCAGACCATGTTTTCACAAGGTCCTAACATTCAGGATCCATAGGCACACATTGGCCATAATATAAATACATAAGTAACCAGGACCGCCGTCACGGTCAAAGTTTGTTCCATTCATAAGTAATTCAACAAAGGGATTAAATGAATAAGAGGCTTTCAATATTTCCAACATTTGTTTCATGGTATAAGCTAATTTAAGATTCTATTGCAGGGGTTTAAAGAATTAAGAAATTGAAGGGCATGGTAAGTAAGTGAGAAAAGGAATAAGTAAGCTTCGGGTATCCAAAAGTTAACAGAGGTCAACAAAATATAAGTCAAGGAAAAGGCTTATATGAACAAAGCAAAGGTAAAGGAACAATTGTAGGTTTTATCAAGAGGAAGGTGAAAAAGGAATACAATAACATGGTATGGAAATCGATTGCATAATGATAAGTAAAGGACAAGTAAAAGTTTAACGTATACTTGCAATAGAATTCAAGGGTAACATTCACATCATAATTTAAGAGAACTACCACTTGAAAAATAAGTGGAGGGAATGGACACTTGCCTCAAAAGCCGATAACTAACTCAATAACTTGTACACCACTCCAACTTTACGTACACGGGCTCCTTTCCTGGCCTCTTACTTGTACCTATATAAAGGTATAATATCGTCTTAGTCTTTAACACTTAGTACCTCAGCTTTGTTTACGTAACTCTAAGTACTTCTACCCCATCGTCATACAATTACATATACTTATATATATATATATATATATATATATATATATATATATATATATATATATATATATATATACAATCAAGAAGCACATAGTGTCTTTACAACTTTAGTCGACATTTGGTCACTTAGAAAGAATATAACTTCACAAAGCATTCCTTATCCTTATGATGGAAAGACATCAAGATAAAGTACTTTGGTAACTTTATCTACTCTATTTGACAACAATAACACTTAATCATATAAGCCAGGTGATATGGTCAGAAAAGTAATTATAGAAATATAATTGACTGGTCAAAACAAAAGGTCGATATTTAAGGCCCGACACCCTAATTATTCATTAATTTCGTAATTAATGAATAGGGAAAATATACAGCTCATAAAAAGAGTCCAAATTATGGCAAATCGGTCAAAGAAGGATCTAGAATCCCAAAAGTGAAACTACACCTAATCTTCTTTGTCTACGTCCTCCTCCTCTTCCTCTCTAGAGGAAAAGACAGCATCATCAGCTCTAGCGGTCTGACCAGGTGGGGAAGTGTGATCCAGGTCTAAGATCCTATCATCCTCCTCCATCTCGTCCTCTCCAGCCAAAGCCATCTCCAAAGAAGTAGGAAGGTGAGGGCTTGGAAAATCGGAAATAGTGAGGGATCCAGGCATCCTCTCCAAGACAGCAGCAAGAGCGTCATCCCATCCCTTAGTGTACTGAACAGGGAAAAGGAGCCCATCATGCTTATCAATCAAGTCCCCGTACTCCTCAGAGTCAAGGTACTCGTCAATAAAATCATCCTTGGCCTTCCTCAAAGATACCAGTTCAGCCTGGGAGTCAGCCAACTCCTTCTCCTTCCTAGCCAAGGTGGCCTTCACTGAAGCCATTTCTTCCTGGGACTTCTCAAACTTGCCTTGGTTGGCCTCGGAAGATGAGCGCCAAGACTTAGCTTGAAAGAGAGCCCCTTGGTAGTTGGCATTCATCTGCAAGCAAGTTATAGGATAAATACTTAAACTTGAAATAAATCAAAGACTACAAGGAAAAGAAGGAGAGAAATACTTACAGCAGCCATAGCCTGGGATCCAGCATGCTCCACCCCCTCAATGGTGGAGTTAGAAACAAAATCCTTGTAGTCACAAGGAGTCAGAGAGTGATAAGACCACTCCACAGCATGTTTGGACACTCCTACCACAGTGTCCTTCTTCCTAAGACCCCAGTTGGGGCGCCAAACTGCACTCTTGCCCGAGGGAGGGCCTTCAGCATCCTCAGTAAGGTCCACATGTGGCCTTATGAAAGCTGGAATACTAGAAGCACGAGGGTCCTTCCCCCCTAAACGTGCCCTCTTCATCCGGGCTGTTTCCCCGTCTTCAGGCTCGTTGGACTTATTGATAAAGGTCGCAACTGCAAAAGATACAAGGAAAGAAACAGTTGGTATAAGTCAATCTTAAATAAATAAAGAAAGATATGAGGTGAGAATTACCCTTATCAGAAACGTTGGAAAGTCCCAAGGACTTAAGCTGGAACTCGTCCAGGAGCACCCAAGCCATGGTGGCATAGTTATCCTTTGTAAGTTCAGCATACGCATGGGCTTCCTCATCACTCAGGATAATATCACTAGGGCTACCATCCGAAACTCTACTAAAAGAACTACGAAAAAGGGTGCCCCAATCCCCTCCTTCCCAAACTAAATACATAAATTCCTCTTTCCATTTTGGGTTATTATCCGGAATGGATTTGGGGTGAAATATGGGGGGAGTGGAAGGACGGTGGTTGATATAAACCCAACCCAAAGTAATGGCTGAACTATTCTTAAATTGAAAGATTTTCCTAAACAAAGCTACAGATAAAGGAAATTTGTTCTTCAAACAAAGAACAATGAAACACATAATTATTCTCCAGGCGTTTGGAGGAAGTTGGCAAGGGTTAATCCCAACATCAGCCAAAAGCCTGGGAATGAACTCATGAATGGGAAACCTAAGTCCTGCAACAATGGCATCCTTGTATATGCAAAGTGCATCAGGACACCAATGGCAAGAACGGTCCCCTGGGCCTGCTGGAACTAACCTATAGGGGGACTTAACCCTATACATTTTGTTATAGTCCCTAATTAAGTCAATTTCATGGAACTTATTACTACAATCAAATGAATCTAAGTGTGATACATGAGGATATTCATCACTACGCTCTAAGATCATATCCTGAAGAGACATATGAGGGGAGCGAATGTTGATACCTCTCTTTGAAGCTTTGTTCATTCTTTGAAGTCGTTGGGCAGCCTTGTCAGACATCTTCAAATCTTCAAATCTTCAAAGGAAATTTCCAGAAAAACTTCAAGGGAACCCAGAAATCTTCGAATGAGGAAGGTTAAAACCCAGAAATCTTCAAATGATGAAGATTAAAGCCCAGAAATCTTCAAGGGATGAAGATCAATCCCAGAAAAACAAGAACACCACCGTAAAAAACTCGCCGGGAATCGCCTTACCACGGAATAAAAACTAAGAGAAAACTAGAGAGAAATTTTGGAAAGTGAAAAGTGAGAAGTGAGAGTGAAATGAGAAATCTCACTCTCTTATAGTGAGAATGACTGGAAGATCAACCGGTTGAGGGATGGCAACCGTCTATAGCCAGTAAGGCCCATAAATCCATTTTTGGATTACAAAGGCAAAGGCCCAAATAAATTGAGTCTCAGGCAAAATCGAAGCCCAAGTCAAAAAAGGCCCATTAAGGCCCAAGGCTGGAAAGAATTAAGTCCCAAATTAAAATTGGACTATTTAAAAGCCCAAAAATAATAAAGCCTGGAATAAAACCAAGGCAAAAAATCAAAAAACCAAGGTCGAAAAGACTCTAATTCGAGATCGCACGGCCCTGGTCGAAAGTATACGAGAAAACGAGGTCGTATCAAACGACCCCACTTCTAAATAAAGCGAAACAAATAAAGGTTTGAGGTCGAAAAGACCCTAAATCGAGGTCGTATGACCCTAGTCGAAAATACACACGAAATTGAGGTCGTGTCCATCGACTTCACACCAAAAATAAGTCAAAAAATTGGCAAAACGAGGTCGAAAATGACCCAGAGAATAAAGTCCATTTTTGACCTAGAAAAAACGAGGTCAAAAAGACATGGGATCGAGATCGAACAAACGAGATCGAAAATACATGGGGAATTGAGGTCGTATTGTTCGACTTCGCTCTAAAATAAAGCTAGAAAAAACATGGAATTCTAGTCGAAAAAGACCTGGAATCCTGGTCGAAAACACATGTAATTCCTGGTCGATCAATCGAGGTCGAAAATAGCCTTTGAGTCGAAGTCGACAGCTTCGACCTCGCAACCAGTCAAAGTCGAAGGAATATTAGAAACGAGGTCGTCAAATGAGCTCGACAATAGCCTATGAATTGAAGTCAACTATTCCTGGTCGAAATTACACTGGCTTCCTGGTCGAAAACTTGAGGTCGAAAATGACTTGGAAATCCAGGTCGAGAACTTCGACCTCACAGCTGTTCCTGTTCGAAAAAATACTGAGTCGAGGTCGAGCAGGTGAGGTCGAAAAAGACCTAGAAATCCAGGTCGAGAGCTTCGACCTCACACCTGTTTGAGCTCGAATTCCAGGTCGAATTCCTGGTCGAAAATGACCTAAATTAAGGTCAAAAATGCCCTGAAAAATGGAAAATTTTGGGAAAAACACGCTATAACTTCTACGAAAACCCCAAGGAGATTTTCCCAGAAGTTGGGGGGCAAATGATATGGTCAGAAAAGTAATTATAGAAATATAATTGACTGGTCAAAACAAAAGGTCGATATTTAAGGCCCGACACCCTAATTATTCATTAATTTCGTAATTAATGAATAGGGAAAATATACAGCTCATAAAAAGAGTCCAAATTATGGCAAATCGGTCAAAGAAGGATCTAGAATCCCAATTAAAGGCAGTTAATGAGTCACAGTCTTTATCAACAAGGAAAAGACTTGCCCGTCAAGTAATACAATCCTTATCAGTTATCAATAAGAAGACTTATCCGTTAAGTCTCCTAAGCATACCATAAATACTAGGCTCCAGACGCCTATATAAGGTCCCTGATCCTACAATCAGAACTACGTCTTGGCTTGATTCTCAATAACGAATTGAGATACGTAGGCATCTTGTGAGGACCAATTTAGTCCGGAAACACGAGTGCAGCCATAAAAGCTCGAAAGCTCATTAATCCTAGCAATTAATATACAAATACGTTTTTTAATCCATAACACCAGGTATACGTACCACATATATTATACACTTCACATAATGTTATCACATTGGTTCAATACATACATAGTAACTCAACCTTATAGCAATCCATGACCAACTAGTCAATCCACACATATACCATTACTAAGTCAACGACGACTTGACTTAAATTACAACTACGCAATTAGCACAACTTGACTATACATACCAATCAAAATCGAATTTAAATAAACTTATGGGATTACAAAACCAATCACCAACACTTCTCCTTTCTTTCTCTCTCTTCCATCCTCTTTTCTTTTTCTTCTCGGCCTCTCGGCCTATCTCCCTCTCTTCACTCTCTCTCGGCCTTATGGCCTCAATCAACACCAACACACACTCACTCATACGAAGTCATATTTTAAAAGTACACACTAAATCATATTTTGAAATAACACACCCACACTTTTACAAGATTATGTTTTTGAATGACACACACACACAAAGTCACATTTGTGAAAAGAACACGTTTAAAAGAATACGCACACACACATTTTTAAATCATATTTTAAATCACTCACAGAAAATCCTATTGTTAAATAACACACTCACACCTTTAGAAAATCTTGTTTTTGAATAACTCACACCAAAATCACATTTTTGAAACACACATACTCTTATAATTTTATTTTATTTTTAATCATTTCTTCCTTACTCTCTCAATCTCTCCTGCTCGGTCTCCTTCAATCTCTCACCATCTCCCTCAATTTCTCTCTCGACTCCCCTCTCTCTCTCGGCCTCCCTCTCTTTCTTTTCTCGTCTCACTTCTCCTTCCACCTTAACTCCCATCTTTAAACCATAACCAATTCATAATACCAACATCCATCAAGGTAATCTCTATAAAATCAATTTATCAAAATATTAAAACTGTAGTATCAATCAATTCTCACCATATAGCTAACATGCAAGTTTAAATAACTCTCCTACTTCACTTTTCTCATTACATCAACAATTTTATTAAAAAAATAAAAATAAATAAATAAATATAACACACCAACAATTTACTACTATTTTCCCAAGAATTCACAAAACTAGTAACATGCAATTAGTAAAATACCCAACTAACACATATACAAGTCTTCAATCATCTCAACCTTAATGACCCATCAAACTTTAGTACCAAAATCACTAAGATATTCAAGAATCTCTTACATGCAATCAATAAAAACTTATAAATTTCTACTACCCACATCTCATACAACTCATATCCTTAACAAAAATCAAAACCCACTTCTAATCTATAACTAGTATCACCAATTATCATAAAATAAATGACATGCATCAACTTATAACACTCAATCAAGCAAGAATAGACTTGAATCAAACTTGTAAATATGAAATCAAGACCATGGCTCACAAGGATCATTGCCCATGGTCGGGTTTCTTCTCGGATGAGTCCAAAATGATGGATCTCACCGAGAATCATCCATATTACCAATAATCAACCATTGCATGTAAGTTTTAAAAAAAGAGAAATGAAAATCCGAAAATTACCAATTTCAAAATTGAATCAAAACTTGATATTGACACAAGAGGGTTGTAGAGATTAGAGAGAGGAGTGTTTTGGTTACTCACACTTGAAATTTGGATAAGAGAATCACAAGTTTTGGTGGGTTTAATTTGTAGAAAGATGAAGAACAAAGGGAGGGGTTGGGGAAGAAGAGGGCCACGGGAGAGAGAGAGATGAGAGCGTGAGAGAGAGTTGGGTGAGGTGGGTTTTTGGTGAGTGGAGATAGAAATGAATAAAAAGTAATATTATCTCTTAAATACTTTAGAAATATATTATAATTTACAAAATTGCCCCACTAACTCTATTGCTAAATTAATAAAAACAAGGGCTATGATGTAAATTCATAATGCCCACTCTAGATAAATTAGAAATATTATTCTACAAATAACTTTTGTAGATTAGATAAATAAAATTTCATTTACATAGAAATAATCAAATAAAATGCCTTTTTATCTCAAAAACAATTTTAAATAAAATTTTATTACTCCCTAGGTAAATAAATAAATTACCCACTGAAAATAAATAATCTAGAAGGTGTAGCATCCCTCAAAATAAATAATTAAAATAATTAAGTGATTATAAAATTTAAATCATGAGTTTAAAACTAAAGTAGAAATAAAGTAATGCTAAGAAATATTTTATGCTATTAATTAAATAATTAAAGCATTCTCTAAATTTAATATAAATATTATATGACCCAAATAAATTCTCAGAGCACTTAAATAAAATTTAGAAACCACATTCACAATTAACTAATTATTCACCATGCATATAATTCACATTTTAAGCACGTAACAATTATGGCACATAAAGAAATTTCAAAATTATAGGACTATATCAAATATTTATTTTTATCTCAAATAAGTATGACTAAAATATGAGCTTACACATAAATCTCATTATACCAAGATCATCATTGCTAACTAAAATTTCAAGAATAAAATCTCAATTGCTATTACTAGCAATAAATATAAAATAATTTTAAATAGCTCTTATTAACAAAATAAATTTAAGGCTACTCAAATTAGCACAAAGAGCCTATTAAACAATTGTCATATATAAAATTAATGGTATTCACATATTGATAATAATTTACAAGTCAAAATTCTAAGGCGTTACAAAAACCCTTACTTATTTATTTTAAAACCTATTTTACGGTACGGTACTTGCATTATTTAATTGTTTTACTTAATCACCATTACCTAAATATTTTTCTATTTAGTTATTTTTATTCCCCTACTTTTTCAAAAACATCACGGGCAATTATCTTTTTAAACTAAAACATGTTATCTTTATATATTTTTTCCTACCAAACCCCTTACTTTTCCAAAAATATAACTGACAAATTCTTACTTATTTATTTTAGAACCTATTTTAATACTTTTAATTGTTAAAAAAGTTTACCTATTTTAACATGTCTACTTATTTTATTAAAAATGCAATTAATAACATAGTGAAGCGTAAATAATAAAATAACAACTATTAAAATCAATCCGTGCATCGCACGGATTTTAAGCTAAAACATTAAACATTAAAAAATATTACTAACATTTAGAATATCACACTCATATCACCTATTTTTAAAATATTAAAAAATATATTTTTTATTTTTTTTTTACCAAAACCCTTTTTTTCTAAAAATATCATGGGCAAACCCTTAACTTCTTTATTTTGAAACCTATTCAAATAGTTTTAATTATAAGATTTTAAAACTTCATTTTTGGCAATTACCTTTTTTTAACTAAACATGTTACATTCTCTATTTTTCCTTACTAAAACTCCTCATTTTCTAAAAATATAACGGGCAAACCCTTACTTATTTATTTTAAAATCCATTCTAATGTTTTTAATTATTTAAAAGAGTTTAGCTATTCAAATAAACTACTTATTTTTTTAACAAATACAATTAATAAAATATTAAAAAGTAAAGGGTAAAACAACAGTTAACAATCCGTGTATCGCACGGGTTTTAAGATAGTATTATTATATAATATATGAAATATTAAAAGTTCCGTTGGTAGTCTGGTTCTCCATATTTTGGTCATCCAATCCACTTCAATAAAATCGATGAGAATCGTAGGATAAAATACTAAAAATTATTATATAGGTTACCTTTTATATTTTTTCTAACTAAAATTCCTCTTTTTCTAACAACATTACGAGTAATTTTACTTAATAAAATAAAATAATAATATTATAACTACTAATAAATAACTAATTACCTTTTTCAGCTAAAAAACATTATATTTTCTACTTTTTCTAACTAAAAACTCTCATTTTCCAAAAATATTACGGACAATTGTCTTTTTCAAATAAAACATGTTACATTTTCTATTCTTCCTTACTAAAACTCCTCATTTTTCAAAAATATCATGACGAAACTTTTACTTTTTTATTTTAAAATCTATTTAATACTTTTAATTATTCAAAAAATACATATTTTAACATGCCTACTTATTATTTAAGCTAAAACACCTTTCTTTCTTTTTTTTAACAAAATCCCATATTTTTCCAAAAATATCCCGAACAGTTATCTATTCCAACTTAAATATGTTACATATTCTATTATTTGTTACGAAAACTCCTTTTCTAAAAATATCACGGGCAAAACCTTACTTATTTATTTTAAAATCTATTTTAATGCTTTCAATTATTTAAAAAAGTTTACCTACTTTAACATGCCTACTCCTTCTTTACCAAATACAATTAATAAAATATAAATATTAAAATAACAACTATTAAAAATAATTTGTGCATCGCACAGATTTTAAGCTAATAAATAATAAAATAAAAAATATTAAAAACACTCGATTCATGTTATAAACTTGTAATCTTTGTATTGTAGTCTGTAAATTCTAAACCATGAACTCTTTTCTGTAAAGTAATTACATCGAAAGGAGAAAGGACCTCCCAATTTTTATGCATGAAACTATTCTTTAAATCGAACACATTTTTTTGCTATTTCAATTTGTTGTAATGACATGCAAAATTAATATGTATGTTTCTTCCTAAAAGACACATTCATGTAAGCATTTTCCGATTCTTGGAATCTGATTCGACATCTGGCGAACAGGTCCCCCTCCCTTGGTGCATTCTTGGAGATTTCAACGTCTTGGTGCATTCTTGAAGATTTCAACGATCTCATGTATACTGCAGATAAGAAAGGTCCTGTCCCTAATCCTCCGAGTTTGATGAATGGATTCCGAAATGTTATAGAAGAATGTCACCTCTCTGAGCTGGATCTTTGTGGTGGAAAATGTACTTGGGAGAAAAGTAGGGGTTCGAATACTTGGGTTCGTGAGAGGCTCGATAGAGCCTTTGCTACCATGAATTGGTGGTCTAAATTCCCGTTGTGCAAGCTTAGTGTTCTTAACACTCCGTGTTCAGACCATAATCCGCTTCACGTAGAATTGTTACAATTGGAGATATCTAAAAAGAAGTTTAGGTTCCGTTTTGAAAATATTTGGCTTAAGGAACCATCTTTTATTGCTGAGGTAATCGAGGCTTGGCAGGACATATCGGATATGCATTTGCTTCCTAAACTCATAGAGGTATCCTCGTTTATGGCTAGATGGGGTAGATCGTTCTTTCACAAGTTCAGAGAGAAACTTCAACAACAGAAACTTATCATGAAAAGGCTAGCAGACATGACTGATGATTCAAGTATACATGAATTCTTAAAGGCTAAGGAGAGTTTGAATAATCTTTTGTTCCAAGAGGAGGCATACTGGAAACAGAGAGCTAAGTTATTCTGGATAGAAGAGGGGGATGAGAACACAAGGTTCTTTCACACTAATGCATCAGCTCGTTAGAAGTAGAACCATATTGAGTATTTAACAGACGATAACGAGACGCGAGTTGATGACCATCAAGGCATGTGTGATATTGTTCTTACCTACTTTGCGAAACTGTTTGCCGAAGACCTTGAAGAAGATGATAATGTTCAACTGTACTGCCCGAGAAAGATAACGGAGGAGCAAAATCTAAAACTGATTGAAGATCTAACTTTTGAGGAGTTCTCCACAGCTGTTAAGCAAATGCACCCCGACAAAACGTCGGTGCCTGATGGTTTAAACCCAGCATTTTTTCAGACATTTTGGAAAGTGATGGGGCAAGAGGTTTTTGAATACTATAAAAGTTGGTTAGACACAAACACCTTCCCAAGAGAGCTTAACCAAACGAATGTCGTACTTATTCTGAAAAAGGAAAATGCAGTAAGAATGAGGGATCTCAGACCAATAGCACTTTGTAATGTACTGTATAAAATACTAGCCAAGGTTCTGGCTAATAGATTTAAATCAATTCTCCCGGAGGTGATATCGGAGAACCAGTCAGCTTTTGTACATGGGAGAAGTATTACGGACAACGTACTCATTGCGTTTGAGATGATACACCATATGAGACTGAAAAACAGAGGAAGTGAGGGTGAAGTGACTCTTAAGCTTGACATCAGTAAAGCTTATGATAGAGTGAGTTGGAAATATCTCCGTCATAGAATGCAGGTGATGAATTTTTCGGAAAAATGGATTAACTGGTTGTTCTTGTGTGTGAAGACGGTTTCTTATCATTTTTGTCTCAATGGATTGTTAGTTGGACCAGTGCTTCCCAAAAGGGGTCTAAGGCAAGGGGGCCCTTTGTCCCCGTACCTTTTTCTTATATGTGTCGAAGGGCTATCTAATGCTTTAGACTACGAGACAGGGGCTAGGAATATTCATGGTTGCAAAATTAGTCCTACAACCCATCCTATATCTCATTTGCT
The DNA here is from genome assembly GCA_030848705.1 of Heracleum sosnowskyi. Lineage (NCBI taxonomy): Eukaryota > Viridiplantae > Streptophyta > Magnoliopsida > Apiales > Apiaceae > Heracleum > Heracleum sosnowskyi. The sequence goes on from CM061244.1 coordinate 44,840,379, forward strand.
ATTCACCGATGATAGCTTTCTATTTTTCAGAGGCACCCTTGAGGAAATTTCGGCAATTTAAGCCATCCTATCGACTTATGAGAGAAGCTCGGGTCAATCGGTCAATTACCAGAAATCTGGTATCTACTTCAGTGCGAATGTCCGCCGTGATAAGCAGCTTGAAATCTCCTCAATTCTTGGAGTGCATAATGGTATAACATACACAAATTATCTTGGTGTACCCTCTCTTGTGGGAAGGTCTAAGAAACAGGTGTTTGGTTATTTGAAAGAGAGAGTGAGTAAGAGAATCCAAGGGTGGCAAACAAAACCAATTTCTAGGGCGGGAAAACAGTTTTAATTAGAAATATGGCCCAGGCAATCCCTGCTTACAGCATGTCGTGCTTTTTATTACCGAAAACTCTCTGCCAAGAAATAGAGATCATGTTCAACAATTATTGGTGGCGCTCTAGCTCTCGGGAAGGCAAAGGTCTGAACTGGTTATCTTGGAACAAAATGAGTATGTCTAAAGCAGAAGGGGGTTTGGGTTTCCGAAGTTTATATGGATTCAACATTGCTCTTTTAGGCAAACATTGTTGGAACTTTATGAGTAATCCTCATTCTTTGGTTTCACGGGTATACAAAGCTAGATATTTTCCGGACAATCATGTCCTCAATGCTAAGAAGGGGCAGAATCCGAGCTTTATTTGGCAGGGCATTTTGACAGTTATGGAAGCCCTCAGCAAAGGTTTCAGATGGGTGTTAGGTAATGGGGAGGATATTATAGCAACTAAGGACCAGTGGCTACGTATGAAGTCGAATTACTGTGTGGAGAGTCGTCATCTGTACGTTGGCAGAAATGAAAAAGTGTCGAGCTATTTTTTGCCGAATACTAAGAGGTGGAATGCTCCTATGATCAATGAAAGATTTGTAGTCAATGATGCCCAGGCTATTCTAGCTGTTCCGATCCCACAAAGAGATGTGAAAGACAGACTGACATGGATTGAATCCACTACTGGTGTATATCATGCTAAAGATGGTTACAGATTCTGGCATCGTCAAAATAATGACCCAGGTAATACTTTACAGTGTCGAGGTTGGAAGAGACTATGGAGCTTACTAATTCCCCATATGAAAGGCATATGTCTAGGCCTATTTGTAAACACCGAGGATTCTACTCAACTTTAATTAAGATGTAATAAGTAAATAATAAAAATCAAATGTCACAGGAATCTCAGAAGATTATATCTGTCAAAGAATGAAGATTAAAGTCATCTACAGACTTGAAGTGATTCTACATTGAAAGAAGATCAATTTGTTGATCAAGCCTCAGTGAAGTATTCAAGCTCAGTGGATTTACTAAAGTGACGGAGATTTCAAGTGATGACAACAAAGATACTGATTTCGGTGTTCTTGAATGAGAAGGAAATGAATCACTGCTTAAAGTCAAACAGATAAAGAACAGACATTGTCGTTAGTCACTCATGAACCAGACCGTGCATTGAGTGTCAACGTACTAATATGTTTATTCTTTATCTAAGTTTTAAGTGATTCTGAAATTAATTGAGAAGTCAACTAATTCTATTTATTCTCTTATAAATAATCAATACTATTAAGTAAATTATTTATTAAATTAATTCTGTAAAGAATTAATTTAATACATAATTTATTTAGTTGATTATTTAAATTAGAATAAAAATGAATTAGGAAGACTTAGGTTTGAACTAGGAAGACTCGGTTTATTGAACTAGGAAGACTCACAAGTGAGTCTTCCCGATTGTCGTCCTAGGCCAAACCCTAGTCTTCCCGATTGTCTTCCTAATAAATTTCCTTGTCTTCCCGATTGTCTTCCAAGGCATAAATGACAGTTTTCATGACAGTCTTCCTAGTGCAAATTGTGTTCTGTTTAAATGATTTTGCACATGGGTTTGATTAAAAGAAATTGTCATGTGTTAAGTATAAAGACAAGGCAGAAGACATTACTTTATCATTACAATAGAAAAGAAGAAAAGACACAGAACATCAAACGTTACATTCTTCTGTCTTCATTACTTCTCAACTGTCCAAGCCTTCAAGATCATCTAGAGAATTAATTCTTGTTTGGTTCTTAACATTTAATTCATAAGAACTGATTCTCTTGTACTGCTTTGACTTTCTAGCGGATCATAATCCCTAGATTTTATATCGAACTACTTTTTAGTATTCGATCCTTTTTATTAAAAAAAATAGATAAATTCATGTCGAATTTATTCTAGGTTTGTTCTATTAAGAACCCTTGTAATCAGTGATCAAATTGTAACACTCGTCAAGTTTAATATAAGTTATATTTAACTTGAATATTGTTTCAGTTTTATTCCGCATTAATTTGTTCTATATTATGAAATCTTTTAAAGGACAAATTCGATTAAACGGTATAGTTTGTATTCAACCCCCCTTCTACAAACTTATCAGGACCTAACAATTGGTATCAGAGCCTTTTGATTGATATACTAATCAAAGATCCAATTGTTTTGAGATTTTTTCTTAAACTCTGAAATTTTCATTATTCATTTTAAATCTCAAAAATGTCTACTACACAAAAAGTTGGTACTGTCAAAATCCCCATGTTCAGCAAGGAGCATTATCCTATGTGGAAGAAGAAAATGCTCCTGTTTCTTCAAGTTTCTAATGTCAAATATCTAGGAGTGCTGAAGAATGGTCCCAAAATCCCTATGATTGTTGAGGGAGAGCAGATAGAGAATGATGTGGTTACTAGAGCTGCTAGGATGTACCCCAAGGACCCCAAGGACTACACTCCTGATGAGAAAGAGGACTCTACACTGGATGCCTGTCTACAGTTGATACTGGTTGATTGTCTGGATCCTATCATGCATAATCATGTCCAAAACAGTGCTACTACCAAACACATTTGGGACATAATAGAGATAATCAATGAGGGGACAAAGGAAGTTAGAGAGAATAAGCTGGAAATTCTCACCTCTTCATATGAGCATTTCAGATCAAACCCTGGTGAAGGTATCTCTCAGGTTTTTGAGAGATACAACAAATTAATTAATGATCTGAACCTCAATGGGAAGCACTACACTATCAAGGAAATTAACAAGAAGTTCCTACTAAAACTTCCAATTCATTTGGAGCACAGAATATCTGCAATCAGAGAAGCAAGAGATCTTGGAGAGATTTCTCTGGAAAGACTGTATGGTGTTCTAAAGACCTATGAGCTGGAGCAGATTCAACAGAATGAGTTATATGGAACTGGAAAGATAGTTGGTACTTCTACTGCATTGACAACAGTAGTCCCACAGAAACTGGAAGTGAAGGTTGTTCAACCTTCCAGTTCTAACTTGGATGTTATTGATGCTGAATTTGGTTTAACATCCATTGATCAATCTGGTGGTGACTACTACTCTTTGGAAGAACTTGATCAGCTGGAGGATGGTGATTTGGTCATGATAGTCAGGAAGTTTGGGAAGTTCAGATTCAGAAGGAATCCCAATCTTAAGTTCAAGCCCAGGTTTCAGAGAGGTGGATCTTCCTCTTCAAGTAGCACAAGGGGTGGCTACAAAACTGGAACTGTGGAAAGAAGCACAATCAGGTGCTACAATTGTAATGAGTTGGGTCACTTTGCTACAGAATGTAAAAAGCCAAAGCAAGTGAGAAGGAACTCATTTGATTCTAGCAAGAAGAATAAGATTGGGAAAGCTTATGTTGCTGAAGGAAAGAGTTGGGATGATACTGATAGTGATGAGGAAGCAGGTGAGATTGGAAACCTTGCTTTAATGGCTAATGAGGCAAGCACTTCATCAACTTACATGTCAGAGGTAAAGTTTACTGATACTAAAATGATCTATCATCTTAGTACTACTGTTTCTTGTGCACGTAGAGAAAATGATAGAATAATTCTTTTGAACACAGCCCTTGAAAAGGAAATAAAAGAATTAAAACTTTTGCATGTTAATCAGGATGAACTAACTGAGAAAATAGCATTTCTTGAGAATAGGGTTAAATGTTATATTCAACTGGAAACCATTCTTAAGGGTCAGATCAGTGAACTTAAAGTCAAGGCTAATGCTTACTATAACTCTTGTAAGACTGCTAAAGAAATCATCAATAAACAAAGTATTGGTCATACTGTAGAAATAGGGTATGACTATAATGAGTCTATTGGTGAATTAAGCATAAATACTCCTAATAGAGTCAGTGCTGAAGAAAGGGGTATACCAGATGTGCTTAAGGGTATTGATAAGCCTTTCTTTAGAGAGTCTCAAGCAGATCCTCTGAATGAATACTCTATCATTATTGAAGAGGAGATACTTATGGAGGATCGTGCTTTTGATCTTGAACAGTCCAAAAAGTGTAAGTCTGACAAACCAGTCAAAGTTGTTTCTTCAACGAAGACTAAGTCAGACATTCATAAAGTGGATCAAAACAACTATAGAATCAACATGCCTGCTATTAATCTTTCTCATAAAGCATGTGGTGTGGTAAATTGCATGTCTTGTGCTTTCAATGTTATGTATGCTTATTTTAATAGTAAGCATGTATCTGATAATAAGACTGCTCCACGTCAACATGTTAATAATAAGAAACATGTTAGATCTAAGACTACTAGTCCTCCGAAGACTAGAGTGGATCCATTTATCCCTAAGCCTACTCAGAAATGTGTTAAGGCTGGCTATAAATGGAAACGCTCTTTTGTGAAAGAGGTTTATGTAGTTAAGGTTAAAGATGTTGTTTTTCCTGACAAAGGCCAGTTCATTAAGTATGTCGGACCCAATCAAGTTTGGGTTCCGAAGAAGGTCTAATCAATTTGATACTGCAGGGTGTGGAACAGGTAAACCGTGTTATGTGGGTTCTTGAAAGTGGATGTTCAAGGCATATGACCGGAGATAGAGCCCTGCTATCAAATGTGGTTGAGAAAGCTGGCCCAGGAGTTACCTTTGGAGATAATTGCAAGGGTATTACCAGATGATATGGTTGTTTGAAGTTTGGAAATGTTATCATTCAAGATGTATCTATTGTGGAAGGTCTGAAGGTCAATCTTCTCAGCATCAGTCATTTATGTGATAGAGGATATGATGTTTCCTTTGAAAAAGATAGATGTCAGATCCTTCACAAGAAGAATGGAAAGCCTGCTCTTCAAGGAGTAAGGAAAGGTGACTTGTTCATAGTTGATCTGCACTCTGGATCCAAAGATGAAGTAACTTGTTTTTATGCTAAAGCTTCAACAGATGAAAATTGGCTATGGCACAAGAAAATGTCTCACCTTAACTTCAAAACCATGAACTCTTTAGTCAAGAGGGAATTGGTTAGAGGTTTGCCTCAGATGGAATTTACACAGGAAGGACTGTGTGAGGCTTGTCAGAAAGGAAATTCAAAGAAAGCTTCTCACAAGGGCACTGGCACATCTTCAATAACTGAACCACTTCAGCCACTGCACATGGATTTGTTTGGTCCAGTTAGTGTGATGTCCATGTCAAAGAAACAGTATGCACTTGTGATTGTTGATGACTATTCCAAATATACTTGGGTTTTATTCCTACATTCCAAGGATGAGACCCCACATATGGTGATTGGTCATATAAAGTTGATTGAGCTAGATTCGAGATTCCCTGTTAGAGCTATAAGGTCAGATAATGGAACTGAATTCAAGAATGCAGTCCTAAATGACTTTTGTGCAGATAAAGGAATAACAAGACAGTATTCTGCCCCTAGAACTCCTCAACAGAATGGAGTGGTGGAAAGGAAGAATCGTACATTGATTGAAGCTGCTAGGACTATGTTAAGTGAATCAAGACTTCCAATGTACTTTTGGGCTGAAGCTGTGAACACTGCTTGTTATACTCAGAATCGAACTTTAATCAACAAGGATTTAATGAAGACTCTGTATGAGATCATGACAACAAGAAACCAACTCTCAAATACTTTCATGTATTTGGTGCAAAATGCTTTGTGCTTAAGGATGACAATGTGAAACTTGGCAAGTTTGAGGCTAAGGCACAAGAAGCTATTTTTATTGGTTATTCCAGAAGATCGTACATGGTGTACTTGATTGATGGTCACCATGTGAAGGAAAGTGTTAATGTAACATTTGATGACACTAAACTCCCTAATATCCAAACAGAAGACTCATCTGAGAAACTGAAGTTTGATAACTTGCCAGACTCAGATTCAGATGATGAAGCCCCACCTGAGAATGTTGCTGGTAATGACAATAACAATGATGATAATAATCCTAGTGGTGGTGGTGGAAACATTGGTAACAATGGAGATACCACCAACACTGGAGAAGAATCATCAAGGCAATCAAGCAACAACTCAGGGGGAGGAAATGATGGATCTACTAGTCAGTCACAACACCACAATGAATTTCAAGATGAATCATCAAGATCAAATCTTCCAAGACATATTGTATGGAATAGAGCTCATCCCTTTGAGCTGATCATTGGTGATCCAGGTGTTGGAGTTAGAACTAGAAGTGCTACTCAGAATGAATGTCATTATTCAGGGTTTCTATCTAAAATGGAGCCAAAGAAGACTGAGGAAGCACCGACCGATCCAGATTGGGTGATTGTTATGCAAGATGAACTCAATCAATTTGAACAACAGCAAGTCTGGAAGCTGGTACCCAGACCAAAGAACAAGAAAGTAGTTGGTACTAGATGGGTATACAGAAACAAGCTGGATGAGGATGGCATTGTTACAAGGAACAAGGCAAGACTGGTTGCACAAGGGTATTCACAAGCTGAAGGCATTGATTATGATGAAACCTATGCACCAGTGGCTAGACTTGAGGCCATCAGGATGTTCATAGCATTTGCAGCTTACTCCAATTTTAAAGTCTATCAAATGGATGTTAAGAGTGCATTCCTGAATGGTGAGCTGGATGAAGAAGTGTATGTGGAACAGCCCCCTGGCTTTGAAAATCAGGAGCTGCTGGACTTTGTGTACTTTCTCTTCAAGGCTATCTATGGTCTCATACAAGCCCCAAGAAAATGGCATGACACTCTCTCTGGTTTTCTTTTAGAAAATGGTTTTGTTAGAGGTATCATAGACAAACCTCTTTTTTCAAAGAAACACAAAAGTGATATGATATTAGTCCAAGTCTATGTGGATGACATCATATTTGGGTCTACTAATGATGATCTCTGTAAGAGATTTGCTAAGCTAATGCAGAGTAAGTTTGAAATGAGTATGATGGGTGAGCTGAAGTTCTTTCTTGGATTACAAGTAAGTCAAAGGTCAAATGGTATATTTATTTATCAATCCAAGTATCTCAAAGAACTCCTCAAGACGTATCACATGGAGGATTCAGCATCAGCAAGGACTCCATCTTCAACAACAGTCAAACTGGGAGCTTGTGATAACTCTATCAAGGTAGATATTACAAGCTACAGAGGTATGATTGGCTCCTTACTCTATCTTACTGCAAGTAGACCAGATATTATGTATGTGATGTGTAAAAATAATGTAAACTGCAAGCGCACAGTGTTCAGTTGTAGCAATCACAGATCGATCCACAGAGACTATGAATTTTCGAAACCCTAACAATTAACTCAGGCGAACTAGACAATAAGATTTGAGTTGAGATTTGTTTAACCTAATTAACAATTAAAATCAGATATGGAAAACCTAGGAATCCGAATCCATTAATCAATCACAATTAATATCAACTCGCCCTAAAATCAATTCTCTTTCCTTCACAGATAAGATATATCAATTAACGAGACAAGCATATATTACGAAACTTGTTATCTAACAATAACCTATCAAAACTTCATGGAGCAAGCATAGGCTATGAAAAATAAATCCGGTAACAATAATATATCAAAATCACTATGTCAATTGAACAATTAAGCACCAAGGAAAATTATGAGAACCAATTAATAGGAACGAGAAGATATCAACAATAATCAAATTAACTTCATCTTCATCCCAGGAGAATTAACTTAGCTAGACATGGCAGAAGAAGCAAAACAATTAAATATAAAGAATGCAAGCAAAAGTGTTTGAATAGAATAAAGAACTTGAAAGACAATAATAAATCTATCCTACTCCTAATTATCAGATCTAGTCTAAATTCTAGGTCTAAATTCTAGGTGTCTCAATTCTAGATGTCTAAATTCTAGGTCTAAATTCTAGGTGTCTAAAATAAAAGAGAGGAGATATATATATATAGGAAAAATAATGGGTTTGGGCTCTTTGATTGCAAATCGGATTGTAGAAATATTTCCTCAATTCCTTTTTCTTCTCCGATAAGTTTTCCAATTTTTCTCCAATTTCCTTTTAACTTCAAGTATTTCCATCTCCTTGCCTTTTTTCACCTTTTTCTGCTTGAAATATGATTTTACTTAGTTTCCTACAAAACAAAAGAAAACAATTTATTAAATAATAAAATTACGAAAACAGACATAAAATAGGTATTAAAATTGTATCGAATTATGGACCTATCAAATGCCCTCATACCTATCTTTTACTCGTCCTCGAGAAAAACTAATATAATATGAACTACTATATAATAGATAATACCACTTTCGTAGGTGATCACGGTTGCATTTGGCATATGCAACAAGCCTTTTAATCCCCTAGGCAACCCTAGTGGACGAGTAAGGTCTCATGAGGGTTTATAGTGAATGTACCCACAAAATCCATCTAGCTCATGTAAAAGATCGCACGGCAATGCAACGCCACACATACAAATCCTCTCATGCTTCATCAACTTAAGAATCAAAAATGACTTTGCAATGTCTTGTCGTGGAATGTGCAAGGATTCACATAGTCTACTCAAAGAAATATGCATAAATGCTCAAAAGTCCATGTCAAGTATAAGAATAAGTTGGTAATAATGCTAAATCCACAAGAGTACACCTTTGAGTCAAAACTTGGAATCTCAAATGCAAAAACAAGCAAAAACTCACCTTTCACTCACAAAAGAATGTTCACTCAAGAACAAGGGTAAGTGTATCACTCAATTCCAACAAAATCATAAGCATGCTTGACATTGGTATCAATCTAACTTTAACACAACATACATCAATGATGATAATCAAAATGTCTTTATTTGGGTTGTAACGGGGCTAGGGACAAGGTATGTCAAGTAAGGCCAAATAAGGTGAAGTGTCAAAAACTAGTAGGCACCATAATTAATCATACACATCACCAAACATCCTCCCCGCACATGAATTTTATGATTTTCTTTCAACAAAAGGCTTGATTAGTCGAATGAAGAAGGATCACAAAAACATAAGTATGCTCTCATATAATTTTTTTTTTTTTGCTTTTTTTTAATATATTTTGTTTTTTTTCATCTTTTTTTTTCGAGAGCTAAGAGATAGATATAAGCAACCGCAATCCTCCTTCAAAAATTTCTTGAACAACGACTATCAAGTAAGCAATCAAACCATATATTTTCTCAAAAGTAATGAACAAAAGTAAACCCATCTTACACACGTTATTACTCCCTCAAGTTCCTACTAGCCATTGACAATTTGGGATCAAGCATAAGTAAGACTAAACAAGAAAAAGGTCTAGGCACATAATGTGGCGTGTCACTGAAAAAAATAGGATTTAAGCTCAAGAGGGTAACTAATTGATCATATATAAATGGTGTGGTAATTTGGAAAATATAGGTTATTCCTAAATGCCTTTATCATCTTATCATCAAATAATGTCATGTGTTTCAAGAAAGGTCTCAAACAAGTGCTAGCAATGCAAACAACATGTGGACACTCAAGAAAACGAATATAAAATGCAAAAGATATGCATATAGGCTCAAAAACTCACATGGTGGTTAAACATAATAAATCCCAAGCAAAAATTTCTTCAATGCACCAACTTGTACTCAAAGCATGAAAACCAAATCATTTTGCACATATTCATGTCCTTCTAATTACTTGCAACATTCAGTAAGTCTACTAGTTTCAACTTGCTAGTGTATGTGTGTGGACAAGAACTTAGCAAATCACTTCTCAATCAAAAGTATCAGAAACACAAGATTACTATAGCATGTAAGGGTGCATCAAGCAACAAACAATCATTTCACAAGGCTAGAATTCTACAATTTACAAGACTAAAAATTTTTTTGGGATTTTTTTCATTTTTCAATTTTTTTGGATTTTTTCATTTTTAATTAAGACTACTAAACTCCTCCTCCATACCTAAATCATGCATTGTCCTCAATGTATGCAAATGAGAGAAAACTGACAGAGTAAAAGGACAAGAATACCTGATAAGGGAATGATGGAGATACATAAGAATACCTATAAGACACAAACACAAAATACACAACACACTCACACAGACAATCCCCCATACCTACACTTGACTATGGGAGACACATACAAAAACTCTTACTAACCAATACCAGATCGAGGAAAAACTACCTTCGTAAAACAATCAACAAGCATGTGAAACTCACCCACAGAAAAGACAGTATCCATTGGAGAAAGATGATCTTGAACCAAAATAAAACTCATACCACTAACATCATTCATAGACCAATTAGACGCTTCTTTATGTTGTTTAAGCAGATTAATTACTTGAAATTCTTGGTCATGAAAAATGTCACTAGAGATAATAACATGATGAGTTTCATTATTAACTATCAAAGACTGATCAAGAGTGGAAAAAGATGGATTAGGAACAAGTGGGGGTGGCTCACCAACAGATTTCTTAACAACTGACTTAGGATTCAAAGAACTATCCTCAAGTTGAGTTTCATGCTTAGAACAAATAGCATTCAATTCATCTAACATCTCATCAGAAGAAAAATTCATGTACAATTCATGAAGTTCTTTATTACTCTCACACTGTAACAAAATATCTTCTTCAAGAAAGGACTCAATTGAAATATCCTCAAGATTCGACCATGAAACAACCTCATCAATCAAATTAACTCCTACGAGTTGTTCAAAAAGCTCATTAGGTTGATTACCTACATTAAAAACATTAAGATCTATCGTCATATTTCCAAAAGTGAGTTTCATCGAACCATTCCTACAGTTAATCAAAGCATTAGATGTGGCAAGAAAAGGTCTTCCTAGAATGATGGGAATTTGATTTTTGAGATTTTGGACAGGTTCGGTTTCTAGAACAATGAAATCGATGGGAAAGACAAAATCACCAACCTTAATCAACACATCTTCCACCATACCCTTAGGAATTTTGACAAAACAGTCAGCTAACTAAAGAGTGATACTAGTCTCTTTAAGTTCACCTAAACCCAGGTCTTAATAGACAGATAATGGAAGAAGATTCACACTAGATCCTAGATCGAGTAAAGCTTTATCAATGAAAGTATTACCAATGAAACAAGAAATGGTAGGACAACCAGGATCCTTATACTTCAAAGGAATTTGATTTGACAAGATAGAGCTAACATTAGATGTTAGGAAAGCTTTCTTAGGAACATGAGTGGTTCTTTTATGAGTACACAAATCTTTTAGACACTTAGCATAAGAGGGAACTTGTTGAATTGCATCTAAAAGAGGAATGTTAATCTTGACTTGCTTGAAGACTTCCAAAATCTTATCTAATTGAGCAGATTGTTTGTTTGAAGTAAGTCTGTGAGGAAACAGAGCTTTTGGCTTAAATACCTTTTCATTAGACACATCAGAGTGGGATTTTGAAGGTGGTTCATCGGAGGGTGATGACTCATTAGATTCAACTTCTTCAGGACTCTGGGGATTGGAAGATTGTTTAAGACTAGGATTCAAGAGTAACGGATTTGGTTCAGATGTAAGCTTATCTTCTTCTTGAGTATTGACACCAGCATGATTATTGAATTGATTACCAGACCTTAGAGAGATAACAGAATTCACATTTTCAAGAGACTTTTGATTTGGATGAAATTTAGGATTAATCTCGGGTTGACTAGGAAATCGATTTTTCTCTCTCTCACTGATGCTGTTTGCCAATTGACTGACTTGAACCTCTAGCTTAGATATGGCTTGAGCATTGGAATTTAGCAATTGCCTATCTTGGGTCATAGTGTTCATGAAATTTTGTTGAGATTGAGTTAAGTTAGCTTGAGATTTCAATAAAGCCTCAATACTCTTTTTTAAAGAATTAAATCTCTTATCAGATTCGGCAAAACCAGGAGGATTCAAAGGGACTGAGTTTTGATATTGACCGAGATTTTGTGGAGGATATGAGTTAGGATTTTGAGTTGGGTATGGACCAGGATTGGGCTTTTGAAAAGCAGGTTGAGAATTTTGGTTATACTGATTGTTTTGACCTTGGTTCCATGAGAAATTTGGATGATTTTTCCAACCAGGATTGTATGTGGATGAATAGGGATCATTCCTAACTCTAGATTGAAACATGGCATTGGCTTGTTCAATTTCAGGACAATTTTCTATCAAATGATTAGGAGAATTACAGTTTGCACACAGAAACACTTGTGAGGACACCTTGTTGGTTTCTAAGGTTTCTAGACGTCTAGTGAGAGTAGCTAACTTAGCTTCGGTTGCAATAGAATTACCAACTACGTGTATGCCCTTAGATTTTTCAGTTTCCAGACTGGGTTCCCTAGTTGACTCCCACAACATTGTTCTTTCAGCTAACTCCTCAAAAAATTGCCAAGCTTCTTCATCAGTTTTATCCATAAACCTACCATTACACATAGACTCTAACAAGGCAGTGGTTTCACTATCTAAGGCTTCATAGAGAATTTTACAAAGTCTCCATTTTTCTATACCATGTTGAGGAAACTTAGACAACAACTTTTGAAATCTATCAAAATATTTCCAAAAAGGCTCATTTGGATTTTTCTTGAAATTGGTTGATTTCATTCCTAAGCCTGTTAGCCTTATGGTTGGGATAATATTTTTTAAGAAATATATCAACAAATCCCTCCCATGTGGAAATAGAATTAACGGGTAGACTATACAACCACTGTTTAGCATCTTCTTTTAAAGCAAAGTTAATGAGTCGAAGCCTAATGGAATCCTCACTTAGTTGTTGAAGTTTTTGTAAGGCACACACTTCTTCAAATTCTCGAATGAAAAGATATGGATCCTCTCCCTCTACCCCAGCAAGCCTAGGTAACATGCTAATGTTATGATGTTTGATTTCAAAATTGTTTGCGGTTACTGCTGGTAGCACTATGCATGAGGGTTGAGCGGTACGAGCGGGGTAACAACGTTCTTTAAGAGAGACAGCCATGACGGTTGTTGGAACTTCTGTAACGCCCCAAATCCGGGGTCAAAGGATTTGGTCGTCACACTGCACCCTTAATCCAAACAACCTGTTCAATATAAAATCAACACAATAATAACAATATCTCTGACCCCATCTCTACCAAGAATCTTTAAAGGTTATAGTGCTAGAAACAAGAATCCAAAATTTCATTACAACAATCTTTCTTCTTTACAACCATTCTCTTTACAAAAATTCTAATACACTAGTATAACTTCGATAAGAAGTATACCAGGCAACTAATCTTATACAATATACTATTCAATAGAAAAACATCTATATACAAAACCTCTCACTAGCTCCAAATGCTCTGGATCAGAACGTCTTTACGCTACTATCCTTCCCCATCTCTGATCAGCTACGCGGACAACTCTCGCCAATATACCTTCTTATTGGCAGGCTAAAATATATATAAATAAAACAAGTATGAGCGAATGAATTGCTCAGCAAGTTTATCAAATATAATACGAAAGGTTTCCAAAATAAACTTTGGATTTTCAAATAACAAACTTTTGTTTTTGAACATTTGTAATCTTTAAAACTTCTCAAATCAAGTTTAGTAATTTATCACAATTTCTCATTCAGCTTCTCTCAACTGAATAGTTTAAAACACAAAAAGGTTTATATTGGCCGTCACGGCGACCGAATCAACAATAACTACAATAGTATGTAGAAAATACGAATTAAGTATAACTCATGTGTCTTTAATACCATAGTTTGTATAAAGATACTAATTTGAAGATAACAGATCTATTCACAACATTCTCTGAAACCAACAACTCTGGAAGGGTGGAATAATCAAGGAGTAAGAATGAGCCAACGCGCTCGGTCATGGAACAAAGAACGCACTTCAAGACTTCAACATGGTACCGACTGGATACGCGATATGAATAAAACTCATCAGAATAGATATCTCACGACTACCAATGGAATCAAGGAAGTGGATTTCGACTATTTGGAATCCAAATGAATTAAGATTGAGTGATTTCAGCAAGATTGAAACCACCATTTATTAATCAACAACCAACAATTTTTTTTACGCAACGAATAAACCTGAATATCAAGTCATAACTCACAAGTACAAAACATATGGATGTAACTTGTTAGATATAATTGCTGACGTTTGTTCATCAGTGTTTAAGTACCAGGTACTCATCAGAGTTTACTAGAAGCCAGTCAGAGTTTGTTAAAGACTGACGGGGTGAGAGTTTACTTTAGCTGTCGGTGCTAATATGAAGATTCTAGAAGCAATATATTCTGAATATGGAAAGAAGCATAATATATTGAAATGGCTAAATAAACGGGACAGAAGACAGAAGCAATCCTAGATTGATATAAATTGTATAGCTGATTTATAGGATATCAATTAGAGATTGATTATGTAACTGTGTATTATATAAACACAGATAGGTTAACCCTAAAAGGGATGCGAATACTGAATACATTATTCTTGTAACCTAGCAGCTCTCAGTGATTCTTTAACATCACTTAGAGAAGAGTTATTTATATAATTCAGTTGTTGATTCATAAACAGTGTTCTCAATTGTTATTATCATACTTATATTGATTATATATTGTGTATTCGGCCTAACAATTGGTATCAGAGCCAAGGCTGTTAAATATATACAGTTTTCGATCTAAACACAAGTATAATCATGGCTGAAAACATCCAGGCAGGTTCTAATGCTCAAAAGGTTCAATCAACTTCTGTAAGTCGATATGAGACAATCAGGGTTCCAATTCTCAGACCTATGGAATATCCAATATGGAAGGTAAAGATGACCATGTTTCTAGAAGCCACAGATCCAGAATACCTTGATAGAATCAATGATGGTCCTCATATGCCAACCAAACTGTCTCCTGTTGTTGATGGTCAAGAACAAAAGACTGTTCCAAAGGAAAAGAAAGATATGACTCCTGAGGACATCTCATCAATTGCAAAGGATGCAAAAGTTAGACATCTTCTCCACAGTGCCTTAGATAATGTTATGTCTAACAGAGTAATTGGCTGTAAGACTGCCACAGAAATTTGGGATGCTTTAGAAGTCAGGTGTCAAGGAACAAGTGCAATAAAGAAGAACAGGAAGACTATTCTCACACAGGAGTATGAACACTTTGATTCAAGACCTGGTGAATCTTTGACTGAGACATATGACAGGTTTTGTAAACTGTTGAATGATCTGTCTCTGGTTGATAAAGAATATGAACTTGAAGAATCAAATCTCAAGTTTCTTCTATCCCTACCTGAAAGATGGGATTTGAAGGTGACAACAATACGAGACAATTATGATCTTGCAGAAACAGATCTTGATGAAATCTATGGGTTGCTTAAAACTCATGAACTTGAAATAGAACAAAGAAACAAAAGATCTGGAAAGAAGACAAAATATGTTGCTCTTAAAGTTGAAGAAAAGCCTGTCAAGAAGGAATCATCAAGAAATAAAGCCAAGGGAAAGGCTTTTGTCATTAAATCTGACAGTGAGTCATCAAACTCTGATGATGGCTCAAACACTGATGATGAAGCTTCTGATTCTGAGGATGATGAAGAAGAAATGATGAAAATGGCTGCTTTGATGGTGAAGACCTTCAAGAAGATGGGATTCAAGAACTTCAAGAAAGGAAAAAGATTCTCTAGGAGAGATTCAAACTCTGACAAGAGAAATTTCAGAAAGTCTGATGAAAGAGATACCAAGTCTGGAAAGAAAGACAAGTCTGAGATCCAGTGCTACAAGTGTAAAGAGATGGGTCATTATGCTCCAGAGTGCAAGAAAGGAAAATCTGAGAAAGCACTCATCACTAAAGGCAAGGACTGGGCAGACACTTCAGACTCAGATGAGGGAGTCAATTATGCTCTCATGGCAACTGTTAAAGATGAAGCTGAGTCATCTGAAAACAAGGTACCCCTAACAACTTATGCTTATGAGACTGATAATATATCTGAATTAAGAATTTATCTTAAAAGCATACATGTTAGTTATAGGGATCAGACTTTAGAGAATGAAAGAATCAAATCTGAGAATCTAGGTCTTAAAGAGAGGAATAAATTTCTTGAAGAGAGACTTGTTAACATGCAACAAGTTCAAAAGGAGAGAGATGATGCTGTTTATGTTGAACAGGAATTGCTTAAAAGATATAGGCAAATAGATTCTGAGTTGGAAAAAGAGAGGAAAGTGATTAAAACCTGGACCAATTCTGGAAAAGACACACATCAAGTTTTTCAGACAGATACTGTAGGATTAGGTTACTGTGAGGAAGATGAACTTAGGTTTAAAGATAAAGTTAAAGTGAAACCACAACTTAAACCTGTGAAATTTGTTTCTGAATCCAGTAAGCTAAAATCTGTAGTTGTGAAAGAAGCTGTTAAAGAACCAGTAAAAATCTGTGATAAACAGGTTAATGTTGGTTTAATGACAGAAAAACAATTCAATCATAAACTCAAAGAAGTAAAGTCTGTCATGAAACAGAAAGGGTTCAAGAAGAACAGGAATGGAAAGATAGGCATAAATAAAAGGAATAATCATTTGCCTACTACTGTTGTTCCAAGAAAAACATGTTCTAACTGTGGAAGTACTAACCATCTTGCTAGTTTTTGCAGGAAAAACAAAGATATTAATTCTTTACCCTCCAAGTGTGGAGTAAAAAATGATTATGTTAGGGTTAGACCTCAGACTTTATGCACACACTGTGGGAGCACTTGGCATTCCATTTATACTTGCAAGAGTTATCATGCTATTTATCACAACTATTATGAGCTAAAACCCAACTTGAAATGGGTTAGAGCAAACTCTGCAAGTGTAAAGTCTGACAATGTTAGTTTAAACTCTGTTGATAGTGATTCCGCTGCAAAAGCTAACAATGTTAAGAAAGCCAAAGGATCCAAGCAAGTCTGGATCCTTAAATCTAACACTCAGTGATTGTTTGTGATTGCAGGGCATAAAAGAGAGCACTCTTATCTTGGACAGTGGATGCTCAGGACACATGACTGGAAATAAAGCCCTGCTATCAGATTTTGAGGAAAAAGCTGGCCCAAAAGTTTCCTATGGAGATGGCAACATAGGACGTACTCTGGGATATGGCAAAATCAATCTTGGAAGTGTCATCATCACAAATGTAGCTCTAGTCTCAGGACTCAAGCATGATCTGCTTTCTGTGAGTCAAAACTGTGACAGAGGATACCATGTAGATTTTCATACTGAACACTGTGAGGTTATCAGTAAATCTACCGGAAAAGTTGTTCTAGTTGGACATAGGCGCAATAACATTTATGAAGCAAGTTTGATAACAAACTCTGAAGGAAAAGCTGTGTGTCTGTCTGCAAAAATGTCCAATGAAGAGAGTTGGAAATGGCATAAGAAGCTCTCTCACCTAAACTTGAACAACATCAATGAGCTGATTCGAAAAGATCTTGTAAGGGGACTCCCAAAGTCAATACTCAGCTTAGATGGTCTGTGTGATTCTTGTCAAAAGGCCACGCAAAAGAAGTCATCTTTCAAGAGTAAATCTGAATCTTCAGTTGTGGAACCTTATCATCTTTTACATGTTGATCTCTTTGGTCCAGTGAATGTAATGTCAATGGGCAGAAAGAAATATGCTTTGGTAATTGTTGATGAATACACCAGATATACCTGGGTGTACTTCTTAGCAAAGAAGGATGAAACTGCCTTAACTTTGATGGATCACGTGAAGCTATTGGACAAAGGATCATAGTACAAAGTGAAAATTCTAAGGAGTGATAATGGTACTGAATTCAGAAATTCTGAAATGGAAGCTTTCTGCAAGGAAAGAGGAGTGAAGCAAGAATTTTATGCACCTGGAACTCCACAGCAAAATGGTGTAGTTGAAAGAAAGAACAGAACTCTAATCGAAGCTGCCAGAACAATGCTTGATGAAGCAAAATTGCCAACTTATTTCTGGGCAGAAGCTGTTCAAACTGCTTGTTTTACTCAAAATGCTACACTGATCAACAAGCATGGGAAAACACCATATGAGATGGTGAAAAATAAGAAGCCAAATTTGAAGTATTTTCATATTTTTGGATGCAAGTGCTTTGTGTTGAAAACTCATCCTGAACAGTTGACCAAGTTTGACTTAAAAGCTGATGAAGGAATTTTTGTTGGATACCCACTATCATCTAAAGCATTCAGAGTCTACAATCTGAGAACTAAAGCGATCATGGAATCTATACATGTGTCATTTGATGACAAGAAAATAACTGGAATAGAAGATGAAGAATATCATGATCAACTTCGCTTTGAAAATGAAGATCTAAACTCTGATGACGTAAACTCTGATGAAGCAAATCCAACAAACTCTGATAAAGCATACTCTGAACCTTTACTGGTAAACACTGAGGGAATTTCTCTGACAGAACAAAATATAGAACCAACCGAGGGGGAACGTGAAGATACTTCAGAAACATCTCAAGATAATGACTCAAATTTTGAAAGTGAGTCAGCTGAAGAATCAAACAGAAACTCTGAGTTAAACTCTGAAAGTTCAAATACTGAACAGTCCAATTCAGGGGGAGCCTCAGAGAATGCAAATGGTCAAGAAGAAAATCAGGAGAGCATGGATCAAGGGGGAGGATCTAATAATGATAATAGAAGCCACTTACCAACAGCAAGGAGGTGGACACAAGCTCATACTCCTGATTTAATTATTGGAGATCCAGATGCAAGTGTGAGAACAAGGAGTGCTAAAAATAATGAATGTCTGTTTCATGCATTCTTATCTCAAACAGAGCCCAAGAAAGTGGAAGAAGCTCTTCAAGATGCTAACTGGATAACATCAATGCAAGATGAGTTAAATGAATTTGAGAGGAATGAAGTCTGGACACTTGTACCAAGACCAAAGAATAGATCTATTGTTGGTACAAAGTGGGTTTTCAGAAACAAAACAGACAGTGATGGAGTGATTACAAGGAATAAGGCTAGACTTGTGGCTAAAGGCTATTCACAGCAGGAAGGAATTGACTATGATGAAACCTTTGCTCCAGTTGCAAGATTGGAGGCAATAAGGATTTTTCTGGCCTATGCTGCTCACAAGAAGTTTAAAGTCTTTCAGATGGATGTGAAAAGTGCTTTTCTCAATGGGAAACTTGAAGAAGAAGTGTTTGTTGAACAACCACCAGGGTTTGTAGATCCCAAATATCCAGATTATGTCTACAGGCTTGACAAGGCATTATATGGACTAAAGCAGGCACCTAGAGCATGGTATGAAACTCTAGCTCAATTTCTTTTAGAAAGTGGGTTCACTAGAGGTACAATTGACAAAACCTTGTTCTATTTTAATTCTGGTGATGATTTGTTGTTAGTTTGGGTCTACTAATGACAAACTCTGTAAGAAATTTGCCAAGCTTATGCAGTAAAGATACCAAATGAGCATGATGGGAGAGCTTAGTTATTTTCTAGGCTTGCAAGTAAAGCAAACAGATGATGGGATTTTTATCAATCAAGCAAAATATACCAGAAATCTTCTCAAGAAATTTGGTATGCTTGATAGTTCATCTGCCACAACTCCCATGGCTACTGCAACAAAGTTAGACAAAGATACAAGAGCTTCAGTAGATATGACAAACTACAGAGGCATGATAGGGTCTCTTCTTTATCTTACTACAAGCAGACCAGATATCATGTATGCAACATGTCTTTGTGCAAGATTTCAAGCAGACCCTAGAGAGCCACATCTAACAGCTGTGAAAAGGATTTTCAAATATCTCAAAGGAACCATAACCCTTGGTTTGTGGTACCCTAGAGAATCAGAGTTTAAATTAATTGGTTACTCTGATGCAGATTTTGCAGGCTGTAAGATAGACAGAAAAAGCACAAGTGGAAGCTGTCAATTTCTAGGTGACAGATTAGTTTCTTGGTACAGCAAGAAACATAAATCAATTTCCACATCCACAGCAGAAGCAGAGTATATAGCTGCTGGTAGCTGTTGTGCACAGATTTTATGGATGAAGAATCAATTGCTGGACTATGGATTAAGGTACTCTAAAATACCTATTTTCTGTGATAATCAAAGTGCTATTGCTATGACAGGTAATCCAGTACAACACTCCATGACCAAGCACATCAGCATAAGGTATCATTTTATCAGGGAACATGTGGAAGAAGGAAATATTGAGCTTCATTTTGTGTCTACAGACCAACAGCTTGCAGATATCTTCACAAAACCTTTGAGTGAAGCTACCTTTACAAGACTGGTAAATGAACTTGGAATGGTCTCTGGTTTTGACTAGAGATACTGGTTAGATTCAAAATCTATACATGATTGATTTTATGCTCATGATTCTTTGCATGTGTTAACTGTTATTTGTACCAGTATGTTAAACTCTGATAGTAAACTATGTTCGTCATAAAGTGTCAGTCATACTCTGTCGGTTAAAGTCTGAAGTTAATCTCTGATGTTTTACTCTGATTGTAATATTGTCTGAAACATATGGACCGATGAAGAAACCTGTATGAAGCATGATTCTCAGTAAGTAATCATGAATCTTTCTGAGTAATATATGATCTGATCTCAAAATGTGCAGAAATTTTACACAGCATGATACTGTCTCTATATTTATAGCATCTCTTAGTTTATTGATCCTATACACTGAGTCTGTATTAGCTGTTTGCACTTTCTCTCATAAATTAATTGTATTAACTGATGAAAAGTCTAAACTCTGATAATTAGTTGCAAATATTTCACCCTCCAATCAAAAGATGCCAAAAAGTGCACAAATTCCTTTGAGATCATGTTGTGCCTAGGAAGACCCAGGAACTTATTGTATGAAATAAGGGCTAAAATCTTTGATTTTTGGTGACTAGTGCCAACCACTGATTACTGGAAAAATTAAATAATAAAAAAAAAAAAAATCGAAGGGGGTGAAAATAATAAATTTTATAGTACAGAGTTTAGATGAGATCAGTTTTTATTTTATACATGAGAGTTTGGACAACTAGTTTTTACTGATTTATTGTGTGAATTTTATGCACTTTAAGATGCTCTAAATATTTATATTAAGTAAACTCTGTTATTCACACACAATTTTTTCACAACTGTGCATTGAGAGAAAAGAGATTATGAATAAAGGAGGAGGATTGGTAAACACTAATGAACTGTGTACTCTACGCTGAGGTAATTTTATTTTAATCTCTGATGATTAAAATTAATTATTTGTTTCAGACGGTTAACAATTTTGAGAAAACATTCTTGAAACCAAAAGAATATGATTGGTAACGGTTCTAATTTGTATTAAACAGAAGAAAAAGGTTGCGTGTCTAGGAAAGTGTAAAAGGCGGTAATTATTGCTGTTTTTACTGCGCATGCGCATTGGAAACTGCCAATTACTGCTGTCAGTCATTGCATGTGTGCCACGTGTCCCACTCACACGATTAACGGAGTAAGACAGTTGTGTATTAATGATTAAAAACTGTTCAGTTTTTAATTTTGAAATTCATATTTAAACAATACACACACATACGTTTAAACCTTTCACATCTTACTCCAATTCACATCTATTGTCACACACACATATTCACAAACACTTTTCTACTTTCAAACTCTTTTGAGCTTTTGCATCTGATTCTCTGTTATTCTTTCAAATCTTACTAATGGCGACTACAACGTTTGTTTCTTCTGGGTTAGAGTTCGTTCCTAACAATTATGCAGCACCACTAAACACTGCCAACGCACTAGAGGCGTTTCACATGATTCAGAAATTTCTTGCTCAGTCAGCGATTGGGCGTGCTCTAGTAGAACCAACAACACTTTCTGGTTCGCAAATCAAGGCTTTCTGGGAGACGGGTACTTATGATGATGGTGGTGATTCTGGCAACCCATCTATAATCTTTGAATTTCAAGAAGCAGAGTATGTAATTACTTCTGGTACAATTCGAACTACAATGGGGTTTGCTGAGTTTTCTTCATATACAATTGGAATGGGTGACACTGATTTGCTAAGGATGATGCGAGAGATTGGGTATTCTGGGCCCTTGACAAAGATAGGACAGTTGAAGCGACCGTTCTTGAGGAAGGAGTGGAGCTTCTTCTTTGACTACATAACAAGAACGTTCGGGAAGAAATGCACCAACTGGGATGCTATTCCCACGGACAGTCTGCAAATCGGGTATTCTCTTTTATATGATAATCATTTTGATTTTGCAAGACTTGTCTTAACTAATTTAGGGGAGAAAATGACAGAGAATCGAGGGGTAGTTTACTTTTCTAGATTTTGTCAGATTTTATTCTCTGCCTGTGTTCAAGGGGTAGAAATAGTTGATGAAGATGTTATTTCTTGTTTTAAATTACACAAGAGGATATTCTCTGATCTTATCAACAAGGATGTTAAGAAAGGAATTGTTGGAGATTTGTTACTTCCTGTATCTGTGCAACAGTTTGTAAATGATCAAATCCATCCACAAACACAAACTCCTTCTCAATCAGAACCCCAACCAGAACCTTTACAAACAGAACTTCCTCCATCTACATCTGTCAAACCTAAATCCAGTGGTAGGACTAAGCATGTTGGTTCCAAACCTGTAAAGTCTGTTAGACCAGCTACTGAAGTGGGAGTGTCCAAGTATTCTGTGCCAAAGGGTGTTGGTCATTCTAAGAAGAGAAAAGCAAATAGACCAAAAACTGATGATGAGGATGATGTTGATAATGAAACTCTTCATCAGAGGAAAAGACGATTAGTAGCTAATTATCTTTTTGATAATTTGGATGAATCTACACCAGACACTGAAGCTGTCCAGGATGAAGCTCCAGAAGTTGTTGTTCAGGAGTTTGTTGTCAATGATGATAATGAGGACAGGGTCTTTGTGGATAATGAAGCTCCTGAAGTTATTATTCAGGAGGCTACTGAAGATGTTGAAGCAGCCACTGTGCCTGACATGGCAAATGCTGATACAGAGGCTGAAATGTTTGAGCAAGATGCTTTATCTGCTGATTTTGATATGGATAAAATTCTTGAAGCACATCCTAGTATCAGTGTTTGTGATACTGAGGATGTGGCAGCTGATCAGCCCACCCTAGTTTTAGAAGAGTCACTTGCTACTCATATAGTAAATCTTTCTATGACTAATCAAGTTCCTGAAATGGGTGAGGAGGTTGATCAGATTCCTGCAGCTGCTGAGGAGAAATTGGATGATGCTACAGCAGAGAATATGCAAGAAGATGCTGTTGAAAAGGTAGTTCAAGAAGAAGAAGTTGTTGCAGAGTCTGTTCCTGTAGAAGCAGAGGTTCTTGTAAATGCAAACTCTGAGATTCATGAAGCTGCACAGATAAACGCTGAGGCTACTGCAGACAATGTTGCTGAAGAAATTGCAGAGCAGATAGCAGAAAATGTTAATGAAGCTAGAGTTGATTTTGATAATGCTGATCACACATCTGTAAATTCTGATAATGCAAACTCTGGGATCAATGCTGCACTTTCAAACTCTGATGATCATGAGTCAATACCTTTTCTAAGGGATCCTACTGCAGAGTCTATCAAAGAAAATCAACATGCAACTGAAGCTCATTACAGGGAAATGCATTATGCAAACTGGTCAGGAGCTGATTGTATTTTCTCCAAGAAAAGGACTGCTGATTTTGTTGCTCAATCTGCAAAGGAGATTTCAAATCCTGAGTTGTTGACACATTTCAAGGCTACAGTTGTTCAAGTCAAATCATTGCACAATCGCTTTGATGAGACTCACAAAGCTGTCATTGGATTGAGTAATGATATTGATGCTAAGGAGTTGGCTTTGAAGAATGATAGAACTAGATTATCTTCCATGATCAAGGATCAAGTGGAAATAAAGCAAAGGCTAAGCAAGGTGGAAGAGAATCAGACTGCTATGTCTTCTCAACTTACTTCTATTGCTACATCACTAGAGTTGCTGACATCAGTTTTTATTCCTGATGATGTCAAAAAGGGGGAGAAAGTACCTAAAGACAAATGCAAAAGGACTCCAACCTTGAGACTGAGGGATGATTCTAATGATGGTGGAAGCAGAGGAGCAGAGAAAAGGTCAAAGTCTTCTCAAGAGCAAGGGAGACTTAGGTCAAACTCTGCTAGACAGACATACTCTGAAAAAATAAACTCTGGTGGTCAATCTTCTTCAAGACTTAAGAGTCTAGTGATTCCATCAAATCCAACTACTGATGAGGAGATTGCTGCTAAACTGTTTATGGAAGAACATTGTGGTGAAGCCACAGTAGAAGATATGGATGCTGAGTTGAAGCTTCTTGCTGAAGAACACCAGAAGAAGGTTGAAGCTGGTACTTACAAGAAAAAGGCCAAGGCTCCTAGGAGAAAGGAACTGGGAATTTCTATTAAAGAAAATGTGAACTCTCAACAGAGTTTACAATACACAAGGAGGCCTGTGATTGTAAATACTGATAAAGGAAAAGGTATACTGGTAAAAGAAGGACAGTTACCAAAGAAGAATTATTCAACCTCTGACGTTGCTCAAGTTGAATCAAGGCTAAATCAATCAACCTCTGACGTTGCTCATGTTGATATTTCTACTAAAGTTGTGACAACCTCTGACAATGCTCAAGTTGTACAAACTCAGCTAGCTCCACAACTCCAAGGTTTTTTAAGACCTGTACTTTCTGAAACTCTGAAGCTAGAAGCTGTGGACTTTTCTCAAACCAGAACAGTACATGGAAAGCAATCTTATGATAAATCTGGTTTGGGTTCACACAGAGAAAAGAGAATCAATAACAGTCTTTTTGACCATTCATCACTGGCAGAACCTGGTGTTGGGGTATCTCAAGAGAGCCTTGATAAACTAGAGTCTGTTCAGATGGTTTATCATAGAGGATTAAAGAAAGAGGTTCTGTTATACTTTATGTCTGATGGAAGAGTATACAGAGTAGGAGAAGCTGATGTTCAATTGAAACTATGGGAAGAGCTTGAGTATGTTCTATATCTTCTCAAAATCAAAAATAGAAGTACTCATAATGCTGCTCTAGTTCTAAGAGATAGGATGCTGAAAACAAAAGCTATGCTTGGAGGAGGTGTTTCAAGTGCATATATTCCTAAGTACAGAGATGCTTATGGAAAGATTGTTGAAATGAAAAGAAACAGTGCCAAGTTCAAGATAGCACTGGGGATAAAGGTTTTGGAATTTAACCTAGAGTCAGATAAATCTTACTTTATTCGGCTAGGGAATGAAATGAGAAAGAACAGTATTTATTCTCTGAGAGCTGCTATCTACCAGACTGGAGAAAGTGATCCA
The DNA here is from genome assembly GCA_030848705.1 of Heracleum sosnowskyi. Classification (NCBI taxonomy): domain Eukaryota; kingdom Viridiplantae; phylum Streptophyta; class Magnoliopsida; order Apiales; family Apiaceae; genus Heracleum; species Heracleum sosnowskyi. The sequence continues at coordinate 44,865,770 of CM061244.1, forward strand.
GAGCTTAAGGAATTGAAAGAAATCATGGTGGAAGAGCTAGAAAAAGCTGAAAGGAGGCTACTCATTGACTATCTCAGGACAGTGCCTGATATTGAAGAAATTAAGTAAAGTCTGACTGTAAGTTTTTAAAGTTTTATGTTCTAAGTTAAAGTTAAACTCTGATATATTTTAAACACTGCATTTGTTATATGTTTTGACATCATCAATTATCTATTAACTTATATATTTTTATTATGCACAAGTTGGGGGAGATTGTTAGATATAATTGCTGACGTTTGTTCATCAGTGTTTAAGTACCAGGTACTCATCAGAGTTTACTAGAAGCCAGTCAGAGTTTGTTAAAGACTGACGGGGTGAGAGTTTACTTTAGCTGTCGGTGCTAATATGAAGATTCTAGAAGCAATATATTCTGAAGATGGAAAGAAGCAGAATATATTGAAATGGCTAAATAACGGGACAGAAGACAGAAGCAATCCTAGATTAATATAAATTGTATAGCTGATTTATAGGATATCAATTAGAGATTGATTATGTAACTGTGTATTATATAAACACAGATAGGTTAACCCTAAAAGGGATGCGAATACTGAATACATTATTCTTGTAACCTAGCAGCTCTCAGTGATTCTTTAACATCACTGAGAGAAGAGTTATTTATATAATTCAGTTGTTGATTCATAAACAGTGTTCTCAATTGTTATTATCATACTTATATTGATTATATATTGTGTATTCGGCCTAACATAACTCATCCTAGAAATGAAAATTGATATTAGAATTGGATTTTTTCACATTTATCAAATCAAAGGTTGAGCTGTTGGCCAGCCACGCATCAACCCCGGACTAGCTCATGTCATAGTCCTCTACTGGATCCTAGGCCAATCTGGGCCTTAAATTATTCCGACCATAAATATGGTCCGACCATTACTGGTCCATTTAAAAACATTCCAATCCTATATTATATACGTCAGGTGTCAGAACAATTGACAACCTTACTTCGACAATCAGGTGTCGGAAGAATCGACAACCTTAATACAACAAACACTGGAAAACTCACGTTCCAGGGAACAATTTAACTATGAAGAATCCATCAAGGAATAACAATATAATCTAGTATCGACGAGATCGACATAATATCGGGAGGTGCACATGAAAAGTGATAATATAATAAACATCGATGAGATCGATGTAACAAATGGGATATAATGAAGAATAAACAATGACATGCTCAATAAGATTAAGTCTGATATGAAACAGGCATTATGATATCAACAGAATTTGCAACAACTCAATATAGAATAGGGTTCAAAGAACAGGCTCTAGATGGCCTTAACAGTTCAAATCATCACATTATGGAAGAATTAGTTAAGATTCACCAATCTGGTAAGTGACAAGAAAGTCAAGTTCAAGTTTAAGAAAAATTTAAGGTGAAGTTTATAAATGAAGAAAACAAGGGTTTACTGACTTCTGACAGAAATAGTTCAAGTCCTTCGAACATATACTTATAATAGACAAGCCTTGTATTTGAAGGAAGTAAACTAAATCATGCACATCATATATGAATTCGAATCAGGGAATGGATCAGATGATCGCATTAACAAGAAATGATTATAATACTTGCATGGGTGCAAGATGGAAAATGGAATACTTGTAGAACAAGTACCACAACTTCGGAATTTAAAATAACATTTTACCCTCGTAGGGTTCACAAGTTCCCACTCATCTAGGGTTGGCAATATTCCAACCTAATATTTTTAAATCAACTTTTTGAAAGAAAGCCTTAGTATACGGCCCATAACTATCTTTTAAATTGTTTCAACACAATATTTATATTTTTCCAATCAACCTGGAAATATGAATCTAAACTCAAAAGGTATAAAATAATACTCGTCAACTTACGAGATTTAAATAACATACTTGCAATTCAATGCAAAGGGATTGACATTTGAAAATTCAGTGAAAAGTATTCAACTTTCATAATAATAATAATTCAAGTAAATATCACTTAATTAATAAGCAAGGGTATAAACACTTGCCTCTGGTCCTTAGCTATTTCGTAACGCTGAAACAATATGATTCCCTCCTTATTCTGTCTTATCGCACGATTCTCTACTTCCGTCCTTCTTTGCTCTAACGCTCTTGCGAACACCACTAGTCTGCTTTTACCATTTCGAATCCACGTGCCAGCCTCGATAGTCAAACATGAGACGGTACTTAGTCTTCAACGTATGATTTCACATTCCATAAACGATTGTAACTTAACTTCGATAATCTGACTCGTCTCGTCCAATAGCCTCTGTTGCATAGACAACCACATTTAAATTGATAGAATGATCACAACTAACTATATAAATCACCCACGTATCACGTTCGTCAAAAATCTCTATTCCATAAAAGTCAACATCTAAGTCAACGACCTCGTAAATCTCCTTTTATAACATTACCAACAAATTTCTATTCCAACTACCCCTCGTGATGATATTAGACACGACCAAAGCATTTAAACAAGTCTCAAAACAATTATTCGCATTTATGACTCACTAACCAGATAATTCACATAATCCACCTCATTCACATAACACATTTAAACAAGTAACCGGTTACGTATCGAACGTCCGGTATAATTTACGAGATTAAAACTTAGACACTAGCCCTAGTACGGGCATATACGGACTATAAAACACATTACACCACTCATACAAACCATATAGCACTTATAACTATTTTTAAAACATCACACGAAGCTTATTTGAATTTAAATAAGCCACAAACAAATTTTTAAATCAAAAATCGGATTTTTAAACCCAATATAAGTATTTTAAATGCAAATAAATCAATTAATAAAATTAATTGACACTCTTTAAATGCTCAAACTATTTTTAAATAATAAATCAGGTTTGAAAATAATTAAACTAAATTTTAAATTAATTAAATCTAATTAATAATCAATTTTTAAGAATTAACTGATTAAAAGAATTAATCAATTAATTAAATAAATTAATTATTAATTAAAAATAATTAAAATAATTAAGTTTAATCAATTTTCGAATTTAAAATAATAAATAAGATTTTCCAGAATTTTCTGAATAATAAAATGTATTTTTAAATTAAAAATATGATTTTTAGAATTTTTAAACTATTTTTGAATTATTTTGAAAATAAAATTCCAGAAACACTTTCTGAAAATAGATTAGGGTTTTGGAGGATCGAAACCGGGTAAACGGGTCGCCAAGAACATGGGTGGGTCGCCAAGAACACCACCCAGTTTCCGGCCACCTTCCCCAGATTCCGGCCACCAGAATCAACCCCAACCCATTCCAAAGCACGGGGCTTTGATATTGACAAGTACGGGGTTCATAACACCCTTCTTTTTACCAACTAAAACCACCCGAATCGTTCAGAATCGAACGACACAACCCACCGGCGGCACTGCCGCCGCTTTCCGGCGAGTTCAAATCGAGCACGAAACTCGGGTTTAACCACACAGACACATTCCAAATGCTACGATCTATCCACCGGTGTAAGCAAAAACAATCACAACTTACTGGAAGTTAAAATCCGGCCAAAACCAAGAAAAATCCGGCGACCTTCATAATCTCCGATCTAGACGATTTACAACTCTAAAAATTACACAAAAATCATCAACAAACTCCTGACAACACGTTCAGTCTAATTATGCAACCAATTAACAAGAACATCAACAATCCAAGTTTTCCCCAAATCAAAACAAGAAATTCGAATTAAATTAATAATTAAAAATAAGAAAAATCTCAGAAATCATACCCACGTGAAATTTGATGATGGATTTGGATAGAGGATGATGAGAGATTCGATTTGGTTACAAGAACATCGAAATCGGATTCCGATAACGCCTTCAAAATTGAATTTGATTCTCAAGAACACGTTCTAGGGTTTTTCGGATTTTTAACTGTAATTAAGCTTGATTATACGAAAAACAAAGTACGATTTGTCTTTTTATAATAAACGGAAAATAATACCCCAAACGACATTTTTGGATCGATATTGATCCGATGGATCGTTTTAAATACAATATAACAGAATATATGCTTTAAACCTTTAATAAAGCAGAATACACGTTTTTCGAGACGATAATCATCCATAAAGTACGGATAACTACAAGTATCGTTTAATTCAAAATATACGAACCAAAATACCTCCATTACGAATATTTTCGAATACTTCCCACTTTAACGAATGAAATATTGGTACGAACGATATACCCATGTCCCGAATAATTTGGGAACGATCCAAATTTTCTTTTCGATAATTAAAATGGAATAAAATAGTATGACATCCTTTTCAAAATAGTTTCTAATTCCCCACACATTTCACATAGCACCATAATATCACATATTCAATCATTTAACGAATAACTTAGCACGTTTAAACAGATAAATCATTTAATAACTCTTAATATGAAATTAAAATTTCATTTCACATCACATAATAACACGTAATTTTCCCGGATCTTACAACTTCTACTTCTTTTGACTCAATTTTAGTGGGTGAAGAGAAATCAAGTAAGCACGTAGCTGACAAGAGCTATAAATAAACACCCAAGAAGATGGAAAATCAAAAGAAAAATCTATCTTATCCTAAAAAAAATCTAGACCTTGCTCCTAACAATAAGATACTACTAAAAGTAACAGCTCAAAAAGCATTCGTCGTGACTGGCCAGACAGGAGGAAGCATTTCCAAGAGGCTAACCACCATTCTAGGCACCAGTCTAAAGGCCAGGTAAGCTTTCGCTAGTCCTAGACACCAACGAAAAATACTTAGTGATTTGGTCCTCCTAGATTCTCTTCCTAGTTGAGCGCGATATCCTAGGGGCTAACGTCTAATTAATTTTATTAAGGAAAAGGAATGCACAATGAACGAATTAGTGATTTGTGGGCCGAGGAAAGGGTGATGAAATCCCTCACTTATCTTGAAATTGGGTGGCGCCCTTAAGATTGATTTAATGATGCAACACACAAAGAATGATAAATAAGCACTTATGGATGCACTACACTACGTGTTCTATTCTAAATTGTACGTACCTCTTTCCTCCAACAATCACCACAATTGTATAAGATGGAAAGCGATAAAGACAATAAAGAAATCTAGATGATGTGCTCCTATGTGAGATAATGAATGATGCAACAAATTGGTTTTTAACAAATAACTAACTAATATTTTTGGATTTTTCCAATATTTATTTTTTTTTGGATTTTTCCAGAATGATGTAAAGAATATAGAGAGAGGTGATACGGAATACCGAAAAGCGCTTCCAAAAATTTCACAAGAGACAACGAGGCCTTTTAGAAATCTTCTTGTCCAAGCTTATGTTTCCTAAAAGACAAACAATGCAGAACAAGAAACTAATCCGAAGAATTAAATATCAAGGAGTGAAAAATTACCAATAATCCCCGGCAACGGCGCCAAAAACTTGATGTGTAAAAATAATGTAAACTGCAAGCGCACAGTGTTCAGTTGTAGCAATCACAGATCGATCCACAGAGACTATGAATTTTCGAAACCCTAACAATTAACTCAGGCGAACTAGACAATAAGATTTGAGTTGAGATTTGTTTAACCTAATTAACAATTAAAATCAGATATGGAAAACCTAGGAATCCGAATCCATTAATCAATCACAATTAATATCAACTCGCCCTAAAATCAATTCTCTTTCCTTCACAAATAAGATATATCAATTAACGAGACAAACATATACTATGAAACTTGTTATCTAACAATAACCTATCAAAACTTCATGGAGCAAGCATAGGCTATGAAAAATAAATCCGGTAAAAATAATATATCAAAATCACTATGTCAATTGAACAATTAAGCACCAAGAAAAATTATGAGAACCAATTAATAGGAACGAGAAGATATCAACAATAATCAAATTAACTTCATCTTCATCCTAGGAGAATTAACATAGCTAGACATGGCAGAAGAAACAAAACAATTAAATATAAAGAATGCAAGCAAAAGTGTTTGAATAGAATAAAGAACTTGAAAGACAATAATAAATCTATCCTACTCCTAATTATCAGATATAGTCTAAATTCTAGGTCTCAATTCTAGATGTCTAAATTCTAGGTGTCTAAATTCTAGGTGTCTAAAATACAAGAGAGGAGATCTATATATATAGGAAAAATAATGGGTTTGGGCTCTTTGATTGCAAATCGGATTGTAGAAATATTTCCTCAATTCCTTTTTCTTCTCCGATAAGTTTTCCAATTTTTCTCCTATTTCCTTTTAACTTCAAGTATTTCCATTTCCTTGCCTTTTTACACCTTTTTCTGCTTGAAATATGATTTTATTTATTTTCCTAAAAAACAAAAGAAAACAATTTATTAAATAATAAAATTACGAAAATAGACATAAAATAGGTATTAAAATTGTATTGAATTATGGACCTATCAGTATGCTACATGCTTGTGTGCAAGGTTCCAAGCGGACCCTAGAGATTTACATCTCGTTGCTGTTAAAAGAATCTTGAGATATCTTAAGGGTACACCTAATTTAGGTATCTGGTACCCTAAAGATTCTGGTTTTAATCTTGTTGGATATACAGATTCTGATTATGCAGGTAGTGTTGTGGATAGAAAGAGTACCTCTGGGAGTTGTCAATTCCTAGGAGGTAGATTGATTTCCTGGTATATCTAGAAACAGCAAAGAGTTTCCAATTCAACAGTAGAAGATGAATATATTGCTGCTGGAAGCTGCTGTGCTCAGATCTTATGGATAAGGAATCAATTGAAGGACTATGGCTTTGCATTAGACAAAATTCCCATTTTGTGTGATAATACAAGTGCCATAGCAATCTCCAACAACCCTGTTCAGCACTCGAGAACGAAGCACATTGATATCAGGTATCATTTTATCAGAGAGCATGTCATGAATGGAACTGTGGAGTTACACTTTGTACCCACAGAAGAACAGACTGCAGATATATTCACTAAATCTGTTGACGAATCCACATTTATCAAGTTAGTTGGTAAATTGGGTATGTTAAACAGTCTTAGTGATTAACAATATCTCTGTCATGTTTGTTCTTTAAAAAATTTATTTTCTCTTGTCATTTAAATGATATTTATTGCTAATTCTCATTTAATATTACATGCTTGTAAATTTAAATATTTCTGAATATTTTATTTTCTTTAAAAATATTTTTCTCATATTTTTTAAGTGGAGAAATGTATTTTTATTGAAAATATATTTATTTAGAATTATTTAGGTGTTTTTCAGATTGTAAATATTGTTGTTTAAATTATTCTGCAAGTTTATATTAATTTTATGCAATTCTATATTATTCTGCATATTTTTCTAGGATTTATGGAATTTTCTGTGAATTTTTCTAGGCTTTTATATATTTTTTATGCATTTTTATAATTTTTATGCATTTTTCTTTAATTATTTTAATTAAATTCTGAGTTTTCCTAAGTCTTCCGAGTTTTATACTAGGAAGACTACCGGGAAAACAATGAATTTTTCATTTTATTTCATTTTATTTTTTGTTTTTATTTTTAAGTCTTTTCCTAAGTCTTCCCAGTTTTTGAACTAGGAAGACTATCGGGAAGACTTAGCATTATTTGTTTTATTTTTTTGATTTTCTGTTTTAATATTTCTGAAGACTTCCTAATTTAGACTAGGAAGACTACCAGGAAGACTATCCTAAGTCTTCCCGATTGTCTTCCCAGTACTATTTTAAATAAAACGTTTGGATAGTCTTCTGTATTTATTTCTAACAGTTTTAATCATATATATATATATATATATATATATATATATATATATATATACACACACGCACAACTTCATTTCCTATTGCCTTTTCAGTTTTTTTTTTGTCAAAACCCCTTCGAATCCAATCAATTCTGCAATGAACTTTGATCATTGTTCTTATTGCTCAAGTATTAACTTAGCAAATCAGTTCTGTTCTTTAAAATCAAACTAATAAGTCGAAGTGCTGTTAAAATTTTCATTCTTCTTGAAAACCATCCGACTTGTTTTTTTGATTTGCTAAGTGATTCTTACACGTGTTAGTGATCTTAGAAGTTTCTGAAATTGTGAACTGTGTGGGTTAAACTGTTTGTGTGTTTTAAAAATCACTTGCCCAATTTTTTTGTTTGAAAAGTTAAGTTCGAATATTTAGGATTAAAGTTTTAATTTTAGTTAATTTTGATAAAATTGTGATTTGGTGGATTTCATTTAATCTTAATTAATTCTAAAAATCCCTAAATTTTAATTTTATTTTAAATTGATTAAAATTTCTTGTTTTATTAAAATGGATCCTAATTTTGAACTTGTTTTAAATAATTATGTTGGGTATTTTGATCCGTCTAAATGTAAGGTGGAACGTTTTAAACCTTGGATTCAATTTTTAAATAGCGAGACTTGTGTCAGTCATGCTATTTGTGCCTCTGCACTTCTTAAAATTGATCCTTTAAGGCTTTTATGTTCAAGTGCTGTTATTGCTGGAGATTTAAAATCTTTTACTTTCAATATTCTAAACCAGCAATATACAGTCACTTTTGAGTTATTTTGTGATGTTTTACAATTTCCAAAGGACAGGTTTGATCCCTTACCCACTGATGATGAGTTATCACAGTTCTTTTTGAATATTCATTATCAGGGTCCCTTACAAATGGTTAAATCGTCTAAGAGTTTTCTTTTAAGGGAATGGGATCTGTTCTTTGATACAATAGCAAGAGTATTTGGTAATTGCACAAAAACAAATTTTCATGGCATTACCAGTCTTAATCAATATATTGCTTATGCTATTGTATTTGGTCGTAGATTAAACTTTGCTGAAATTCTGTGGAACCTAATGCTTAACAGGCTTGCTCACTCTAGGAGAGATTCTGATAATCATGTGAAAGTGAAGTGTTGGTACCCTCGCTTTCTCACTCTTATCATTAATCATCTTCTCACTGCTGAGCAGGTAGAACTGTTTAGGGAAACTAGATTTGAAACCTCTCCAACCACAGATACTAAATTCTACACCAGACTTGATGTCTCATCCAAATTCCTCAACATACATGTTCTTGTTTCACCATTGATGAGTCAATTCATTAATCTTCCTATCTTTGGTGAACAAGTTCCTGAGCCACATCCAGTTCCACTACAGGTAGTTATTCATAACCCTGGATCTTCTTCTGGTACTTTACTTGAAACCCAAGTGGTTGTTAGGGCTGACCCAGAGGTTGTAGAACCACAATCTCTGACCCAGGTCATAGAGCCAAACAGAGAGTCAAACACTCCTGATACACAACCTGAGCCATATGTACAAACCAGTTCAAGAAGAGTTAGTGAAATAGCTGAAAAGAGTGCTCCCACAGCTCTGTCTCCACCCTTAAAGAAAAGAAAAACCTATAGGGAGGCATCTGTAAGCCCATCTGTATCCTCTCAAAAGGATATGGACATTGATATGGCCACTGAACAGTCTCTTGAGACATCCTCTCAACAGGATGAATCTATTGAAATTCGCCATCGGGCCATGGCATCTTGTACTGAGTCAAGCACTCTCCCATTACTCACAATGGGAGAAGATATCCAAATAGATTGTACTCAGGACACTATGCAAGGAGAGCACTTTACTTTTGATTTTGAAACAGTGCCTACCATAATTACGGTAGAAGTGCCTTCATAGGCATCAGAGGGAAAATCTGATTCTTCGCCAGCAATAATAGAATCATTTTCTCCCCTCCCAAAGGGAACATCTCTGGCTCCCCTAAGGGATTTTTCATTCGCAGTTTATACTGGAGAAAGTGAAAGGCAACCAGGTGAGTCTGTCACTGAAGCAATTCAGTTTACAATGTCAAATATTTTGACAGACTCAACCAGGGATCGGGAATTGCGAACTCCCATTGTACCACCACTGACCTCTCTTGCAGGGGCTAGGGTGATTTTTCATGCAGGTGCATCTTCTGAAAACATGGATAGACAGTTAGTTGTGAGAGATGAGAGTCAAACACAAGCACGTGAGTTGAGTGAAACACCACTGAGAGAAATTGAAGTGAGTGCACACACAGACACAGACACAAACAGTGCTTTGTTGTTGAACCAGCTAGCTGATCTACAGAGAAAGTTACAAGAAACCCAGGCTAAGAACAATCTTCTGAAAGCACAAGTGGTTGCACAATCTTCCACCTTTGTCTCTAATCAGCTGGGTACTGTTAAAGATGACCTGCAAGGATTGAAGAATAATCTACTCCCGAGGCTGAATTCAATCCAACAATCTCAAGTACTGGTGGCTTCAGACATCTCTGATCTTACAACGTCAAATGCTCAGATATCGGAGAGTGTCAAGGAGATTGCTTCTATTTCTACCAAGGTGGACTTCATTCTGCAAACATCTGATGAAAATCAAAGGTTTAATGAAGAAAGGATGTCGAGGATAGAAGGAGGAATGGAACATCTGAATGAAGGTATGAAGCACTTGTATAATATGATAAAGAACTCACATCAACCTACAACACAACAAAGAACATTCTTTGAGGGAGATGATGAAGATGAGGATGATGATGCTAATGAATGAGGAGAAAGGAGAGATAAGGGGAACTTCTGAGGTGAATCCTAGGGCTTCCAAAGCTAAAACTGTAGAGGATTCCTCAACTAAGGGGAGAAGGAGAAGAAATGAGATAACAGAGAAGCTGGAGGACCTTCTGGAGTTAGAAAATATAAGGGGAAAGTGAAACAATCATTGGAGGAGACTGTTTTTGATGATGCCTACTACTACCACGGTGAACAGGATGACTTCCAATTTGACACTTCTGGTGATCTGGAGAAGACCATTCCTGAAGAAGCTTTTGGTGAGGAGGAGGTTGAAGAGGCAGCTAACTTTGATGATTGGGAAGATGAAGCTGATTTATACACACCTGACCCTTTATTTCAAAAGGAGTTGAAGAAGCAACATGCAGACCTCAGAAGAAAGGAGGATGAAAATGCCAAGGTCTCCGACATCATTTCTCAGAAGCTGAAAATTTAAAAGGTTGAACATGAATACAAACAACGTCTTCATAGTATTCATGTCAAGGAAAGGAGATTGGATGTTAGGATGAAGCAAGGAGGCAGGTGGGATAAGGCAAGGGAGATGTTTGATTTCCCTCAGAGAGGCACAAACAATGATGCTACTTTTCTGAAGTTGCTTGAGAAGATCAGAACTGTTAATCCGGACAACTCATTATATATGAAGGCATTGAAGGAAGATATCCTAAGGATTACATCTGCATTTGATCAAGTAAGGCAAGAACTCTACATCTATGTCTCAAGTGCTCTTGAAGGGTCATTCACCGTTTCTCTTGAACTCCTACAAAGAAGATCTCTCTCTGAATTGTGAATTCTTATGAATAAGGTAAAGAGATCTTCTTGCTTGAATGAGCTTCTGTATGACCTAAGAGAGTCTGCAATGAAGGTCAGCCCTCAAGTTGTACACTTCCCTTATGAAGTCAAAATCTATAGAGGTACAACTTTGGAGACTGTAAGGCTGGATCCTGATTCATTGAAGCTACAAACTGCTATGCAACTGGTGAAGTTGGAGAATCTTCTGAGAACTTCTGGGTTTACTACTATAGAGAAGTCTGAAGTTGCTGATATGATTTCAGACTACTGCACGGAGAAAGTTCCAAGGTATGCTCAGATGAAGAACAGATTGAAGAAGATCACCACTCAACCAGTAATTCCAAGTGGTGTGGTTTCTGAAAGTGATCTTGTCCTTGACAAAGATCTTCTAGTCACCTTGCAAGAAGGTGAAATTAGAGACTAAGACATGATGTAGTTAGCTCAATTTGTAAATGTTATATGTTTAGAGCTAGGTAAATCAAGATAGGAAATTGTATCATTTGTTCAGACTAGAGGAACATCTATATTGTATTTATCTTTACTGTTTGAATCTGGAAATTGTTATATTTAATCCAGAACTTTTTATTATTTGCTTGGCTCTTAAAAGTCTTAGCTTTTCTTGTTTTAGTTGAGTTATCCTAGAGGTATTTGGTTGTTATTGTCTAACAAACAAATAGGGGGAGATTGAAAGGCATATGTCTAGGCCTATTTGTAAACACCGAGGATTCTACTCAACTTTAATTAAGATGTAATAAGTAAATAATAAAAATCAAATGTCACAGGAATCTCAGAAGATTATATCTGTCAAAGAATGAAGATTAAAGTCATCTACAGACTTGAAGTGATTCTACATTGAAAGAAGATCAATTTGTTGATCAAGCCTCAGTGAAGTATTCAAGCTCAGTGGATTTATTAAAGTGACGAAGATTTCAAGTGATGACAACAAAGATACTGATTTCAGAGTTCTTGAATGAGAAGGAAATGAATCACTGCTTAAAGTCAAACAGATAAAGAACAGACATTGTCGTTAGTCACTCATGAACCAGACCGTGCATTGAGTGTCAACGTACTAATATGTTTATTCTTTATCCAAGTTTTAAGTTATTCTGAAATTAATTGAGAAGTCAACTAATTCTATTTATTCTCTTATAAATAATTAATACTATTAAGTAAATTATTTATTAAATTAATTCTGTAAAGAATTAATTTAATACATAATTTATTTAGTTGATTATTTAAATTAGAATAAAAATGAACTAGGAAGACTTAGGTTTGAACTAGGAAGACTCAGTTTATTGAACTAGGAAGACTCACAAGTGAGTCTTCCCGATTGTCTTCTTAGGCCAAACCCTAGTCTTCCTGATTGTCTTCCTAATACATTTCCTTGTCTTCCCGATTGTCTTCCAAGGCATAAATGACAGTTTTCATGATAGTCTTCCTAGTGCAAATTGTGTTCTGTTTAAATGATTTTGCACGTGGGTTTGATTAAAAGAAATTTTCATGTGTTAAGTATAAAGACAAGGCATAAGACATTACTTTATCGTTACAACAGAAAAGAAGAAAAGACACAGAACATCAAACATTACATTCTTCTATCTTCATTACTTCTCAACTGTTCAAGCCTTCAAGATCATCTAGAGAATTAATTCTTGTTTGGTTCTTAACATTTAATTCATAAGAACTGATTCTCTTGTACTGCTTTGACTTTCTAGTGGATCATAATCCCTAGATTTTATATCGAACTACTTTTTAGTATTCGATCCTTTTTATTACAAAAATAGATAAATTCATGTCGAATTTATTCTAGGTTTGTTTTATTAAGAACCCTTGTAATCAGTGATCAAATTGTAACACTCGTCAAGTTTAATATAAGTTATATTTAACTTGAATATTGTTTCAGTTTTATTCCGCATTAATTTGTTCTATATTGTTAAATCTTTTAAAAGACAAATTCGATTAAACGGTATAGTTTGTATTCAACCCCCCTTCTACAAACTTATCAGGACCTAACACCATAAGATTAAAATCTTTGTCTGGAGATTTTGCTGCAACACTGTTCCAGTAAGGTCAATGTTAAGTGCCAAAGGGGTGTCTCTGCCAATTACTTGCCCTATGTGTAATATCGATATTGAACATTTATTACATGTCTTCTTTGACTGTCAATTTGCTTTACAATGCTGGAATTATGTTGGTCTAAACTATGATATGAGTTCTGTGGAATTTGCTTCGGATTGGCTTCTTCATAAATTAAGTGATGCTAGTGTGGAGGAGATCAATAAAATTTGTACGACTCTCTAGGGTATCTTGGTGTGGCGGAACAAAAGGGTATGGGAAGTGAGGACTGTTTCAGCTGCTATAGCCATGGACAGTGGCTTCACTATTGTCTCAGAGTGGAGAAAAGTAAGGCTTAGTCATTCTGGGAAGAATCAGGCAATTCAACAGAAAAATTAAAACTAGACTCGTAAGTGGAAACCACCTGCAGAGGGAGCTTTAAAGATTAATGTGGATGCTTCTTTTATCATAGACTCTCCAACCTTTAAGGTAAGCGTGATTTTGAGAGATCATCATGGCTCTTTCATAGAAGGACGAAATCTTTGTCTGCTGTCACCAGGATCAGTCTTTGAGGCGGAGGCGGAGGCGATAGGGGTCCGTGAAGCTCTGTCTTGGATCAAACTGCCGAAGTTGCATAACCACATAGTTGAGCTGGAATCAGACTCACTCATGATGGTACAAGGCATCAACAAGAAGATCAAAAATTTACTTGAGGTGGGGGAAATTCTCGAACAGTGCAGGATACTTCTCAGCGAGTTAGTGGAAAATTCTATTCACTTTGTTAGGAATCAAGCTAATAGGGGCACATGAAATTGATAGACTACCATCTTTAGTTAATTGTCCTAATGTTTTTATGTCTATCCTTGAATATTTGGTAGAGACAGTGTTACAAGATTTATCTTTTAATGAAAATCATTTTTTTTTTTAAAGGTAAGCATTTTCCAGAACATAATTATTTTGTCGACCTCTGTTCTGTGCCGGATTAAACAAATGAATAGAGATATGCGAGTACAATATTCGTTTCTTGTGAGTTACGCAAACCGACAAAATACAAATTGTCAAAAATGGCATTTACTTGCAGTCTGCAGAGAACAAGGAGGGAGGAGAGAAGAGATAAAGACGTATGTCACGTATCTCTGAACCACTGCACTATATACAGACACGCAATTAATATTAACCTCAATCAAAATATATACGCAAGATTATAGTGCATACACCCACACCTAGGCCGGCCACCAGAAAGTTTCGATTTTCTTATAGTGCTCATTCCAAATTTACCATACTCTCTTATTATTGTACTAGTATTATTTAGATCACTTTGACCAATGTTAAATGTTAATACAACACATTGATAGAGTTACATAAGCTTTTTAACTCCCCGCCATAATAATTTGTATTTTTCTTTTTTTATAACTGATAATACAAATTGTAGAGTAAATTATAGAGTGAAAAAATCATATTTTACGCTAATTTTTAAAAAAGTGTTTAAACTTTGGTTTTATTTTATTTTTTTAAAAGAATGAATCATCCTAATTGTAAACGTTAACGGGAGCCATTATTTTAAAAACTGAAAAAAAAGTGGCAAAAATTTGTTGAAACCGCTCTTTTGAAACACGTTACAAACTTGAATATTTGACTTCATTTTTAAAATACGACCATCACTCCGTAATTTACTCTAAATTGTATTGTAGTTTTGTGCTTCATGTCTATTAAAGAATTCGATTCAACGTAAATAAAATTATCGTAACAAAATGGTACTACTACAAAACTACTACAGTACATAACAAGATCTAAAACTATGGAGTAGTGCTATAGATTTTGAATTGAGTGCCGAAATTTGATATCAAATGATGTGACATAGGTGACGTGTCAGTTTAAATATTTTTAATTGATTTAACTTATATGAATGTAGGGATCCATCTCATTAAATATTACCATGCACCAATTAAATTATGACACTTAATATTTATGAACTATTTTAAAATCCAATTTAACACCCCTAATATTTTCCAAAACTATGCAGGGGATTTCATGAAAAGATGCGTTTACATAAATTAACCGAAACAACTCCTCGAACGCCGCCGTTGTTCCTGGCAACTCAATCGGATTTCACAGCGAGTAATTACAAAGATCGTAAGAAATATATATTCTATATATCTAAGGGTCCGGCTTCTTTCCGCGCTAAAATAATGCTGCAACAATCATCGATAACTGCAAAATGACTAACTGCGACTTGGGAAAGTATTAATGGAAAGACCCATAACTGGAATAGCAAAGGAAGCTTCCATTAGAAGCCTTTGTTGAAAAGCTTCTACACTAGCATTCCCATCGATCACGTCTTTTATCAACGCATGATAGTATTCCCTAAGCTTCTTTAGCTTCATCTTTATCCACCGTAGTTTAATCCGGCGGAGTATTCGGATTATAAAGAACTTTCTTCTAGTATTTTTCTTTCCTCCGAGACGCACTGTCGGAAGCACTCTCCTTCGCCGGAGAGGGATTAATCTTGTGCGGGTCGGCCACCGGAAGAGAGAGGTGGTGTAACATTTTTTGTTATGTTCAAGAGTAGTGCAAACGGCGTCGTTGGAAGGGATAGTTGAATCCATGGGGACAGATGAGATGAGGGAGAGGAGATATGTAGATTTGGGAAAGGTGTGTGTGTTTAGTTGGGAGAGGGGGGGAGAGAGGTGATCAAATGAAATACTCAACTCATGAGGTCTGAGGAGTGTTATTTTATCCTTTTCTATCAAGGGTGATGCATAGAGATAGATGGGAGGGAGGGAAGGAGATTGGTACAGCCGTACAGATAAAATTAGTTCAAATTTTCTTTTACTTATTTATTACAGAGAGAGAAGTGAGGAGCAAGAAAAAAGAAAAATCCATATGTAACTTGTTTTAATTTTATATTATCAAAATTTAATTATGAAAATAATACAATTTCTGAAATTATATCAAGCAAATTTTACTGTGGAATTTTATATATAACTTTTCTAAAATAATCTCATTGGATATAGAATTGACGTGTTGATACATAATATGAACATGATCTCTTAGCGGGCATTAATAAAGAATTATAAAAAGTCCAATGAATCATTAATATTTAACCCGCAATAAACCCAATATAATTGAACATAAAAAACGAGAAAACTTAATATATATATATATAAGTGACTTACTGATGCGTACGCACTTTGAGAAGGTGATTTTACATTCTATTATCTCTAGATTAATCCTATCAAGATCGGCCCTAAAAATTGCATAAATCCTAATTTTTCTCCAAATATTATAAACCCTAATTTATATAGTTCTATACCAAAAGCTGATTATAAATTTTAATATGGTGTCTTGTACGTTACGAAAATTGGCTTGAACAGATGTAGATATGTATTCATATTTTAAAAATAAAAGCAAAATATTTAAATGATTCAAAATCATTAAGAAAGGGATAATGTAAGCAAATCTCTCGGAAAGAGATAATTTCAAAAAACCATTCTCATTAATTAATTAAAATGTATGATGAAAAATGAGTTTATTGTATTTTTTTTTATTTACTAAATGAGTTTATTGTAATTTTTTGATAAAGTCGTAAAGCTAAATTACTCCACAAATGTTTAAGTTCGTATTTGGGGTATCACAAAAAAGTTGACTTATAGCTTAAAATGAGTAAGTGTTATAAAAGTGATAAATTGATGAATTCTTATAAGTTATACGGGTGTTTGGATAAATTTACTTATAAGTTAGTGAAGAATTTGCTAAATTAAATTTGAAAAAATAATTTTTAAATACAATGATTTCAACACTTGTATTTTAAATTAAAAAAAATATTTAAAAACACAAATGTAAAAATATAAAATATTAGAAAAATAAAGAAATCAAAGAATAAGTTGATAAGTTAAGTAAAATGTTAGTGATTTCTAACATTCAACTTATCAATTTATAAGTTATAAGTTATCAAATAAACTGAGTATAGACCCCTTCTTATGAACTTAAAAGCCATAAGTTGGTTTAGCCAAACAGTAAGTACTGACGCAGGTATAGCTGAACCAAAATTTCAAAATTTTATATTTTAACCTAGGTAATTACTCCACAAATGTTTAAGCATGGTGCTGCCGTGCAGGTGCATACCTAACGTAATGTAGTAAAAGCTGAAACCCAAAACAGTGAAACACCACTACCTACTACTAGTACTCGTACCTACTTACTATACCATATTTTATTTTTGTTTATTTTTACTTTTTAAATTAATAAATTTGGCATCTATGGACATTAATCAGTCCACAAGTAATGTAAACTGTAGAGTGTAGAGTCTACATGTAAAATTTATTTTCTTTTGCGACGCCGGGTAACGTAGAGCTGCACAATGGTTCAATACCGGAGAAAATCGGATATTCTCAAATTTGTGGGCCGAACATTGAATCTGTTCATATTTGTTAATGTATGAGTAATAATTTTTCACCATATGAAACACTTGGTTTAATCATTAATTTGTAATGTTATTTATTGTTTCTTTAATTTATTATCTATTAATTTTTATCATTAAAATGTGATGTGTGTCAATATTTAATCTACATACATGATAATTAAATAAATAAAGTAAAATGAAAAAAATTCAATACATGTATTCCGTTTCAATTTGGAGTTTTTTAAGGTTTGGACCGGAATAAGAGTTGAATTTATTTGAGATCATGGACATATGACTGGTCGGTTATATTAGGTTCGGTCCGTGTGAATCGATAGACTGATCTAATTTATAGGTCCAAATCGAAATGTTGTGCAATCTACACGTAACGTCACTCTCATTTCTTTACACTTTTTTTTTTTGGTACGTCCCTCTCATTTTTTTATATACTAAAAATAGTAACATTTTATAATATAAAATCCAATTACATTCACTACTTTCCTCCACTATACTTACTTTATACCCACTTTATACATTAATATTGATTGGTCCCACCACTTTACTCATTTTTCTTATTTTTTCTTATTAATTTACATTTTTTCTTTATGTCCGTGCCGTCTCCTCGATGTAAAGAATTGAGAGGGACGGAGGGAGTATTCAGTAGCCGGTAAATCTATAATTGTTAAAGTATTTTCAATTATGTTATGTATACTGATTAGCTACGATGATATATTAAATAATAATCGAATATATCTTTAGAAAATCAAAAATTGTTATGTCTTCAATAGTGTTGGTTATAAATGTTAGCTTTATTTCATATACAAAAAAATTATTGTTAAGAAATTGAGGCGGAGAAAGTATATTGTTAAGCTATGTCAATTAGGATATTGATAAGGGTTTTAATGGATCCGAGATGCCAGTAGGATTATAAAATATTATAAAACCCTTCTTTTATTTGTTGTAATGAACGAAAATCTAATGAATATATTTCTTTGAATAACATAAATAATAACTAATAAAAAACCTTCATTTTTAAATAAATTCAAATGAATAAGAATCAAATTCATTTACCAGAATCCTATATAATAAATATCTTACCATGCTCTCTAAATGTACTATCCCCCGTTGTTTATATTTAGTTGTTGCTTTGACTTCTTTAACGCATATAAAACAAAGTCTGGCATTTTATTTCTTGAATCTTATTTTCTAAATAAAAGATTCAATACCAAATTTTTATTATTAATAATTAATAGAAACCTAGAAAGCAATTTATCGAATTAATGATTTATATAACTAAATAGGACAGTAAGTAGGGAGTACTAGGAAATAATTAGGAAAGCCCAATACCAAATTTTCAGGTAGCATGATGTAGCTATTATTTTTTTGAAAAATCTATAAAAATACCTAATTTTTTAATTTTTTATAAAAATACGCTGTAGTTATAATTGAGGTTGAAATTGTTGCAAATGAGATTGCAAACCTGGTTGCAAATGTTGCAAAAAAAACATATTTTTGTAAATAATTTCTGTAATTTGGATACTTTTGAAATAAACTCTTTTTTTTTCTAATTTTAGTATATAATTTTTGATACGAAGTGAAATATACTAAACAATCTTTGTGTTTATTAAAGCAAAAGATTTAGGTTCATGAATCAGTTCAACGTACTTAACGGACCAATTCTTGGGACGGTATTACAGCCTGTTTTAGGGATCATTATTGAATATAAATATTCATATTGCAAAATGGTTAAACAAAAATAAATTCATAAAATAATACGTATTCTTAATTTTAAATATATCTTGTGGTGGTCGATATTTCTTATGGCGGTAAGCGAACAGAGCCGTTCGTGAACAAAACTCGAGCTCGGCTCGTTTTAGATGGACTCGGCTCGGTTCGTTTACTTAATGAACACGAGCTTGAACATGAAAATGTGTTCGGTTAGTAAATGAGCTCGAGCCGAGCTTTACACCTGTTCGACTCGAACTCGGCTCGTTTTGCTCGGGATCGGCTCAAGCTCGGCTCGAACTCGTTAAACTCGGCTCGATTCGTTTAACTAATTATAAATTTGTGAATTTCATAATATCCTTAACAATTTGAATATGTTAAATAAAACTTAATTGCGATATATTTTAGTTATTTTGTGATTGAATATGGAATTGTATTTGTTATATCTAAAAGGTATAACATCAAGGTACTATTAAAAGTTAAACTCTTTATATCCAATCCAAATTAATTTTTCATTATTAAAATTTATAAGTTGCATTCATAAAATTACAAAAGAAAGTGAATAGAGAAACAGAGTTTGTCTTATTAATTTATAATAAGTTGCATTCTAAGTTAGTGATAAAATTATTTTATTTTAACTATTGTTATTAGGTGAATTGAGTAAGGTTTGATTACTCGTAAATACAAATATTAACCTAATATGATTATTAGAAGAAAATAAATTAACTTTTAGTATTGAAATTTAAACATAATCGTGTATTCTTAAGATGTGATTTTAGGCATGAGACGGTAAATCGAGTAAGTAATTTTAAAAATTGGATTTGGTGAGTATAAAAGTACGAACTATAAGTGAACAACTCGACTCGACTCGAGTTCGGTTTGTGTTCGGCTCGACTCGAAATATTCGTGAACAAACTCGTGTTCGGCTCGTTTATTAACGAGCCGATCTTGAACATAACTTTTCGTTCGATTGGAAAGCTCGGTTCGACTCGGTTCGTTTTAAAAAAAAATCAAGCTCGACTCGATTCGAACAAAACTCGGCTCGGCTCTGCTCGTTTACTGCCCTAATATTTCTTTTCTCTCCATGCACTCAATATATGTATGTAGCTGTCTTTAAAACGACTTTGCTTAGGAGACAGTTCGAATAAAATACTGCCTAAACTTTTGGGTGTATATACTTTCTAAATGCTTTGAGTTTGTTTTTCTACACCGGTCTAGTCAACTATAATGAAAATGATGGTAAAGCAACAATAATTCATCATGTGTTACAAAAGAAATTATTTATATGCTAAGCTGGCTATATAGAAGAGAGGCAATGATTGTAACTCACTTGTGCTTTTTTATTTTCGAATCAAGTGCTGCAAGTTGGAGCGTAAAATCATCTATGCACTTGACTACTTGAGTGCCGCAATAATTCATGGAGATTGGAGAGCTATGGTTATGAATCTTATATATATACATCAATGATTAAATAATAAAATATTGTTAGTCGGAGGCGGTGCTCACTTGGTGAGTTTGTTCTTGGTAGCTTGCGGTCGCAGGTGTTGTGCTTCTTGACCGAGTGGTTTTCCGTGGAAGGTGTTCGTCCTGCACCGTCCGTGATTCCAATGTGGACGTATAGAAAAGTAAGAATTTATGTCACCAAATATACAATAGGCAAATTAATCGTTGGGAGATGGAGAAAAATACATTGAAGTCGAATTTCAAAAACAACTCATCGACGGGAAAAATCAAATTAAAAACAGAGGAATTATGTGATATTGTGTATACGAGGGTGTATTTTAATTATGTGTGCGCCTCTAGGGGCCATTAGATTAAATTGATCTAACGTCTTAAATTAGTTTCTAGTTTCTATTTTAACTTTGGTTTCTATTTCATCATTAGCCTATATTAAATCCTTATCTATACTATTATATTAAAGGCTAAACATTAAAAGTTTTTTTTAGTCGGTTTGTAGTCTACTCCTCCATAGTTTGGTTATCCAATCTTTAACCGTTAGATCTTTTAAATTAAATTAATGATAGTCATTGGATATAATACTAAATATTTTTTGATATGTTGTGATTTTACTTAATTGCTCTTACTTAACTGTACTTCGTGTTTTTACTTAATTACCCTTACTTATTTATAAAACATATTATTAAATAATAATATTACATATTTATAACCAATTACCTTTTATACCTAAAATATATTACTTTTTTTATTTTTTCTGAAAAATTCCCTTACTTTTTCAAAAATATCACGGACAATTACATTTTTTAACTAAAACATATAAGCTTTTTATTTTTGCTTACTAAAACCTCTCCTTTTCCAAAAATATCACAGATAGTTTCATTTATTAAAATAAAATAATAAAATAATAATTGTTAATAACTAACCAATTACCTATTTTAGTCAAAGTGTATATTCTTTTTTATATTTTCTAACTAAAATTTTTACTTTTCTATTTTTTCTAACTAAAACCTCTAATTTTCCAAAAATATCATGGACAATTCTTTTTAATGAAATAAAATAATAATATTTAGAATTACTAATAACTAACCGATTAACTTTTTTTTTCCAAAACGTATTGATAAGTAGTTATTTATTATTTGTTTATCCCAATATTTTTAGTTATTTTTGCATGAAATTGGATTTTATTTAGTGTGTTTTAATGTTTTATTGTAGGAATCAAGAAAATAATGGTTTGGAGCTTAAATTGGAATTTTTGGAGTTAATTCATAGAAAATTTGGACTTTTGGATAGATTTCGCATTCTTTGCTATTCTGGCTCTATCGGGAGTTCTACAAGTTCGTTTGAGGCCCGTAAATAGTCATTGGAAACTTGGAAGAAGACCAATATTTTGATTATGGGCTAAGAATTTTATTCTTCTCTCGACTGTCCAGAAAAGTCCAGGAACAGCAGGCTTCGAATTTCCTATTTAAAATTACAAATGCTTGTATTTCTATTAAATATTACAAATGCTTGTATTAGAATATATTAGAAGTTAGACCCATTAGTAGACAGCGGTTAGGGTTAGTTAGTAGAGCATACACGTAATTTTAGACTTAGACAAGAACAGAGAGTGAGAGAAGAAACAAAGGAGACACTTGAAGAAGAAGACACATCACTTTGGAGATTGAAGATTGAAGCCATATCAAAAGAGTTTTATCTTTCCTTCAACTTCTATATTCCTTTATTGTGATTTTTCTTTAAGATGTTGAACTAATTGTTATTCTAGGGCTTTAATGGATTGTGGAGTTAATATATAAGTGTTCTTTTTAATTCTCTATTTTGTGTTCATTATAATTGATTGTATTGATTTAGATGTATTGCTTCTCAAAGAGTAATTAACTTTGAGATTGATTTATTAATTTGGGTCATGCTTGGAAGAGATAACCTGAGTTTAGAACCAATCAATATAACTTGAGATTAACACATGTGTTAATTTGTGTTTAGGATAGAAATATACATAATCATCTCGAGTAGTCGAATTAGGGCTATGTGTTTATGCTGCTCACAGATTTAAATTCTACATAGGAATATGGGAGTTAATCTTGTGAGTTAGATTCACTTGATAATCGGAAGGTCCTTGTGAATATATATGTACCCTTGACTAGCAATTAGAACATGAAAATAGAGATGATGAAAGGTACTTGTTAAACTACACATGAAGTTAAAGGCCTGGATATCTCTACTCTTGTTTATTCTTAAGCTAGTTTGTATATGTTTAGGAGTAGTTTATAATATAATTTTGTTCATATTTTTATCTAACTTGAATTGGGAGAACAATAGTAATTGGTATTTAACAGCTTAAATTAGTCCTCGTGGGAACGAATTTTAATACTACTTGTAACGATATGTGCACTTGCATTTGAGTGCTAAAATCGCTAACAAGTTTTTAACGCCGCTGCCGGGGACTAATTTTAAGTATATATGTGTTAATATCATTGCACTATTTAGTATTTTTAGGTAAAGCTTTTTGTTGAGTTTTGTAGGATTGATAGACAAAGACAACTTGAGCTTCTGAGTAGATATGTATTCTAACTCTTATCTTGAATCTTGTGATTTATTAGAACGCTACCCATACTTGCATCAAGTGAGTAATTGTAATTCTCGGATGCTTGATTATGTGATACAACATGAATCATCATTGCGTGAGGGGTCAATAGGTTTGCATAATCTTCAGGAATTAAAATACGGCGTGGCATTTGAAGAAGGGTCAATAGATTTTAGTTCTAATGCAGAAAGGAATGAAATTGATGATTCTGAAATTCCGGCTTGCATTGATTCTTCTGTTCTTGAGGAAAATATTTTAGTAAATGGAAATTCTTGTGTCAATGATGAATTTGATATTTTAGTTGATCCTTCACTAATGTTGTGTGACGTAGAAGAGAATTCAGTTGTGTTAGAACCAGACTTTGATGTGGTAGCTTTAAAATCTGATGAATATTTTGAGTTGGATGATGTTAAAATGGAAGATCAATCTTTGTATTATGTTGATCATATTTGGGAGGCATTTTTGGAACGTAAGTATTCAAATACTTTTGCTAAATATTTTGAGTATTTTTACATTCCAAATCTTTTTGATCTTAATGTTATAATTGTCTCCCAATATTTGGATGTTCTTGTTTGCTTGATTTACTTAAATAAATTTAGAGTAATTAAAATTGGGAGATATTCTAAGTTATATGCTTTTTCACCTCATTGATAAGATAAGGTGTATAAATAAGTCTAGCCAAAGACAATAAATAAGTGCGCTTCTTGGGAGGCAACCCAAGTTTGTGTTAAATTAATTATACTTTAATCATCCATTTTTTTAAGTTAGCAATTTTTTTTTGTTTTAGTTGTTTCGTAACTCCCACGAGATACGTTAATGTGTTTGTTTAAGAGTTTTCATGGGTGAGAATGAGAAGTTGAGAAGTATGCGATAAAAGCGGAGTACGGTTATTAAGGTCCTGAAGCTATAGTAATATCATAGTGAAAGGGCTGAATCAAAAACACGGTGCTTCAAAAATACCCTGTATGGTGGAAATTTTTCAGTTCCTATTGCATCTTCATTGCTAGATGTTGTTGGGCACATGGCAGCAGTTCTCAAAGCCAATACCAGGAAACTTTGGTTGGTGTTCCTCTGTTTGCATCAGGTTTGAGACTAGCTGAACAGATTGGCAGCGCAAAATAGATGTTATTTCAGCTTTATAGGACAAAAAATCTACTGCAAGGTTCTGATCAAGCGTTTAAAATAAAAGAGATGAGATGGAGATTAGGATGCATGGATTTTGCAACTTTTTGACGCTATACATGGATAAAGTATAAGATAAGGTCATGTTATAACGAAGCTAGAGAGCAAAGTTTTTCCGTCACAACAATGTTGCAACAAGGCTACAAGAGCGAAAAAAAACAAAAAGAGAACATTGCAGTGATTAAATGAGTGGTTGTTGGATTGCTACAGCACAATAGAACGCTGCAAAACTGTGACAACAACAAGGTTTCTGAAAAAAGAAAGAACAGAGTGCCTGGAATTTTTGCTTTAACGATGATATAGCGCACTTGCAGCAAAGAGTATGATGGAAAAAGAAACTAAGGCAGCCCACAGGCCCTACATTTTAGTTGCAGAGCTGAATTCCATGTGGTGACAATTTCTTGTCACTACCCGTGTGTGAAGTCTATGACTTTGTTGTGTAACACTCATGGTGTGACGTTGAGCATCTCATATGATTATTATTGGCTACAATCCTGCAACATGGATTAAAAGCACAACGTTTGTGATTCTAATCTAAAGCCTCGGTACTCGGTCTCCAAACATGATTCTACGGTGAAAAGCTGCGTTGACAAAAAAAATATTACAGGAGCTAAAATGTCACTATGGTGACAATCTATTGTCACAGAGGTGAAATTGGTTACGAGCAGAACCTATAATCACAACGTTGATGTTGTTACTCATCTGAAGCTCATATGCACATCAGTACATAATCCTAGCAGTGCAACATGCACACCACTCTCCTACAGTCCTGCTATGGTCTTCTGGTGCTTACAATCCGAAAGAGAAACTGGGGATTTCATCATAACTGCAGCTGCTACCGACTGGACAGCAAGCAAATCACAAAATTCAAGCAGAAAAGCTATAAAAAAAAGAGGAACAATAAGATTAGTTTTGGTGCCAGCAAGCAGCCTCAAGCAGAACTATTCCTAGTAGACTGAAAATGGAAACAACAAACAACACGGCCATGCAACCTTTATGTTCACTATGCAGAAGTCTCTGCTAGCGGAAAAAAAAGAAAACGAAAAAAAATAGTTAGCATCAGTAATACTTTACTTGGATGGTAGCAAAGTGATACCACAGTTTAACAATCAATACCGTGGTATATGTTCTCTGGAAAAAAAAATTCATGGCCAGAAATTTATTTTCATGATCATGAAAGATCTCTGCTTCTACAGCCTTGATACCCACCTGGTCTGTAAATATCAAACCATTCAGCATCTATCATGTCTATTCATTCAGCAGGAATTTTAGCCAATCAGCATTCAGTCAGCATGCAATTCATTCAGTCCATCTGTTCAGCAGTAAGCATTCAGTATCATTCAACAGTACTCAGCACCAGTCAGCAAAATTCAGTCGCAAATCCATTCAGCACTCAATAACTTAATATCAGGGGAGTATTATTTCTTTTCTTTTAAAATTTTCTTGTAGTTTAGTTTTTCTTACTTTTGTTTATATCTTTGTTCATTGAGGACAATGAACCACTTAAGTGTGGGGATGAGTCCTCAATATTTATAAAAATCCAAAAAAAATAAATATTGAAAAAATGATTGCCTTGTCGAAAAGCATGTTAATGAGGATAAGTACACACCGTGCGAGATTATATTACATAATAAATTTTAATTGTTGTATGTTCACCTTTTGTGTGTATTGTTAATCCCAAATGACCTAACAGAATTGTAGAGGGGGGGGGGGGTTGAATACAATTCTAGATATTTCTAAACTTAAAATACCTTTTAAATAACTTAACACATAAAATAAAAACACAAGCAAATATAAAATTTCAGTTGGATGTTTTGAGGATCCAACTGAGATGTTTTTATTGCGGGAATAATCTGTGTTACAAAAGTAGCACAGCTGCTCAGTTCCTAATGTAGAGTGAGAGTGCTCTTGAAAGAAGCTAATACAAAGTTTTTCTATCTCACTCACTTACCTCTATTAAAATGAACTGCTACACTTAGTTATATATCCCAAGTTTACAATGCTATTTTTGGCTACTCTAAAATGTACTAAAGGTAACCGCCAGTGGCTTGCTTTTCATTCCTTTTGTCCAATGGTCCTTGGAGATCTTGTCTTTTGTCTTCATGCTTATTATGGTCACACTCAAGAACCTAATTGGAAATTGGAATGTTTCCTCATTCCCAGTGTCCATTTTGATGGTTCCCAATACAAAGTACACTTCTACATCACCTTTTGATCTGTCAGAAAACTGTCACTATCACTTTGTCAACTATTCAGAAAAGTGATAATGATTCGTTGATAGCAGTGAGATGTGTTTCGTTGATAGCTTTATTCTACATTCCGTTGATGGTACATTCTTCATTCCGTTGATAGTGTAATCTTCATTCCGTTGACATGTCTTCACTTAGGCAAAATTACAAGGCATAGTATATTTACAATTAACCAACCTATTTTGCCTATCTAGTACTTAGTTAACATGACTTGGAAAACCTATCTAATACCTACAACAAATGCATATCAACCAGTGAAGTATTGTACAGTGCAATTGCTACATTACTCATTTCATTGATGAGACTCATTCCGTTGATGAGCTACCTGTCAACGAAAGCTACAAAGCATACCATTCCGTTGACAGTTACAAAAGTTACTTAACACAAAATCTACTAAGTGTTTTTATAATTATTATCAAGAACAACATATTCCTAACAATCTCCCCCAATTTATGACTGATAGAATAACAGCCATAAATCAAGAGCCTTGATGATAACAAAAACACTTAAGCAAATTACAAATTACAAAAGTAGAAATTGCATTGAGCTTCATGATACTTTAAAATTTATTGAAAACAAAGTAGAAAATCTTACAACACAAGTGCACAGAGTTGATCCTCTAGCCTGAGCAGATTTACCATCTTTGTCTCTGTGGCCTTGTTTTCTTCCCCTTCTTGGCATTGTTCTCCTCAATTTGAGCTTGGAGCCTCCTGTAGAAAATCTTCTCTTCTTTATCTTGATCACCCAACTTGGATTGCATAAATCTAAGAGTTTCATTAGATGCCTTTTCCAATTGGTCCTCTATTCTGAAGAATCTCCTACAGTTGTCCTTGTCTCTGAATTCCATCATCCAAAAAGGTTGGAGATGAATTTTCTTTCCTGTTTAAGGGACCTTTAGAGTTCTGGGAAGTGCATTAGGCTTGTTCCAGCTAGCTTTTATTTGACATATCTTGGAGACAACCTCAGACTTAGCAGTTTTGGTGAACCCAAAATCTTTCTTTAAGCACTTGAACACCACTAGCAAAGTCTGATAATCCTCTCCTAGAATTCTGTGTAGAGGCCAAATCTGTTCCCTTCCACCCTTGTAGATAAACACTAATATCTCTGGTAGTTTATGAGTAGCTCCAATTCCTCTCACTTCCACCAAGTCATCAAGATATAGGTTTAAGTCAGACTCCTCCCTTATATCTGCAATGTAGATAAAGTCTTCTGGGTTTGGAGGTGGTTTTTCAACCTGTGGCCTTCTCACAAGAATTGGTTTAGCCTTAGTAGCCCTCTGCTTTGATTTTTTCCTTGATTCCATCTCAACCAGAAATTTGGGAAAATTAGCTTCATCAAACTCAATTGGCTCCTCCTTTGGCTCAATTGGTTGATCATGAAAATTAACTGAATGTTCAGGATCACAAGCTAATTTTGCTCCACAATCTTAATCAGAAAAGGTTGAAGGCATTGTTGTTACAGGTGCATCTGTGATAGTGCTTTGAGAATCATCCTTATCAAAAGCCAAGTTTCTTTTAGCTCTTGTTTTGGGTTGCCTTGTACTTTTCCTTTTTCCTTGCTCAGCTTCAGCTCTAGCTCTTTCTTCTTGCTGTCTTTCCTCTTCATCTAGAGCCTGGGCAACTGCAAGAGCTTGCATGTCTACCCTAGATGATTCTTCAGCCTTAGCTTCAACAAAGTTTGGGTGACCAGCCCAAACACAGATTTCTTGCCCATTCCTGTAGACTATTGCTCTTTGATTCCTGATCTCAGGCACATTGCTTTCCTTGCATTTTATGATAAGTTCACTCAGAATCTTGAGCTCATCTGGAAATGGAGGAGGATAGAAAGTCCTAGCAATATTCTTGCCCTTTGGTTTAGCTGGGGATTTTGGAGATAAGCATCTCTGAAAGGTAGTTGGATCCACATCTCTAATACATGAAGTTTGTCCCTTTTCTTTCCTTGGACCAGGAATTACTCCATGTAGAAGAGGCTTTAGATCATATGAGAATTTAGTCTGTGGCTCCAATTCCGTTGACACTAATACCATGACATTCGTTGATGATGGGATGGGCTCATCCGTTGCTGTAGAAGTAGCTTGATCCGTTGATGGATGTTTGTTTCTTGCAGTTTCATCTATCTTCTTAACCCGTGCATCTATACTAGACCATTGCTCTTTTATCTGTGCTGCAAGTTGTAGTATCATAGATGCATGTTGAATTAGGTCAATTCCATCCATTTTACCCTTGATAGACTCCCCCATAGCTAGTGGCTCATGTGGTAAAGAAATGACTGGGACCATAACTTTTGTGATTTGAATATTGAGCTCCTTTGATTTCTCCCCCTTTTTGTTATCATTAAAAGTGATGAGAGGGAGACCTTGAGCTGCCACTAACTGAGTCAAAAGCTGAGTCTGCTTCTCCTGTGCCTGTTGCATATGAGTTAATGTGGCTTCCACTTTGTCCACCCTATCAGTAAGGGTTTTCAAAGTGGTTGCCACCTCATGATCCCTTTGAAGAATTTGTCCATTTTGGTCACAGTGAGAAGTGGAAGTCTTTCATCAAACCTCCTATCATTGGAGTCCCTGAAGCTTGCAATAGTGTCCTTGATTTCCCTGGCCTCAATCCTTGTCTGTAGCATTTGGAGCCTCTGGATTTCTTGAGAGTCCATGATGGTTTTGTAGAATTTCTTCTCATTTGGAGGTGCAGACTCATGAGCTAAGTAAGCTTCATTATACTGCCTTGTAATTGCAGCATCCAACCCTTTATATCCAAGTGAATCTTGATAGAGCCATCTTGGCTTAGGAGGCATCACAGATGTCCCAGTCTGTGTAGTGGTAGCCACCCCTTGGAAATCATCATCACTTGAAAAATCAGCAAACTGATCACTTCCACCAGCTCCTGAAGACAAATTGGCAAGTGCATCCTTAGCCCTGTTGAGCCAAGATTTGATAAGCTGGCACATGGTGAGTAAAGGTTTCAGGATCCAGAGAAATGCTATCCAGAGTTTGTTGATAATGCTCTTGGAAAGACAATTCTCTTTCTCCCTCACTAACCTCCATTAACTCACTTGCAATGGCTGGTTCCTTCTTTTGTGTTTCTGTAGTCCCTTATCTCTCTCCACTATTTTCTTGCATCATGGGCTCCCCATGGCTCACACCCTCACCTTCACCTACTAAGGTGGAACTCTCAATCTCTCCTTTTGCCTGGCTGGAAGAAATAGCCAGCCTCTCACTCTCATTCTCTCCTTTTGCCTAGCTGCAAGCCAGCCTCTCAGATTCACTCCCTTTCATTCCTAAAAGTGTTTCAACTACCACTAGGTCATCTGCACTAGTTGTGTGAACAACTGGATTTTCAATAATAGGTGCAGAATGAGCTATCAACGAAATGGTAGTTTGAACTGTCAACAGAATGGATTCCGTTGATGGAGAAACACTTGTCAACGAAAGAGACTGTTTCATTGATGAAGTCAAGAAAAAAGTTTGAGAAAGTGAAATTACAGTAGAATCTGTGGTGATTGACTTTAGAGATGGTTCAACAGATCCTCTTGTAGCTTCAGAAAAAGATGATTGTTGGCCCAACAAATCACTTAACAAGTGATGACCACCAATTTCAGAGTGGGGCTTCTCCAAGAATAGAGTTGGAGAATCAGGAATAGATGAATGGATCATATCCACATCTAATGACTGTGTAGGAGAATTTTGTTGAGGTGTCTCAATATTAATATTGAGGGAGTGGGACTGTAACCCCAGAGTAAAAATTGGGGCTACATCAAATTGAATTTGAGAAACTGGAATTGTTGCTTCCAGTGTGTGTGCACCCTGTGTGACCTGGGATTTTTGTCTTACCCTTCTTTGGTATTGGGAGATAGATGTTTGGGGGCTAGATGTGTCCCTTACCCTTTTGATGTGTGCTCTTGGAGGAGAGCTTGTTTAAATAACTACATCCTTTTGAGAGGATGCAATTAGACTTGAGCTAATGTCCATGTTACTCATTGTGCCTTGTTGGGAAGACACAATGGGGCTAGTCTGGGAAACACTCACCTCTCCCACCTTATCCTTGGGGTTTCTTTGATTTTCACCCCTTCCCTCACCACTCACCACACCAGAATCACTCCCCTTGGGTTGTGTAGTGGATTTTACAACAGGTGCCTTTTGAGAAGCACCTGAGGTTGGCTTGGTAGATTTAGACTTTGTGGATTTAGGTCTAGTTGCAGGGGCAAGAGCCTGTTGGGTCACAACTACAGACTCCATTGCAACAACATTAGTAGGAGAAGCAGAAACTGAAGTAACATTTAAATTTACAGGGTGAGAAAGTGTTACCTCAATAACTGGCAAATACACCATTGGGACATCATGTTAGAAATGAATACCACTAGAAACTAGATAGGGGGGGGGGGTGAATGGATAGTTTTGATATTTTTCGATTCTTGAAACTCAAGATAAACTGTATATGATTATTCTATGCAATATGCGGAAAATAAACAACACACACAATCACTTTAATCTACTTTGTATTGAGTAAATTAAATACTACAGCTTTCCGGAAATTCACAACGGAATTTCTGGCTTCTAAATAAGAACAGTTTGTAACTTGTTTTTGCTTACAGAGAAAAGAGTGTTTTTGATGAAACTATGTGTATCTCTCTTACAGCTTAAAGTGGTGTGTGCTCGATATATATTCACCTATACAAACTAGGCACACAACTATTTACACAGTTGCCCTTGGCTGAAAGTCCAACTTGTCCTGCCATAAGAGGTTAACTGTCTCAGGAAGGACCACCTGCTTTTAGGAGTCTTTCCCGTTTCTGTAGCTGCTTGTCTCTTATCCTTCTCTCCAAGTTTAGCTGTAGATTTCCCATCTGTTCTTTGGACCACCTTGCAAGAACAAATGCTTCAGTATTTGTCTCTTTTGATTCTTGATTCTTTACCTTGATTTGTCTTGTTGTAAACGGTCAAGTGTTGATATCGTGAACTCCACTTCATTCCAGACTATGCGATGTCACTTGTGAAGACTATGCGATATGGCCTTTGAGGACTTTGCGACATAGGTCATTTGAGGACTTCGCGATCTAGTCTTTTTGAGGACTATGCGACATAGGTCATTTGAGGACTATCACTACAAGAAAAATCAAATCACACAACGGTTTATCACCGTTGTCTGACACCCTAAATTTCCGTTGAGTATGGAGATGCCGTCTGATGCGCGTATCAGACAACGGTTAGAGATCGTTGTCTGAGGCTCTAAAGACAACGGAATTGCCTAATAAACCGTTGTAACATATCCAGAAACAACAACGGTTTATATAGAAGCCATTGTAAGAGAATGTATAACTCAAGTGTTTTCGGAACACAGGAAACACTTGTCATATGATGTCACAAAGACTATAACTTTAAAATGAAACATACAACCCCTTGAAACAGATTGCCATTGTTGTATATGTTAATAGACAACATTTTCGAGTCTAAAGAATTGTTGTGGTAATGCTGTACAGACAACAGTGTTTACAAAATTAAGAATTGTTCCTCTTTTCTTTAGTCAACGGTTTCTAAAAGCACAAACATTGTCTAAAACTTATTACCACAATGGTTTTGGATTGAGGAACCATTGTCTATTCCAAGTTGTTACAATTGTCCTTTAACCAATTGTTACAAGCTTTTTACTGCAAAAAGTGTTGTAAGAAATCTAACTGACAATAGTCCGGTCTACCGATTCACACATTTATTTAATTTAAACATATTCCTTTTTTTTATAAACAATGGCCAACCAATATAAAAATACAAAATTAAAGCATTTATAAAAATTTCAAATACCAAATATACAAATATACAATTATTTTAGAAAACTAAAAAGAAACATAAATTCCATAACTTATGTACACTAGTTCTGGTGGTGGCGGAAGAAGAGAAAACGGAGCTTGATTCGCCTGTCTCTACGCCTTGTCTCTTCACCTTGTCTGTGCACCTGTAGCCGAGGAGAGGGCTTTGATTGCATGGGAACATGAACATCTGGTTGGACATGACCATCTGTTATAAAATTCACTTGAACAATGAATAAGGCAGACCAACCAACGTTGCAGGAAAGGAGCATTATCGTTCCAGCTACCCAGTGCTGACCTGAGAATGTATCTCATTAACTCTCATGTTCGGATCTGTGGGAGTAGCCACCTAAGATATTGAAAACAGGGCCTTTGTACAAGGTCATTAGCATTGCTCCCAACAGTGTTATTGATGTTCCAATCACCTTTGCTAATCCATGTTTCTGCCTCAAGTTAACTCTCTCCATCCTAATTATATTTTAAGATCACATCATTAGTTTTGGAAGAGTACCATTTGTTTTTGTTAATGCAAATAAATTTAAACATGGCCCTTTGCTAGTTAATTACAACTACTGAATGGGCACTTAAGTTACTAAAATATACATGTCAAATATATACCTGAAAATAATTGCCATGATGAAGGTAAGAACTGGGAGGACATTGACAGTGGCAGCAAAAGGAGAAGCGAGTGAGTTTTGTGTGGATCATGTTGAAGCTTAGTGCTTTGGACATAATTACATGAACACGAAATGTGAAAAGGAACCGCGTTTTACTTTGAATTACTCTTGATAAACACACATAAAATGCAGCTGGTAAAAGTTAGCAGACTGAATGTTTACCAGATCATAGATATAAACTAAATTGTCAGCAGATCCAGTGTAAATGTACTTTTTTCCCAGTGCTGCACAAGTAAAAAAAGCAGGGGACTACGTCAGTAGATTACTGAACTATATAGGTAAAGTCCTGTGCTTAGCATAAAAATAAAGATGAGCTTGCATTATATCGTTTATCTACCACAAGTGGCCAGATTTTTTAGTATATAATGCAGGAACATAGAATTTGTGGCCCATAATCCCCAAGAAGACGTGATAGAATATGCAATAATATCTCAAAGGCATCATCTATTGGGTAAAATGAAAAATAAACTGGACTGTTTAGTTACAGGTTATAATGAATGATAAGAATTAACTTATCTTTGGAAAATGGAAAGCAAGTTAAGTATAGACATATTAAAACTCGGGTCATTCATAGTTGTAGACACTACATATATTATGAAAGACACATAGTGGATAATCTTCAAGCCTGAAAATGCAGCACATTACAATGAATAATAAAACCACCTCCTACCTTGACATTTTTTTAATTTCAATAAAGAAGAATTCATGAATCTGACCAAACAATAATATGTAATAATCAGCAAAGTTGTTTTTTTTTCCAATATGAATGCTGTTAAAATTACTAGCCATGATTTCCATTCAAGCTAATAAATGTTGTTAAAAATTCGAAACTCTAGAAAAGTACACTAATATGCCTAGATGTTCAGCTAATTTAGGTAGAGAAAAGATTCAACATCTAAGTAAATATCTCCACCTTGTAAGTCATTGATTGGTAAGGCCGTCTCAGCCTTTTTCGATCATTCTCATTAAGACTTTCATCAGCAAGTAAACTGTTATTTCTAATGCTCCTGAAAAACATAATAACAATTGTAATCAGGTGAGGACAGAGGCACTGAATGTAAAAAAATGTATCTTTCAAACAGTGGCAATTCCCAGTCCAGTATCTTTCAAAGAAAAAATGTGCAAATTATTTTTAATTGAAGGCCCAAAAAGAAACTACAGCAGATTTACCCTGAGGAAAAAACTTTCAACCATGTACCCATCCTAAAGCAAACTCAAGACAAAACCATGTACCCTGGGCTGTGACGCCCTCCAAACCCGGGGTACAGATTTGAGGAGTCATCCGACCAACGGAATACTATTTAACACATGCATAATATATATAAAGACACAAATACCCCTTGACCAAGACCGCATCCAGATTATGGCAATGAACACAAGCTACTACAATCTTTTATTAATACAATACCAGTTTTATCAGAGTTATTACATCACAACCAAAGTTCAAATCTAGAAAATCTAATCTAGAAAAGCAAAACAACAACTACCCTGCCAATGACAATGACCCGAGGGGCTCTCCTGGCTGCTGGTGAACTATCGGTCACGCTATGCTGACTCATACTCTCGCTTCACTGGAATAGGGTTAGAAAACAACAAGCAAGAGTGAGCCAAAATTGCTCAGCAAACATCAATGAATCATTTCTATCACAGTTGTAAGGATATGAATTTATGATATCAGAATCAACAATATTTAGCTAACACATGCTTTGTATCAATAACAATGGAAGAAAAGAATTAGAATTTGGCTTATACATTTTATTCAAATCAAAGGTTGTGCTGCTGGCCAGCCACGCATCAACCCCGGACTAGCTCATGTCATAGTCCTCTACTGGATCCTAGGCCAATTTGGGCCTTAAGTTATTCTGACCATGAATATGGCCCGACCAATTACTGGTCCATTTTTAAAAACACATACCAAATCTATAATAGGGTATAAACAATAACATGCTCAATAAGATAAACTGAATGTATAGTAATTGCAAAAGAGCTTCAACTGTTCAGTATCAAATGAAGATCGAGAAATAATCATGGAGTAATTTCAATGGTACGGTGTACTCATTCAATAAGGGAATCAATAATGGTAGTCGATAATCAATGACCGTAATCAATAGTCAAGATGGAAGTCAAATAATCAATGGTTGTCAATGATAATCAAAGGATGATAAACAATAACAATAGGTGGTAAACAATAATCAAGTGAATTGGAAATAAGGGTTTCCGATGCAGATCAAATCAAAGAATCAAGAATCTCTAAGGAAATGGAATCAGTTGTCCAAATGCGGTTAAAGGATTGATAATTTGAATTGTTCTGGGGATAACGGTATTCAAGTAATCAAGACAATAATACATTTTTATCACAAGTAAAGGCACAGATACTTGCCTGGTCTAAGCTGCTGTCGGATCGACTCTGCTCACTCTACTTTTCCCTTTCCCTTGCTCCGGGAACTCGATTCTATAATTAAACAACTCATCACAATAAGTCTAACTATTTTCGTTCTACTCTCGACACTTATTCAATCAATAATCACATTTAAACAAGTAACCGGTTACGTATCGGACGTCCGGTATAATTTACGATATTTAAAACTCAGATATTTGCCCTAGTACGGGCATATACAGACTATAAAACACAACACACAATTAATATGAACCATATAGCACTTATAAACATTTTTTAAACATCATACGAAACTTATTTGAATTTTAGATAAGTCACGATTAATTTTTAAATCAAAAATCGGATTTTTAAATCCAATATAAACATTTAATGCAAAATAAATCAATTAATAAAATTAATTGACACTCTTTAAATACTCAAACTATTTTTAAATAATAAAACAGGGGTGAAAATAATTAAACTGAATTTTTAATTAATTAAATCTAATTAATAATTAATTTTTAAGAATTAATCGATTAATTAAATAACCAATTAATTACTAAATTAATTATTAATTAAAAATAATTAAAATAAATTAAGTTTAATCAATTTTCGGGTTTAAAATAATAAATATAATTTATCAGAATTTTTCTGATATTAAAATATATTTTTAAAATAAAAATATGAATTTTTAAAGTTTTTAAACTATTTTCGAATTAAATTTAAAAATAAAATTCAAAAACAGTTTTCTGAAAATGAATTAGGGTTTTGAAGATTGAAACCGGGTCGAAAATCGGGTAAACGGGTCGGGAAGAACAATTCCGGGTCGCCAAGAACAACCCACCGGATTCTGGGTTTTCCAGAATCCGGCCAGTCTCCGGCCGCCGGAATTCTTCGATTCCGTCCAAACATAAATCAAACCAGAGGGCTTTTGTTCGCCTTTTGAAGCCAAACAAAACCCACACATCAAAACATCTGTCTCTAGCCGGAATCGTGCCCAGAATCCGTTCAAAGAATTCTCCGGCGACGACCTCGGCCGGAAACCCGATCTACCTATTCCGTACATGAAACTCAAAGATTAATATACCAAAATGAAGCTTATAACTCACACAATAAAACCCCTTTATCAAAAACAATGTCAGATCAATATCAAGAACGTACGAATTGAAAGAAGAAATCGGGTCAAAACCCAAAATCAAAACCCGTAAAAATTCGACTCAAACATGAAATTAAACTATGGATTCTTGCTAATTAGAACCCTAGGAACATGTTAGAAGCAACCAATTGAACGGAGAATCAACAGAATGAAAATCCCCAAATCGAATCAAGAACCCTAATTATAATTCGAAACTTGTAAAATCAATATAAAATCGAATACTTACCAGATGATGATGAGGTTGGAAGATTCTGAAACTAGATTTTTGGAGCTTTGATTTGAGTATAAGAACTTCAAATTTGGACTTCCATAACCCTTAGAACGAATTGATTGAAGATCAAGAACACAAAAATAATTTTTTGGGAATTTCGGATTTTATGAATAATTGCTGCAGATTTGCTATGAGTTATGAAGTCTGATTTGTCTTTTTATATTTCTGGAAAAATAATACCCCAAATAACATTTTTGGATCGATATTGATTCGTTAGATCGTTTAAAAACCCTAATTAGGTCAAAAACACGTTTTACGAAAAATAAGGGGTTAAAAAGGTTGATGATCATCCAAATTGATATATATCATTATATAACTAATGCTCAAGAATACTAGGGCTATAACAACTTCAATATTGATATAGAACGACAAATCTGTCCCCTTAAGCAATTAGGGTTCGGAACGATTTTTTCCTTTTTCGGATCAAAAATTGAAATTTATTTGCAGAATCAAATAGGTAGGGTCACTACGCCATAGATTGCTTATAGCAACCCCCAAACTGTGTTACCATAGACCCGTTTTAAAGTTACCATAGGCCAAAATTGGGCTATAGTAACACCAAAGCTGTGTTACGTTCTCAGCAGTAACTACAGGTATCTAAGGTAACATAAAACCACAGCCTATGGTAACATAGCAAATGTGGTTGCAAAAAACCTCTATAGTAACATCTTAAACATTCTATAGTAACATAGTTTGTGTGTTACAATAGATGATGCAAATTTGCACAACAGTGGGGCCCACACGTGGGACCCACACGTGGGATCCCCACGTGGGACCCCACGTGGGACCCCACGTGGGACCCCCACGTGGGGCCCACATGTGGGGCCCACTTCTGGGTAGGGGCCACATGCGGGGCCCACTTTTTGTGCCTGCAGTGGGGCCCACCTGCTCACTGTTCAAGGTCTATTGTAACACCTAATATTACCTACTGCAACACCTAATATTATCTAATGCAACACATACAATGATAAATATAATAGCCTATTGCAACACACATTTTACCTATTGTAACACCATAAATGTAACCAAATAAACAGAATATTTAATTCCCATAAAACAAACCAACAACAATTCTAATCCAAAAGCAACTACATCAAAATCCAAACCAACAATTCAAATCCACCAGCAATACATCAAATCCACCAGCAGTTTTATACATAACTAAAATAGACAAAGCAATAGAAGTCTAAGAGCTAGGTCCATTGGTCATAGGAGTACCATCACCTACTGTGTCACTGGAAATCGTCGCACAGATTTCACCAATATCAACATTCAGAGTGGGGTTTGCTTCAGCTAATTTTTTTAGGGCCAATGTCAAGTTGTCCTGGACCTTCCGATTGATCTTGCCATCCACTTCAGCGCAGACCTTCTGGTTTACCATAAGTTCCAAAGTATGCCTATTTTTCTTTTCAGCAGCATTGCAAGAAATCTTGAAAAAACTCGAGTCCAGGACTGCATACGTGTCCATGGTATACGCTCTTTGAATTATTGCAATTGTATTCTGCAGCTGTTAGCAATAAATTTTAAATAGAGTACACCATGGACACGTATGCATCAGGATTCAATGGACTGATTCTGCATTCGTATATCTGTATGATATATGTTATATTCTATATGCTTCAGATACTTGATTTGAATCAGTTGCTTTCATCTGCAATTGTCAAAACATAACTGGACACTTAACAAAATTTGATAATGTGATAGGTCATAATCTTACAATAAAACCTGTTAAAACACTGATGACCTAATTAACATGTATATCCTAAATGTTCAAGTGAAAACATTTTCAAGTGAAATTTCTGCTATAACAGTAGCAGAAAGATAATACATGTATACTATAAGTTAGTGGCAAACCATGTAACGATATAATTCATGTACTGGCAGACATAGTTCTAACTCTAATCAGCTCCGTTGTCTGCTTAATAAATTAAGGCTTGGAATAAATTTAGTGAATGACTTGAGGGCGCACTACACTAAAATAAGCTACAATCATCACTACACGCAACTAGATCAAGCTGCGTTCATGTAACAGAATTTGAGTTTGATGGGCAGCAAATTCTGGGAGTTTTTTAGGCAACATCAAATTCTGGCGGCCAAGACTCAAAATGTTTCAGTTCATGTAACACAGTTACTACTTAATAAAAAGATTCCTGAGTAATCCATTTCTGAGAAACTTCCCGGTAACCAAAAGTCTTTTAATCTAATCAATTACTATCACACTCACTCTACATACAAGAGGTCGATTTTACAAATTTTGTCTCAATATATTTATTATATGTATAGGCCTTAAAGTTATAACGTAGTACTGCCAGCTAGTGGTATTATAGAAAGATAATACATGTATACTATAAGTTTCAACTATTTTCAAAATTTAGTGAAAACATTTTCAAGTGAAATTTCTGCTAATTTTTTAAAGAAACCCCTACCAACGGTATTTTGTTCCAGTTAGGCACTGCTCTCCATTCCAGGGGCTTTTCCATCATTATAGCGCACACTATCTTCAATTCTTCCA
Source organism: Heracleum sosnowskyi (assembly GCA_030848705.1). Classification (NCBI taxonomy): domain Eukaryota; kingdom Viridiplantae; phylum Streptophyta; class Magnoliopsida; order Apiales; family Apiaceae; genus Heracleum; species Heracleum sosnowskyi. Next base: position 44,905,563 of record CM061244.1, read on the forward strand.
ACCCTTCCAATCATCCTGACAAAAATTATAATTAAACCAAAAATTTAGATTTAAAACTGGAATATACCCCTTGAGAATTTTCAACACAAACCTCTTCTATAAGACGTCTTCTCTTTCCTCTAGCTCGACTTGACCTGCCAGGGGTGTACTGTGAAGGCAACATGCCAGAGAAAGAATTTGATACTGATTTGCAGCAACAAAGAGCAGCATCTTTCCTAGTCTTCGCATCCTCATCTTCCAAATCTATGTTTCCAACACAAGCCAAAGCTTCAAGTGAGGGTCTACCTCTACGAGGAGCAATCTGCAAATTATATACTGTCAGAGACATAGCTCAACTACATGAATTTATTGTTCCCAAGACTTGATGCCCCAAAACAGACACAAAATAAAATTCACAACAAAAACATAAACAAAAAAATGCTGGGAACTTGTTGTTCTTACCGAAGAAACCAAAGGAATTCTCCGGGGCCTGTATTCAAAAAAGTGAATTCAAACATTCATCAGCTTAAAAACACTACAATTACCCTAGAACTTAACGACATAACTTAAAAAACAAAAAAAAAACTGTAAAATAACAGAATCTTGAACCTGAGAATAGCCTCAACTTTGTAAATTGAGTATCACGGGTGTATTCTACAAGCAAAAACCAATCAAAAAAATAAAAAAATCTTGAAAACCCAAATCAAAAAACCCATAAAAACCATCAAATCAAACATACCAGGAGTGGTCTGAGCTTGACAGACCACAAAAGCCCTAGTCCAAGCCCTAATTGAAACCCTTAACAAAAAAGCCCCAATCGAGAAATGCGAAGCAAATACCAATTAATTATTTACCCTGCAAAGTGAAGAACAAATTAGACACATAGAGAAAATATAATATGAGAGGATAAAAGAGAAAAGAGAGATAGTTGAGAGAGAGGAGAGACATCGGTTCCAGTTGAGAGAGAGACGGAGAGAGAGTTGAGCTAGTTGAGAGAGAAAAGAGAATGAGAGTGAGGGAGAGACTAAAGTGAAACTAATTTTCATCAAAATTTTGGGATTGGGGGGAAAAATGCCGCCATCCAAAATTTCACCTTAAGTCATATTTTTTATTTTTTAATTTACTTTTTAAAATTAGTATATTAAATAAAAGAGTGTGTTATGGATTAAAAAACGTATTTGTATATTAATTGCTAGGATTAATGAGCTTTCGAGCTTTAATGGCTGCACTCGTGTTTCCGGACTAAATTGGTCCTCACAAGATGCCTACGTATCTCAATTCGTTATTGAGAATCAAGCCAAGACGTAGTTCTGATTGTAGGATCAGGGACCTTATATAGGCGTCTGGAGCCTAGTATTTATGGTATGTTTAGGAGACTTAACGGATAAGTCTTCTTATTGATAACTGATAAGGATTGTATTACTTGACGGGCAAGTCTTTTCCTTGTTGATAAAGACTGTGACTCATTAACTGCCTTTAATTGGGATTCTAGATCCTTCTTTGACCGATTTGCCATAATTTGGACTCTTTTTACGAGCTGTATATTTTCCCTATTCATTAATTACGAAATTAATGAATAATTAGGGTGTCGGGCCTTAAATATCGACCTTTTGTTTTGACCAGTCAATTATATTTCTATAATTACTTTTCTGACCATATCATTTGCCCCCCAACTTCTGGGAAAATCTCCTTGGGGTTTTCGTAGAAGTTATAGCGTGTTTTTCCCAAAATTTTCCATTTTTCAGGGCATTTTTGACCTTAATTTAGGTCATTTTCGACCAGGAATTCGACCTGGAATTCGAGCTCAAACAGGTGTGAGGTCGAAGCTCTCGACCTGGATTTCTAGGTCTTTTTCGACCTCACCTGCTCGACCTCGACTCAGTATTTTTTCGAACAGGAACAGCTGTGAGGTCGAAGTTCTCGACCTGGATTTCCAAGTCATTTTCGACCTCAAGTTTTCGACCAGGAAGCCAGTGTAATTTCGACCAGGAATAGTTGACTTCAATTCATAGGCTATTGTCGAGCTCATTTGACGACCTCGTTTCTAATATACCTTCGACCTTGACTGGTTGCGAGGTCGAAGCTGTCGACTTCGACTCAAAGGCTATTTTCGACCTCGATTGATCGACCAGGAATTACATGTGTTTTCGACCAGGATTCCAGGTCTTTTTCGACTAGAATTCCATGTTTTTTCTAGCTTTATTTTAGAGCGAAGTCGAACAATACGACCTCAATTCCCCATGTATTTTCGATCTCGTTTGTTCGATCTCGATCCCATGTCTTTTTGACCTCGTTTTTTCTAGGTCAAAAATGGACTTTATTCTCTGGGTCATTTTCGACCTCGTTTTGCCAATTTTTTGACTTATTTTTGGTGTGAAGTCGATGGACACGACCTCAATTTCGTGTGTATTTTCGACTAGGGTCATACGACCTCGATTTAGGGTCTTTTCGACCTCAAACCTTTATTTGTTTCGCTTTATTTAGAAGTGGGGTCGTTTGATACGACCTCGTTTTCTCGTATACTTTCGACCAGGGCCGTGCGATCTCGAATTAGAGTCTTTTCGACCTTGGTTTTTTGATTTTTTGCCTTGGTTTTATTCCAGGCTTTATTATTTTTGGGCTTTTAAATAGTCCAATTTTAATTTGGGACTTAATTCTTTCCAGCCTTGGGCCTTAATGGGCCTTTTTTGACTTGGGCTTCGATTTTGCCTGAGACTCAATTTATTTGGGCCTTTGCCTTTGTAATCCAAAAATGGATTTATGGGCCTTACTGGCTATAGACGGTTGCCATCCCTCAACCGGTTGATCTTCCAGTCATTCTCACTATAAGAGAGTGAGATTTCTCATTTCACTCTCACTTCTCACTTTTCACTTTCCAAAATTTCTCTCTAGTTTTCTCTTAGTTTTTATTCCGTGGTAAGGCGATTCCCGGCGAGTTTTTTACGGTGGTGTTCTTGTTTTTCTGGGATTGATCTTCATCCCTTGAAGATTTCTGGGCTTTAATCTTCATCATTTGAAGATTTCTGGGTTTTAACCTTCCTCATTCGAAGATTTCTGGGTTCCCTTGAAGTTTTTCTGGAAATTTCCTTTGAAGATTTGAAGATTTGAAGATGTCTGACAAGGCTGCCCAACGACTTCAAAGAATGAACAAAGCTTCAAAGAGAGGTATCAACATTCGCTCCCCTCATATGTCTCTTCAGGATATGATCTTAGAGCGTAGTGATGAATATCCTCATGTATCACACTTAGATTCATTTGATTGTAGTAATAAGTTCCATGAAATTGACTTAATTAGGGACTATAACAAAATGTATAGGGTTAAGTCCCCCTATAGGTTAGTTCCAGCAGGCCCAGGGGACCGTTCTTGCCATTGGCGTCCTGATGCACTTTGCATATACAAGGATGCCATTGTTGCAGGACTTAGGTTTCCCATTCATGAGTTCATTCCCAGGCTTTTGGCTGATGTTGGGATTAACCCTTGCCAACTTCCTCCAAACGCCTGGAGAATAATTATGTGTTTCATTGTTCTTTGTTTGAAGAACAAATTTCCTTTATCTGTAGCTTTGTTTAGGAAAATCTTTCAATTTAAGAATAGTTCAGCCATTACTTTGGGTTGGGTTTATATCAACCACCGTCCTTCCACTCCCCCCATATTTCACCCCAAATCCATTCCGGATAATAACCCAAAATGGAAAGAGGAATTTATGTATTTAGTTTGGGAAGGAGGGGATTGGGGCACCCTTTTTCGTAGTTCTTTTAGTAGAGTTTCGGATGGTAGCCCTAGTGATATTATCCTGAGTGATGAGGAAGCCCATGCGTATGCTGAACTTACAAAGGATAACTATGCCACCATGGCTTGGGTGCTCCTGGACGAGTTCCAGCTTAAGTCCTTGGGACTTTCCAACGTTTCTGATAAGGGTAATTCTCACCTCATATCTTTCTTTATTTATTTAAGATTGACTTATACCAACTGTTTCTTTCCTTGTATCTTTTGCAGTTGCGACCTTTATCAATAAGTCCAACGAGCCTGAAGACGGGGAAACAGCCCGGATGAAGAGGGCACGTTTAGGGGGGAAGGACCCTCGTGCTTCTAGTATTCCAGCTTTCATAAGGCCACATGTGGACCTTACTGAGGATGCTGAAGGCCCTCCCTCGGGCAAGAGTGCAGTTTGGCGCCCCAACTGGGGTCTTAGGAAGAAGGACACTGTGGTAGGAGTGTCCAAACATGCTGTGGAGTGGTCTTATCACTCTCTGACTCCTTGTGACTACAAGGATTTTGTTTCTAACTCCACCATTGAGGGGGTGGAGCATGCTGGATCCCAGGCTATGGCTGCTGTAAGTATTTCTCTCCTTCTTTTCCTTGTAGTCTTTGATTTATTTCAAGTTTAAGTATTTATCCTATAACTTGCTTGCAGATGAATGCCAACTACCAAGGGGCTCTCTTTCAAGCTAAGTCTTGGCGCTCATCTTCTGAGGCCAACCAAGGCAAGTTTGAGAAGTCCCAGGAAGAAATGGCTTCAGTGAAGGCCACCTTGGCTAGGAAGGAGAAGGAGTTGGCTGACTCCCAGGCTGAACTGGTATCTTTGAGGAAGGCCAAGGATGATTTTATTGACGAGTACCTTGACTCTGAGGAGTACGGGGACTTGATTGATAAGCATGATGGGCTCCTTTTCCCTGTTCAGTACACTAAGGGATGGGATGACGCTCTTGCTGCTGTCTTGGAGAGGATGCCAGGATCCCTCACTATTTCCGATTTTCCAAGCCCTCACCTTCCTACTTCTTTGGAGATGGCTTTGGCTGGAGAGGACGAGATGGAGGAGGATGATAGGATCTTAGACCTGGATCACACTTCCCCACCTGGTCAGACCGCTAGAGCTGATGATGCTGTCTTTTCCTCTAGAGAGGAAGAGGAGGAGGACGTAGACAAAGAAGATTAGGTGTAGTTTCACTTTTGGCCATCATGGCTTGTACTTTTATTTATGTATTTTTGGCCCACGGGCTTAACTTAACTCTTGTTTAAGTTTTTATTTATGTCTGGTGGCCGTTCATGGCTTGTGTTGCTTTTCTTGCTTTCTGAATGAAGACTCATAATAGATAAGTTTTACAACATGAAAAATGCTGAATTCATTTATAATTTGAAGATGGGATCAACCCTTACATAATATCCCAGTTTAAAACTTGGGTTGGTTTCATCGAACCTTATTTATAGTAGTGAGTCCACTTGGGAGACACCTTAAACATAATAAACTTTCAAGTTGGAGGCATGCCAAGTCCTTGGCACCTCATGCCCTTCAAGGGTTTCTAGCTTGTATGAGCCTCAGCCAAATACGTTCTTGACGCGATATGGTCCTTCCCAATTTGGGGCTAACTTCCCTTTTTGTCCAACTCCGGATGCTTCAATCTTTCTGAGAACCAAGTCTCCTTGACGAAAGAACCTTTCTTTAACCCTTAGGTTGTAGTAGAAGGATGCTTTCTTTTGATGTTCAACTATCTTGGCGTCTGCTTCATCTCTAACCTCATCAATTAGATCCAAAGCTAACCTCAAGCCTTCTTCATTTTCTTCTGGTTCATAAGCCTCAACCCTTGGGGAGGTGTGAGTAATTTCCACCGGGACCACTGCCTCTGCTCCATAAGCCAATAGAAATGGAGTTGCCCCGGTGGTGACCTTGCAAGTAGTACGATATGCCCAAAGTATAGGGAGTAATTCGTCTACCCAAGTGTTTCTGGAGCGTTCAACTCTTTTCTTTAGTCCATCAAGGATGATTCGATTTGCAACCTCAGCTTGCCCATTGGCTTGAGGATGGGCGACAGAAGTGAAGCGCAACTTGATATCGTTTTCATCACAATACTTTTTGAACTCATCGTTGTTAAACTGAGTTCCATTGTCCGTGACCAGGACTCGTGGAATTCCATATCTGCATATCACATTTTCCCAGAAGAATTGCATCACTTGCTTGGTGGTTATCTTGGCTAATGGCTTAGCCTCAATCCACTTGGTGAAATAATCAATTGCTACTATCAAGAACTTTCTTTGAGCACTTGCCATAGGAAATGGCCCGAGTATATCCATTCCCCACATAGCAAAGGGGATAGGTGAGTTAATGGATGTCATCATCTCTGGTGGTTGCCTAACCACTGGTGCATGTTTCTGGCACCGTTCACATTTCTTGACGTAGCTTTTAGCATCAGCAAGTATGCTTGGCCAATAGAAACCTAGACGAGTGACTTTATGAGCTAGGGCTCTGCCCCCCAAGTGTTGCCCACAAATCCCTTCATGCACTTCCTTTAGGGCCAATTCTGCCTCTTGAGGTCTCAAGCACTTTAAGTATGGAATAACAAAAGATTTCTTGTATAGGATTCCCTCAATTAGGGCATACCTTAGTGCTCTGACGTATAACTTTCGTGCTTCTGAAGTGTCGTTGGGCAGCCACCCAGTTTCCAGATGAGCTTTGATGGGATCAATCCAACAACTGGTGATACCAATGGGGGCTACCAACTTTCCATTGATGTTTGGGGTCTTCAAGACTTGGAAGTATACACTCCCGGCATAGTTTTCAATTTCAGAAGAGGCAAACTTAGACAAGGCATCAGCCTTCACATTTTCCTCCCTTGGAATGTGCTCCACATAGCATTCATCGAATTGAGTCATAATGGCCTTGACAAGTTTTAAGTACTTGGCCATGACTTCATCTCTGGCCTCAAACTCCCCATTTACTTGGGAAACCACTAGCCTCGAGTCTCCACATACTTTCAGAGTTTTGACTCTCAAGGCTCCAGCCAGCCCTAAGCCAGCTATCAGAGCTTCATACTCAGCCTCATTGTTTGTCGTCGGGAAGTCAAGTTTTAGTGCATACTCTATTAGGAATCCATCAGGACTCTGTAGCACTAAACCAGCTCCACTTGATTTTGTTTTTGATGCTCCATCAAAATAGAGCACCCAACATTCTTTGAAGGTCATTTCCTTATCTTTCTTATCTTCCATAGTCACTTCCTGCCCCCCGACTTCTTGGTTGTCAATGGTGCATTCAACCATGAAGTCAGCAAGTGCTTGAGCTTTTATGGCCGTTCGAGGCTTATACTTGATATCAAATTCTTGCAATTCAATGGCCCATTTGATCAATCTTCCACTAACTTGAGGGCTATGCAAGATGTTTCTTAGAGGTTGATCAGTCAAGACCTCTATCTTGTGTGCCTGGAAGTAGGGGCGTAGCTTTCTTGAGGCCATTATCAAGGCTAAGGCAAACTTCTCAACCATTGAGTAGTTTATTTCTGCCCCATGTAGGATCTTGCTCACATAGTAGATGGGCTTCTGAACCTTTACTTCTTCCTTTACCAAAACAGCTCCAAGGGCCATGTTAGAAACCGCCAAGTATAAATAGAGAATTTCTCCTGGCTTGGGTTTTGCCAACAGTGGTGCTTCAGCCATATATTTCTTCAGGGCCTCAAAGGGTGTCGGGCCTTAAATATCGACCTTTTGTTTTGACCAGTCAATTATATTTCTATAATTACTTTTCTGACCATATCAGAGTGGGTAAAACAATAATCTATTAAATTAAAGATAATGAATAAACAAAATTTTTGTATATTTATATATAAACAAAATTTTAAATTTTGTATAAACAAAATTTTAAATTTTAAATTTTAAAAAAATATTCAGGTTGGATCGTCGAATTTATTTAAAATTAATTTTTTTTAATTTAAAATTTAAAAAATATTAGTAGGGCCTACTTTTATTATTATTATTATTATTTAATTACAATTTAAATAATAATTATTTTTTTTAATTAAAATTTTAAAAATATTAGTGGGGCCCACTTTTATTATTAATTTTTTTTAATTAAAAATTAATTATTAATTATTTTTAAGTAAAAATTAAAAAAACATTAGTGGGACCCACTTTTTTTGGTGAGTCCCACTTGTGGGGCCCACTTTTTGATGGAATATTACTTTTTCTAGTGATAACTTCAATGATAACTTGTGGGGCCCACTTTTATTAATTATTTTCTAAATTCAAATAATTATTAAATCATTAATTTTAAATAACATAAAAATTTTGTTTATGAATACCGTATGGTAACACATCACATGGTGTTACCCACTCTTAACACCTTTATAGCTATAGTAACATACTTTTGAGGATTTGGTAACACCACAATCACAAGGTTGCGATAGCTCAAAAATGTCATACCTATGGTAACATCCTTAGTGGTAACACCCATGCCCAAAAGTTGCAATAGGTCATCTATGGCGTAGTGGGTTAAATAAAATCCCATAACCCTTTCGATAACGATTCGAATACGAAAGACGAAGAATTAAAAATGAATGTACGAAATTTCAACGGGGCCCTTGAATTATCAAAACGGCTCAATTTGAAAAAAATTCCAAATGACGAAATTTTCGAAAGGGGCTTCTGACTCACCATTTAGCACATAATCACACACTAAATATCATATAATAATATTCCAATATTCCAAAATAAATATTTTAGATTAAATATATCATTTAATCAAATAATAAAATTCACGGATATTACACGGGCTCCGATGGCTTTGTGCAATCACCTATTCCGAAGGAGTACTTTGTCAACATTATAAAAGAAGTTTCATAATACATACGATGATTAAGGATTTTCACCCTCACATTTACACGCAGCGGTATCCAGAATCGGTTTTCGTTCATTTTGCTTAGAAGATATCTGTAAAAAAGATATGATTTGAGAGCAATAAGTGGAAGTTTACCTATCCTCGTGCAACAAAACATGTCTGAGAGAACCATCGACCACATAACTCTGCGACAATAGCTAATGTACCCCCAGGTCCATCTTGTCCATATTTTATACAGTGCTAAGCTGCTCTGAGACTAGTATGGTGTACAAGTGTTTATAGAACCAGAGCTTCAGAAGGTTGTAACTCTTTGATTGATTCCAATTTTCGGACACAATCAGCACAAGGAAAACAGATGTACACAAACAAATTTACACTTGGAATTGCACACTAGCACACACATTTATATATATACCTAATTTAAAAAACATAAAAGTGTCTACATATATTTGCATATATAAGTGTGTGTGTGTGTGTGTATATATATATCTTACTCTAAACCAAGCCAATTTGAAACTCGATAAAGCTCTGGATCTGTGAAAAAAGATGGGTTAAAAATCAGAAAAATAACATTTGAACATAAAATTGAAACAAAATACTAATTTTACTTACTAATTTACACAAATCGAACCAAAGAAGCCGCTTTGAAGGTTATTTAGTACGAATAGAACAAACTACAAGTTGGGTTCGTGCTTACGAAATAAGGTTCGTGAGTAATTGAGTTGTGAGTAGTAATTAGGATTCATGTATTCTTGAATTGAGTATGTAAATTAGGGTTTCAGATGGTGAGAGAGACAGTTTCCTAATATGGTGAGAGAGACGAAGATGGTGAGAGAGAGAGACCAGAGAGGGAGATTGTGATAGAGAGAACCAAGAGACAAAGAGAGGGGGTAGGCTAAGAGAGATTTGAGAGTCGAGAGGAAAGAGGAAAGAAGGAAAAAGGGGGAAGATAAATTTTGTGTAAGGGGGGAAACTAAAATTTTGTTAAAAGGGTGAAGAGATGGCGCAATTGTGTTTAAGTTTTTTTAAAATGAGATTGCAGCATGGGAGGGAAAATGAAACATGTCTAGTGATATTACTAAAAAATGGTAAATTTTATACCAGTTATTTTAGAAGTTTTATATCTCAAAAATAAGTTATATATAAGAATTAAAAAAAAAATTATTAATTTTAAAAGAAAAATCTAGTAAAATTCGGGGCGAAACATTAATAAGAAGTATTAGTCAAATCACTAGTTGAATCGTAAAGTATCAAACCAAATAAATTTTTCGTTTTTTTTGAAAATTTTAAAATATCACTAGTTGAATCGTAAATCTCAACCCAAATAAATTTTTTTTTTTTGAATTTTTTGTAATATCATTAAAATACATAGATCTTGATATCCATACGGTTGGATCATCGATAAATATTTTTTTAAAAATCGAAACATCAATCTGGGACGAAACACTAGTTAGAAGTACTAGTCAAATCACAAGTTGACCGTTAAGATCTCAAACCAAATAAAATTTTTTCTGAAATTTTTGTAATATCGTTAAAATACATATATCTTGATATCTGTATGGTTGGATCATCGATATATATTTTTAAAAAAATCGAAACATCAATCCGGGATGAAACACTAGTTAGAAGTACTAGTCAAATCACTAGTTGACCGTCAAGTTCTCAAACCAAATAAATTTTTTTTTTCTAAAATTTTGTATTATCATTAAAATACATAGATCTTGATATCTATAAGGTTGGATCGTCGATAATTTTTTTTATAAAAATCGAAACATCAATCTGGGACGAAATACTAGTTAGAAATATTAGCCAAATCACTAGTCAAAAACACTTGTGTATATCATACAACGGTTTTTGGAAGAAAAACATTGTTAAATCTTACAACTTACAACACGTTTTTAAACAAAAACCATTGTCTGACCCTTTCATAAAATCGAATAAACATAACATATGTGCGTATTGGTCAAATCAGTAGTTGACTATTAAAATCTCAAACTAAAAAATTTATTTTTTTCTGAAATTTTTGTACTATCATTAAAATACATAGATCTTGATATCCATACAGTTGGATCGTCGATAAATATTTTTTAAAAAATTGAAACATCAATCTGGGACGAAACACTAGTTAAAAGTACTAGTCAAATCACTAGTTGACCGTTAAGATCTCAAACCAAATAAATTTGTTTTCTGAAATTTTTGTAATATCGTTAAAATACATATATCTTGATATCTGTATGGTTGGATCATCGATAGATATTTTTAAAAAAATCAAAACATCAATCCGGGATGAAACAGTAGTTAGAAGTACTAGTCAAATCACTAGTTGACCGTCAAGATCTCAAACAAAATAAATTTATTTTTTTTCAAATTTTTTTGTAATATCATTGAAATACGTAGATCTTGATATCCATATGGTTGGATCGTCGATAAATATTTTAAAAAAATCGAAACATCAATTCAAGATGAAACACTAGTTAGAAGTACTAGTCAAATCACTGATTAACTGTTAAGATCTCTAACCAAATAAGTTTATTTTTTTCTAAAATTTTTGCAATATCATTAAAATACGTATATCTTGATATCCATACGGTTGGATCGCCGATAAATATTTTAAAAAAAATTGAAACATCAATTCGGGATGAAACACTAGTTTGAAGTACTAGTCAAATTACTAGTTGGCCGTTAAGATCTCAAACCAAATAAATTTATTTTTTTCTAAAATTTTTACAATATCATTAAAATACTTATATCTTGATATCCATACGGTTGGATCGTCGCAAATTGTTTTTAAAAATCGAAACATCAATTGGGGATGAAGCACCAGTTAGAAGTACTAGTCAAATCACTAGTTGGCCGTTAAGATCTCAAACCAAATAAATTTAATTTTCTCTGAAATTATTGTAATATAATTAAAATACATATATCTTCATATCCATACGGTTGGATCGTCGATAAATATTATTATTTATCAATGTATTATTATTATTATTATTATTATTTATTTAAGTGTTCTAGTTTAACAAATTATAATATTAACTATTCAAGATTTATATGATAACATTGCCTCCGTTTTAGAAAATAAAGATCTTGACATCCATTTTGTTTGTAATTATTTTTTGTTAAAAACTAATTTGTAACAATTGAAAAAAGAACATTTATTTGATTAATAATATAATAATACTAATTTAATATTAATCTACATGAAGAACAGGAAATGATATCTAAACTATTGAGTGGGTAGATGCAGCGCCCAACTTTTAGCTAAAAATTGAATATACCACCTAAATCTTTTCTATCCAAATTGACTCTCTTCTCTTTTCACTAAATTAATTCTCTTCTCCCTTCTCTTTCTTCATTATTATTCTCGTGTTTCTCTTTGTTGAGGGGTTTTCGGTGCTTCATCTCCGAGCTTCATAGAATTTACATTTATGCTTCTCTCTCTTTTTTGTATATATTTGCTTTTGGTTAAGTACATTATTTTTCATGTTTATTTTGTATATGATGATTTTGTATAACAATTATCACAGGTTTTGTTATTTGTTTTAGATTATCTTATACACTTTTGGATAGAATGATGTTTGCTTAGAAAGTGTTTGATTAAATGGTTGAACCATCAAACTTTTAATGATGTTCAATTTTAGATTCAATGATTTTGTGTACAAGGTGTTTGATTAAACGGGTGAACCATAAAACACCCAACTAAGTTCATCACATTTTTCCTCGCCTACTGATTTTTCATTCCAAAGCTTCATATTTTATGCTTGTCTGCTTCTTTCTTTGTTCATATATACAATTGTTTTTATCAATTCAATTCTTTTTCATGCCTTATGTTAAAATTTTGTTATGAGAAAGTAATATTTAAACGTGATGAAAGCATAGTGCAGGATTATTAAAGTTTTGTGAAATGATTTTGTCTATAATTTGTTTGATGAAATGGGTGAACCGAATTTTTTTGTTCAATTGTTTGTGAAACTAGACTTAATGATTGTGTATATAAGGTGTTTGATTAAATGTGTGAATCATCAAAGTCTCTTATGGCATATCTATAATAGAAAGGCTGTAGGCTTTATATCCATAACCAAGTGATTGTGCTAATTAGATTCCATTTGTAGGCTTTAGCCACTAGTGTGTAGAATTCTGGAGACAGAGGAGCCACTACAGGTTCTGGTCAAAGGAGCTCTAAACATTTTTTCATCTCAGACAAAACTTCCAGAGTGAAGGGTTGGAAAGGTTTTGCATCATTTGATACCTCCACCAACAGTTAGACTTGTAAGAAGAGGTCTGGACTTCTTACATTATTAGACTGACCCATGTGTGTGCTATGATAGAGAAAAACACTTTTGGGTTTACTTGCATGGAGAAAGAACTGATATTGATTTCAAGGACCTTGGCTCATGTCTTGTAAACAAAAACCAGAGTTCCAAGAATAAGCACACAGAAAGTCAAGCAATGCATTGGGAGCAAACGAAGTCATGAGCATAAGGTTATCATGTAGCTATTTATGTAGCTGACTAATTTGTAAAATAGGATTTTACAAGCCTTTTTTAATTTAAAAGATGTCCTTTCTTGTCTGAGTTTTTTCCGCAAGGATTTGTAAAGAAAAGAATGTAAATCCAGTTTCATTTGATTTGAAAATTTGTTCGAATTGCATGCACAATTGTTTTTCCTATATAGTAAGTTAGACAACGGTTTTAGTAACAAAAGTCATGTCTAAAAGATAAACATACAAAATAATAATAACACTTGTATGATACCTGACATTCAAACAACACCACTGAACAACCTTGTCTCGAGCATCTTTAGACAATACATTTGAAAACCGTTGTCTTTAGACAACACAAATCTTCTAATTTGCACAACACTGCTTTCAAAAAGACTTGTCTGATTCGATTAACTAGACAATGGTTCTAAAACCGTTGTTGTAAAACTCAAATCTTTTTATTTACACAACATCGCTTTCAAAAAAGACTTGTCTGATTCGATTTACTAGACAACAGTTTTGGACCCGTTGTAGTGATGTTGATCAGACAATACTCATTTTTAGAGTGAAATCAAACCGTTGTATGAAAATTTTAGCCAATGCTTTTTTCTCCAAGCGTTGTCTGATCAGTGTTGTCTGATTCAGTTTTTCTTGTAGTGTATGCGACATAGGCTTCCTGAGGACTTCGCGATCTAGCCTTTTTGAGGACTATGCGACATAGACTATTTGAGGACTATGCGACATAGGCTTCCTGAGGACTTCACGATCTAGCACATCTTGACTTTGCTGTCTTCAACACATCACGACATGAGTCTTGAGGACTTCACGACATAGTACAAAATGGACTATGCGATCCAGCACTTCTCGACATGAATATTGGTGACTTCACGACATAGCTTTATTCTGACTTTGCTATATAATGCCTTAGTCAAATTTCTGCAACTTATTTCTTCAGGACCTTATTCATCTCTATCCTGCTGCATGAACAAAACTGAACTTCTACCAGGACAATTATTTAATGGCCTGTATACATTCTAGTCACAAGAAACTTACTAAGCTCATTATAATTCTGAGCATTCATGATCAAGCTAATGTTCATGAGAACAAGACAAGTACATAGAGAGACCTATACTGTAATAACCCGAATTTTTGGTAAAATTAAAACTTTTTTTTATTATGATTAAGTGCATCAGTGAATAGTGAATTTGGTGGATGAATAGTGATTTTGAGGATTAAGAAAAAAATTCATGCCACCTATGTACGAGACGTAGTGTGGATATTCCGAAGTCATATTAGTGATCTACGGAGTAAATAAGTGTATTCAAAGACGATCGGAATTCAGAAATTCCAAATTTTATTTTGGTGTAATATTTGACCGGGCAGCGAATTATATATTATTATATTCAAGAAATGAGATATTAAATTTGAGGATTTGAGGATTTAATATTTTGGAATTTTATTATATTTGATTTGAGAATATTCGAAGAAATGCGAGAACATTTTCTAAGAACAAGGAATAAAGAGGGAATAGATAAGGGACGTTGGAGTTAATATTGATTTAAGGGATTGTGCCACAGTGGAGTAATAAAATGCAACATATAAGCTGTAATGTATTGATTATATTAAAAGAACACAAAGACGATCCAATTGGTGGAAGAAGAAAAACCAAGGTGTCATGCATGAAAGTCAAACCAAAAAGCTAGTGGTGCATTTGCAACATTGGCAAAAATGGGGTTGTTTGATGAGAGGCCAACACTTGGACTAATGAGAGAGCAACAAGTGGACTAATGGGTGGTTAACAACAGAAAAGAAAAGATGCATCCAAGTGAAAAACAAAACAAAAGTAAAGATGAGCAAGAAGCTCTCCAATCTGCCAACCAAGAACACAACTCAAAGAAAAATTCATATCTCCACTTCTATCCATCCATAAATCACCAAATTTTTACCGTAGCTTCTCCACTCCATGGGTAAGGTTCTTTAAAAATTTCATGACAAACAAAGGGGTGTAGCCTAGTCAAATACCTTCCCCAAGTTGAAGATTCCAATCTGCCCTGTTCCTGGCAGATTCTGCCACCGATCTTAAAACGCCCATAAGTAGAGCTTCAAGCATTCCCTGGTGATGATCTAGGACTCAAAAGAAATCCCTTGAAGATCAGAAGGTGTGGTAAAATATTTGAGAACGAAACTCTTATTGTTCGATTTTATATGATTTTTACAAGATGGTGTGTTCTAGGATGATTAGTTACTAACTTAATTTTCATATTTTGTTTCTTGATGGTTTGGCTTCCAAAGGATGTTCTAAGCAAGGTTTAAGAGTTGTAAAGTCTTTAGATAACTTCTAAGCTTCAAGCCAAGGTATAAATCTTTGGAAACCCCTTTGATGAATATTGTGTTTTAATGGAGTTTTGATGTGGTATGCATGTTTAGAGCCATGAATCTTATGTGGTTGTTATGAAAATGGAAAAATAAGTATTGCAGCTCCAAGACCTGTTGAGGCAGTGAGGAAGATTATGAATGGTGTATATGAGTCTTGGGTGTTGGTTGAATGCTTATTTGGGTTGGTTAAAAAAATTGGATTATTTGATTTTAAGCCGTCGTAATGCCCGATTTTCGGTAACTCTAAAAGGATCCGAAAACCTAACTGACCCTTTTGGTTCAGTGATGAACATGAGTGTGTATATCTTTGTTTCTAGTTTACGTGAGCGCAAGAATCATGTCAAAAGAGTTTACGGTTTATGAGATATGACTATTTTAGTGAAAGTGGTTCAAGGAATGAGATTGCAGAAATGTACCAACTTTGTGGCTATGTTTGAGACCCTTAAGAGTTGTTTTAAAATATGAAATTTTGTATTGAAGTGCCAAGGTCAGTTACGAAAGTTTGTACGAAGGTTTCGAGTCCAAAAGATTATTTTTCGATTTTATAAAAATGTGTTAGCCGAGGTTGCGCAAGTGAAAACCACTAAGAACATGACTTAGAAACCAATGTTGTAAATGCTTAAGTATAACATGTATTCGAGGATCGATTTCGGACTAAACCTATGACTTAAGTAATTGTCGATTAACATGGACTTAGTATGAGCCTATATCGAGCTAGTAATTCCTTGGTTGTGTTTCGCTTACGTGTCTAAGCATTGGGTATAAGTGGATTATTCAGGGGATTAATCGTGCGTTTTCTTTGACTTTGTCTAGATTGTCCGACATCGTCGCAAACCCCGGTCACTTCTCGAGCATCAGGCAAGTTTCTAAATCTATACTTTGAAGTATTGACTATATAATACTGCTTTTGCCATGTATAAAATTGGACAATTTTGCGATATATCTTATTTCTTGTTGAAATGGATTTGATCTTTGGATTATATAAAATCTTTTGAGTTAAGTAGTTATGAACCGGTTTACCTGGTAGCTCTAAATATAAGAGCATATTCATTGTTTTCGACTCTAAATCGGGAGTCGGTATTTTGAGATATGTAGATAGCCGTGGAAACCCGGAGGGATTCCATCGGCAGAATACTATGTATTTTGAGGATTGTTATTCGAGTGTGACATCATTCGAGGAATGATATTTGCTTACTATATCTTTCGAGGAATGTTATTTGAGTATTATCTCGGTCAAGAAATACTATTTGAATACTATTTCAGTTATAAATGCTAATGGAAGACATAAATGTTTTCGAATGTATATTTTGATACTTGCTTTATGATTTAATTATGGGCTTCTAAGCTAAATATGAGATATTAGTTAGAAGCCAGGTTTTTATAAAGGCCCTAGGTAAAAGGGTGTATGATTTTATTCTTTAGACCGATAGTAGTTATATTTTCTGTATATGTTAAAGATTATTTCCCGATAAAGATATCGGGCAATTATTATTCAATGATTATTTATTTAATGAATATTATTTTAAATATTCATTCAAGGTTTATTTATGTAATGAATATTATTTTAAATATTCATTCAAGGTTTATTTATTTAAT
This sequence comes from Heracleum sosnowskyi, assembly GCA_030848705.1. Taxonomy (NCBI): domain Eukaryota; kingdom Viridiplantae; phylum Streptophyta; class Magnoliopsida; order Apiales; family Apiaceae; genus Heracleum; species Heracleum sosnowskyi. The sequence continues at coordinate 44,922,597 of CM061244.1, forward strand.
GAATATTATTTTAAATATTCATTCAAGGTTTATTTATTTAATGAATATTATTTTAAATATTCATTCAAGGTTTATTTATTTAATGAATATTATTTTAAATATTCATTCAAGGTTTATTTATTTAATGAATATTATTTTAAATATTCATTCAAGGTTTATTTATTTAATGAATATTATTTTAAATATTCATTCAAGGTTTATTTATTTAATGAATATTATTTTAAATATGCATTCAAGGTTTATTTATTTAATGAATATTATTTTAAATATGCATTCAAAGTTTACTATTTAATAAATATTATTTGATTATTTATTAAATACTTTCAACACATTTTGAAAATGAGTAATATTATTTAAAGTTTATCCTCGACCTTCAATAATTACGAAGGATACTCTAAGCTGTATTATTAATTATTTTAAATCAAAAAGAGGTTCCCAAAACACCGTTTTGGATAATTCTGCAACATGTATTGAAAGGGACTACATACGACATCCTTGGTACAGGTTTACCAATCATGTTGGCAGGGGGTTCTGCAACATGTATTGAAAGGGACTAAGGATGACACCGTCGTACAGGTTTACCGATCATGTTGGCAGGGGGTTGAAAAGTGTTCAAAAATGAAGTTATAATAAATCCTTGCAACTTCATCTTTTACTTTATGAGTTATGACTCTGATAAAACCTTACTCAGATTATATATGCATACGTGGATTTTGGGTTACGGAACATTATATGAAATTTTCCTCGTAACTTCATCTTTTATATCATATGACTCTGTGGATACCTTACATAACATGAGTTATGGTAAGGGAGTTGTTTATACTGAATCACCTTATAACTTCATCTTTTAAGTTATATGTTGATATTCTGCTTACATAGCAGATATTTTTCGGAAAGGTTATATTGGTTTACTTTGAAACCTCATCTTTTATATTATACTAGAACTTTGTTCATAATATAGCAAAAGTTTGCAGAAATATTATGAAATGATATTTGAAATACAACAATGGTACCGTTTTTGGAATACATTCCGATAAGGAAATAATTTCAGTATCGAGATATTTTGACAAATTATTGTCTTATACCCGCTTTATTCTGGGTTGAGTTAAAGGCAGGATTATGCCATACTTTAATTACCTTGCTGAGTTATCGCTCACTCTTGCTATTGTTTCATAAATATTATATAGCAGCGAAGTAGGATACCAAGGATTCGGCGCACATCCCTCAGGCGAGTGGCAAGCGTAAGGCAGTCTCATGAGCAGTTTCTAGCAGTGATCCTGGAAGTAGTGTGAACCAGTCAGATCAAGCTGGAGCTTTTGGTATTCATCTTATGTATAGATATGAATGGTATGAGAGGGTGGTGAGTATTACAAGCCTAAGTTGGTAATGTACCATTACTTAGGAGTTGTATCAGTAGGAAATTCAAAAGACATTTGGGTATTGTAATAAAGATTATTTATTCCGCAATGGTTGTATTTGTGTCGTTTTTGAGACTCTAACCTGTGTGTGTGTGTGTGAGAGATATATTCATTGTGGGGTCATAAGCAGATGAATTGTGTCTATTATGAGTAAAGCAGGCAAGGAAAGAAGTAAGTGGATCGTGACTACTCTAAATCCCTGACCCCGGATTTGGGGATGTTACATATACTATATCCCAGTGATAGAATTCACTAGGTCATGTAGTGTGACATAGTCACATAGTTCAGGCTTGTTAATGGTGGTATTCAGACATGTCTTGAGCCGAACAATCTCCCCAAAATTGTGAGTAAGACCCTTAGGCACAATTTCATGTCTGATAACAAGCCTAACTAACATAAAAAGAACAAATATAAAGAAGATAAAGGGATAAACAGAATTTGATAACAACGTGGAAATTTAGGCTTACAGAATTTCTCCTTGAGCTACATAGCTTCAGTTTCCAATTGTTTCTCTAAGAAATCATCATAGACCTTCTTCTTCCTTATTTCTTCATTCTTCTTTATCTCAGAGATGGCCATTAGAATTTCATCTCTTGCAATCAGCTCTTCAATGAGAGGAGAGTCTTTTAGATCTTCAGCGGCTGTTTTAAGGGCACTTTCCACATATGAATTTATGAACTCCATCCTTATCTTGCTTTTCCCTCTATAATGATTTTTGTACTCCACAATATAGGGATTTTGTTTTACCCTGCATAGCCCTTTCTCCCTCAGCTCATTTGCTTTTTCTTCCATCTCAGCCATCTCCTTTTCTTTCTGACACCTCTTTTCTTCATTTAGCTTCTTTAGATTTTCTTCATAGTCAGAGTGCATCTTCATGAATCTAGTAATCTCTATTTTCCACATCCTCTCTTCCTTTTCTTCAAAGTTCAATAAGGCATTTATTCTTTCAAGTTCATAGGTTGAAAAATATTGCCAGCTGCCTTGCTTCATCTCTTTCTCCCTTCCATCAATGTATTTGATCTCAAGATGATTGTTCTTCACTTTGACTTCAAAGATTCTTTGAGCTCTCAAAAATGCTAGGGCATCTTCATCATAGTCTTCATCCAGAGGAAGCACTTTGATCCCTACTACATTAGTGATTACTCCATTCTTCTTTGTTAACCTTTTCCTTCTGGCTACACTCTTGATCTTCAAATGCTTCACTTGAGGTAGCTTTCTGGAGCAGGGAGAATTAGTCTTTAGTGCCACATCATTTGGAAGCAGCTTCACTCCTTTCCCTTTCATCCACTGTAACACTCCACTAGCTGTGACTTTGTGGAAGTGTCTTTTAGATTTTTCCTTTGTGGCTTCACTTTTCTTCTGTGGCAAGTCAGGTTCAGAAGTCTTGGATAAAGATTTTGGAGGATCATTACTACCAGTACCCACCCTAGACTTAGAGTCTTGTGTTTTGGTTAAGGTACTGCTAGCAATGTCCTTGACTTGCTGATTTCCACTTGTCTTCTTAACAGTTTCCTTCTTTCCCTGAGAGACCTTCACTTCATCATTATCATCTTTAGTCTTCTTTGAGGTTTTGCTTTTGCTACTCTCACTTCCACCATCCTTATCACTCTTTGATTGACTCCTCCTCTTGTAGCTTTTGTCTTTGTCCTCATCCTTGTCATGCTTCTAATTTTTCTTTGCTTTGAGTGATTCAGGAACTCTTCCATGTACCAGAAATGATTGTAGAATTTGAATCATCTCTATTTCTTCAGCAGTCCTGAGTCCTTTCTTGGCTCTTAGCATTTGAAGCACACTGTTAATTCTGACTTTGTTCTTCATGTTCAACTGAGCAGGGATGACTAGTTGATCAATTGAGTTTGCCCTGGTGAGTCCTTGAAAAATGATTGTTCTTGGATTTGTGATGACTTCAAGCAATCTTGAAAACTGGTCCTTCTTCAAATCCTCATGCAGCATCCTGTTGTTGTCACCTTCCTTCTCTATTAGCTCTAAAATGACATCTAGTTCAGAGTATCTCAGCTTCTCCAAAGTTTGAAAAGACAAATGCCATAGGTCATTTTCTTTGGATATCATAATAATTTCTCTTAGATAGGCATTCTTGATATTCCTGACTACCACGGTTATGTACTTGATGTTTCCTTGATCATTCTCCTGTAGGTCTTGGTGTCACCTTGTACACTGATAAAGATGGCTTTCAGAAACTCCAGGAAGGCCTCATCATGATAGATGTATGAGTTGGCAACGTCCTGTAGCTTTGCCTCAGTGATAATGCTTGCTTTGACAGGTTGAGCTTTTGTGGAGATAGGATGAGTAGAGACATCACTTTGTATTGTGCCAGGGTAGTATGTTGTAGTTACACTACTTTTCTGGCCAGTTAGACTGGTGACAGAAACAGTAGGAAATGTGATTGGCTTGAGCTCTTTCTCTGAAATGACCTTCCCTTTCAGTTTATGCTTTGTGGGAACTCCCCCTCTAATTTCTTTTTCTTGAATGACCTCCTTTCCTTTCTCCCCCTTAGGCTTGGGATCAGACAAGATGTCTTGAGCTTCCCCAGGAATAGGCAGGTTCATGTATCTCATCATAGATGTCATCATTTGTTGTTGTACCAACAAGATATTAGAAGTTGAGTTGGTTTGATCATCCATTTTGGCATTAAGCTGCTCCAATGAGTGAAACAGACCTTTGTTTTCAGCTTTCAGATCAGCCACCTCTCTTTCCAAGCTTTCCACCTTTGAGAAAAGTTGCTGAGATTTGAAGGAATTGAGGGATTGATCCTTGATCTTTGAGAAGTCAAACTTTGAGATGTCAGAAATGGGAACTTCATCTACAAGCTTGTTCCCATACTGATTCTTCCACAGAACTGTCAGCATGGAGTTGGAATTGATGTTGGCTTGCACCTGGTTATCTAGCTTGGCAGAAAGCTTCTTCATGTTATCTGAGACCAAAGCTAGGGTGTAGTCCATCTTGGTGACATTGACAGCTGTTTTCTGAACCTCTTTAAGGATGCCATCTACCTTGGGAAAATCAGAGAGAAAGGAGTTTCTGAGTTGAGTCAGGGATCTTTCTGTTTCCTCCTTGATGGAATAAATCTCTGATTGAAGACCATTCCCAAGATAATGCACAACCTTCAGCTGATTCTTGTACATTTCATTCATAGTTTCAAAATCTTCTGTAGGAGCAAGATGTTTGGCATTGGACCCCAAGGATGTGAGATATTCTTCCCTGAGAAAGGCTAGGGCATCCTTGAGCTGCACAGATCTTTTGCCATCCAACCAGGCATCAACATTACCATCCTGTTGGGCTTCATCCACTATCTTATCTTGTTGAACTTCAACATCCTCCTTGTGACACAAAAGAATGGTTTCATAGTCTGAATTTGGAAGGTTGGCTGTTAGGAGATGTTGAGCTATCTTTGAGATCTCATCAATCTGTGCCACATCAAGATTTTGAAGTTCTTCTTCCGTCAATTGTGAGGGCACAAATGATGATCCTGAAGGCCTGTCATGTTGCACAAGCTTCAGCCATTCTGACATTGTGGCCTGAGCCAAGTTAGAGCTGGTGCTAGGCACCTCAGGGGGGTTTGATGTATGAGTTTCCTCCAGTCTTGGAATGACTGTGGAGTCTGATGTTGTCCCCATTGAAATGGGATGAGTGACAACATCATCTCCATGTGCCTGTGAAGGCATGTCCATGTCCATAAGGAATGGAGAGTTTGGCATAGAGTCTCCAGTGAGAACTGGTGAATCCTCTATGTTTGTGTTGGTGTCATTAGGATATGCCCCAGCATGCATTCCCTGACCAACTAGATGTTGTTCCTGGGTGGTGAGCACAGTGTCATGCACCATGTCACTTGAGATTAGCTCAATCACAGATTTGGATTGTGATTGATCAATTGCAGAAAGGTCATGAGAATGACTATTCTGTTGAGAAGAAATATTAGATGTAGATTCTGGAAGAGAAGTGTGGTGTGGATTGGATTTTGGCAACTCCCCCTGAGAAATAGGAGGAGTTTCAAGTGTGATGTGCTCTCCACTCAGTGTGTCATCACCCTTATTTCTCCTAGGGTCAAGAGTGAGTTCTTGACCCTGTGCAGACTCTTCACGGGTTGTAGTGGGGAGGCTACTCTTTTCAATACCAATGCCCTGTTGAGAGGACATTGACAGTAATAGGTGTACCCTTTTTTGCACATCTAAATCATGTTGGGAGGATTCAGTGGAGGCTATAGATTTGGATTTCTTCTTTTGTCTTGTGAGCTGTGACTCAGGTTCCTCACTACCTAAATCTACAGTTTCATTTACTATTCAAATGTGTCCTGCATATGCTTGGTCACACTTAGAATCACATGCACTTGATTACTTGTGTCCAATGAACCAAATAGAATCTTAGACATGGACTTGGAATAAGCCATTTTATTGTTATCTATACCCTCAAGTTCATGTATATTAGCATCAAGATAATTTAAAATACATTGAAGAAAATGAGGGTAAAAGATGTCATTACCTCTACCACGAACTGTCCTCCCTAGCCTTTGAGCCAATTCCTTGAGGATTATTGCTCCAACATTTATCTCCTGATTGTAGGCGAGGGAATAGGCCAGCTTCACAGCAATGTGACTGATTTGGTCCCATCCTGTCTTCCTGCACAGAAACACCTTTTGGAGTGCGTCAAATAGAAATGACCACTCCCTCCTGACATACTTCTTGTTGAGCTTGGCCGTGTCAATCTTGTCAGCATACTGAATTAGGGTCAGGAAGTCCACCATTTGCTTGTCAGTAGCTTCAACATCATGACCCTCAACCTTTAACCCCAGGGCTTCATTTATTTCCTTCTCCCCAAACTGGAAAGACTTGCCCCCAATTGTGCAACTCACTTCCTGAAACAAAGTCCCATCCGCCTTCGCCATTGTTGCAACCAAAGCAGTTCTCTAGAACCCTTCCAGTACATCGACATACAGAGTGGGGTTAAGGGTCAAGGCTTGGTGGAGGTAGGAAGTGTTTAAGAACCGTACAAAGCACTTGTACCTTGGGTTTGCCTCCGCCTCTGAGGGTATTGTGAGAAGATTTGTTTCTTTGGATATGGTTAAAGGAATTTAGGATGATACTGTTTGAGATTTGGGTGCCATTTCAAGATTGAGAGTGAAGAAGAGAGTAGAAAATTTGAGTTTAGGTTTGAGAATTGAGAGTAGTAGACAATATGAAAATTTGTGAACGGTTAGAACAGAGTATTTATATGATAGAGACACTGCGATATAGAGTTATGAATATGTACAGACTAATTGTATGCCGCGAAGTCTAAAAATGGCCTGTACCGCAAAGTCTTTCAAAGTATATCGCAGAGTCCAGAAATGAACTATGTCGCAAAGTCTTGAAAATAGAGGGATTTGGATGACTTTGCGATATAGTGTAAATACCCTGTCTAAAACTCTCTTTTTGAAATTTTAAGCTTTTTGTCAGACATAAATCAAAATTGAAATAAAATTAATTTAAATCAAAATTCTGTCAAATATGGAGACTTGTCGATATAGTTATTCTAAGTCGCGGAGTCATAAAATGAACTATGTCGCGAACTCATGAAATGAACTATATCGCAAAGTATCACAGTTTCAACAGTTTGCGATATAAGTCTGTTTGATTTGAACTAAGTCGTGAACTCTCAAGATCACCTATGTAGAGATGTCTTAAAAACTCATAACTTCTCAGAAAAGTATGATTTGAAAAATATGCAGTAAAATACTGAAATATTTATAAATCATATCTCAGCTAATTTTCACTCCAAATGAATAGAGCATCTAAATACAGTGAAAATTTACTGCTGCAAAAATTAACTAGCATACTTACTTGGAACAACTGAATGAAGGATTAAGCATTCCAATTTCACTCACAAGTTTGTTGAATACAGCTTCATTTAGAGGTTTAGTGAATATGTCAGCTAATTGTTTCTCAGTTGAAACATAAGAGACTTCTATGGTACCATTTGCAGCATGTTCCCTAATGAAATGGTACCTGATCTCAATGTGCTTTGTAGTAGAATGATTAACAGGATTGGCAACTATAGATATTGCACTAGTATTATCACACATCAGAGGAATGTGTTCCAACACTAGTCCATAATCCATGAGTTGATTTCTAATCCAAAGCAATTGAGCACAGCAACTTCCAGCAGTAATCTATTCAGCCTCAGCTGTAGATGTTGCTGTGGATTGTTGTTTCTTACTGAACCAGGACACTAACCTTTGACCTAAGAATTGGCAGCTTCCAGAGGTGCTCTTCCTGTCAATTCTGCATCCAGCATAATCAGAATATGTGTAACCAACCAGGTTGAACCCAGTGCCCTTTGGATACCATAGCCCAAGATTAGGAGTCCGTTTCAGATATCTGAAGATTCTTTTGATAGCCATCATGTGATATTCCTTAGGATCAGTCTGGTACCTTGCACAAAGACATGTGGCAAACATGATGTCTGGCCTGCTAGCTGTGAGATAGAGTAATGATCCAACCATTCCCCTATAGACCTTGATGTCAACTCTTTTGCCCTTCTTGTCTTCATCTAGCTTGATTGCAGTGGACATAGGAGTTTTTGCTGGGGATGACTCTTCTAAACCATACTTCTTTAAAAGATCTTTGACATACTTAGATTGGTTTATAAAGATGCCATCCTCCCTTTGATGTACTTGCAGGCCTAGGAAAAAGGTTAACTCTCCCATCATGCTCATCTCATATTTGCTTTGCATCAACTTAGAAAACCTTTCATAGAGTTTTTCATTTGAAGAGACAAATATGATATCATCCACATAAATTTGAACAAGAATGATATCATTTCCATGCTTCTTGAAGAATAGAGTTTTATCAATTGTTCCCCTGGTAAATTGATGCTCAAGAAGGAATTGAGATAGAGTCTCATACCAGGCTCTAGGTGCCTGTTTGAGTCCATAGAGTGCCTTGAGCAGTCTATATACAAAGTCTGGGAAGTTTTCATTTTCAAAGCCAGGTGGTTGGGACATATAAACTTCTTCAGCAAGATCACCATTGAGAAATGCACTTTTCACATCCATTTGATACACCTTGAAATCTGAGTGAGCTGCAAAAGCCAAAAAGATTCTGATGGCTTCTAGTCTAGCTACAGGTGCAAATGTCTCATCATAATCAATGCCGTCTTGTTGACAGTATCCTTTGGCAACCAACCTTGCTTTGTTTCTTATCACCACTCCTTCTTCATCCATCTTGTTTCTGAACACCCATTTAGTGTCAATAACATTCTTTCCTTCTGGAGGTGGCACTAGTTTCCATACTTTGTTTTTCTCAAATTGATTCAATTCTTCTTGCATGGCAACAATCCAATCAGAATTCTTCAAAGCATCTTCAATTACTTTTGGTTCTTCTTGTGACAGAAAGCAGCTATACAAACATGTATTCATTGTTGCTCTTCTTGTTCTAACTCCCTCACCAGGATCTCCAATGATTTGATCCCTAGTGTGGGCTCTGTCCCATTTCCTTGTGTGACCCTGTTCATTTCCTTGACTTGTTCCTAGCTCATGTTGATTGACAATTGCATTCTCTTCTTCTCCCCCTGTGTTTGTGAACCCTTGCACATGTGTTTGAAGAGTATCATCAACTTCAAGAATTTCATTTTCTGGAACAGTCTAAGCAGGTGGTTCTTCCTCACTTTCAGAATCCTCAAGGTATCCTTGATTTTCAAATCTTAATGGCACACTGTCTTGATCACTTGTTTTCCGTCCATGAGTTTTCTTGTCATCAAAGGTAACATCCATGCTTTCCATGACTTTATGTTGCTCAGGTACAAACACTCTGTATGCTGTCCTTTCCAGAGAGTATCCAATGAAAATACCTTCAAATGCCTTAGCATCAAATTTTCCAACATGCTCAGAGGTATCTTTCATCACAAAGCACTTGCTTCCAAACACATGAAGATGTTTGAAGGATGCTCTTTTGCCAGTCATTAATGAGTAAGGAGTTTTTCCAGACTTCTTATTGATCAATGTTCTATTTTTCACATAGCATGCTGTGTTAACAGCATCAGCCCAAAAGCTAGTAGGTAGCTTTGCATCCAACAACATTGTCCTTGCAGCTTCAATGAGAGTTCTATTCTTTCTCTCAACTACTCCATTTTGTTGAGGTGTTCTAGGAGCTGACAATTGTTGAGAAATTCCTTTATCTTTGCAAAACTCATACAATGTTGAATTTCTGAACTCAGTCCCATTATCACTTCTCAAAGTAACTACAGAGGAACCAGTGCTTTGTGCTTCTCTATCAACTCTCTTGATATGCTCTATAATAACTTGAGGTGCTTCATCCTTGGAGTATAGGAATTCCACCCAAGTGTATCTTGAATAATCATCAACCATTACTAGAGCATATTTCTTCTTGGAAAGAGACATTACATTCACAGGGCCAAATAGATCCATGTGAATTAGCGGCAGAGGCTTTGAGTTTGTATTGAGCAATTTGTTCTTATGACTTGATCTTTTGATCTTCCCTTTTTGACAAGCTTCACATGCTCCATCTTGCACAAACTCCAGTGCATGCATATCTCTGATGAGTTCTCTCTTTGTCAGAGAGTTCATTGCCTAAACATTCAAGTGAGATAGTTTCTTGTGCCATAGCCAGAATTCCTCATTTGTGGCCTTAGTGTAGAAACAACAAATTTCCCCCTTGTTTGCAGCCTTGAGATCAGCTACAAACAAGCTTCCTTTCTTCACACTAGTTAGAACAACTTCACCACTTCCTCTTTTTGAGATAAGACAATGATCTTCATCAAATTCCACTTTGAAACCCCTGTTGGTGAATTGTCCAATACTCAAGAGGTTATGCTTCAGTCCTTCCACAAATGCTACATCTTCAATAATGACATTCCCAGATTTAACACTGCCATATCCCATTGTATAACCAATGTTGTCATTTCCAAAGGCTACTGATGGGCCAGCCTTTCCCTCAAAATGTGATAGCAGGGCTATATCACCAGTCATGTGACTTGAGCATCCACTCTCCAAGATCCATATGACTCTTTTATTATTGTTGCCCTGCATTCACAAAATGACTAAGTTGTTTTTGGTACCCACACTTGGTAGGGTCCAGTTGATTTAGAAATAGTTTTGTTGACAATTTTTCTGTCATAAGTAGCATTCTTCACAGTAGGAGACTTCACTTTGATTGTGGATTTGGAGTTTACACTCTTAGGCTCACATGAAGTTTTCACCCTCTCAACCTTGATTGGGGATCCTGTCCTGTGAGTGTGCATATGTGTGTGTGATTCACCAGATTGTGCAGAGTCAAGTTTATGCTTAAGAGATAAAGAGTTAGCAATCACAGTCACATAGCATGTCATGCAGTTTGACTTACCATAGAAAGAATCATGACTAGAATTTATGCCTACAGAATAGTTACTCAGGTTATCAACTTCAGCAATCTCAGGTTTGCTACACTTATGAGTCAAATGATTAACAGATAGGCATTTTTGACATTGTTTCCTGGGAGCACTTGGCACATAAGCATAATTGTTACCCTTGTTGACACCTACCTTACCATTTCTGTTTTGTTTCTTTTTCCTAACAACTTCTTTCTTGACTTTAGGACTCTTGACAGGGTTGTCTTTGGTCTCTTTCTGACTGACAGATTTAGGAGAGGAAGAAGTGTCTTTAGAAGCCTCATCTTCTTCAAGAAGTTGTTGTTTGATGATCAAAAGTTCTTCATCAAACTCAACAACACTCTTTTTGAAAATAGGCTTTTCAACACTAGACAAAATGATTGGGGCATTTTTGTTTGTAAAAGATTCTTTTTCTTTGCCCTTTGCCTTCTTCCTTCCTTTATCATTCTCATAGTCAAAACCAACTCCAACCTTGCAGTCTTCAGTGTGCTCCTTATGATAGGTTTGAATAAGTTCATAGGAGTTCTTGAAACTTCTCAGTTTTAATTCATTTTCAGCAATTTTTTCTCTAAGAGCTTTTTCTATTTGTTCTGCATAAATTACCTTGTTTTTGAGATACTCAATCTCCTTATTCAAACCATCAAGGCTCACAACCAATAACTCAAGTTTCTCATTCTTTTCTGTAAGCTCAAGATTTTTTGCAGTTAGCTTGTCAATTTCTTCATTAGCAACTAACATGCTAGTATGAATATTAAACATTTCAGTACTCATATCTTCAACAGTCTGCTTATATTGAAAGGGAGTCATATCAAGAGAAGTAAGAATAGGTACCTGACTTGAAGAACCACCATCATCAGAAAATGCCATCAAGGCATAGTTTGAGTACTCTTGTTCTTCTTCTTCATCAGAGTCATCCCAGCACTTTCCCTCAGCAATAAATGCTTTACCCTGTTGTTTCTTGAGTAGAGCTTCATACTTAGCTTCAAGCTCTAAGTATGCTTTGTCCTTTTTGACTTGTTTAGGCTTTTTGCACTCTGTGGCAAAATGCCCAAGTTCATTGCAGTTATAGCATCTTATTTTGGACCTATCCACACTCCCTGATTTGTATCCTCCTTTAGCAACACCAGCAATCCCTTTTCCTTTGTTGAAAGAGTTTGAGCTACTTGAACCACCAGCATTTACACTATTGAACTTAGACTTGAATGGCTGTCTCCTCTTAAACCTAATGTTAGGATATCTCCTAGCCATATATGCAAAAGATTTGTTTTCCATCTTATCTAGTTCATCAATACTGTAGAACTCATCCTCCTCAGGCAAATCATAGACAATCTGAGTCTCATCATCATTGTCTTCAGCCTCCAGTTCTTCAATCTTGACTTGACTGACTTTAAGAGATTCTATTCTTTGACCTAGGTTGTCAGCAATAAGGGCACATGAAGTATTTGCCATTAAGCCTTGCTTTGCTTGAATGGATCTCTTTTGAAACAACTCTAGCTCATATGTCTTCAAAACACCATACAACACATCAAAACCAATCTTTGTTAGATCTCTTTCTTTAAGGGAAGAGATTCTTGGTTCCAAGTGATCTGGAAGAGTTAGTAAGAACTACATATTGAGATCTTCTGTCTCATAGTGTTTGTCATAGAGTTTGAGTTCATTTATCAGCTTGTTGAACCTCTCAAACACTTCTGTGATTCCCTCCTTTGGCTGAGCCATGAAAGCTTCATATTGGGAAACCAGAATCTGCTTTTTGTTCTTTCTTACTTCTGGAGTTCCTTCACATAGCACCTCTATAAGATCCCACATTTTCTTTGCACTACTGCAGTGAGCAACAGTGCCATACATGTTAAAATCCATAGATTCACAGATGATGAGTTGGAGATGTCCATCCAGTGCTATTTTCTCCTTTTCAGGATCAGTGTATTTTGAGGGGTCTTTAGGAACATGCCTTGCTGGTATTATCTCAGTTCCTACAGTTGTTTCACCAATCTCAATCATTGGGATAAAGGGACCATGCTTTAGAATATCTAAATACATGGGATTGGAAGCTTTAATGAAAATTAACATCTTCTTCTTCCATAAGCTGTAGTGCTCCTTGTTGAAGGGAGGAATCTTTATGCTGCTTAGTTTCTGTGAACTCATTGTTGATCTTTTCCTGTTTGTACGTTAACAGCCTCGCTCTGATACCACTTGTTAGAAATGAATACCACTAGAAACTAGACATAGGGGGGGGGTGAATGGATAGTTTTGATATTTTTCGATTCTTGAAACTCAAGATAAACTGTATATGATTATGCTATGCAATATGCGGAAAATAAACAACACACACAATCACTTTAATCTACTTTGTATTGAGTAAATTATATATTACAGCTTTCCGGAAATTCACAACGGAATTTCTGGCTTCTAAACAAGAACAGTTTATAACTTGTTTTTGCTTACAGAGAAAAGAGTGCTTTTGATGAAACTATGTGTATCTCTCTTACAGCTTAAAGTGGTGTGTGCTCGATATATATTCACCTATACAAACTAGGCACACAACTATTTACACAGTTGCCCTTGGCTGAAAGTCCAACTTGTCCTGCCATAAGAGGTTAACTGTGTCAGGAAGGACCACCTGCTTTTAGGAGTCTTTCCCGTTTCTGTAGCTGCTTGTCTCTTATCCTTCTCTCCAAGTTTAGCTATAGATTTTCCATCTGTGACGCCCTCCAAACCCGGGGTACAGATTTGAGGAGTCATCCGACCAACGGAATACTCTTTAACACATGCATAATATATATAAAGACACAAATACCCCTTGACCAAGACCGCATCCAGATTATGGCAATGAACACAAGCTACTACAATCTTTTATTAATACAATACCAGTTTTATCAGAGTTATTACATCACAACTAAAGTTCAAATCTAGACATCTAATCTAGAAAAGCAAAACAACAACTACCCTGCCAATGACAATGACTCGAGGGGCTCTCCTGGCTACTGGTGAACTATCGGTCACGCTATGCTGACTCATACTCTCGCTTCACTGGAATAGGGTTAGAAACCAACAAGCAAGAGTGAGCCAAAATTGCTCAGCAAACATCAATGAATCATTTCTATCACAGTTGTAAGGATATGAATTTATGATATCAGAATCAACAATATTTAGCTAACACATGCTTTGTATCAATAACAATTGAAGAAAAAGAATTAGAATTTGGCTTATACATTTTATTCAAATCAAAGGTTGTGCTGCTGGCCAGTCACGCATCAACCCCGGACTAGCTCATAGCATAGTCCTCTACTGGATCCTAGGCCAAACTGGGCCTTAAGTTATTCCGACCATAAATATGGCCCGACCAATTACTGGTACATTTTAAAAACATATCAAATCTATCATAGGGTATAAACAATAACATGCTCAATAAGATAAACTCAATGTATAGTAATTGCAAAAGAGCTTCAACTGCTCAGTATCAAATGAAGATCGAGAAGGAATCATGGAATAATTTCGATGGTACAGTGTACTCATTCAATAAGGAAATCAAGATTGGTAATCGACAATCAATGACCGTAATAAATAGTCAAGATGGAAGTCAAATAATCAATGGTTGTCAATAATAATCAAAGGATGATAAACAATAACCAACTGGTGGTAAACAATAATCAAGTGAGTTGGAAATAAGGGTTTCCGATGCAGATCAAATCAAAGAATCAAGAATCTCTAAGGAAATGGAATCAGTTGTCCAAATGCGGTTAAAAGATTGATAATTTGAATTGTTCTGGGGATAACGGTATTCAAGTAATCAAGACAATAGTAAATTTTATCACAAGTAAAGGCACAGATACTTGCCTGGTGTACGCTGCTGTCGAATCGACTCTGCTCACTCTACCTTTCCCTTTCCTTTGCTCCGGGAACTCGATTCTATAATTAAACAACTCATCACAATAAGTCTAACTATTCTCGTTCTACCCTCGACACCTATTCAATCAATAATCACATTTAAACAAGTAACCGGTTACGTATCTGACGTCCGGAATGATTTACGATATTTAAAACTCAGATATGTGCCCTAGTACGGGCATATACAGACTATAAAACACAACACACAATTAATATGAACCATATAGCACTTATAAATATTTTTAAAACATCATACGAAACTTATTTGAATTTTAGATAAGTCACGATTAATTTTTAAATCAAAACTCGGATTTTTAAATCCAATATAAACATTTAAATGAAAATAAATCAATTAATAAAATTAATTGACACTTTTTAAATGCTCAAACTATTTTTAAATAAATAAATAGGCTTGAAAATAATTAAACTAAATTTTAAATTAATTAAATCTAATTAATAATAAATTTTTAAGAATTAATTGATTAAAAGAAATAACCAATTAATTAATAAATTAATTATTAATAAAAATAATTAAAATAATTAAGTTTAATCAATTTTCGGATTTAAAATAATAAATATAATTTTCCAGAATTTTTCTAATATTAAAATATATTTTTAAAATGAAAATATGACTTTTTAAAGTTTTAAACTATTTTTGAATTAAATTTAAAAATAAAATTCAAAAACAGTTTTCAGAAAATGAATTAGGGTTTTGAAGATTGAAACCGGGTCAAACTTCGGGTAAACGGGTCGGGAAGAACAAATCCGGGTCACCAAGAACAACCCACCGGATTCTGGGTTTTCCAGAATCCGGCCGGTGTCCGGCGGCCAGAATTCTTCGATTCCGTCCAAACACAAACAATTCCAGAGGGCTTTTGTTCGCTTTTTCAAGACAAACAAATCCCACACAGAATCACATACGTCCCATGCCGGAATCGAGCCCAGAATTCGTTCAAAGAATTCGCCGACGACGACTTCGGCCGGAAACCCGATCTACTTTAATTCTACATGAAACTCAAAGATTAATATACCAAAATGAAGCTTATAACTCATACAATCAAAGCCCCATATCATAACTAATGTCAGATCAACAACAAGAACGAACGAAGTAAAAGAAAAATTCGGGTCAAAACCCGAAAATCAAACCCGACTAAATTGAACTTAAACACGAAATTAAATCATGGATTCTTTCTAATTAGAACCCTAGGAACATGTTAGAAGCAACCAATTGAACAGAGAATCAATAGAATGAAAATCCCCAAATTAATCAAGAACCCTAATTTAATTCGAATATTGAAAAATTCATAATAAATCGAAAAATTACCAGATGATGATGAGGTTGGAAGATTCTGAAACTAGAGATCAAGAGCTTTGATTTGAGTACTTGAACTTTGATTTCTGAAATCAATAACACCTTGAACGAATGGATTGATTATTCACGAACACGAAGAACACGTTTCGGGAATTTTTACTTTTTGATTATACGCAATGCAGATTATGAAGGTTATAAGGTACGATTCGTCTTTATATATTGTTGGAAAAATAATACCCCAAGGAACACTTTTGGATCGTTATAGATCCACTGGATCGTTTAAAAACCCTAATTAGGTTAAAAATACGTTTTACGAGAAGATAATTATCTACAAGGATTGATAATTATCCAAATCAATACATATCATTATATAACTAATGCTCAAGAATACTGGGGCTATAACAAAGGTAATATTGATATAAAACGATATATCCGTCCCCTTAAGCAATTTAGGGTTCGGAACAATTTTTCCCTTTTTGAACAAAACGAATTATTCTTGCAGAATCAAATAGGTAGGAATGAAATGATACGAATATCTCTCCCGATAATGATTCGAATACGAAAGACGAAGAGATATTAATTAATGTACGAAATTCCAAT